>OX336391.1:548110972-548741527 GCA_946902985.2 Meconema thalassinum | reverse complement strand
TAAAAAGCGCATCAAAATCCATTCAGTGGTTCTTGAGATTACCCGTGACATCCAAGAATCGGGGACTTTGTTTTATACTAAGTAGAGATTATAAGCCAATCAGTATAATTAAATATAATATAATCCCCCTTCCGTCCAATCTTAAATTGACTGTGAATTTTGCGGAACGAAAAGTTCACAGGCGAAATGAGAGTTGCACTTACAGGGAATGGCGAGGTAAATGACATTCAAATCCCCCTTCCGTCCAATCTTAACTTGACTGTGTTTCACAGGCGAAATGAAGAAAACCTGAGTTGCACTTCCAGGGAATCTCCAAACACAACCACCCTTCTCAGAAGCCTTAACTCAACACGACTCAACGGATTGCTGCTGGCTGTATCTGGGGCAATAGGTTCGCTCTCTAGCTAGGCTGTAACAGGGATGATAGACTCACCGTTAGCTAGTTCGTAAACTGTCGCCTCAGTAGTTGAATGGACATGGTTGGAAGAAATTAAAACGTAAAAACACTTATAGTGGGCGATGTATTGAAGATAGACATATGCTCTCGCGGACTTTTTTGTAGAACCTTTCATGCTGAACAATTCTTACACTCATAGTCAGTGATTTAGTTGGAAAAAAATATTTACAGGAACTCACCTTATTAATTCAGCAATTTCCAAATGGACTCGTATTGGGTGTCAAAATCAGCGGCCTCGTGTTTCCGACAAGTTGTTTCATCAGCTGAACGTCTCCCCTTTCGTAGCCATGACTTGACATATGGTTGTGGGTTAAATAAATGCACAGGAGGTCCTACGCTGCTTATGAAAATAAGTCCGCTTGATCTTTCAACCAGCAGCCTATTTCTCTTTTCGGTGTGGATCTCATTCATGGTACTGAAAGCTCTTTCAGCTTCTTCTGAGGAGATGGGAATGGTCTGTACAGTCTTGATTAAAGGCATCAGCTCCACTGGAATTTCCTTGGTCTCGACATACTTTCTAAAAGCATTAATGTACCTCCTCTTTCTGACATGTGGAAAAAGTCACACAGGTTGCCGACACTCTCATCACCATAGCAGATATCCAAAGTAGAAGTGGAGGGCCAATTATTTTTGTATAGTACCTTTGAATCACTGATAACTTTTGTCATTCTCTCATGTCTCTGCTGACTAGAGCTGGAACCAAGATGAGATGATGTGGACACATTTTCCATAAGAATGTTATTTAAATTGTTCACAAGACTTCTGAAAAACTGCTTTCTGTCAACTTTTACAACTTTTTTAGAATCATGTAATCCTATGTTTCTAAACTTTTTGTTTTCTGCTGCTTTAAGAACTGTTCTGTAGTATTCTCCAGAAGCTGAGTTACACATAGATTCAAACACTTTTATAGTGCGCTTGATTGCATTTTGAACCTCTGTCAGACTTGTCTCTCTTTCCTGCAACTTTAATGACAAATCAGCTAACTCAACAAGAGCATCATACATAATTGCAATATTTTCTAGAAATTCTACACAAATTAACATATTTTCTAGACCTTGGAATTTTGCCCTTTCTTTGGAGTCTCTCTGGTGGTCATTTTTGGCCTCACTAAAATGTTTTACTAGAGCACTGTAGTTTTCTCAGACAGCTTTTACAGTTCTCTGGCTTGAAACTACCCATCTTATTGTAAATATTTTCCCAATCTTCTTAACTCTTTGTTCCAGTGAAGCAGCACAAATGTTGAGTTCCCTTTGAATTTTGGGAGACATGCTATATAAAGAATACAATTTGTCAAAGAAAGAATGGAAATGGTTAACACCTGTAACTTCATTCCTTGTATCAGAAACGGCCAATTCCAAGCGATGGTTTAAACAGTGCCAGATTACTATATCTGGAAATAACTTTAAAAACTGTGCTCCAACTCCATTTTTTCTACCTAACATTACAGAGGCCCCATCACATGCTAGACCAACTAAATGTTCTGCCAGAAAGTTTTCATTCATCCCATATGAAGAAAGATTCTTCAATATCTCTCGAGTAATAACATCTGCTGTAGTTGATTCAAGTTCTATCAAGTCCCAGAAAAAGAAAACAACTTCAGAGTTATCTGAAAGAGCACATCTCAAACATAATACTAACACAGATTTTACACTAACTGTTGTCGATTCGTCAATCATAATACTGATTTTCCTCTGACTTTCTGTTATAGATTTTGCTATTTTATTTCTCATTTCCTGTGAAATGTGTTCAATAATATTAGCACAACTAAAATTTGTATGAAGAACTCGTCCCACATCTAAACCATTTAATTGTTGAAGTTCAACATAAGCCTGTAGGTCTACGAAGGGTCTATTTCTTTTCGCAATTGAGTATGCTGTTCGAAATACTCGAACGGTGGTTTCTAGGTGTTTGACATTCATAGTGTCCAAGCATCTTCAAATATCTTTTTATTGGATTCTGATTTTTGTAACATAACTTTTTTGTGAGATTCTGAATTTTTGTGCTCAAAAATTTTTTTCCTAAGGCTTGTTTGTTGCTGATTAATATTATTTCCGTTGGGATGAACCTTGCATTCTACCCACACTTTCATTAGCTTAAGTCCTGCCCCTTTAGAAACTCCTAATCCTAATTTACTTTCCTCTTTACATATATTGCAGCCTAAATTTTTATTTCCTGCAAATAAACACTCGTTCTCTGACAAAAAATAACGGTACTGAGACTCGTTCCAACAGTCTGGAAAATCTTGTTTTCGGTAGGTGGGTCCTTGAATTTCACAGTCGATGGTAGAAGGTGTAGAACCATAACCTAGATTCTCCCTTGAATCTACATCACACGTTTCAGCAACATTTAACCCAGGGTCTATCTCTATACTCACGTCTTTAATGAAACTAATGTTCTCGGAACTCCATTCAGTTTCGTTTTTACTTGAGCCATCACACACCTTTTTAGTATTCTTTGATTCTTCATCTTCATCCCCAGCACGTTTTTTTGAACCCAGCCACTTAAGTAAACTCATTGTCACAAGTTGTGACTCACAACTCACTTTCACAGTCACTGGAAAACTTGAAAGGTACTACGGGGCTACTGATGTTCATTAAATGCAGAGAGATTCCGTAATATCTGCTTCACAGCAACACATCGAGCAAAACATAAAATAAAACTTGGATTCACACAAACATAACGAGCGGAAGAAAGTTGTTGTGCTCACTTCCCGCTCTCCGTATCCAATAGCAGTGTAGCCAGCCTTAGAGAACAAGAAAAACGCCCAGGAGTGTAAAAGCGACCGTATTTTATGAATATAAAACCGTAAGGTTCGATATTAGTCCGCTGGAGTACACCCGTGACGTTTCAGCGCTATGTATAGATTATGAACGATTTTCTTACTGAATGTAAAATTGTTACGTCATTCTTAAGCGGGAAGATATTTTCCGGAACGGTGTTCCGGCCCGTTCCGGTCCAACTAAACCACTGCTCATAGTATTTAGATATTTTTGACGGTTTGCCCAGCGTAAGCTTACAAAGCGCTCGGACGCCAGGTTTTTTTTTTTTTGTCACTTTTCCACTGAAATCGTCACTGCTCGGCTTCCTTTGATCATAAATAAATTATTTTCTACAGAAATCAACCCCGAGATATCATTTACAGAATGGTGAAAACCGCATCAAAATCCATCCTGTGGTTCTCGAGTTTACCCGTAACATCCAAGAATCGGGGACTGAATTTTATACTAAGTAGAGATGAGTTTGTATAATAGTCGTGACAGCCACCCTCTAGACTCTAGAGGCTCACGACTTGTAGGACGTGGGTTGGTTACCACGGGACCCCAGCTGAGACTGGCATTGCCTACACTTATTTGTGCCAGGCTCCTTTCTATCATCTTTCCTGTCGATGTTTTTGTGGTTAACTCTTGTACTCTTCAGGTCCCGGCGGTATTATGGTATCTGAGGCCTTGGAAATATTTCAATTTCTCGCCTTAAAAAGCCCTTTTCTCATCTTTCCTGATCCCTACTCTTCGAGGGATCACACCTCTTCCTTTTCTTTTCATTGTATCTCCTGCCTTCTGTACAAGGCACTAAATAAGGCAGGGTGTGCGTAGCCCCACCACTTATGATGCACCCGTAATAGTGCTACACCCTCAAGGGCTCACGGATGGTGAGTTTGGAAGTTGGCGACCCCAACAGATTCCTGAGCTGGGTCCCATCCCCCCCCCCTTTTCCATTGCCTTTAGGGCATTGCCTCCTCTTGTTCCCTTTCCAATGAGCCTATCATGGATCTCCTTTCTTCCAAGTACCTTAATTCTCATTCTTTAATCTCTTTCATTTACCTTATTCTTCGTTTTTGTTTTCCATTTCCTCTCCTAGTTATAGTATCCATTTCATTTTCATTTTCACGATCACCCAACCATTAAGGGCGAAAAAACTAGATGTTGGGCCCTATAAAAAACAATTACCATCATCATTACTATCGTGACGGTCAACGTGCACCCAGGTGTTGTTCTTTCATCCCCAATACTCTACCGCTCAGTGGGAATCGAACCCATCTCCTGTCAGTTTTGCCTCACGAGGCTGAGTGTACCCCGATTCAGCCCTCAGACCATAAATAAATTTCTTGGCATAACCGGGAATTAAACTCGGGCCTCCGCGGTAACAGTGAGGAGTGCTAGCCACTACACAACGAGGCGGACATATACAGTACTATTGTCTTGGACAGGGGAACGTGAAAGACAAATTACGCTTAAAACCTCTAGAGCTCATAAAATAGTCCCCTTGATGGGCAAGAAACACTTGTATAAGGCTTAGGATCAATCGCTTACCTCTTTCTTTTGTGACCACTGGGGATGAGTTGCGCGTCACCACTGTAACTTTCTTCTACGTCTCTCGTGACTACTGCGGCTTTTGGAAACGCCAGAGTGGAGAAATGTTATCCCGACTGGATCTCTAACGAATCTCCCATTTGAACACCCTTAAATGCCAACTGACTGCACCGAAATTTGATCCCGCAACCTTTACCATAGCAAGCGAGATCCTTACCGCTGTGCCACGTAACCAGACGAAACACATAGGCCTATACACACAATGAAATGTTCCTATAGATCCAATATTAAACCTTTTTAATCCTACCTCTAACATTCAAAGGCCGTATTACTTTGTGCAGAATAAGAATGGATTTATATCGACTGACCTACAACAACTCATCACTTACCACAGAAACTTTGGCTGGCTGCGTGGCTCAGCGGTAACGTTCACGCCTGCTGTTCCCAAGGTTGCAGGATCGAACCCAGGCGCAGCCAGTTGGCATTTGAGGGTGCGCAAATTTGAGGGAGCCGTGACAGTAAATTTACTGGCACGTCAAATATCCCCTTCGGGGCAAAATTCTGGAACCCCGGTGACGTCGCTAAAAGCATCAGTAGCTAAAAGGGACGTAAAAGCAATATTATTATTATTTATTTATTTATTTAGTATGTTTCGCCCCATACAGGATCACATAAAGCAAGTTATGATCTGTTGCTGTTATTTTTCTTGCTCTTCCAGAATTCTTTCATCATGTCGCTATGTTTAGCTCGACGTTCGTCAGTCCATTTTCCCCTAGGTCTGCTGGGCTTATCTTCTGATGCAGCTTCCCAAGTGTAGATCTTATGCCTGAAAGTTTTGCGGTCTTCGATATCTGTGGGTGTGATGTTGGCGTTATTGAGATCAGTTTGGACTTGTTTAATCCAAACCGTTGTCGTCTTTAATTTTTGTGAGTACATCAATATTATCTTTGTTAATCGGTTGTCATCTAGCCTCATAATGTGTCCATAAAATTTCCAGCGTCGTTTACGGAAATAGGTTTCAATATTTGAATATTTTTCTCTGATCTTGTGCGATTGTAAACGATATCCTTCGTCTGTAAGTCTTGGGCCAAGAATTTTTCGGATGATTTTCTTTTCAGCTTTCTTGATGTTTTCAAGATCCCCTTTATAATTGAGGTTTAAGGTCTCACTGGCGGAGAGTGTTTCGGATTTGATAACTGTCGCGTAATGTCGAATTTTAGTGTTAATGCTCGTGCATTTGTTGTTGTAGATGTTTGCGGTTTTCCCATATGCTTTCCGCATTTTTGAGTTCACGTCTTCTTTGTGCTATTCTTTCTGTGCCTGTAGGTTCAATAATTTCATCTAAGTATTTGAAATGATTAACCTTGTTGATTGAACCGTATTTTGTTACCAAAGTTTGGGTTTCAATGTGTTTTGTAGCCATGAATTCAGTTTTTGTGAAGGAAATTTGCCACCCTACTTTCCCAGCACATTCTTTGAGGACTTCAATCTGGTGAATTGCCGTTCGTTCATCTCCGGAGAGGATTGCCAAATCATCAGCAAAAGCTAAGCATGTAACATTGATATTATCCTTCTGTCTTCCTAACACAACAGGTTTCCATATGTTGCGACTTTTTAATTCCTTTTCCCATTCTTTGATGACCTTATCGAGATCGATGTTGAACAGCAATGGAGAAAGTCCATCACCCTGCCGAACACCAGTTTTAATGGGAAAAGGTTGGGAGATCTCTCCAATGAATTTGACCTTGGAAATTGTGTCGGTTAAGGTTTGTTGGATGAGTCGTCTCGTCTTCGGATCGAGATGGTTTTCTTCGAGTACATTAAAAATATATTTTCGATCAATGGAGTCATAAGCCTTCTGAATTATTATTATTATTATTATACCGACAGTAGTGGCTACGCTGGCTAAAGCGCAGCATTAGGTCATGGGGCCAAGCTCTCTGCTGACTCGGTAGACGCGTGGGTTCGAGCCCCACCGTCGGCTGTCCTTGAAATGGTTTTCCGTGGTTTCCCCATTTTCAACACCAAGCAAATGCTGGGACGGTACCTTCTGACAGGCCACGGCCGCTTCCTTCCACATCCTTGCCCAATTTCATTCATCTTCATCCATTCCATCTTTCATTCTGACGCGCAGGTCGCCCACGGGCGTCGACTTGAAAGACCTGCACTCGGCCTCTCTGGAGGCTACACGAAAAAAAATTATTATTACTGACATAAAATCTCCGGTGTAAACATGTTAGAGTTTCCTATATTAGTTGTGTTTATGTGTTCCTTATAAAGCTGCCTTGAGTAAAAATTATTTGGTGTATTCTAAAAGGTTATAGGTGTGAAGCGGCCCAGAGAAATATGGCAAAAGTTGGATTTAGCCCTCAAAGACAATCAAGATGTGCAGTACTAAGCTAGTTACACAAATACCGTGATTGATTACATTTATATCTTGGCACACTTTTGCTCTAACCCCGTAATTATGTTACTCAATACAAATGTTTAATAATACATTTTCTTTTATTTCAGGGTGACAGTGGAGGACCCCTGATTGTTTCCAATAGCACATTCTACAGTATCGCCGGTAAGTACCATTAATATAGGGTGTTAAGAAATTAGCACCCACACCCTGTCTGTCTGTTGGGTGGTCAGCCCAGAAACTGGTTGTATCCTCAGAAAGCGCCATCGTAGATTATGGGTGTAAAATCCAGAAAATCAAGGCAGCGTTATTTTGAGGTGTACTAGGCAAGGTGACGAGTGAGGTAGTTTGCCATTACTTTCCTTAATGAAGCAACGCAACAACACTACCATGTCATTTCTCAGCACCATCCATACCTCAGTTGCTTCCATATAATCACATCCAAGTGTGAGACTGGGACTTTGGTGAAAAGTCAGATTTTGCTCTAGTCTGTGCCAAAAAATTCTTCATTTATCAAAAATAAATGGTAACAGGCCTACACCACAAGGATGGCTGAGTGGAGAATCGAACACATCTCTCCTCAGTTTTGGGTCACTAGGCTGAGTTAATCCCTTTAAAACCATCCCGTCAATATAAAATTTCTTAAAAGATTGACTTTAGCGGCCAGTGAATTAAAGCTCAGCAATTTTTCTAGGTTTGTGCCATGTCTTGTGTGGTGTTTCGCCTAGGACACCAAGCCGGCTCATCGGCGGGCTCTTGGTGTCCCCGCCCTGACCCTCAACTTGGTGTCCGAGGCGGAACCCTGCACAAGACACAGCTCAAAACTAGACAAATTGCTGAGCTTTAATTCACTGGCCGTGAAAGCCAATATACCATCTTTTTGGAAGCCTTCATAGGGAGGTTATGGCTGCTTGTGCTTTTAGTTCTCGCAGTAAAGAGGCGCATGTGCGCTCCATAAAAAGGGAGATAGCGCGCAGTTCGCTACTCCTGTGGGGGTCCGGGTGGGGACACCAAGAGTCCGCTGATGAGCCAGCTTGGTGACCTAGGCGAAAGCCCGCATAAGACATGGCACAAACCTAGAAAAATTGCTGAGCTATTAGATTTCTTGTTAGGTTTTGTAACCATTCCTTCAGTGGTGACTATACAATCTGTCATTCGTAATTCTTCAGACGGTCAACACGAATTTGCCCCTATGACTGGACGGGATACAATGTATGCAATACTCTCCTCAACAAAAGTTTGGAATATATATATTTTACTACAATGACTTCTTATAGTAAACCCATTGAGGTTTATACAATACAGAGGTGTGCAAATTATTAGGATCAAATAATTTAAAACAATAACAATTTTTAATTCAATAGTACATTATGCAACGAGTGTCTTTATTACCATTATAGGCGAGTTGCATACGACTGTTTATGTTCGACGATAATTATAACTTTATTATATGTTTTAACATAAATATTAGTAAATATCTGTGGGATGCAGTAATTTCAGTTAGTGAACAGAGCGCGCTGGGTGGTTTGCTGACTGAAAAGAGCGCATGCGTGGGTCAAAGAATTTCGAAAGCAGAGACCATTTACTTTGCTTGGCAATGCTATTGTTTACAGCCTGCATGATGTTTAGTGCCGATCAGAACTAGCATTCACTAATCTTGTCACCGAAGTCGTTTGAAAGCACTGCGCTGTGTAGAAATTGCAGTTGGGGATATAAAGGTACAGTGCTATTTCTTGTCTGATATTCACCAGTTTATTTACGCCAACATATGGGACGGTGCACATTCCATGTCGTTAATTTATATGGAAGAATGCTATGTTGCTAACTTTTGGACGTAGATTCATAAATTTCTTGCATATGTCATATTATTTTCTTGTTACCTTTAAGGTTTGTGCTGATTTTATCTTTGTGTTTGGGATTGTACTACAATGGTTGATCCGATATCCAATTTGAACTTTCAAATAATCATGTAATTCATGTCCGACACGTTGGATTTTGAGCGCATGCGCCAAGCTATCCCTACCTAATTGGTCAATGAATGAGCTCTGATTGGCTGGAGAAACTGTTTCATAATGAAGAATCGTACTATAATGACCCTCATTATGATACAGTTTTCTGACATATAATATTTACATTTCGACATCGTCAAACATAAAATCATTTTATTGACCATCTTCTGGCATCTTTTGTAACCCTATTTAGTAATGTTTTAACCCTTGTCGACTTACACCTTTTCCTACAAGGCATTGTGTCTGGAAACTTTCAGAATTGGGTAATCTGAGAAATGCGCGTTGTTTATTTTTTGATAGGCATTGGAATATACCGTCCAAGTCAATTGATTTCAATCCATATTTAATGAATGTATGAATATTGTGAGGTTTGAAGCCATTTTTCAGTGTTTCCTAAGTAAACAGAAGTTTGGTTCTTTTCAGTTGGTCAACACGAATGTACCCAAAAAGAGCTGAGTTATGTCCTAATCCTAAATACACTGGTCATCCTAGTGTATTTATTAAACTCATGTAATTTATTTCAGGATTAGGACATAACCCAGCTCTTTTTGGGTACATTCGTGTTGACCAAACTTTTGTTTTTGTAATCTATGAATAGTTCAAGAGCGGATCATCAGTCAAATGACTCCAAACCCTTAGCTCCAAATTCACACGAAAAGTACAGTAAAGTAATCAAAACAAAACGTGTGGCATTTTTTATTAGCTAAGCTCCTCTGTACGTGGAAATTCTACAAATTCATTTTTCTTTGATTTCTTAACAGAAAATATTGGCAGTAATTTCACCGCATTGCAATCATATTTACTTTGGGAAACTGGCGTCGAGTTTAATAATTTGCACACCGCTGTAGCTTATAAACAAACTAAACATCAGTCCTTCTGAAAACAATAACAATCGTGGTTAGATAAGAATGAAACGGCGCAACAACAAAGCGAACTCGTTTCTAAGTGTCCCTTTTGAAAACAAAAACTTTGAAAATGTGTATCTCATGATGATCAGTATCAGTCTTTAGTAGTCCTCCCCGCCCACGGAGCAGGGCCGTATTTCTAAATAGGCTAAGTAGACTGCAGCCTAGAGAGGCAAATTTTCAGGGGCGGCAGTTTAGCAATTTATTCAAAAGCTAAAATGAAGTATTTCAGATGTTAATAATATTTTCTGTACGAATTTAAGAATACATGTTGTATAAAAATATGTTTTAGTCCTTCTACATAGCCTACTTTCTAAAACTATAACATAATACATATTCACAAATACAAATACAAAAAAAAAAAACAACACTTTCATCTGAGTAGTCTGCATTATTAACGAGCTTGCCATTAGAAATCTATGTAAATTTGAACATCAAGATTACGTGGGGTGAGTTGTTTTAGAGACAAATAAACCAGTAATTAACTACATTTTGTGTAATTTCATTTCACCGTGTAGGACAACTTAATTAAAATTGAACACAGTTCTTCAATTTACTAAAAAGATAGTAATTAGTACTAAAATATAAAAATATATGTAAAATAGTGATCACTGATCTCCAAGAACAAATTAATTTATGAAGTTTGAAACCCATTTCATTTTTAACTAATCTAAAAAGAAGTAAAAAAAACAAGTAGATAACTAATTTCATTATATAATCCATTATGTAAAGCATTAAAATTGTAGTTTTGTATAAACTAAATGAACTTTATATTTAAAGAAGTTGAAAACGCCAATTAACTCTGTCCCTTTGTTGTATAAAACAAATGTATTAAGCAAATATCAACAATAGAGGGGGCGGCAAATGCACTTTAGCCTATAGGCGGCATATTCTTAAATCCGGCCCTGACACGGAGGAAGCATGCTCTGAATGAGACCATCAAGTTAATCTTGGGGTAAGAGGTTCCACTCCTCTATGGTAGCGTCAGCATGCGATTTATGGCGGTAGTCCAAACCTTTGTTGAGCAGTCTACATGAATAATAAGTATAACACTCCTGGAAAATAGCACATGTATAAATTATGATCACTATTATAATGGTTCAATTTTACGATTACGCGTTTTGACCACCAAGCGGTCATCATCATATCCGGATTACTGTGTTGAGGTTTAAATTTATACACAAATAAGTGTAGTACGTTAAGTTGGTGTTTATATTACGATTCTCAGTTTGTATCTCGTTATTTACAAATAGTTTGATTAATAGGGATTTGTGAATTACGTATTAGTATTAATATGTGACTACAGAGTAATGCGAGAGAAAAACAAATAGTTTCATGAAGAACTAAACAGCTTATTTTCATATATCCTACTTATATTAATTGCCTCTATCAACATACAAAATTTCAGTTAGATTACTGCCATGGATTAATAGATATTGAGAACCTTCTAAATATTTCGGATGGTCGCCATGTTGGATTTTTTATGTAGGCCATAGAGTTATGTACTATTAGATGACGATTATTGCGTAGGTTCATTATTCAAACGTTCACTTCGATCACATGATAAATACACAAGAAATAAAAAAAAACCAGCCATGTTGAGGTTATGTAAACAATTGAACTAAAATAGGTGCTAGTGCATTACAATGTGTATAGAAATTTACTGTACCAAGTTTCACTGCGTTTGGATGGTTAAATCACGAGAAAAGTCTATATAAATGTTTCAACTTTGCTTGGCCGCCATGTTCGTTTTGTAGTTAACAGGTATTTGAAAGTCTAATACGTGATACGTGATCTGTTACCGTACACAATTACAGGTTGATATCAGTAATAGTTTCGGAGATATATTATAGAATGCCAGTGAAATATTTCGCACTGCCGCCATCTTGAGGTTATATAAACCATTGAACTAACTTAGCTGACAATGCATTGCAATGTGTGTAAACATTTGCTGTACCAAGTTTCGTTGGGAGATAATTCTATTTAAATGTCTCAACTTCGCTTGGCCGCCATGTTGGTTTCACAGTTACCAGGGGTTTGAAAGTCGCATTGGTGAACTTAGAGTATTTCCCTCTATCACCGTACAAAGTTTCAAGGTGATATTAGTAAAGGTTTCGGAGATATAGAATGCCGGAGAAATATTTGGCACAGCCGCCTTGTTGGATAAGTGCGACAGAATAAAATTTGAAGGGCACGGCCGGGGTCGGCCAAGATAGTTTCCTTACCTTACCGAGTTTCATTGAGATCGATCCAGCCATTTAGAAGATTGGGAGGGGGAGGGGTTGTAGGGGGTCAAACAGGCAGACACACACACATAGGCCTAAGCACACACACGGACAAAAGGTGATCTCATAAGCCTATTTTTTTTCATAAATGAAAATAGGCTAAAAAATAGTGTTCAGTATCGTTTGCAGGATATGTTTTAAGTGCATTAGTACCATACAGGATGCAAGCAGAGAAATATCAACCTTCCTCACAACACGCGTTAGTTGGGCTGCATAAAACTATATTATTAGGGGCAGCTGATTCGCCTGGAATACACCCAAATACATGGGGTTAAATGACGATGACGCCCAAGTCCCTTAATGAGATTATTTTAGTTTCACTGGGTCGTAATGTACTTCCTGGAATCGTTATGAAACTGTGTTGCGTGTTTCATTGAATTATTACCAATGGCATTTTTCTATGGGTAGTGTGTGTGGAGCAAACAAACTCCTGCAGGGCGAGGTCAGATACGGTAGTAGGCTTGGAAACAAATTATATTGGCATCATACTGTAGCAGGAAGTATTTAAAGACATTATTGTCCAATGACGTAGTACCACTGTGCACTACATTTTGATTCAGTGGGGAATTACTCGGAAAATCGCTTCCTCCTGACCATACCCACCGTGGATCGAGTCATTTAATTATTCAATAATACGGAAACCACCTCTGCTTAACACTCACTTTGTTGCTATTGCTGTTCTTGTTCCGTTTAGTCATCTGCCACCTGCACATGGGTGTGTATTGAATCTGCCCGTTAACCTGTAATATTGATGTAGGCCTATGAATTGCAGCCCATTTGGGTATTTTAATTGAACACCCGTAGGCTCAAAGCAAATCGATTTCAAGTAGTTCCAACTTTGAATACTAGATGCCACTGTCACTGACACCTAGTGGCGAACGTTAGAACTGATAGAGCGTTTCTAACCAACCTATAAATTTGGCCACACAATACCAATTGTAGTGGTAGGTTCATTTACATGCCATAAATCTATGACATGGTCCCGCCGACGTTACTTCCCCTCCGAAGGAAGGCATACTGAAGGATTTTAACGCACTTAAAAATCCGAAGACTTCGGCTGGGTTTGAACCCGCGATCTTGGGCGTAGCAGTTCAGCATGCTACCGACTCCGCCACCGAAGCCGATTAACCTGTATGATTGTACTCTCCTTACTAGAATGTGACTGGCTGCGTGGCTCAGCGGTAACGTTCTCACCTGCTCTAGGCTACCCAAGGTTGCGGGATCGAGTCCTGGTGCAGTCAGCTGGCATTTGAGAGTCCGCAAATGCGAGGGAGCACCTTAAGATCACCTTCGGGGCAAAATTCTGGCACCCCAGCGTCTCTAAATGCCGCAGTAGTTAAAAGCGACGTAGAACCATTATTATTATTATTATTATTACTAGAACGTGCATTTTAGGGTCTATATTTCGGAATGAGATGGGTGAGATGCATAATTAGGTGTCCACCTCCTGGTGTATTGGTTAGTAATCTTGTCTGTCGGCCCGCAGGCCTGGGCTCGATTCCCGGCTCTGCCAAGAAATTTAATTCTCGTCTGAGGGCTGGAACGGGGTACTGTCAGCCTCGTGAGGTAAAACTGAGAAGCGGTGAGTTCGATTCCCACCTAAGCCATCCTGGAAGTGATTTTTCGTGGTTTCCCACTTCTACTACTGGCAAATTCCGGGATGGTTCTTCACTGAAGGCCAAGGCCGTCTCCTTCCCAATCCTCACCTGAATAACAAATACACAGGTTTGCTGTTGGAACGTTCTCGAAATACCGTGAAACTTGAGTACTTTCTTGTTGACAGTTCTATATTTTCGTTCTTGCGTGGCAATGTTATTGAATATTCAGTAAAACCTGCCTTGAAGGGACACTTTATTAAACGGAAACTTGTCTTAAACGGAAATATGTGAAGGTTCCGTGAACTTAGGGGTGAACAACGTGTTCAATTACCTTCATTGAACGGAATCTGTGGTACACGGACAACGGAAATAAAAATACAGTAAAACCCCGTTATTACGCTCTTCAAGGGACTGTGGTTTAAATGCGTAATATGCGGGACAGTGCTAAAGACGGGAAATGGTTTGTGAGGCGGGAAAACAATATTTCACTAATGTACAGTATTTTATTTAACTGTATTTTTATTATTATTATTATCCTACCTATATTATTCTGCTAAGGTCCCATTCCGGTTTTGTATCGAAAATAAGGTCCTGTTAACACCAACCTACACATATGGGGTACCTACAGGTTCCGCATAACCCCATGTGTGCCCGAAACGCACTCAATTCCTCTTTAAATGCCTCACAATTAAATATATACGAAAGTGTGATTTTAAAACACCATCACACAGCATTAAACTTGACGTCCTCACTTGAAGTCATCAACAAATTAACAAACTATGATTTTTACCAAGTTTTCTGTCAACATCCACACATCATGCGTCATATAATGAATAAGTAACTGAATGATTTTAAAACATGAGACGGCTCATGTAAATGTGGGGTAAATTACAATAAAGCTACATTGTTACCCAACTATTAGCAATAATGGATGATTGGTTCTATTACTGCTTTTCTCCTTAACTGTGAGAGGAATATTGCGAATTTCACACTAGAGGTCCGAACACTTTTACCATAAATGAATAATAAATCACATCTCCGGACTCGGAGGCCCGGCTTATGCACTCAAGGGTTAACGGAATATTCCCAATTCCCTAAGTTCACAGGACCGTCAAATATTTCCATTTAAGACAAGTTTCCGTTCAATAAAGGAACTTTTGAAGGCAAGTTTTACTGTATAATACACTATTAGGCTATAGTCTTTCCGTTTGGCCATGATACCCAGAGGATTAAGGGACTTCTCAGAACTCAACTCACGTCACTCACTCACCCTCCCAACCCGCTCGCCGGACTGGCCCGTGGCCAACAATGACTCACCTACTGGCGCAGTCCCACAGGACTAAAACATTTTTTATTTCAAGTTTTTTGAATTCTATATATAATTCTCAAGAAAATGAGTCCAAACGCGACTGAAATGCTTCATATCCACGGTCTGATAGTCGCTCAAAACTTATTTCTTTTCTGTATTTGTTTGAAATTTTAAAACTAGTAGTTGCTATACAGTCATAAATGACACGCAATAAACAACAGTTTAAGAAGTAAGAACCCCGAGTTTGGACTCTTCTTTTTTTTAGAATTTTATGTAGAATTCAAAAAACGTATAAATTGTAAATTTAAACTTGAAATAAGAAAAGTTTAAGTACTGTGGGACTGCGCCAGTAGGTGACTCATTGGACGCCACCGGCCGGTCCGGCGAGGAGGTCGGGAGGGTGAGTGAGTGACGTCAGTTGAGTTCCGAGAAGTCACTTAATCGGAATGACCAGAGATGACTAATTCCTTTTCATCTTGTTTTTACAGGTGTGGTATCCTGGGGTGACGGGTGTGCCCGAGCTAACTATCCTGGGGTGTACACTCGAGTGAATCGCTATCTCACTTGGCTCGCTAAGCATACGATCGACTCCTGTCCCTGTGAACCACCCTCTTCAAGATTGAGTAGATTCCATTAACCTGAGATCATAAGTCGCGATTCGACTTTGGTTACTCTGCGCTGAATGAGACTATGGGACGAGTGTAATGAAATGATGAAGAAAAATATATCGAAATATGAGAATGTTAAATACATTATGAGTAATTGTCCAAGAAAAATAAATAAACAAAAATTATTTGCATTTATGTATATATTACCTAGGCAATTTCAGATAGTGTGCTGTGTTTTTCAACAAGGATATCTCTGTGTATACCTAGGTACTTGCCAATAATGGTACAGCTTCACTGTTCTATCTTATGTGCTATTCTAAATACAAACCACGTAGCAGAAAATTACGATAAAGTATCTATATTGCTTAGGCGGCAGCACGCCGGCCTCTCACCGCTGGGTCCGTGGTTCAAATCACGGTCACTCCAAGTGAGATCTGTGCTGGAAAAAACGGAGGCAGACAGGTTTTTCTCCGGGTACTCCGGTTTTCCCTGTCAAAATTTCATTCCAGCAACACTCTCCACTATCATTTCATTTCCTTTGTCATTCATTTAATCATTGCCCCAGAGGAGTGCGACAGGCCTCGGCAGCCGGCACAGTTCATAAACTTATCCTCGCCGCTAGATGGGGGCTTCATTCATTCCATTCCTGACCCGGTCGGAGACTGGAAGCAGGCTGTGGATTTTCATTTTTCATCTATATTGCAGAAATGGGTGATAACACATGTTATGCCCGCTCTCTCTCCCGTTATCGCCTTTATATTGTTCCTGATTTCAGTATAGAAGCATGTAGCCTACTTTACGAAAAATAAAAATGTATGGACATTCAAAATATGCAAGTGTATCGAAACTGTTGGGTCAGTTATATTTGTTTGGTTATATGATTAGAAATAAATAAATAAACAACACATTTTAGCTGATAAAATATTTATTGGATGAAGTGTAGGCTGTTATAATTATATCAATACTTTCATTAGAAGACAATTAATATGAATACTAGGTAGGTATAGTATTCGCTGGCAGTTTCTAATATTAGCTATACACATTTAGACATTATAATATTATTCAACATTCATAAATATGTAATTTTTACAAACATAATTTTTCATATTCTATCTGAATTTTACTACCATTAACTGCAGTGATACAATACAGTATATAATTAATGGAAGAATACAATAATATAGTTCTAGGTAATAATATTTACAAATTTATTAATATAAGTACATCAGATGATATCATACATATAGGAAGAAATGAGATTGAGATAAGGAAATAGTTTTTTGAACTTAAGGAAATAGGTTTATAATTAGGCCCCAGAAATAATGACACAAAAAAAAACAGTAATGGTAATGAAGAGGAATATTTACGTGTTTGGTAATCGGTTACTTCCTCTAATTGGCAAGCATAGTTTTGAGCGGGTTGTACATTTAAAATTTTAGGAGTCATGATTGATGAGCAGAATCACAGAGAAATGGAAATTAAAGTTAGAATACAGAATGCTAACAAAGCGTACTATTCTCTGCAGTTTTTATTGGGATCCAAATTATTGACGAGAAATACAAAACTGAAAATATACACTACCATTATTAGGCCAGTTCTAACTTATGGTGCAGAATCATGGAGTTTAACAAAACAGGAAGAACACTAGTTTAAGGTTTTCGAAAATAAAGTGTATAGGAACATTTTAGGACCATCTTTTGACTCCGCATCTCAAAGCTGGAAGAATAGATCAAATAAAGACATACACTCGCTATCACAGCAAGCACCAATACTCAACATCATTAACTCCAGAAGACTTAAATGGGCTGGTCATGTACTAAGGATGGGAGATGATAGGCAGGTTTTACAAATCCTTTAAGAAGAACTAGGAGGAAGAAGGCCAGTAGGAAGGCCACGAAGTTCCTGGAAGTTCCAAACTTTGTAGACATCTGAGTGTGGACAACTGGCAGGAACACGCCTAAAACAGAGTTCAGTGGAGGCAGTTTGTGGCATCGGCGCGGGATCTTCGTGTCACATAGAAGCCTTCTGAGTGAGTGAATGAGTAAGTACAAAAGCAAAGCCAACTCCATACAGGCCATGGAGGCCCTGGGAGTAGTGGAAGGTAGAGACTTCCACTTTTTGTGACATCGGCACTAGATGGAATTGAGTTGTCAGCTCCACGCCCGGCCGTCTTTGCTCCCAGGAATTACCCTGGTGCTCATTTCTGGTGTAGGCTGAGTAAACTCCAGGGCTATTTGCGTTTCCAGAAGTGGTAGTTTTGTTTATAAAATCCACTACCCGGGTGGGGATCGAACCCACTCCCTTTCAGTTAGAAGCTCAGCGCCTCTACCGACAAGTACAACCCTTAGGCTTGTATTCTCTCAGGATGGTAGTATGGGGAAAGAAGTAGAGTCGTGGTGTAGGCTAGATAAGCCAATGCAGTGATCTACAGGATTCTGCAAGGAAAAAGTTAGTGTGGCAGTGAAACTGTCCTAACATCGCTCAGTATTTGGACCGACCTTGCTGTATGGAAGTGAGAGCTGGGTAGATATCTGATACATAAGCTAGAGGTAACTGATATGAGCACGAATTATATCTCAGACAAATAGATAGGAGCAACGGCAGAAAAGTACTCGTAATCTATACTAATATAATAAAGCTGAAGAGTTTGTTTGTATATTTAAACGCGCTAATATCTGAAACTACCAGTCGGATTCGAAAAATTATTTTTGTATATGATAGCCAGTTTCAAGAGGAATAGTTTAGGCTATGTAGCATTAGGCTACATCTCTCAGGTAACCTTATAGATTGATTTTTGTTCAGTAAGTCGGAAGAACAAGCGCTCACGAACAGCTTCAATAATACCTAACGCAAGTCTATTGTTGCCTGGCAAAGCGGGCTGCATCACGTCACCCCTAGCAGTGTTCTGGTGCAGAATTGAGAGCTGCTTATAAATTCCAGTCACGGGTAGTAATTAGTGCAAAAAGATTTATTAGGCCCCTTAAAACAGTTATCATGACAATAGCATGCCTCTGTATAAGGGCGATGGTGTTGGTGCAGTATACTGAGGTTATCAGCTGCAATAAGCGTTGGTGCTTTCCGATCCTTATCCTTGAGCGCTCCAGTTCTGTAGTAGTATTCATTATCATCCATAAAACAAATAAATCCACCGAAGCGAGGTCGGGCACTACTGCTAGTGAAGAGATAAAGGCTAAGTTAGAAATGAACACGCTAGATGGAGCTGTTCGTATGAGCCGACTCAGATGGTGGGGTAATGTGAAGGGAAGGTGGGAGGAGAGATTATCCAAGAGGTTAATGAGTTCGGTTGTAGAGGTTAAGAGATCAGAGATAGACTTACGATGCGAGGTTTAGATTGAGTGTTGAACTATTTCAAAGTGAGGTGTGTAAAATCAGAGGAGACCACAGTGCTAACTATTATTATTATTATAATTATTATTATTATTATTATTATTATTTATTTGGCGTATGGCTTTTAGTGCCGGGAGTGTCCGAGGACAAGTTATGCTCGCCAGAGACTGTAGCTGCTTCAAGCGGACACCCATGGGGTGAGCTACAAGTTCCGTTCAATTTCAAGTAGTTCCAACTTTCGCTACCATTGACACTGACTGCTAGTGTTGAACGTTGCAACTTTGATAGAGCGTTTCAATGAAATCTAACCTAGAAATTTAGATTGACACAAGTTTAGTTAGTGGAAGGATCTTTTACATGCCATAAATCTATGACATGGGACCGCCAGCTTTACTTCCTCTTCGAAGGAAGGTATACTGAAGGATTTTAACGCTCTTAAAAAATCCGACGTCTTCAGCCGGGTTAGAACCCTCGATCTTGGGAACAGCAGTTCAGCATGCTACCAACTACTCCACCGAGGCCGCTAAGTACTATTAGAGGATCATGGAGGCGACTTGCTCAAGAAAGAGCTCTAAATATATTAATCCTTTCGAGGTCCGGGCCTGGTGAGGTATCCCGTGCCCCAAATTCACATCGTGGTTTCCCGTCAATGGTTGAGAATGTATGTCCTAGTTCAAAATAACTATGGATGTAACGTGTGCAACTGTTGTCGGATGCTTGGAAAGTTCGCTTAATGTTAAGTTCATGTTGTCAATGTGGAGAATGGTTTGAATTGTGCCACAATAGTTTTGAGTGATTTCTTTCTTAACCCACTCGAAGAAAATCCCCTCTATCGGAAACCTTGCTGACACGTCTATTATTAGGCAGTGCAAATATCTTGACCTTTTATGACAGGAATAATGCATCATTTGCCAGTAAAATAAGGAAAGTAGGTGTAGTAAAATTAATGAAATTGGTCACCCATTCGCATGTGTCCCGTGAATGATATTTTGGGCTCTTGGTATTTTTACTCGTATGCCAGTCGTGTTATGAAGAGATAGCACCTTACCTTTTACCTAAGAGGTCCCGGGTTCGATTCTCGACTCTGTCAGAAACACACGGTCTGACGTGAGGGCTGGTACTGGGGTGCACTCATCCTTGTGAGGACAATTGATAAAGTGTTTAATATGAGTAGTCTCTATAGCTTAAAATCAGGGTGATGTGGCTAAGGAGTTTCGTCACGCGGAGTACGCGTCCCCGCAAAATCCGTAGGCTATAAGTTGGTTAGCAGTAGTCTTTGTGTTTACAAGGAGGGGGCGTGGTGGCTCATCTGTTAAGCTGTTGGCCTCTCACCACGGTGGACTGGGTTCTATTCCCGGTCAATGCACGTGGGATTTTCAAAATGAAATGTCATGTCCTGTGGATCTGATTCCACGTAAAAAGGAGGTCCCGAGGCCTATGATCTCAAGATTAACGATCACGTAAAACTACGATCTTCCTTTTTGTATTTACATGGTTTTATAGGCCCAATCGTGGCTAATTCATTTATGTTTAGCTTTATTACACCCACATAATCTATGAAGATATTATGTGACGATCTAACCAGCCTTGGATCTCAGGATTGAACAGATAGACTTCAGGCATATGTTGGGATAGTACCTGGCAAGAACTCTTCATTCCTGGTTCTACAACTATCACATCTTCACATTCAACCCTAAAAAAATCCAATATTAAACCTTATTTTAATTTTGTGTACAATCTGCCTTCATTAAAATGCAGAACGTAAGACGTGATACGGTGGCGTGATGGAACCCGCATTAGTCTCAGTGAATTTGGGACATTCCAATTAATTTTGGGTATGGCCATGTGCCTCATAACAAAAATGTAAGTATGCTAATGGGGAGCGCTTATCTGGTTAAGATAGAGGTTCAACACAATTGAGGGTGTAATAGATGCATTCACCTCAGTAAGTTGGGCTGCCTACAGTAATAGGAGATTCGGAAAATAATATATACAGTCTAATCCTCGGATTTGTCGGCAACTTCTGTGCTTTAGATAAACAGCGGCATTATCGTCTAAAAGCAAAAGCTGCAGATTAAGTAACTCAAAGCTTTCACCTTTAGTAATTATGGATCCGCTACACTTCTGAAGCAGACAAATTGCCTTTCGAAGCTCCCATTATTGTAGGCAGCCCAACTTACTGAGCTGAATGCAACTGTTATACCCATACGTTGAATAAGGCTATTGTTTAATTTAGGGGCTTTAGACATCGTGATTATTTACCTCGTGTAGTTAGGTGAGTGTAGAATTCATCTGTTAACCTATATTATTGTGGTATAAGTTGTAGAGTGTGTACTTGATATTACGGCTGGGATTACCGGCCATGGCCATTCGTTAGACATCGTCTGAGCCTTAGCTTGAAGTTGAAATGGTTATAATACGAAAAACCACTTCTAAGAAGGCTAAGAGAGGGGTTCAAACCAACATTTTCTCCCAGTTTTCCTTGGGAGGCTTATTTTGCATGGTGACATGTTCTTCAGCAAATTTAAAACCGAAGAAATATCACAAAATGTTAAGTTCCGATATTAAATAAATTAAAATCACTGCACAATGATAAAACATGCCTTTGGTATGAATAAACTTTTCGAAGCTTGCAACCACTGTTGAAAACCTCACTATAATGGCGGTGCATTTTTGTTTAGCCACCCTAAAGTTGACTTGATTCTCAAGAATAGATTTGTCACAGATCTGTAATGAAGTCTAAGAGAAAGCTACACAATTTCTTGATTAAAATATGAAGGGAGGAAGAATCAGGTATGTTGACTTCTACTATGACTCGCTCTGTCTACGTATTATCTTCTGCTCTGTCCAGGTCTCGAATCCAGAATGTGTGCATCATGCCCTTCCCCTGCAACAAGAACAAACATGGATATAATGGCAGACTAAATCTCATCACAAAATGTGTACGGTAGTTCTGACACAAAATAAATGAATATTTTTACCGAAAGAAGTAACACACGTTCAGTATGGGTTAACTTGGAGTAGCTTGCAACCACTGTCGAAATATTCATTGTAAAACATATACTCCATACGGCAAGTACTTGGGTATTTTCATATGTGGCTAAACCATGAAAAGCCACATCTAAGAAGACCAGGAGTATTGGTTCGAATACACCTCTCTTCTCAGTTGTCCTCAGGAGGCTGATTTTTCATTGTGATATGTTTGTTAGCGAATTAAAAACCGAAGAAATATCGTAAAATGTTTGGTTCAGATGTAAAATAATTAAAAATTATTTCCGAAGGATAAAACATGCCTTAGGTATAATTAACTTGGAGTAGCTTGCAACCATTATCCAAAGCTTCACTATTTGAAAATATTTTGCGCCACCCTGAAATTGTATGTTGGAAGACATCGTCGCTTCAAATATGTCTGTAAATTGATGTTTTAAGTCAAGCTGGTGTGTCCAACACTGGCTAGGAAATAATTGCCTATGACCAGGATGCTTGGTGTCGCTCTGTGCAAAATGGCGGTCTGGGCGAAACTACTGGCCGTTACTTGGTTAGACGACTGTCTGGACGAAACCATTGGTCGCTACTAGGTTAGACGACTGTCTGGACGAAACCATTGGTCGCTACTAGGTTAGACGACTGTCTGGGCGAAACTACTGGCCGCTACTAGGTTAGACGACTGTCTGGACGAAACCATTGGTTGCTACTAGGTTAGACGACTGTCTGGACGAAACCATTGGCCGCTACTAGGTTAGACGACTGTCTGGAAGAAAACATTGGCCGCTACTAGGTTACACGACTGTCTGGACGAAACCATTGGCCGCTACTAGGTTAGACGACTGTCTAGACGAAACCATTGGTCGGTACTAGGTTAGACCACTGTATGGGCGAATATTACTGCTTGCAATACAAGCAAGGGAGTTTGGGGCGTAAGTCCCAGGTTAGGTTTGTGTTTCTATTTAGAGCCTTATTAGCACACAGAATTTAACATATATGCATCGTAGAAAGGTTTTGTGTCTTGCATTACGTCATGGAAGCCACCATTTTGTATTTAGGGGAATGTTGTAGTGTAATGTATCGCGATCTATACTACTCCCCACATCCTTACATATCTCGGTGTTTTAAAAGAAAGATGACAGAATATCATGCGGGAGTGGTCTCCAGGTATGCTTATGGTTGCTTGTTTCGAGGCTGTCACCTTTGATTGCGATTGAGATACGCCCTTAATTTATAAATGCAAACTTAACTACACATTTGTTTGTGGTATTTAAAGTCCAAAACAATAAATTAATTAGATTTTAATAACATCAACGAAATAGCAGTTGTGTTTTCAACTGGTTAGTTCCACTATTTCCCCACAATTAAAAAGGAAGGAAGGAAGCTTGTAGTTTAACGTGACCGTTAATCTTGAGATCATGAGCCACGGGACCTCCTTTTTACGTGGTATCCGAACCACAGGACATGGCATTTCACTTCGAAAATCTCACATGCATTGACCGGGAATCGAACCCGGACCGCCTTGGTGAGAGGCATACAGCTAGACCGCTGAGCCACCACGCCCCTCCCCACAATTAAGTTAGTAACATTGTGAAGAATGGAAAAATTAATCCATGGAAAAGTCAAACTTCACTATTTCTGCTGATCCAGGATTCTATATCTTCTATAGATGAGTCAAATAATTTGAAAACACTCATTGTAAAGTCTATTTATTTTCATACGAAACGTGAGAGATTGATGAAATGATAAACCTTTAAGACCAGACCCCTCTACTTGAGGTGAGTAATGCCCTTATCTGCTGAACCTCCTGTCTAGAAGTCAAGGGCCGCCACTGTGTCATAGGAATGGTCCAACTCACCTTGACGGATACCAGTCCTCGACACGTGATGTCGTAGCGGTTTTCTGGTAGCAGATTCTTCGTATTCTCTGAGATGTGTACTTTTCCTGGCTGAAAATTTGAAGAAAAAAAAAAAGACTTTTTAGTTAAAATATACGGTACGTTGCATGCATGATACAGCCACTACACGGGCGGATTATACGTCTACAATAATGAAACATAATTTAAAACATCTTCATAATTACGGGAGGTTATGCGACTGACGGCTCTGAGATGAGGCACTCTGTACTCACCATGCTCGTAGTCTGCATTCTAGCCGCCGTGTTTACTGTATCTCCGAAGAGGCAGTACCGCGGTACCTTCAGTCCCACTACTCCAGCGACCACGGGGCCTGAGTGAATTCCTGGAACACAACAAATATGTAAATTTATAATTTTAGTAGGAAACTCAGAGAAATAAATAACCCTCATGAGATCAGGAGCATTATACATTTTCTATTAACTAGACATTTTATTCAGTCAAACTTAGAGCGGTCATATCTGTAGAGAAGGACTTGAAAATATGGCAGCAATCAGGGTTCGAACTCAAATCTCCAGCTGTCTGGTAAGTGCTTTAGCCACTTTGTATGCCAATTGTGGCACATTTTCAAGTCTTAGATAGAGAGGTGCTCTTGCGTCGGATTTTTGAGGAGAGATATGTCCCAAAGCCACTAGTAGGCCTATGCATAGAGAGCTTATAAGCCATTTTCCTGTGTTTGTGGATGGGATTGTCATTTCTCAGTCTTGTAACCTTGAAAATATTGAAATAATTACTTATTTTTTCGGGTGCCTAATGCTTGATAGTTGTCACACTTTCTAGGTTATTGCCGTGATATTTATCTTTGGAGGGCGTTGGGTGGCGTTGTGAGTTTCATAGTGTTTTATAGAGTTATTTTGTCTTGTATATTTAGATCTCACCGGCCATGGCGACCGAGAGCGCCAACACGTTAGCTCGTGCATCACAGGCATTGGAAGAGTGTGGGTTGGAATCTTACCTCGGCCGTCCTGAAAACGGTTATCGCGGTTTCACCCTTTTACCACCAGGAAAATGCCGGGATGGTTCCTTTCAACAGGTCATCAACCGATTTCCTTCTAAAATCTCTTCACTGAACCTTCCTTAATTAGACTGAAGTTAGCAGTCGCCTGGGCGATCGGCCCGTCACCATCCCCAGTTGTATCTGCTGACAAAGTGGGTTCATTCCCATGACACTGTCCTTGCGACGTTAGCGGAATGATCCCTCGCAGATTCCGTGGGTAAAACCAAGCTGGGAGGATAAGCGATTTAAAAAAGAGTATATTTGGATCTGATGATGCTCGCTTGACGAGTGAAACATGGTATCCTATGGTTTCCTCGCTCTTCTGAAATCCATAACAATTATACATACCCATATTTTTAATTACATGTAATTTTTTCAGGTTATTTTTTCGCGTGTCCCAGTAATTGGGATCATATTGTGTTGACCGACTGAAAAGTTGTTACAACGATTGTCAATAGAATGTTTCAAAAATCTCAAGCAAGATTCAGACTTTGGCACACAAGAAGTTATGTGCATGTCGTATCAGTGTTCAATGATATCTCCACAATATTTCAAAAGCCGGCGCAACAGCGCCTCTCAACCAAAGACGTGAAAATGTGCCGCTGTTGGAGAATGGGCACATTGGTTTAAGTGGCTAAAAGCACCTGCCCAGATGACAGCAGATTCTAGTTTGAATCCCGACTGTGGTCACGTTTTCCAATCTTACCACTCCAAGGTGAGCTATGTACTAAAGCCATTTCTATGTGTTTCAGGGGCGTATAATTGGGGGGAGCCCCCCCCCCCCCCCCCCCCCCCGAAAGAAAACAATACAAATTAAGAAAGTGTTGTTTTGGTAAAACCATAAAATAATTGTAAATTTGGTTGTACCCTAATCTTAACTTATTGGCTAAGTTACAAACAATATTAAGATTGAAATTAGTAATATTGAAGACATGATCGAATACGGGCTCAAAATTTAAGAAAATGCTGCCTTTCCGGAATTCTCAGTTTTACCTCACAAGGCTGAGTGTACCCCGTTCCAGCTCTCAGCCCAGAATTAAAATTTCTTGGCAGAGCGGGGGATCTAATTCGGACCTCTGGGGAGGCAGCCAAGAATGCTAGTCACTACAACACGAGGTAGTCTAATGCTCAGTGCTAACTTGCATGGAACGCACTCAGAAGCTTCCTCACCATTCAAGCTTTCTTTTGACTTTGAAGAGTCCAGCATATTTTCTTCCTAGATATATATTTTACTACCTGTTTCGTATCTGCATATCACAGGAATTTATAACATTTAATTCTGTTTGATTTACCATTTTATTGTGACTTTGAATATGGTAAATCATCTATTTGGTAAAGGTATTCACACCGCAGATACTTAAGTAGACACTACACGACTTGGAAGTTCTTTGGAACCTGGAACTGAGTTTCCGACCAAGACACACCGCTTAGTCAGTCTGAATAAGACGCACGTGTTTGTGAGTCCGCCGAGACTAGGCGTGATTGGTGACATCGTTTGTGAGTGCACGTTTGTGGAAGTCCAGAGTGCCAATATCTTATCAGCAAACATCGTACTGCGGGAACACGACAACTCAAGTATTAATTACAGTAAAACGTCGTGAGAGGCGAGTACAACGATATTTTTCGTCACAGATTTGTGTAAAAGTGAAATTGGTAATTTTCACCATTCTGGACGTGGAGATTTGACTTTGTACCACGTTGTAGATAATATGAACATTTGCTTGTGCAATAAGGCACCGAAGTATTCAGTTTATGTGAAGCAATTATAGCGAGCTAGAAGCCGCAGTGAAATTAATCACTAACAATATTTTCTGTCACGAATACTTTTCTACGAATAACGTGATTTTCAGTGATTTGTGTTGTATGAGTCTTAAAATCTGTGAGCCAAATTACCGCCCGCTGTATCTATTAGAATCTGTGGCAGATTATCAGAGCCAAATGTATTCCATCTGCAACTGTATAGAATCAGTGCTTCATTCTGTATGTTATAAATACTGTAGAATCTGTGTAAATCACATATTTCGTCACACCATGCTTTGTGATAACGACGACGACGTGTTAGACATGTTTCAATCTGAACACATGATGGTAATTATGGCGTAAGTTCCATCATGAGGGAAATGTTGAGGAAATGACGCCGCCATGAAGAGGAATCCGAGGAGAATTTCTACCGGAAGACCACATGATGAAGAATTGGAAGAGGATTATAGGCCAGGACTACGGAACCTGATTATGGAGCCTAATAATCCCTCCTGTGGAATGGAGATGTATGACCCCTCTGCTCTAAGAGAGCATGAGGTGAACTACAGAGTAATGCCACTGTGAGTCTTGTATCCTCATTATTGTACAAGGTTTTGTCCGGGTAGATGTAGATTTAGTTAATGATATAAGCCGAAACTGATAGCAACCATACAGGCAGGTCTAGTTGTATAATTATTTCGTTCCTTCTTTGGGAACTGGGCAATCTTTGTGAGTCACCCAGTACCGTACTTGTACGGGGGTGCGCCTGTATTTTGTGATTTCAATATATTTCCATTTGTAGAGTTCAGCCATATGATGAGCTGTATTTTCTGTCAGCAGTAACTGACATGTTAGAAATGGGGACTTATCTTCGAGATTAGGGAACACCCTGTGTAGGAGCCCTTATTTCTGATTTATTTCCACTACTTTATCGTATCAGTTGGTTAGTCAACAGTCACTACCACGTTCTGTGAAGTTTAGTTAGCGTTATTTGTGGACCTTTTATGCCACAAGAGTTCCGAGTGGGAACAAATACAAGTGTATTAGGAGAATAACTTAACCTGGTCACGAACACAGAGGAGTAAGGTGTTGAATGTTATATTTTGAATTGTGCTAAGTTGTAATGCACCGTTTCTAAGAATGTCTATGAAGAGTAGGGAGCGTGGAATATCTCCCAATTTCAAAGCAGTTAGGTTGCTCACATTTTTATCTTTCATAGAAGTGTATTTGGAAAACTTATAGAGTTATATTTTTATACAGGGCAGGTTAGTGTGTAAGACAATTTAATATGAATAGAGAGTGATATCGTATGAATTAATGGGTCACATCAGGACTGTAATAAGTGATTTCCGTTCGATTATAAACGCACAGTTTTGATAATATGTTAAAAGAGCGAGTTGTATACTACACTCCGTGAACGCTACTGAGACACTGTAAGTGAGGCGAGATGGCCAAGGTTAGGCAAGGCCGAGAAACTTGTTTATTTCCCAGCATTCTGTGCGAGACCAACATGTATTGATTATATTTTTATGACAAACTGTGACATCACAGGCATCTGTGGAATGTTGTAGCCATTCTAGGAGAAGTCTTATACGAGGTTAGGGAGCACAGCTGATAGCTATGAATAACTGTAGGTGACCGCATACAATATGCGAGGTTCGCTCAATTATGAGAGCATCTGTTTTGACGCTAATGACTTTGGTCATTCAGCTTATGAGTAGTAGGTTTATCCCATGTTGTAATTGACCGAGTATAATTGCATCAGGCTAGCAACTAGTGTATTTATTATGTCTTAGAACACTTGTGTTAGGGTGTATGGAATCCCCTGTTGTTATTGTATGCTGGAGATACTGAGCCGAGAGCCAGATCGTCCGAGGAATACTATGGGTGCCATTGGGTAAGTCGCGCCTGTGTTATTGTTCGACCCAATTAGTTGCTGAGAATATTGTGGTGACTATTAGAGTCACGTTTCCTCGAGGTAATCTCTGTGGAGATTCATGGTATTTGCTATGCACCTGTGTCTGGTGTCTACAATTTAAACCATATTAGGGAGTCTAAACCTACGTTATAAACCTGAACTAAATCATATTTCTCATTGATCTAAACCTACGTGATTAATTATTAAGTAACTGAGCATCTTAGTTTTGCACCCTTGTCTTGTTGAGCATCTTCGACACCATGTGCTGTTTCATTTCTGTATGGAAGTGGTCTTTAACTGAGCTGACACATACTTTTTTCAACGACAAGAATCGCTGGAAACAAGAGTTCGTAACAGATTGTCCGCATGATTCCATGCGATGTTAGTCGCAATCTTCATTGCGCATTTGCCAACCTAACTTACATTCTTGAGTTGGACGACCGGGGGCAAATAGCTTTCCCGATCAGCGTAAGTAGGCCAATAATAATAACAAGTGTGTGTATTCATTGTCTTTATTCCAAGTGCATAACCTGAGTGTATCCCTGTTAGCTATAAGTGTGTGTTATATTTGATGTTATTTTTTTGATGGTCTGTGGTTCGCTATCATTAGTTTTGTCTTAATTTCTTTGATTACTGACGCTTCTCGTCGTAATATTTTCATTCATGTTAGGTACCAGATAGCTGTTTAAATGTAATTGTAAATGAGGGGGTGGTACCATCCTAACTCAGGGAATTTTGTTGCTGTGATGTTAAATGTAAATTTTACCACGTCATTTGCTTGTAACCTTGCTACCGCGTAGAGATGATTTCACGTGCCACGTATCTAGATTTGTTGTTGCTTTTGCTTTCTCATGTATTGAAGGACTTTCGCGAGGGTGTTTAACGTCAGATAGGCATTTTTTGATTCATCATTGTAATTAGCTTTGCGGATTAGCCGATTCTTAACCCTCTGAAGTAGGATAAGAGTCTCAGTATTGAATAAATCATTCACGAAATGTTACTTAAGTCTGGATTTTTTCATTTTTAGCTTTGTGTTGAGGGTGTACTTCTTCGGGCGTCTATGACATTTCCCGTGCAATGGACCAGATCTCTGGGACCACGTTTCTCGTGCTACGCTAGCCCTGAAGAAGTGCATACTATCCTCTCAGGTTGTGGGTTCGAAGGACGGGGTTATTCAAAGTGACATTTTTTCGGGGGATGGTACTCGGATAATCTCCTCTAACGGGCTCAATATATAGAAACACGAATAACAATTCTACCCTCTGTAGTTTACTTTTTATGTTATTTTAAAATTATTTGAATGAGGACACTGCTGATTGATCTTTAATCACTAGATTCTAGCTGCTGCAGAGTGCACGAGGCAATGCAGTGTTGTGAAGCCATTGCACAACGTCGAGGCGGTTGAGGGAAGCTCCCCCTCCATTACTTTAGCATTATATTCTCACGTTCAAGTCCAAGCAGACAATGAACGATGACTTGACGTTACAGACAGAGAGGAACATGGCTTCGAGTCAGCGAACAACAGCTGAGAGAGCCGAATGGTTTTCTCTTTGACCGCCATTTTGATACAGGGTATAGTTGTAAATTTTCACCTCGTAGGATTTCACCAAACTATTTTTAATAAGTTCTTCGGCATATTCGAACATCTTATGGTAGCAAGACTCAGTTGCAAACACGTTTTCCAGTATTCCACTGTCAAACAAGAAAATTAATTTATCAACGATCTAATCAAGGGTTGTGTGAGCTTATTTTGGTACCGATATATGGTATTGAAATTACTGTCCATTATCACTACTGCACAGGAAATATGTGCTAAATTACATAAATATGTGACTTGAGTCGTTATTTCTTGTTCATTCAGCAACAGCAATAGTCATTGCTCAACTGTTACTGAAAGAGGCGCATAAGGTGTCTTTAACTGTCTGTTACCGAGACGCACACAGGCGTATAGGCCTATATTGACATCATTTCACTGTTGACAATGTTTAGTAGACAATATACACGACACAGGTCATGCGTAGCAAGCTAAGAGAGAAACTCGTAACCAATCGTAACATTTCGGCTTTCTCCGCTATTCGAAGCCTTGTTCCTCTCCGTCTGAAACGTCAAGTTGAACGATGTTGTTACATTGGGACTTAGGCAGGTAAGACGTGTCACGTGTGTCAGAGGAGGCGTGAAGGAACTAAAGTGCATTACTGCGTCACGGCTGAGACTGGTGTGTCGGGCTCTATACTATATTACTTACCCAAGGAGCATATTAAAACAGAGTATGGAATGGACTCTTGTGTAATTCTGAGATTCTTAGATACAAGGTGATGACGTAATGCTTGGGTACGAATGCCATACACATGGCGAATGCCAACGCCTCTTAGATACAAGAACTGACTATCATGGAAGCAGAGAATAAAACTGACCGAAGGATCCAGGAGGGTTTTGGCGACTGCAAATCCCAACTTATGCAATGAAAGTGAACGGGAGTTATCACGAACATAGTTTTTTTATTTTTTTTAGCGGATGGTTTTTTGTGCCGGGAGTGTCCGAGGACATGTTGGGCTCGCCAGTTTTGTAGCTGCTCCGAGGCGGACACCCAATGGGTGAGCTACAAGTACCGTTGGGGAGGAATGTAAGGGCGAGGAGTTGGAAGGTAGCGGCTGTGGCGGTTGCCGGCGGGGGGATTCGAACCTCCTCGCCTCCTGGATGTGAGCGACTGCCAGCAGTCATGCCGTAACGACCACGGCTAATCACCCGGTAGATCATTATTGATTGTATAAAACAACCAATTTGTGTATTACAACGTATAAATACAGAATCTGTTATGTTAGGAGGCAATGCGCCTGCGGAAATTAACATTTTTTCACTTATTTTGTTCCACAATGTTGGTAGCATTGCTAATTTTGATGGAAGAGTTGCGGTTTTAGTTGTTTCTTTTTAAGTTACGGTGTAGAGAGTGTGGGAGTACAGGAGAATCGTTCTTTGTAATGTCTGAACTTTGTTTTATAATAAAATGTGAACTATGCTGCTATTCGTAACAATGTCATTATGTTACCATAACCTCCAAATTTCACATCCCTCCCCCACCAACCTTCTTGCCAAGATAATCAGTAGGACTTGTTCCTTCTTTTGCATTGCTTATACAGGGTGTCCCACATAACTCTGCGACCTCAAATATTATCGAAATGAAACAAGATATGAAAAATCTAATTGCGCAGGAATGTAGCCACGTCCGGGGGTCACACAATGGGAGGATATGCTCAATCCAGGAAATTATAACAATATCATTTTCAACGCAAAGTTACCTTTTTTAAATGGAACATACATGTTTTTTTCTAGCAAAATCATAAGTAAACATACAATTATTGATAACAGAATTGGTTTCAACTCTCTAAACCTCTAAGAGTTAGGTGGGACACCCTGTATACTGTATATTTGGGAACAATATCATATTACATTAGCGGCTTCGGTGGCGTAGTTGGTAGCATGCTGAGCTTCTATGCCCAAGATCATGGGTTCAAACCCGGCCGAAGTCGTCGGATTTTTAAGAGCGTTAAAAATCCCTCAGTATGCCTTCCTTCGGAGGAGAAGTAAAGCCAGCGGTCCCATGTCTTAGATTTATGGCATATAAAGGACCTTCCACTAATTAAACCTGTGTGAAGCTAAATTATATATAGGTTTAGAATGTAAACAACGCTCTTAGGTTCCTACTTTCATTGCCAGAAGCCGACTGCGCTGGCGTTTGGTAGCTAAGTTCTGAACTAGTAGTCGTTGACAGTGGCGTTTGGTGTCAAGAGTAGGAACTATTTGAAAAATTCAAAGTCTGCAGTCCTTGATCACTTTCGTGATGTTTTTAATGTGTTGTTTTCTTATGCCGCATTTGTCGGTCAAATGCTTTGAGACCACCGAACTATTAATGTATTTAATCACATTTATGTTTATAATATATAATGTAATTTTCGAGTGATTACTCGTAACAAACAAAATTTCTAAGACACATACCTCAGCCTGTTCATAGATGTTGACTCTCCGAGCCACAAGTTTACTACTGCCAAGTGTGCTTCTCGCCTAGCCGCTACGTGAAGGACTGTCGTCACATCTCCGCTTTAGCCAATCAGTCGCCGCCAGCCAGTGCTGATTTCTCGATTGTTCTACGCCCTATTTAAGAAGCGGTTCTCCTCTTCAAGATTCAGATCCAGTACAGATCCAGTACAACCAGATCCAGTACGACATTACCGCATCACTTCATGGTATCTTCCAAAGCTTCGTTCCATGGGGCAGATACCTGACGGCATGCTTCAACATAAGACGGTGTACTCAGCACGTCACACCGCTACGCTGGAGATTACTACGCATCAAAGCCACAACTAGATGAGCTGTTGCCAGGCTCAGATCACAGTTCTCACCGCTACGCAAGATGAAAGCTTGCTTGTTACTTTCGCTCTTCAGTGAACTTTGGTTCTAAAGAAGAACCTTTCTTCAAGCCGATACTTTATTTCGAGATGCTGGACATCGAAATCACAAAGTATAGTGTTCGTAAACTATAAACTACAACAGCAAACCAGCAAGCTCTGGCCACGGCCGACCTGCAGCAATGAACCTCTCTAGTCAACATGAATAGCAACGGAAGATAAGTTACGTTCTTTTATTCTCTATTTTTATCAATAATCTTATATGTTTTAATGGTTTTAATATTGCTTGCAAGTGCAATTGTTTTCAAAATAGTGTGTCTTTAAAATGAACTCTTGTAAATAGCACCAAGTTGTGCCAACCTACTAATTTTTAAACCCAAGGGGTTTCCAGTAATGTATAATATTTATCACTTGTTTCAAACAACAAATAAAGTTTATATTATGTTAATGCTTAAATGTTCAGTGTTAAATTTAGACTTAAAGTTGAGGATAAAGAACTAGGCCGCACTCCCCTAGCCCAAAATATTCAGTCTAATAGCTCCTTTCACAGTAGTTATTTTGTCCAGGCATTTGCCTGATGCTTTCTCCCGTTTATGAGAACGAACGTGGGCTGTTCTTCACATAACCATATGGAGCCGATAACCGGGAGTGCGTTTGGTAAACATTTGTTGAAGCAAGTCTGTAGATTGAACCTTTCTCAGAAATTAATATTTAAACTAATTAACAAAATTTTTCTCTCATACTGAACATTAAGTGTATAAATTGTTCAAAAATTGTGATTTCTAATTCTTTTGGAAAGTTTCAGCTCGGAGTTCATGCTTGGCACTGGAAGAGGAGACACAAAAACAAGTTCCACATTTAACCGTTGGAAGGGCTGCTTTCTCTCTCTTCTGGCAGGCTGTTGTACGAGTTCACAGGGAAGTCGTGAGTACTTTCACAACAAACTTTCACAATGCCAATGGACGAAAAACTCATTAATGCGAGGGCTTCGGTCAAGGGCAAACTCACGCGTTTTCGCACTTTTCTATATGAGCTCACGGAAAAAGAACGTAATAGTGACATAATTTCTCAAAGACTGAAAGGTTATGAACAGGCCTTTGAAAAGTATGACGAGATCCAAAGTAATATTGAGACACAATATCCCGACCAGCAAAGTGATCGCTCCGAGGTTGAAAATTTATATTATAAGGGGTTTGCAGACGCAAAGCAGCTTTTAAGAAGTTTAACATTGCGGGAAAAGCAGGAGAAAACTCCTTCAGAATCTTCTTCTTTTCCTTCCCGTGTTATATTACCGAAAATAGAATTACCTAAATTTACCGGAGATGAAGCTACATGGGAACCATTTTTTGAATTATTCAATTCATTGATTCACGAAAACGATTCTCTTCCTTCAATACAGAAGTTTCATTATTTGCGTTTGTCCTTGCAAGGCAACGCACTTAAACTCATCCAAGAGCTTACGTTGACAAATGAAAATTATGAAGTAGCTTTGGCACTTCTCAGAGATCGGTTTGGGAACACTCGTTTAAAAACTCAACGTCATATACAGGGTTTATTCAATTTACCTATTGTTCAAGCTGATAATCTTGCCTCGCTTCGTAATTTGATCGATGCTGCAGAACTTCATATTCGTGCGCTTGCAAATTTGGACCAACCAGTTGACCATTGGGATCTATTTTTGATTCATCTTATTTCTGTTAAATTAGACACTAAAACTTTAAAAGATTGGGAAGCAGATCTGTCGCAACATTCATTGTGTACCTATGAAGCTATTATTAAATTCTTAAAGGCGAAATGCCAAATTCTCTCTGCTGTAGCCAGCCAAAAGAGTAGCTCTACCTTCAAACCTCCCTCTAATAGTAAGGACATCAGCCCCACTCATAGAGTGCTAAGTTCACATGCCTTTTCTACAAATATTCGGTCTTCCAATCAAGCACAAGCTTGTGTTTTGTGTCAACAACCGCATAACTTGCACCAGTGCGCTCAATTTAAATCTTTATCTGTGGATGAAAGACGCAAATTAATTACCACCCACAAGCACTGCTTCAATTGCCTATCAGGGACACATATGATAAGCAATTGTCATTCTGAACGGTTATGTTTTCACTGTAAAGCAAAGCATCATACTCTCCTGCATAGACATGAAAGATCGCGGTCATCAGCAACCAATAGTTCATCCGCTAAATCTAATTCTGAGACTTCGCCGAATAACGCTCAGTCTTTTACTCAAAGCTCTATTTCGTTCAGTAAAACTCAAGTTTTATTGTCCACTGTCCAAATTCTAGTGAAGAATGTTCACGGAAAATGGGTTTCTGTAAGGGGATTGTTAGATAATGCTGCAACTAACAATTTTATCAGTGAATCGCTAGTTCGCAAGTTAGGTCTACAAATATGCCCTACTTCTATAGAAGTTACAGGAATTAATGGTTCCAAATCGCAATCTCTGAGTTATGCTAAAGTGGATGTAAAAGATTCCAATAATCTCGGCATTCATTTAAATTTAGATTTTTTAATTATCAATTCCATAGGTAATGACACCCCCATTACTTCTTTTCAAGTCCAGGGTTGGAATATTCCGCATCATTTGCAACTTGCAGATCCGAATTTCAACAGAGCTTCATCTGTAGAAATTCTTTTAAGTGCCAGCATTTTTTGGCAATGTTTACATCCAGAAAAGGTTAAAGTTGCCCGTGATGTTTTCTTTCGTAGAACTGATTTTGGTTGGATTGCCACTGGGCAAATATACCGCAACCCAGTTCAACAAAAATCTCATTGTTATTTTGTTGGTGCTGATTTAAATCAAGAATTAATTAAGTTCTGGGACATTGAGGATATTCAAGTTACCTCACCTCATTCTCGCAATAATGAGATCTGTGAAACACACTACGTAGAAACCACTGTTCGCACTACTGAAGGCAGATTCGTGGTTACTCTTCCTCGCATTTTTAACCCCCCTGTTATTACAGAATCACATTCCAGAGCTCTCAAAGCCTTATTCGCAATTGAAAATCGCTTTGAAAAGGATGCTCTCTTAAAAACTCAGTATACTTCCTTCATGGAAGAATACGAATCAGCGAATCACATGGAAGTAGTTCCAAAATCTGAAGAAATTAGTAATCCTCCTAAAGAAATAGTATATCTTAATCATCATCCGGTTTGGAAAAATTCTTCCACCCGAGAACAGATAAGAGTAGTTTTTAATGGGTCATCTCCAGATGCTAATGGTGTTTCTCTCAATGACACTCTGCATTCTGGACCCGCTATTCAGACAGATCTTACTTCAGTTTTACTTAACTTTCGTCTATTCCCCATTGCTGTTCTTGCTGACATCAAGCAAATGTATAGGCAAATTCTAGTAAATTCAGAACAACGTGATTTGCAAAGAATTTTGTGGCGAGATGACAATGCAAAACCTATAAAAATATTTCGTTTAAGAACAGTGACATACGGTCTTAAGCCGTCTGCGTTTCTCGCAATACGATCTCTTCACATGTTGGCCGAACAAGATGGTCATCTTTTTCATCCTCTAGCTTCTGAAGTTTTGAAAACTGCATTTTATGTAGATGATTTTCTGTATTCCTTTTCTAGTATTTCTGAAGCACTTCGTGTTTGTGAAGATTTAAACTCTCTTCTTTCCGGTGGTGGGTTTACCCTTCATAAGTGGAACTCGAACTCAACCGAATTTTTATCTAACTTTTCACAAGTAACTCCTGTTGATAAATGTGTTGCGCTTCCTACTGAGGAATCAGCTATTAAAACCTTGGGTGTTTTTTGGTCTCCTTCTTCAGATACCTTTTCCTATCAGGTACACTTATCTGAGTTTCACCCTCGAACGAAAAGGCAATTATTATCAGAAATAGCAAAAGTTTTTGATCCATTGCAGTACATTGCTCTGGTGGTTATTACTGCAAAAATTTTCTTGCAAAAACTTTGGTTATTGAAAATTGGTTGGGATGAACAGGTACCCTCCCCCCTTTTGGATGAGTGGTTGAAATACCGCAAGAGTTTGTTAGATCTTTCTCAAATTTCTATTCCTCGCACTTTAATTTCGGACCTTTCATGTCAGTATTTCGATTTGCACATATTTGCAGATAGTTCTGAAAAGGCATATGGTTGCTGCGCCTACTTAGTAGGCCGCCCTTCCAATACTTTACCCGGATTTTCCAATTTAATTTGCGCAAAATCAAAGGTAGCCCCACTCAAATCCATATCTTTGCCTAGATTGGAATTATGTTCTGCTGTAATGGCTGTGGAATTAGCCAGTAAATTAAAAATCAGTTTAAATTTGAAATTTTCGAGCACATGGTTTTGGAGTGATTCTTCCATCGTGTTAGCTTGGCTTTCAAAACCTTCTTCACATTGGACCACTTTTGTGGCTAATCGCGTTTCTAAAATACAAGAGTTGTCTCATTTTGACCAATGGAATCATGTTCCGGGGAAGGAAAACCCCGCTGATATAATTTCACGTGGCTGCTTGCCCAAGAAATTAATTTCTTTTAAATTATACTGGAATGGTCCGGCGTGGCTCAGTCAGGATTTCTCTTGTTGGCCTCGTTCATCTAATCCGCTCGCAGAAGATGTTCCTGATGCTCGCATCGCTACCGCTTCCCTTTTTCTAACTTCTATTGCTACTAGTCTTTTTCAGCGTTACTCTTCATTTAATAAATTAATTCGTGTGGTAGCATATTTATTTCGATGGAAATTTCTTGTTCTTGATGAGCCTGTGAAGCCGCAACCCTTTCTCACTAAAATGGAATTGGAATTTGCTACTCGTAGAATCTTGTTTCTTATGCAACAAGAAGTATTCTTTCTTGAGTATCAGACACTTTTAAGCAAAAAAGCTTTACCGAAGTCTAGTAGGCTGTTACCTCTCACCCCTTTTGTGGACCAAGATGGATTAATAAGAGTGGGGGGCAGGCTAGAATATTCTAGTTACTCAGATGAGAAAAAACATCCCATTATTCTCCCTTCTAGACATCCTATTACTACTCTCATCGTAAAGAAATTTCATTATCAGAATTTGCACGCTGGCACCCGCACTTTGCTTTGTTTAATTCGCGAGCAATATTGGCTCATTAACGGTGTTCATGAAGTTTCTTCTGTTATTCGGAAATGTATACCTTGTTTCAAATCTAAGCCCCCGCCAATCACGCAAATTATGGGAAACTTGCCATCTTTTCGTTCCGAACCTAGTAAGCCTTTCGCCCTTACGGGTATCGATTATGTTGGGCCTTATGTCTATCAAGTTAATTCCCCCTTATCTAAGCGAAAGTTGTTAGGTAAACTTTATATTTCTTTATTTGTGTGCATGGTGACAGGAGCCATTCACCTTGAGTTGGTTACAAGTGCTTCTACTCCTTATTTTATAGCAGCCTTTTCTAGATTTGCCGCTAGAAGGGGTGTTCCCTCCGAGGTTTTCTCAGATAACGCAAAAATTTTTGTTAGTACTTTTGATCTTTGGAAAACTGCGCTTACCTCCCCTTCTGCTAAGGAACAGTTTTCTAATTTTTCTCATGCTAAGGGATTCAAATGGCATTTCACTCCCCCTTACGCCCCCCATCATGGAGGTCGTTGGGAATCTTGCATAAAGCTCACGAAGAGACAGCTGAAGAAAACCCTTGGTTCAGCCATCCTTTCCTATGAGGAATTCAATTCTTTAATTATTCAGGTTGAGGGTATCGTAAATTCTAGGCCGCTCACGCCTTTGTCTAACGATCCTAAGGATCTTCTTCCCTTAACACCTGGTCATTTTTTAATAGGCTGTTCTTTAGCTTCTACGCCTCCTTTGCTGAGTCGACGCTGTGATCTCGGGTTGCCTATTTTCTGGATAAAGTTAGAATCTTTGCGAAACTCCTTTTGGCGCCGTTGGAAGCTGGAGTATCTCGGCTCACTTAAGAGGAGAGAGAGGTGGCGGCTTTCCCGGCCTGATGTGCGAGTGGGAGATATGGTTCTTTTGCGAGATCCAAGTCCCCCCCCTCGTATGGAATATTGGTAGGGTAACTCACTGCCATTTGGGTCGTGATAATCATGTGAGAGTTGTAGATGTTCTCACTAGTAAGGGAGTCTATACTAGACCAATTTCTATGGTTGCTATTTTGCCTGTTGAGGCTTAGTGTCATCCTCTTTCATTGTTGTTCATGTTATTTCCAGATGATTCTTTGATTGTTTTCTTTCGGGGGTCTCGGAGCATGATCACTTTCGTGATGTTTTTAATGTGTTGTTTTCTTATGCCGCATTTGTCGGTCAAATGCTTTGAGACCACCGAACTATTAATGTATTTAATCACATTTATGTTTATAATATATAATGTAATTTTCGAGTGATTACTCGTAACAAACAAAATTTCTAAGACACATACCTCAGCCTGTTCATAGATGTTGACTCTCCGAGCCACAAGTTTACTACTGCCAAGTGTGCTTCTCGCCTAGCCGCTACGTGAAGGACTGTCGTCACATCTCCGCTTTAGCCAATCAGTCGCCGCCAGCCAGTGCTGATTTCTCGATTGTTCTACGCCCTATTTAAGAAGCGGTTCTCCTCTTCAAGATTCAGATCCAGTACAGATCCAGTACAACCAGATCCAGTACGACATTACCGCATCACTTCATGGTATCTTCCAAAGCTTCGTTCCATGGGGCAGATACCTGACGGCATGCTTCAACATAAGACGGTGTACTCAGCACGTCACACCGCTACGCTGGAGATTACTACGCATCAAAGCCACAACTAGATGAGCTGTTGCCAGGCTCAGATCACAGTTCTCACCGCTACGCAAGATGAAAGCTTGCTTGTTACTTTCGCTCTTCAGTGAACTTTGGTTCTAAAGAAGAACCTTTCTTCAAGCCGATACTTTATTTCGAGATGCTGGACATCGAAATCACAAAGTATAGTGTTCGTAAACTATAAACTACAACAGCAAACCAGCAAGCTCTGGCCACGGCCGACCTGCAGCAATGAACCTCTCTAGTCAACATGAATAGCAACGGAAGATAAGTTACGTTCTTTTATTCTCTATTTTTATCAATAATCTTATATGTTTTAATGGTTTTAATATTGCTTGCAAGTGCAATTGTTTTCAAAATAGTGTGTCTTTAAAATGAACTCTTGTAAATAGCACCAAGTTGTGCCAACCTACTAATTTTTAAACCCAAGGGGTTTCCAGTAATGTATAATATTTATCACTTGTTTCAAACAACAAATAAAGTTTATATTATGTTAATGCTTAAATGTTCAGTGTTAAATTTAGACTTAAAGTTGAGGATAAAGAACCAGGCCGCACTCCCCTAGCCCAAAATATTCAGTCTAATAGCTCCTTTCACAGTAGTTATTTTGTCCAGGCATTTGCCTGATGCTTTCTCCCGTTTATGAGAACGAACGTGGGCTGTTCTTCACATAACCAGTCCTTACATGAATTAAAAAGCTGATAACACACACTAATACAGTCATCACAATTAACACCGGTTATCAAACAGATTCTACACACGCCCAAAGTACACGGGGCTACATGACCGCGTTGTCGCAGCCCCTAAACTGAGGAACCAACCAATTCTTGAGGTCATACCCAAACACAAAATAGTGGTTGCCACTTGCTCATTTGGTCTGGCTGCGTGGCTCAGGGGTAACGTTCTCGCTTGCTGAGCCCAAGGTTGCAGGTTCGAAACCTGGCGCAGTCAGCTGGCATTTAAGGGTGCGCAAATGCGAGGGAGCCGTGTCAGTAGATTTACTGGCACGTTAAAGATCCCCTTTGGGGCAAAATTCCTGCACCCCGGCGTCTCTAAAAGCCAGTGTACTTAAAAGGGACGTAAAACCAATAACATTATTACACTTGCTCATTTGAGTGTGTAAGGCCTGTACTTACCTATGCGGATCTGTATGTTGATACCTGACGGCAACTTTAGTTCCTTCACTTGGCGCGTCAGACAGAGCGCCACATCAGCTACCTGTTGCGCATGCTCCTCGGTGAACTCTGGTGCACCGCTCACTGCCATGTACACTTGCCCTACAGTCTCCACCTGCAAACAAGTATTTGATGTTACAGGATGCTGAAAAGGCAGTATCACAAATCAAGTATGTCATGTGTTATGTGCACATTCTTTTGGTAATATTTGGATGAGAATGTTGAACACCCCCATATGAAATTACCTGGCTTCAATTTACCTACTGTAGATGTATCAGGAGTAACCAAAACCATGTTAAGTGTGTCTCGGGAAAAGTGTTTTGGTTCTCCTTTAATTGCACTGGAATGATTCCTCACATTGTGATTGTGCTGCCATTACACAGTCAATGGAATATACAGAGTATCAAAAAATATACGGCACAAAATGCAGGACACATTCCTTACACTTGTTAGACGAAGAGATTATGTTATTTGAATGCGAGTCTTGGAACGCTTAGTTTCTATTTAAAACCTCATTGTCTCCAACTCATTAATCATGGGAACACACAAGAACGGAACGTACCAGCATTCCACATGCAACTCTTTCTCACAGGAGATGTTAAATATGCCCTCCGTGCATCAACCCACCGTCGTAGTGAATCTCGGATGAGCTGATGTATCCCTGGAATAATGCGTATGGTTTCACAGCCTTCCATAATACGGGCACGCAGACTATTAGCATCTTGTACAGGGGTTCGATACACAATAGATTTCAAATGACCCTACAAATAAAAGTCCAGTGAGTTTAGGTCCGGAGAGCGTGGAGGCCAGGCAATTGGTCCACCTCCTCCTATCCATCTGTCACCGAATCTGTTATTTAGGAGCCGATGGACATTAACACTAAAATGAGGTCGTACTGATCACTGGAACAGTTGATGTTACCATAAGTCGCATGGCAACAGGGCCATGTAAAACAAAACACTGACGGTGCACTTACGGTAATGACAACATAACCAGACGTAACCAACAGTGCATGTTCCCCATGATTCGAACGTACTGTTCTTGTGCGTTTCCCATGATTAATGAGTTAGAGACAATGAGGTATAACGTGGAAACAAAGCGTTTTCGGACTCATGTTCATATAACATAATTTCTTCGTCTACGTGTGAGGAATGACTCCTGCAAATTGTGCCGTACATTTTAGTGACTATACAGAGCTGAAATTTTCGTGACCCTGTTGAGTTGTTGTGACTTCGTGGAATGTGTGGTTCATCCTTTATCGGCCGAGCGGTGATTGACGGGATTTTGTGTGTGTTGAAGTCCTGGGAACTCCAATAAGTACCAATAAGTGATTCGTTGCCCATATAGTCTTGTTAATTGGCGTTTACTGCCACAATATGTATGTAGGTCTAGTTGAAGAGCTGATCAGTTGCATTTACAATCTTTTCTTTTCCCTGAGCTAAATGATATCCTATATTTTGTCATCGCAGACTAAGTCCATTGGTACGGACTGTCCGTTTCATTCTGGAACCTAAGTTCCCTGCTACTAATATGGCATTAATGCCTGAAGCGTCCAGTAGTACTGCGTGTGATCGCTACTACATGCCGGATCAAATCTCCTCGAGGCTTGCCTGGTCTAGTTCCTAGCTAGCTTAACTCCTCTACCCTTTCTAAGTGACCTAAGTTCGGGTGTGGTCTTCAGAATGACAAATCCTCATTGGTAATACATGCCATGCCTATCTGTGCCACGCTACCACATTGAATCTTCTCTGGGTAAGTACTCTCTACTACTGTCGACCAAAGTATTATGTGCACTCGAGTTTGAAGGTTGTTTGTGAAGTAACCAATAGACCTACATAAAATTCAATAACATCATCATTTTCGTCGTTCTATTTTACGTTCGTTCATGTAGGTTTGGATTTTTAAAGTTATATTTTAATATTTTTTTATCGCAGTTGGAACACAAAAAGTGCACGTTTTTAAGCGTGTTTCAACCATGCGTCACATTTAAGATTTATTATCTCAAAACCCTGTCGTCAAATCGAATCCAAATTTTAACACAATATACATTGGAATATTGTATAACTGGTTTATTAATTTCAAAATTTTGTGTGTCCAAGAAACAAAGTTGTTACCATTTTTGTAAGGTAACCTTTTCTCGGCTCGGGGTGGTTGGAAAATGTAGTTCTTGGTCGCGTTGTAATCCTTATACATCAAAAAGTTATGCTGTATGACTGTGAAATACGTAAATTAACTCACTTATTGTATATCGGTTTGTATTTGTACGGGGAAATAACACGTGGTTCACCAGCTAGCCGCTCCGGGAAAAGCTGTACAGCTTTGCTGAGATGGAGCCCATCACTTCCGAGCGAGGAGCGCCATAATGCGTGATGGGCTCCATTTCGGCAACGCTGTACAGCTTTCGCTGGAGCGGCTAGCTGGTGAATCCTGTCTTATTTCCCCCTACAAATACAAACTGATATAAAATAAGTGAATTAATTTACGTATTTCACAGTCATACACCATAACTTTTCGATGTATAAGGATTACAACACGACCAAGAACTATATTTTCCAACCACCCCGAGCCGAGAAAAAGTTACCTTACAAAAATGATAACAACTTTGTTTCTTGGACACACAGAATTTTGAAATTAATAATCCAGTTATACAACAATCCAATGCATGTTGTGTTAAAATTTGGATTCAATCTAATGACGGAGTTTGGGATAATAATTCTTAAATGTGACGCATGGTTGAAACACGCTTAAAAACGTGCACTTTTTGTGTTCCAACTGCGATAAAAAAAATATTAAAATATAAATTAAAAATTCTAAACCTACATGAACTAACGAAAAATAGAACGACGAAAATACTGATGTTATTGGATTTTATGTAGGTCTATCGGTTACTTCACAAACAACCTTCAAACTCAAGTGCACATAATACTTTGGTCGACAGTAGTGTCGTGGACTGGGCTTGCTGATTCGTTGTCAGCCCTCATGAAGGCAGTTCGATGTAGCAATTGTGTGGAAGTGGTTTTCCATGGTTTCCCACTTCTAATCCAGGCAAATGTCAGGGTAGTTCCTAACTTAAAGCCACGGACACCACCTTCCCAAATGTCTCCTGAATTACAAATACACATATACACACTCAAGTACACGGAGCCAAATGACTACGATGTTCCAGAGATCCCAAATAAATAATAATAATAATAATAATAATAATAATAATAATAATAATAATAATAATAATAATAATAATAATAAGAAATACTAGAAAGGTCCAGCGACGAAAGATGAATAGGTTTGACTTGCAAAAGCTACAGTCTAATGATGAGTTCACTCAGAAGCTTGAAACACTGGATCCACAAAACTGGGAACAACTACGAGATGCCATAGTATCAGCAGCTAAGGAAACAGTCCCATTAATAAAACGCAGAAAGCATGCCTGGTGGACCAGTGAATGTGAGGCGGCAATAAGGCTCAGACAACTTGCATGGCAGAGATGGAACTCACAGAAGAGTGAAGACAACTGGGAAAGTTTCTTATGTATGAGAAAACAGGCTGCAAAAACTATTCGAGGTGTAAAACGTGCTTTTGACAAGAACAAGCTGGCACAAATTGAACTAGACTTCAAGAAGAATAACACCCGGGATTTCTATAGAACTTTTAAACAGAATCTCAGTAAATATGCTCCACCTAGCCTACACTTCAGGGACCTAAATGGAAAAGTTGCTTATAATGTCAAGGAAAACTGCCAAATATTGGCAAATTACTTCGAGTCTCTCCTCAACTGCGAGGCTCCAGAATCAACATTTCAGTTCGAAGACAATCCGTACGTACACCCAGATTCCACCCCACCCACAAAAGAAGAAATTAATCAGATCATCCAGTCACTCAAAAACAACAAAGCACCAGATGAGGACTCCATAGTTGCTTAATTATGGAAGCATGCTGGCGACAAGGCGGTTGATAAGTTAACTGAGATTATTCATGAGATTTGGGAAACGGAGGAACTCCCTAGCAACTGGACCTCAGCTCTACTTCACCCTCTTCATAAGAAGGGTGACCGAATGGATGTGAACAACTACCGTGGAATCTCTCTCCTTACAATAACATACAAGATCCTCTCAAAAGTCCTTCAAAATAGGGCAGAACAACAACTAGATTCCCAATTGGGAGAATATCAAGGAGGGTTCAGGAAAGGACGATCATGTGCTGAACAGATCATGAATCTTAAGTCTATTGTTTCATATCTAAAGCTTAGATCTAAAGATTTTGAGGTGACCTTCGTTGATTTCAAGAAGGCATACGACTCCATTGATCGATTCTCCCTATTTCAAATCCTGAAGGAACTGGGATTGGACAATAAAACAAGAAAAATCATTGAGAAGACCTTGACTAACACCACCTCCAGAGTGAAATTTAGGGGAGAAATTTCAGAAGCTTTTGAAATCAGAACCGGGGTAAGGCAGGGAGACGGATTATCACCTCTGCTTTTCAACTGCGCACTTGAGAAGGTCATCCGAGAATGGCGCAAAGAATTGAACAACAATGGGTTCGTAAATGGAGTCAGATTGGGCTACAAAAATCTGAATCTGACGGTTGATTGCCTAGCCTTCGCAGATGACCTTGCAATTTTTTCAGATTCCCTTGGCACGGCAGCAGTGCAGATCAAGCAACTCAGCACTCAAGCTGCAAAAGCAGGCCTTAAGATCTCCTTTGAGAAAACCTTGTTTATTACACATTAAACAAGCACCCAAGGAGCTAGACATAGGAGAGGGACGCATTAAGCAAACTCAATCATTCAAATATCTAGGCGAGTGGATAGAACCCAACACATCCGAGAAGGCTGCTTTCGAATCGCGCATCAGAAAAATGGAAATGGCATATCATCTAACAAAGGGTATTTACAACAAGAAATCAATATCCCTAAATGCCAAGCTAAGACACTATCAAACTGTCATCCGCCCAAAGGCTCTATATGCTGCAGAATGCCTTGCAATGCATAGGAAAGGACTTATGGAGAAACTAGAAGCTAAAGAAAGAAAGATTCTCAGGAAAATCTTGGGCCCTGTAAAAGAAAACGATGAATACAGGAGACGGCACAACCACGAGCTCTACACATGTGTAGAAAAAAAACTGATGTGATGAGAAAAAGAAGAATTTCATTTTATGGCCACATTTCACGAATGAGCTCTGTAAGGTTGACAAACAGGATCTTTACATACTTTCTAGAGAAGAAAACAAAGGGGGCATGGTTCACTGAAGTTGACAGAGACTTGAAAGAAATTGGGATTACAAGTGATGATGTACTGGAACGTGTAAAATTTAAGGTGAAACTTACAACTCACCGGAGTTTCCTAGAGAAACCTAAGCTCAGAACAGGCAAGAAGTGGACAGAAGAAAGGAAGCAACAACATGGAGAATTCATGCGGCAGTACTGGGCGAATGTTAAAGCTCAAAGCAGAAACCAGTTGAAATAACGTGGTCCTTAGTTGGCCGTAACGCAAGAATAATAATAATAATAATAATAATAATAATAATAATAATAATAATATGGTATGGCCTCGGTTGCCAGGTGCAAGCTTTGTTATTTGACGCCCAAAGGGCAGCTTGCATGTCAAATTTTGTAGTTCCTTGGAGCGCTATGAAAGTCAAGGAGGTTAGATATCTAAGCTCCTCGACACTATAGCGCTTTCTAATAGAGAATGGAGGAACTTTTTGTGTTGGCGAAAAAAAAACCGAGATTAATTTTGAAATTATGACACGGGCTACTGAATTCAAATGGGTTCTTTAACATGCCAACAACGTATGACATGCGTGTCGTGATTTTTGTTGCCTTTCAAAAATCACTTACAATGGCCAGGAGTGAACCTGCAAGGTTGAGGTTGGTAGACTGACACGATAACCACTCACCCACCGTGGCAAACAATCCCTAAATGAAACAACAACTCGGCAATTCAGCAATCAATTAGCCAACATTTCATATACAATTACCTTGTAAACGTTGCAGCGATCCATTAGTGCGTCGAAACATGTGAAGACCGCGTTCATACTGCCCACAACATCCATGGCGTCCTGCAATGTGGCGGAGCTGAAGTCCACCAGCTCACAGAACAGAACTGAGACCGCGTCAAATGACTGCAACAGAGAACACAAGCACACGTTAGTGTTGCTGCGGTGTGTGAGTCTGCCATTTACACTTAATGGTGTACGAGACGGGTTAATATACCCGGCCAGTGGCGAAACTACGGAGGATTAGGGGGACCAATTCTATCCAGAGCCAAATAATAACAATAGGTAATTCGATGATTTTTATTTTGAATGGAACCAAATTTGGAATTGATGACAAACGATTGGATTATGTACGTTTATACTTACTAATTTGTCTTTAATGGGTGAAAATTTTAGTGTTATCTAAACTTAACACTTGCTTAAGCAAAACAATTCATTTTCGAGCTTTTACACATGGATAGGTGCAAATAAAATGTATCAAATATTATCGAGATCAAACACGAAAACTAAAACGTAGTCTATAGTTTTGCTTCCTTCGATTAAGTCTCACTTTATCCAAGCACCCTATGCCCCTCTTACACAAAGAAACAAGCGAAAAAAAAAAGCAAAAACCAAAGCAAAAACAAACTCAAAAACCAAAAACACAAATCAGAACGCAAAAAAAGAACACAAAGCAAAAATTACAAATCAAAAACTAAAGCAAAAGCATAAAACAACAAACACAAAACCAAAACCAAATATACAAAGCAAAAATCAAAAATCAAAATCAGAAAACATAAACAAAAGCAAAATCAAATACAAAACCACAAAGCGTATAACCAATAACATAAAATTAAAACAAAAGCAAAAGCTGAAGACAACAAATACAAAACCAAAAAACACAAAGCAAAAACAAAATTTAAAACAAAATCAAAATCAAAATCAAATACAAACAACACAAAGTGTAAAAGCAAAAACGTAAAAAAACGAAAGCATAATTAAAAACAAGAACTAAAAACACAATTAAAAAAGCAAAATCAAAGACAAAATCAGAAAAACAAAACAAAAACACAAATAAATAACATAAGCAAACCCATAATCAAATTCTATAACAGAAAACACAAACCGTAAAAGGAATAGCAAACAAGTAGTTAAGTGAAAAACTAAAGCCTCTTTTCATATATCCTACTTATGTTAATTGCCTCCATCAACACACACAATTTCAGTTTGATTGCTGTAATAGATTCGTAGATACTGAAATCCGAATAAATATTTTGGATGGTCGCCATGTTGGTTTATATATATAGGGTGTCATTTATGTACTTGAGTACCCTTGAGGGGCGTGTAGGGGATGGGTAGAGGACCAATTCGAGATAGGGAACCTGGGGTCGGAATGGCCTCCTAACCCTAGAAAACAGGTTTGTTTCAGGCCCTCCGCCCCTGTAAAGTAGGAAAGCGCGCCATGTGTTACTCTGAGGTCAGGCACTCTTTCGCTGTCAACGGTCTTGGCGCGACCACCGCTCAACGCTGCGTTAGCCGAGAGCTGCATTCCTCTTGCCAATTGATAGTTCCGTTGTCTTTAACTACTACAGAAACACATGTAACTCGTTGATACTAATAATCGAAACGCAATTAATTTACAGAATCAACGATAGTTTAAAAAATCAGCACAGAATAAGCACGCACTGTGACTACGTCCCGTCCTTCCCCTCTAAAAAATAAAAAATAAAATAAAATGAAGGCATGGAACCCCATGAGAAACCAACCCGGGACCACCATGGCACCGCTCCTCGCCGCTATCTTCTCGGCTAACGCAGCGTTGAGCTGTAGTCGCGCCAAGACCGTTGACAGCGAAAGAGTGCCTGACCTCAGAGTAACACATGGCGCGCTTTCCTACTTTACAGGAGCGGAGGGCCTGAAATAAACCTGTTTTCTGGGGTTATGAGGCCATTCCGACCCTAGGTTCCCTATCTCAAATTGATCCTATACCCATCCCCTACACGCCCCTTCAGGGTACTCAAGTACATAAATGACACCCTGTATAAGTTTATAGGTCTTAGAGTTATGTACTGTTACATGAAGATTATTATGTACGTGTAGTATTCAAACTTCAATCGCATGATTTGGAAACACGAAGTAAAAATGAGATTTTAAAATTTTGCACAGCTGCCATCTTGTGGTTAAGGAAACAATTGAAATAAATTAGATGCCAATGGATTAACATTTGTATAAGGATTTACTGTACCAAGTTTCACTGCACTCGGATAGTTAAATTGCGAGAAACGTTCGTATGAGTATTTATATTCGCCATGTTGGATTTGTGATCACCAGGTTATTGAAAGTCCTATAGGTGAACTTATTTTCATAGGCCCTATGAACATTAAAAAAATCAGTTGGATTGCTGTAATTGATTCTTAGATAATGAGAACTGACTAAATATTTCGGATGGTCGCCATGTTGGATTGCTATATGTATAGGCCATAGAGTCATGTACCATTAAAGGAAAATTATTGCGTAGGTTCATTATTCCAACTTTCACTTCGATCGCATGATTACGGCACAAGAAATAAAAACTTAATTTAACCTTTGCACAGCCGCCAGCTTGAGGTTATGTAAACAATTTAACTAAATTACAATGTGTATAAACATTTTCTGTACCAAGTTTCATTGCGTTTTGATAATTAAATCGCGAGAAAAGTCTATTTAAACTTTCAAATTCGCTTGGCCGCCATGTTCGTTTTATGGGTAACCGTTTTTTCAAATTCTCATTGATGAACTTCCAGTTCCAGTAGTGCCCTTTATCTCCGTACAAAATTTCAGCGTGATATCGGTAATAGTTTCAGAGATATAGAATGCCTGTGAAATACTTCGCACAGCCGCCATCTTGAGGTTATGTAAACAATTGAACAAAGTTGGATGTCGATGCATTACAATGTGTATAAACATATACTGTACAAAGTTTCATTGCATTTGGTTGGTTAAATCGAGAGAAACGTCTATTTAAAAGTCGCAAATTTGCTTGGCCGCCATGTTGAAAACCAACATAAAAATACCAGGTTTTCGAAAGTCACATAGGTGAACTTGTAGTAGTTTCCTTTATCTCCGTACAAAATTCCAGGGTGATATCAGTGATAGTTTTGGAGATATTGAACGCAGGTGAAATATCTCGCACAGCCGCCATGTTGGATTGGTGAGACGTAACAAAATTTTAAGGGTACGGTCGGGGTCGTCCGCATTAGTGCTATGAACTTACCGATTTTTTGTAAATCGCTCCAGCCGTTTAGAATTTATTAGTGGGTGACACACACACGAATCACACACATACGCACACACACAGACACATGGACAAAAGGTGATCTCATAAGCCTAATTTTAGCCAACTTTCGATTTTTGCAAAAAATGAAAGTAGACTTATGAGATCTACACAGGGCCAAAAATTGTGTGTCTGCCTGTGTGTGAGTCTGTGTCTGTGTGTGTGACTGTGTGTACTCAGAATGTCTGTGTCCCCCCCCCTTATTAAATCGAACACGGTGAAACCGAATTGAACGAAATTTGGTACACAGATAGAACTAGCAAAGGGCACCTCAGTGTCATGTTTTATATCGCCGAAATTTTGACGGAAACGTAATGGCGGCCACCCAAATCTTCAAAGCTTAAATCAAATTACGACTAAGCTAATTATCTCATCTCTTCCAAATTTTGCAACAACATATATTTATATGACGAGCGTCTTTTGACTAAACTACAAGGTCATCAGCCCAATACTTTGCGGATCGCGGCCATGTATGTGTGCAAATCGATTCCCCCTAACTATTCAAACATGGTGAAAACGAATTGAACAATATTTGGTACCGAGGTAGCACTAGCAAAGGGCACTTCAGTGTCATGTTTTATATTGCTGCCATTTTGACGGACACGTAATTACGGCCACCCTAATGTTAAAAGCTTAAATCAAATTACGACCAACCTAATAATCTGATCTCTACCAAATTTTTCAAGAACATACCTTTATGTGGGAAGCATATTTTGACCAAACTACAAGATCATCAGCCCAATAGTGTAGTATTTTACGTTTCGGGGAGGGGGTAATTAATATACCATGAGGGACACATTTCCTACAAACATATTTATTATCTTCTCCTTCTATTTACTTTCCTTTCACAATAGAGATCCACTTTCTTTCTTCAAATTCATTCAACTAATCCCACTCTTCCTCTATCCAAAACTCACATCTTGGAAGTAACTGTTTACTTTATCTTTCATTTTTTATTTGTCATAATCAGGCCTATCATTGTCTAAGTCTAAGCAAATCAAACTCACTATCTATATAATATCAAAGCAGCATCGTAAAAAGAATATATAAAAATCTAACTTATATGAGCATGGCCCCCTCCTACTTTATTACTGAACTATAGCAATGAATCTCAAAAGCTTAGCGCTAAGGCCTACAATATAATAGCTCACTAGTAATAGGGAGCCATGCTCCTGACCAAAAAGTCACATAAATTGTACTGTGACAATTCGCCCTCCTGTATATGTAATTCTCGCGTGTGAAACACGTGAGAATCACATATATAAAATAAACAAAGAATAAATTGCTAAACATATCACATATACACTAAAATATCATCTAAACTGCTTTTGTCAATGTTGTTATCAATAATCATCTCTATCGATATCCAGATTAAACACGTTCCACCCATCAGTCATCATCGTCTGTCACATCTACACTTACTGTAGAACCTATATTCGGAACGTGACACTTCAACTATATCATTTAAAACAGAATGTCCGTAATTGTTAACTACATTATTATCACATGTATTACGAAACTGGTTGCAAACTAGTTCTCCATCACTAGAGCTCGCGTCAGCTCGGAAGGCGGCCGGCTCTGTGGGATTTGCGCAGAGAGAGACAGAGATACATTTCCACTGTTGCAACAGATCCACCATGTCCGAGTTCCCACGCCGCAGGCTGCTGCCGTGAGTTCCTGCGGTATGACAACACCTCATCGAGCCTGTCTCTTTCACACTGCTTTACACTTAGCTTTCCTGACAACACACTAGCTCAGATTCTCAAAACAGACTGACTGTGATTGGTGGGATGGAAGTGAGGCATGACGTAATGGTAGCGTTGTGTTCTGCGCACCGCCTTCCCGGCTGGCTCGAGCTCTAACAAGATCCAAAATCATGAAGCTATTAAGATTGAGAACTTTATCGTCATCTTCTGAATCACTACTTTCCTCCTTATTCCTCAACCTTTCATGCTTCCTTTTCTTCTGTTCTTCTCTCAGTCTTCCTTCTCCTTCCTCCTTGCTCTTCCTTTTCTTCTGTTTCTACTTCCCCTTTCCCTTCTTTTTCTTCTGTTCTTCTCTTAGTCTTCCTCCTCCTTCTCCTGCCTTCCATCTCGTCTCTTTCTTCATCAACCATGACGTCATTCCGTACTTTGTACCCCTCATCTTCCATCTCCACCGTTCCTGTCTCCTTCTCTTCCTCATTGTATTCTTCTTCTTCTTCTTCTTCTTCTTCTGATCCTTTATTCTCTTATCTTCCTTTACACATTTTCCACCTCTTCCTCGTCCGTCTTGTCTTACTCAACAGATCCTTTCTCTTCTTCCACTTTATTTTCCACTGTTTCTTCATCACCTTATCTTCTTCTAGTATATTGTCTTCTTCATGATTCACTCCTGCACTTTCATCATCATCTTTAGCCTCTTTTTCTTGACTACTACTGTCCTGTTCATAATTAACCTCATCTGCTTCTCCTTTCTCTTCTTCAATTTCTCCCATATTGCTTACATACTTACGTTCTTCCATTTCACCTTCTCCCTTACCCGTTTTTCCTTTCTCTTGTACCTTGCCCTCAATCTCATCCTCATCCTTGTCCTTAGTTTTATTCTACTCCTCCATTTGACATCCTCCTTCCTCTTGTTCTCTCTCTTGTCCATTTTCTTCCTTTCGTCCTCCACATCTTTGATAATCTTTTTGCTTATTCACAGACACCTCTAATGAACTAGCAAACTTCTTCAATGAACTATTATATGTATTATTAATGCAGCCAATGGCCATGTACTTTTCTTTTCAGGACGAGTCAGGGAAGGGATATTGGAAGGAAATCGGCCGTGGACCTATTGAAAGGAACCGTCCCGGCATTTGCCTGGTGGTGAAAATGGGAAACCACGAAAACCATTTTCAGGACGGCCGAGGTGGGAATCGAACCCACGCTCTCCCGATGCCAGCGAGGCACGAGGTAGCGCGTTAGCGCTCTCGGCCACCGCGGCCGGTTAAGCTTGAATTTATATCATCCTTCAACTCTGTGAACTTACTATTAAGTCCTGAATTTATATTATCCTCCATCTCTGTGACCTTGCTAAGCAGCATTAATAACACATCCCGATTTATAGCCAATGCCATTTCTTTTTCTACTTGACCTGTACTCATTTTATTAAAATTTGCTTTTCTTTCTTCTTTCCCTTAATCGAACTCATGTCCCTCTTTCGAGCCTCACGTTGTGGCACTATATGTAGTATTTTACGTTTCGGGGGAGGGATAATTTCATGCCTGCAATCGAACCGATTTCTTGTCTCTTCTTTCATGGACACCAAAATTGAGAATCCTGATTCACATAGGTATGTTGTTGTAAACAGGATCAATATTGAAAGGGCATATTTTTGCCAAAACTGTGTATCCGTCTATTTGTGAGCACCAAAATTCACCAACGTCTTGACTGAAGAATCAGTTATCAGAATAATTGGTATAAAGAAGAAACTCTAATAACTTTATGTTATAAGATACGGCGCAAACCTAGAAGAATTGCTGAGTTATAATTCACTGGCCGTGAAAGCCAATATACCATCTTTTTGGAAGCCTTCATAGGGAGGTTATGGCTGCTTGAGCTTTTAGTTCTCGCAGTAAATAGATGCAGGTGCGCTTCATAAAAAGGGAGGTAGCGCGGAGTTGCTACTCCTGTGGGTGTCCGGGCGGGGACACCAAGAACCTGGTGATGAGCCAGCTTGGTGTCCTGGGGGAAACCCCACACAAGACACGGCACAAACCTAGAAGAATTGATGAGTTTTAATTCAATGGCCATGAAAGCCAATACACCATCCTTTTTAGGAAGCCTCCGTAGGGAGGTTATGGCTGTTTGAGATTTTAGTTCTCGCAGTAAAGAGGCGCAGGTGCGCTTCATAAAAAGGGAGGTAGCGTGCAGTTCTCTACTCCTGTGGGGGTCCAGGCGGGGACATCAAGAGCCCGCTGATGAGCCAGCTTGGTTTTCCTAGGCGAAAACCCACACAAGGCACGGCACAAACCTAGAAAAATGGCTGAGTTTTATGTTTTATGTTCAGACTGGTGTAAATTCTAAAAATCAATATTAAAAATTTATAAAGGACAGCCATACCTCCCCACTAATCTCTTTGCACCTCCCCAGAGGAGACACAGCTCACAGGTTAAAAACCGCTGGTCTAGATTATCAGTTCCATTCGTGGATGTACAGTACAGTAAAAACTCGATTAACCGTCATCGTCGGGACCGTGGTCGTGATGGTTGAGCGAATAGATGGATAACAGAAACACTGTATTATTCCTCCAAAACATGACCTCAATCAATTATATTACAGGCAGATATCACTCTCACAGTAATGTAATATATTTCGGAGCGAAGAGAAATTAAACACGATTGTAATAGCAAATAAAACTATTTATTACATGATAAAAACATCCGTACAGTAGCTACAAATGTGGCAAAATAATGTACAGTACAGTAATATAAACTTACAGGTGAAATAGTTCATGTTGGTTGAAAATAATCAGTCATTTTCTTCTGCCTCTTTGATGCTCGAGCGTTCACCGCGGCAATATTTCGTATTTTTCGGAGCAGTTCCTGTAGTGTCTGCGTTGCATTGGCCTCTTCTTGACTTTCAAACCATTCTATACACTTGGGCAGCATTGTTTCAGCCTCTGAGTTTGTTTTTCGTCATGGTTTGAACACTCGTCCATTTTATGGCGGGCAGATACACTCACTTCCCACTAAAATAGAGTAAGTAAACAAAGCGAACGCGTCACTGCACCTTAAAGCACTTTGTTATTGCAGTATTATTATGCTATTACACAGCAATGCCGGTTAACAGAAACTGACGGTTTAAAGAGTGACGGTTAAACGAGGTTTTACTGTAACTGTACATAGAGCCCTGCGCGGATAAACAAAACGTTATCCGCATCTGCCCCGCATCCGCACGTCTGTTATCTGCAGCCACCCCATTAGATAAAGTATTAAAACAACACAATCGGGTGAGTTAGCCTTGGTCGTTACGGCATGACTGCTGGCAGTCGCTCACATCCGGGAGGCGAGGAAGTTCGAATCACCCCGCCGGCAACCTTGAAGATGGTCTTCTGTGGTTTCCCATCTTCCTTCCAGGCAAATGCCGGGGTTGGTCCCAACTATAGGCCACAGCCGCTACCTTCCAACTCCTCGTCCTTACATTCAAACTCTCCCCCCCCCCCAACGGTACTTGTAGCTCACCCATTGGGTGTCCGCCTCGAAGCAGCTACAAAACTGGCGAGCCGAACATATCCTCGGACACTCCCGGCACTAAAGCCATACGCTAAAAAGAAAACACATTTAGACATTTTCAAAGCTTTTAGTTTTACGTGACCGTTAATCATGTGATCATGAGCCACGGGACCTCCTTTTTACGCGGAATCGGAACCACAGGATATGGCATTTCACATAGAAAATCTCACATGCGTTGACCGGGAATCGAACCCAGTCGACCTTGGTGAGAGGCCAACAGCTTCACCTCTGCGCCACCACGCCCCCTATTTAGACATTTGATGAGAAATTCGTTCCCCTTATTTTGGCATACGTCAACACAAATTGAGGATATTACCGTACTGGCTTCTCTCATTTATTATTCTCGTACATTCCAAGCGAATGCAAATAGGAAAAAAAACAACAAACGTGAGCAAAAACTAAAAGTATTTTAAAAAATAATCCAGTTCAGCATTGTATTCTTAAAACTATCCGCAAATTTACTCTAAACATTATCCGCTCTCCGCACAGCCATGAAAACTATATCCGCATGGTGAACAAGAAGTTCGGTGAAGAACTAAAGAGCCTACTTTTCTAAAATTTAAGATTCATGCCAATGATTAATCTATATGGACCTATCTAAGATAATGACGAAATTAAGTTGGTGCTATTGAAATTTCTAATTAGTTCGAAATATACCTGGCATAATGTAGACTAGCCTAATAGAGCACTACAGTTGCCAGCCCTGGTGCCAGAATCTATTCTTAGTTCCATCTCTTAAGGTACAGAATACAAAATGTGGTTGAAGTCCAATGGATAGCATGGACGTTACGTGCAGCGCGCGTAAAATCATGTTGGTAACATTGTCATGCATGTGTTGGTCAGAAATAATCTGAAATATTATGATCTATTGTTGTGCCAATTTTGGATGAAATCCATTTATTTGTATAGAAGTTACATGTATTTTTAAATTGGTCCTATCAGCAGGCTTAGAATCATGTTGGCAGCACTGACGTATATTAGATACTTCAAATTAATCTAGAATGTCAGGTACTATACGTGTGCAAAGTTTACAGTTGTGGGCTTTCATACTTCCTGTTATATTGATATTAGGGTAAAAATAGAGACAGTATTTATTAACAGTTGGCAGCCCTGGTTGCTCTTAATAATAGCCATAGTCATATCTGTTATGGTAAACATACCACATACGAAATTTGATTGAAATCCAATCGATAGTATAGATGTTACATGTATTTAAAAATTGGTCCTATCAGCAGGCTTAGAATCATGTTGGTAGCACTGACGTATATTAGTTATTCCAAATTAATCTAGAATGTCAGGTACTGTACGCGTGCATAGTTTAAAGCTGTCGGCTTGCATACTTTCTGATATAATGGTATTTGAATAAAAAATAGATAGAGCCTTTATTAACAACTAGCAACCCGACCCGGCTTCGCCCGGGAATAGTTAAGAATGCATTACGTGATAAGCGCTTTTTTTTAATGTCAATGAACAACGACCAATATCCGTTTTACGTCCCGGCATGATGGGTTAAAATCACTGACTGGCCTATTAATTATATTATCATGGAGATACATGTGCAACAAATTCTTGTCAGACGTAATTTAAGAATGGCGTGGTGCATGAAACACAAATCCCCCTTCCGTTCAATCTTAACTTGACTGTGAATTTTGCGGAACGAAAAGTTCACAGGCGAAATGAAGAAAAGCTGAGTTGCACTTTCAGGGAAACTCCAAACACAACCACCCTTCTCTAAAGTTTTTAACTCAACACGACTCGACAATTTGCTGCTGGCTGTATCTGGGGCAATAAGCTCTTCCGTTAGCTAAGATGTAACTGGGGTGATAGACTCGCCCCTATCTAGCTCGTAAACTGTCGCCTCAGTAACTGAATGGAGATTGTTGGAATAAATTAAAACGTTAAAACACTTATAGTAGGCGTTGTATTGAAGATAGAGATATTCTCTCCCGGGCTTTTTTGTAGAACTTTTCATGCTGAACAATTCTTACACTCATAGTATTTAGATATTTTTAACGGTTTGCTCAGCGTAAGCTTACAAAACGCTCGGACGCCAGGTTTTTTCGACTTTTCCACTTAAATCGTTACTGCTCGGCTTCCTTTGATCTTAGATAAATTATTTTCTACAGAAACCTTCCTCGAGATATCCTTTACAGAATGGTGAAACCCGCATCAAAATCCATCCAGAGGTTCTCGAGTTTACCCGTAACATCCAAGAATCGACTTTGTTTTATACTAAGTAGAGATTGCCAGCCCTGGTGGCTCTTAAGAATACGCTCAGTCATATCTGTTTATGTACACAAAGTACATACGAAATTTGGTTGAAATCCAATTGATAGTGGAGAAGTTGTATGCATTTAAAAATTGGCCCTATCAGCAAGCTTAGAATCATTTTGGCAACACTGTCATGTATGGCCTCCTGGAAATTAAACTGAAATATTATTATCTATAAGTGGACCAATTTCGGAATAGCTCCCGTGCATACCTTCCAAGATATCCACCATGGAGCTAAAATTTCAATTTGGGTTTTTCAGCAGTTGCTAGCACTGACATCATTTTCAGATATGGCCTTGAGATAGTCAGGTATAGGTCTTTACTCGTACCAAATTTGGTTTTGATTGAATCCGTTTAGGATTTGATGGGGGTGGGAGGGACACACACACACACACACACACAGACAGACAGACAGACAGACAGACAGACAGACAGAAGGACAGACAGACAGACAGACTGTGCCCTTATCCACTTGTCCATATTTGAGGACCCGGGCACATATTTGAATTCCAGCCAAAATTTGAACGGTGCGCGGAATTTGTTCTCGAAGCATTTGGAAAGAATATGCAGGCAACAGCGAGGCTTGTGACGCGTAGTACGTCATCACAAAGGCTATATTTTATGATTAAATAGTTCTCGATATTTTGGAAATTTGGAAAGCACATCATTTTTCTGGCACGAAGAAAAGGAGAAGAATGAACTATATTGGAAGGAAATCGGTTAAATAGAAGCCGAGATATTGGCAATTTTGTATTCAGGAATTCCTTCGGTGTGCGACACAGCTTGTGACGTGGACTCCAGCATGGAACGCCGTGAAAGTATAAATTTAAGCCCGAGCAGAGCTCAATACCTTACTTCTTCGCAGCGCATGGTCACTATTACTTCACTTATTCGCAGCGCATGGCCGCTGTATTACTTCTACGTTGTGAATGGACACATTATTATCTTCAAGTGCCAGTAAGCAGTTACTCTACGCAAAGTGTTGTAAATCTTGGGACCAAGTAGTGGTCAAAGTGTTAGAATATTTCCCGCACTGTGAAACTTTGAATATTTTTTGTGAAGCGAATTCAAGGGTTAGACTTCAACATGCAGTTGACACTTAATCAATTCTTAGCTGCATTGGACATATGGTAGACCTTGTCTACAAGCCATATTTAATTCTATTGGTACATAGTTGTTGTTTCCAATTTCACCAGTGACAAGCAGTTGGCTTGGTAACTTAAAGATCAACCACGACAATATCACAGTACTCATCAGATACCAGTCTTGCTTGGTCAGTCCTCTTAGCCAACGTACGGGACCAATTGTGTCTGACGCAATTTGGGAGATGCGTAATCTCACCCGGTAGGAGTTTAGAGGGGCTGGAGAAATCCATTTCCCGATATCAGGACATAGCCTACGAGGGACCAGCCGTGTTTGACGCGTGTCTGGGAGGTGCATAACCTCGACCCATAGGATTAGTTACGACAGGAACTTCAGGTCTGAACCAAAGCAAATAAGATTGTCAGAGTATCAAATTTTACTGAATGTGTCACAGTTGTATCGCAGTTACATCTGGTTTATAGCGGCTTCGGTGGCGTAGTCGGTAGCATGGTGAACTGCTGTTCCCAAGATAGCGGGTTCAAACCCGGCTGAAGTCGTCGGATTTTTTTAAGAGCGTTAAAAATCCTTCAGTATGCCTTCCTTCGGAGGGGAAGTAAAGCCGGCGGTCCCATGTCATAGATTTATGGCATGTAAAAGATCCTTTCACAGACTAGACTCGTGTAAAGCAAAATTTGTTAGGTTAGATTTCGTCAGAACGCTCTATCAAAGTTCCAACGTTCACCACTAGGTATCATGATATCTGGTGGCGAAAGTTGGAACTACTTGAAATTGAACGGAACTTGTAGCCCACCCTTTAGGGTATCCGCTGGAAGCAGCTACAGACTCAAGCGAGCCGAATATGTCCTCGGACACTCCCGGCACTAAAAGCCATACGATAAGTAAAAAAAATCTGGTTTATTACCATGGATCTTAGAGATCGAATCCCCTTTATGCTAAAAGCAACCGCTAATGAGACTTTCGTCATGAACATTGCAAGTCAAGAGTATTTCAAGTCAGCTACGGAACTAACAGTCATGAGCTGTTAAACTAGCTACTGGTAGCAATGGAGGCCGATACACGGATTTACGTACGGGTCCAATAGGACTGAAGAATGGAAATAATCTGGAACCAACCAAAGGGTTGACATCATCAAGATCTACAATAATGTAAGCTACCTTTGAATTATTTTTATTCTATGGTAATTGGAATTCTCCATTTAAACAGAAATATCAACACACAACTATTTTTTGTTAGCTGTTGCAAACTAGGCTACGAGGCAATTGAGGCCTATGTATGAACATTTTCTATGTACAGAGGCACTGATTATACGTTATGAATCTATGGACAACATAATGAGCATCTTAGTTTATTTTTTATTTTTTATCGCGGTCATCAGCATAGGATCTGTCGATCTTAAGTTTTATCTTTGAAGAATGGATAGTTTTTTCCATCTACGAAGTCGAGCTTGATTGTTTTCAAGTTGTTTTGTCAAAGAAATTCCAGTTTGGAAGATGAGAATGATAATAATAATTTTTCAATAATAATAATAATAATAATTTAATTTTCTGATTTATTGATGATGATAATAAGAACAATTTTGGTAATTTCTAATAATCATGACATGTTATGTGGATAATAAATTTGGAAGTTTGGAACAGCTTAGCTACTTCGGATAGTTTTTATCCGATGACTAGTGGTTTTACGCACGCCCATATTCTGAAGTAATAGAATGAATTTTGAAGCATTTTTTTTTTTTAATTGCGTTAAGGAAATAAATCATGTTAAGACACGGAAGGTTATCGAAAAGGGATATAAGAAGCCTGTATCAAATATGGTTTACTTGCATTTGTATAAATAATAAATTATTTGGGAATGTCACTTTATGACAATTTGTGACCAGAGTAGACACGATATAAAAGGAATTAATGTGATGGTGAAATTTGCAATAAATTTAGTGGAGGAGCTAGGAAGCTTCAGGTTGGAAAAACAAGCGGTGGCTTTATAAAAATATTAATGTGTGATAATAATAATAATAATAATAATAATAATAATCTGTGGGAAAAAAAAGATATGATGTGTAGTAAAAGGTGAATTTTGTCATTAAAATAGTGAAATAATGTCACATGAATGAATATGGTGTTACGTGAAGCATCAACCATAGTGATGTTTAGATGGCTTATATAAATATATTGATGAATATACATGAAAGTATAATAATTACGAATCACACTCTCTTCGAAGTAGATAACCCAATGGTTATTTCATGCAACAATCATGGTTAAATTTCACATATGATTTTTTTCGTGCTCTACATAGGCTATATTTCCCTGCATTGAATAACCCGATTTTGTTATAAACAAATCTTTAGTTCTTGACGATACCTTACCGTTTGGTCGAATATGAATATGATCAGATAATTGTTGACACATTAGTGGAATGGGCCGGTGCTTGAAGAAATATTGTCATTGTTATTTAATAAACAGCCACTACCGTCTCACGGATAATGTTGAACTTATTGGAGTTCCAAAACTTATAAATGTTTAAATTTTGTGAAAGTAAATATTTCATATTTAAATGAATAACAATTTATGAATGATAATATTTGTTACTACTGTTATATGATGGAAATAGTCAGATTGATCTTTACAACGATCTGAATGATGAACTTTAAATAATTAAATTTGTGATTTAATTGTCAGATGGATAATATGTTTTGGTTAATAGTCCAATTAATGGAATTCATAGTTTTTGAATCATGTTATTCATGTTTGTAATTATCGGATCGAGAACAGATGATATAATAAATTATTCTCATGATCGAAGTTCTTCAAATCCTTGCTCAAATGTTTAAACAATTGTTATTGTTGATGCGCAGATGTCCGTCAAATGTTTATTGTTTTCTTGTGATGACTCAATGATATGATAATTAACACACCGATTTAAAAAGTGAATTTTGATTCTTGGAAAAGTGATAGGAATTAATTTAAACAATTGGACTTATAAAAACAAGTGATTTTTTGATTAAAAAAAGTGAACTAGTTAATCTTTGTAAATATTCTACGAGTGATAACAGGATTCAGGCTGGACGATTAATTTTGCACTGAACAACCTACAGGTATAAATAATTTTGGTAAAAATGTTTTGGACAATGCCACAGGACTGATATTTTGGCATTAGTTCAAATTTCACAGTGTTTCATAGGTGTTGATACTTCTATTTGTGTGTTATATGTATGACAACTTTTTCATGCATCCTAATGCTATTTTTGCATTTTTAAATAGTGAATTTTAACTATACATAAAATGAGATTTTTTAGAAATTGTGGTATTTTCAAATCTCCCTTCTATCCTTATTGCAGCATCGAGCCGAAAATCTATGAAGCAAATTAGATCTTGTTTTGTTATTTTATATTCACCCGTATGGCGCCCTGAGATATTTTGAATCTCGTGCTAACTGATTTTCGGTAACATGCATATGTGGTCGTTGGACTTCGGTCTAAACGGGCACAAGACAGACACACATTTTCCCGGATCGATCTCATAAGTCTACTTTTTCCTCATTTTTGCAAAATGTGAAAAATAGGCTAAAAATTCTGTAGATATCCGCGGATATCCGCAACCGCGCAGGGCCCTAACTATATGGAAGTTAGTGGTGTCTTGTATGAACGGTGCTGAGTAATGGCATTCGAGGTTATTGAAATGTTCTACTGATAGAGTCAGTGCTGACTCTCTGACTTCAAGCAAACCCAGTGACATCTCCACTTCATATCTTTGAGAAACTTTCACACGCGTGGCTTATTGTGTTTCGCAATCACTTCGAAAATCCACTGTTGATTGGTTCCACATTGCAGACGCCTGGAGCATATGCAACTTTCATTACCCAGAACGAAGACGAGGAATGAGGCTTCAGCTAACTCAACATTCCTCTTCCGAAGTACAGTATATTCGTTCATGTGTCTTGCACGTATATAGAGACACAATCCATCGCGAAATAATTTACAATATTTTTAAAAGAATTAATAATACTAATATGTTTACAAGAATATTTGTTATGGTATTATCATTTTAGTTTTTTATATCTCTATTATACTTTCGATTTTGGCAAAAAATGAAGGTAGATATCTATACAAGGCCAAAAATTGTGTGTCTGTGTGTGTGTGTCTGTGTGTCTGTCTGTGTGCTGTGTGTGTGTGTGTGTGTGTGAGTGTGTGTACTCAGAATGGCTGTCCCCACTATCAATTCGAACACGGTGAATCCGAATTGAACGAAATTTGGTACAGAGGTAGAACTAGCAAAGGGCACCTCAGTGTCATGTTTTCTATCGCCGCCATCTTGACGGACACGTAATGGCGGCCATCCAAATGTTCAAAGCTTAAATCAAATTACGACTAACCTAATCATTCGATCTCTACCAAATTGTGCAACAACATATATTTAATGGCGAGCGTCTTTTGACTAAACTACAAGGTCATCCGCCCAGTAGTTTGCAGATGGCGGCCATGTATGTGTGCAAATAGATTCCTCATATCAATAAAAAAAACACGGTGAAACCGAATTGAACGACATTTGGTACAGCTGTAGCACTAGCAAAGAGCACCTCAGTGTCATGTTTTATATCGCCACCATATTGACGGAAACGTAATGGCGGCCACCCAAATGTTCAAAGCTTAAATCAAATTACAACTAACCTAATCATCCAATCTCTACCAAATGTTGCAACAACATACATTCATATAGCGAGCGTCTATTGACTAAACAACAAGGTCAACCCAATAGTTTCCAGATGAAGGAAGGAAGATTGTAGTTTTACGTGACCGTTAATCTCGAGATCATAAGCCACGGGACCTCCTTTTTACGTGGAATGCGAACCACAGGACATGGCATTTCACTTTGGAAATCTCACATGCATTGGCCGGGAATCGAACCCGGTCCGCCGTGGTGAGAGGCCAACAGCTTGACCGCTGCGCCACCACACCCCCTGACCAACACATGCATGACATTGTTGCCAACATGATTTTACGCGCGCTGATTGGTCCAATGTCTAACTACATGCAACATCCATGCTATCCATTGGTCTTCAACCAATTTTTGCATTCTGTACCTTAAGAGATGGAACTAAGAATATATTCAGTCTCCAGGGCTGCCCAACTGTAGTGCTCTAATGTTGTTGTTTGAGTCTTCAGTCTGTTGACTGGTTTGATGCAGCTTTCCATGCCTCCCTGTCCTGAGCTAATCGTTTCATCTCTACATAGCTACCACACCCTACATCTGAGGCAATCTGTTTAACATATTCTAACCTTGGAATACCCCAACATTTCTTGCCCTCGACCCATCCTTCCATAACTAAGCTTGCTATTCCTGAGTGTCTTAGTATGTGTCTTACCAACCTATCTCTTCTATTCATTAGCAGTCGCCAGAAACATCTCTCCTCTCCCACTAGTCTTAATACCTCTTCGTTTGTGACCCTATCTACCCATCTGATCTTCATCATTCTCCTGTAACACCACATTTCAAATGCTTCAATTTTCCTCTTTTCTGCTGCACCAATAGTCCAAGTTTCACTTCCAAAGAGTGCCACGCTCCAGACAAAGGCATTCATAAATTACTTCCTAATACCTAAATCTATATTCGATGTTAACAGATTACTTTTCTGTAGAAATGCTTTCCTTCCCTGAGCTAACCTACTTTATATATCCTCTTTGCTTCGTCCATCACTGGTTATTTTGCTTCCTAAGTAACAGAAGTCTCCTACTTCCTTCAGTTTTTCACCTGCCAATTTGAGGTCTATAGAGGATTCTGATTTACTTCGGCTGCATTCTGATATTTTTGTTTTACATTTATTAATTTTCAACATGAATTCTTTCCTCAAGACGGAGTCCATGCCATTCAAAAACTCATTCAAATCCTTAGGCGTGTCGGCCAAGATGACTACGTCATCGGCAAATCTCAGACTTGAAATTATTTCTCCTTGAATCTTCAATCCCACTTTAAATTTTTCTCCAATTTCCTTCATTGCTTGCTCAATGTAAAGATTGAAAAGTATGGGTGATAAGTTGCAGCCTTGCCTTACACCTTTCTGAATACCAGCTTCTCTCTCATGTCCTTCAGCTGGAATGACTGCTGTCTGGTTTCTGTATAGATTGTAGATCACCCTGTACTTTATTCCAATCGTTCTCAAAATGCCAAACAATTTAGTCCAATCAACGTTATCAAAAGCCTTTTCTAAGTCTACAAATGCCATGAACGTTCTCTTATCTTTCCTTATTCTACCCTCCAAAATCAGCCTGAGACTTAGTACAGCTTCCCTTGTTCCTACATTTCTCCTAAAACCAAACTGGTCTTCGCCCAACTCCGTTTCTATCTGGCTTTCTATCCTCTTGTCAATTACTCTAGACAGGATCTTTGAAGCATGAGTTATCAAGCTGATTGAACGGTAATCTTCACATCTGTCAGCTCCCACTTTCTTTGGTATAGGGATGATAACATTCTTCTTGAAATCAGAGGGTACCTCACCTGTCTCATAAATCCTACACACCAAGTGATATAACCTGAACAGACCTTGATCTCCTATGCAGCGTAGCAACTCAATCGGTATATCATCTATGCCTGATGCTTTGTTCGTGCTTAAGTCTTCCAATGCTCTGTCAAATTCTGATCTCAATATTAAATCTCCCTTTGCATCCTCATCAATTTCCTCCTCCCTTTCCATTTCATGATTCTCAATCTCCTTTCCCTTATACAGCCATTCTATGTAAGCTTTCCATCTCTCAACCTTTTCTTCCCTACCTGTTAGAGGCTTTCCATTTGTGTCCTTAATATTACAGCACTTAGTCTTCTTTTCCCCAAAATTATTCTTAATCCTTCGATAAGCTGTGTCTACTTTTCCTACGTTCATACATTTTTTTATGCCTGCACATTTCTCTTTCAACCATTCTTCTTTCGCTTCCTTGCACTTCTTGTTAACCTCATTTCTCAGACGTCTGTATTCTGATTTCCCCTTTTCATCTCTTACATTCTTTGTTTCCGCCTTTCGTCCATCAATTCTAGTATATCCTGAGTGATCCACGGTTTTCTACCTATTCTTTCCTACCAATGTTTTCTTCTGCGGATTTTGTTATTTCATTCTTCAAAAGTGCCCATTCGTCTGCAATTGAAGTTTGTTTAGGATTTCTCATTAGTCCTTCCTTTATACTATTCTTAAATCTTTCGTTTACATCCTTCTCTTTCAGTCTGTCTATTGCCCACCTTTTTGGCTTCTGACTTTTCTTCAGTTTCTTCAGCTTTAATCTGCATCTAATAACAACCGGATTGTGGTCAGAGTTAATGTCAGCACCGGGATATGCTTTACAATCCAAAATCTGGTTTCGAAACCTCTGCTTGACCATAATGAAGTCTATTTGGTAACGACCTGTATCTCCTGGTCTCATCCATGTGTATATTCTTCTATTGTGGTTATTGAATAAGGTGTCCAACTCATGCTCGGTGCAGAATTCCATCAGCCTGCTTCCTCGATCATTCCTTTCCCCTAATCCGAAATCTCCTACTATCTTCCCTTCTCTTCCTTTTCCTCTCACAACATTCCAATCTCCCATTACTATAACATTTTCATCACCCTTGATATACCTTAGAATTTCATCTATTTCTTCGTGGACCATTTCAACATCTTCATCATCAGCTTGACTGGTAGGCATATAGACTTGTACCACTGTGGTGCACGTAGGTTTTGTACTGATTTTTGCTACAATAATCCGTTCACTATGTTGCTCATAATATTCCACCCGTTGTCCAAGTTTCCTACTCAATATGAGACCAACCCCTGCTTGGCCATTTTTTGATTTAGTGCTAATGACCCTATAGTCTCCTGACAAAAAGTCCTCTTCTTCCTACCAGCGAATTTCACTAATCCCAACCAAATCCAACCTCAACCTATCCATTTCCCTTTCTAAGTTTTCTAACCTTCCACTTCCCAGCAGACTTCTAGCATTCCACACTCCGATCCGTAGCATGTCAGATTTCCTCTTTGTCACGTCTGTGATGTTAACCCCCTCCCGAGTAGTCCCCACCCGGATATCCGATGATGATGATGATGATAATTGCTGTTCTAAGGGGCCTAACATCTAGGTTATCGGCCCCTGTCCCGGAGATCCGAACGGGGGACTAGTTTACCTCCGGATTGGAATTTTACAAGGGAGGAGGCCATCATCACATGTAATTATGCATATAGAGGTGCATATCCTCGGGAAGAGCATTACGGCTGTAGTTTCCCGTTGCTTTCAGCCGTGCAGCAGAACACAGTGTAGCCATTAATTGGCTTATATTATCAATATCTTAACCGTCTATAAGACAAGTAAAGAATTGATTTTTTCTGAAAGGCTGCTACTCCCTTTCAGAATAAGTAATAGAGCAATTCTACTTACAAAAATACTAACCTTCTACTAACAATTAAATACCAAAATTCTACTAACGATAAAATACATAAGTTCCACCACCAACAAAATACTACCACTAAAACCGTCTGTCACCAGGCACTCACCCATGCACCCTCACAGATCACAGTCTAATGAAACAATGAACAATGTTTCATAAACAATGCAACTGCCACCAGACACACTCACACACCACAGTCTAATGTGTGCCCAATTAGACACGGCAGTCTGGCATCGAACTCGGGTCTTATCAAAGAAGACCAAGCCCATGATTCTGCCCAGAATCGAATCATTGATCTCTGAGGGGGAACAGCTACAGGGAACCCGAAGAGCAATGAGTTATATCTGCATATCATCATAATTGCAGGATTTCACGGCTAGAATGGGAATATCATAGCTTTTTGAGATGGATAATTACAAGAAAATGCAGGCCTATGTACGTTTTAGAAGCCCGAATTCATGAAAGCAAACCAGCTTGACAGTTGACAAATCGGAGCTAGCGAAGGGGCGTATTTAAGTGACGCCAGGGAACTCATTTTCGTCTGGACCACACGAACAGCTCAAGATTAATGACTCTGGGATCCACCAGTTCACAAGGCCTGAGAGTAGAGAGGGGGCAGCCGCCCACGGAAATTAATTGATTACAGCCAATTGGAGCATTGAAATGAAATAAAATTTACACCCAGGTGAATATATTCTAGGAAAGATAATTTAGGAGTGTTCTCACGCCCAAATTAAAGCCTACATCTATAAATGAGCCTCTGAACACACTGCTTGCGCTCGGGAGGAAGGTTTTGGAGACCAGCAGAAGGGGAAGTACCAGGATAGCGTTATGACGCCATGGTAGAAGGCAATTAATTGTAATTAATTGGCCGAAGCGATCGCTTGCACGCGAGTGATTTTGGGACCTCCACACCTAGACAAACGAGGATTATACTGCACTTTGTCTGGAAATGTATTATTCCAGGAAGGGAGTCGGTCCTGAGTGTCCAGTGGACTATGTTTCACGAGAAAGCTTTATATAGGGGGAAGCTTCGCAGGGAAGTTAGTCCGTCTTCAGTTCGTCTTGACTCAACACGTAAACTAACGCGCTGCCAGATCACGCAAGAAAGTGCGCGAATTTATAAAGTATCGACGCTCAAGTATATTTGGAGAACAATGGAAGCGCACCATGCAGCTCCACAATAGTAATTATGCATCGTGTAAGATGTAGTCTACAGCAGACATTTAACCAATAACATACGCAAGTATAAATTCTATACAGCGTAGGGATAATTTAGGATGTTTATAGACAGTGAACATACCAGGAGGTGTTGTCATAGTTAAAAATGACACATTACTGTCAGGATCACTACAGTCATGGGAGCCTGGAAGGCGTCACAAATAGTCGTGACAGAGGACTGATCGGAATTGCAGTAGAGGTGATATGAACTGTAGGTGACGGGAATCGAACGCACGCACACGCAGGACAGACTTTCACGGAGACCAGCGGTTGTCAGAAGTTAGCTGCATCGCATCTCTGAGGTCAGGCGTTAGTAGGAGTCCAATTAAGGATCCACATGTGAAATAGTGCGGGAATTGTATATAAGTTATATTACGGTGATTTTAAAAGTGTTTATGTGTATGGTAAAATAATATGTATTGTGTCAAAGTGAGAAAAGCCACTGTTGAAAATATGATTATAATGTGTGAAGTGTATACCATGTGTCGTGTGAGAAACACCATAATGGCTTAAGCTAAGCATCATGGTAGGTTCATGGCTGGCGTGCTGGATTAACCCAGCAAAAATGAAAAGTGAGTACAAATTTAATATGTTGATATGATTAAATAGTTCACCATACAACGAAGCATCACTCTAAGACTAAGATTAACATTCATTATGTACGAGCTTACATCCCTCGTATTTTGGTAAAATATGGCTTGGAGGATGTTTTGTTTACGGCCATTTAGGCCTAAGATATTGATGAAAGTAACGGTAACGTTAAATAATAATAATAATAATAATAATCTGGGGTCGGTAACAGTAATGAATAAATAATAGGCATGTCAGGCCTAGAATACGTGCAAAGTGTGTCATGTCTAACGTAAAAATACTGTATTATTTTAAACAGTAAGAAAGTAACGTAAAATATATCGAGATAATGGGAGTTTTTCAGTGTCATTGAATTGTTGAATGAATGTTTAATATGGTAAATTCTAGAGGATTGTATTTGAGAACCATTAAGGTAGTTAATGTAAGCCAGTAAACTTATGCTTGTTTTGGAAGCCACATAAAGCTTTGGCTTAAGAGTAATTGCAGAGAGGACGCGAGTGCTTTAATAATTGAGTCATCTACGAGAAGTATTGTTTGAGCCGCGTACAGCGAGCAAGTAACGTAGAATCAAGAGATTTACGTCAATAAGTTGCGGGGATCATCCAAACATAGCTTGCGCGTTAGGCGAAAAGTCGGCTAATCTACGAGATAGTATCGCCTTGGAGCATACTTGTATTATTTGCAGCGAAGTGGGACGGAGACTGTCTGTATCTACAGCTTGCGGAATTTTTGCCAGCAGGGATAACTATTAGAGACCCTGTGTGAGCCCATGTATTAATTGATCTGCCCTTAGAGGTAAGACTAATGGTTCGTCGTATAGGAAACGCCGATTTCCTTATTATAGGCAGCTGCACCGGTGAGAGAACTTGGATACTCACTCGAGATGCGCGCCAGAAGCCACTAATGTCGCCACAGAACGGCAAAGCTATCCATGATCCATCCCCTGCCATGAATATTAATTAGGAGCCGAGTTGAGCCCATTACACTCTAAATGTAGGTGTTAAATAATTAGAATGACTCAATTACTAGGGACACAACACTCAGGGTACCTCCAGCATACTGCACCAGTAAACAAACTTGACCTTGTGAGAAGCCAGATGGGGTCGTAGGAGGCTACTAGACCGGCGGCCATCTTTCTCAGTCAGCCGAAACTAATTTATTGTCCGCTTGGAAAGGAGGTCCGTTGACCTGATCCTTTTATTTTAAAAGCGTAGTGGGATACTGAAGAATCTCGATATTTCGAAAAGTAATTAAGATATGATTGATGTGATGATGCCAATTGAATTAAATGCTTTATTTCCACACACATACCATGTTGGATCGCTGTGATCGGATAATATTTGGCCCAGTTATTCTCTGAGGAGGAATACTGCACCAAATAAATATAGGCATCTTTGTAAAGTGTATTTTGCCCAGTTTACACTAATTTATTCATACGGGTAGAGTAATTTCAATGACATGACACGTTTGTAACGATAATGTTTTGACCAGACTCAGAAAATCGTTGTATGGTGAAGCTATAAACATTTCTATCCATGTGTATTTTGGAAGGGAAAACGTACCACTTAAGCGTTTCAAATTGATGGGGAAAAGATTACGAGTTGCACGACACAACACTTATTAATTAAGGCATAAGTTAATGAATTAATGTTACTGAAAGTAAATGCCCCGTATAAAACGGATAAATGTTTAATAATTGCAGATTAATGTCATGTAAAGATAAATTGTAATTATTGTGTTGTGATATTCCAGTTTGTGTTAAATTGTGCCACGTGAAGAACTATGGACACTCGCAAATGTCAGAGAGTATCAATAATAGGATGTTTGGAATAGACTTGAGTGCGGTGAAGCACTAATTTTAAGGAGAGTCTCACAGATAACTTTGATTTTTGTTGTGGGAAGTAAGTGTAAACTATCCTTTGTTTGTGTTTTATGTTGTATAGCCATGCTTTTCTATCATTAAATGTTATATTTAGGAATATGTTGTTTCTTTCAAGTAGAGTAGTCAGCTGACAGACTCAAATCCTGAGCATGTGATCGTATGGTGGGCATGAATGTCCCATACTTCGAAAGACCGTGAGTTAGCTGGGATACGAACACATGTTCCATATGATGACGATTGGGTACAAATGGAACAATGAACTATATCTAATAAACAAACTAACTACGTACTGTACCCGATTGTCACCATGTGGACCATGTGTTCGTATCCCAACTAGCTCACGGTCTTTCGAGGTATGGGACGTTCCTGCCCACAATACGACCACATGCTCAGGATTTGAGTCTACCAGGTAACTACTCTACAGGAAATACACAACAATCCTATGAATAAAATATTTACTGGTCTAAAATCATGGCTGTACAACAAATACAAAACAAAGGACAAATTACAATTAATTCCCACAAATAAATAGGGTTATTCTGTGAGCTTTCTCCTTAAAAATAGCGCTACAATGCACTCAAACCTACTTCTAATATCCTGTCAATAATAGTTCAGATTACAAGGTTTTCATAGTGTTCGTCATGTGACACAATTTTATTTAATGGAAATATCTTAACACAAAAACCACATGTCACATAAACATGATATTACTAAGACATTATTCCGTCTCCTACGACATTTACTTTAATTAGCATTACTTCAATGTTTCCTACATTTATTAGCAAATATTTGTTGTGTCGTGCGAATCATCTTCCTTCTTTCCATCCCTATGAACGCTCTAGGAAAATGAGTCATGCTTCTTAATCATAAAATAAACATAAACATGGATAGAATATTTATAGTTTCACCATATAACGATTATCTGGGTCTTGTCGGACTTATCATAGATACAACTGTGTCATGTTCTGGGAAAAACACATACCCGTTTTTCCTAAATTAGCATAAACTGGCAAAATGCACTTTAAAGAAGATGCCTACATTACTTTGGTTCAGCTTTTCCCCCTCAGAGGATAACTTCGCCAAATATCATCTGATTTCTATGGTTCAACCACATATGTGAGTTGCCACATACCAATTAATTCCATTTGCATCACTAAAATACTTATATTTTAATTGCATATTGAATACCGAGATCTCTCAGTGTCCTATTGTGACTGTAATTGACAAGGGATCGGTCGAGCAACCTCCCCTTCCCTCAGCAGGTCATAAAATTCGTTCCAGACGGCTCTCCAAGATGGCTGCCACGGAAATGGTCTACATTCCCTGTCTCTCTCTACCGTCAAGGCCAAACTTGTTTACAATTATATAACAGTAAAGATCCGCTAGGCATAGTCCTAAGTAATTGAGTCATTTAATTAATTAACACCTAACTTTACAGTGTATTTGGGCTCAAATGGCTCCTATTAAACATTCATGGCAGGGGTGAAATTCCAATGATAGCATTGCCGTTCTAAGGTGATTACTTGTGGCTTTTAAGACGCGCATCATAATGAAACCCCATGGTTATCATCAGCAGCTGTCATTAACATATATTTTTGGGAACCACGTTCCTCGTCGACGAATATGATTCTACCTCTCGGGCAGACCATAAGTATAAATGCACACCGCGCCTCGCTGGGCGTCCATAGTGGCTATAATTCAATGCAAGCGTTGGCAATAGACAGAATCTATCCAAATCGCTGGGTAACAAATACAGTATGCACAAAGGCGATACTTCTCGAAGATTAAGCCAATTTTCACCTCACGCGCAAGCTATACTAGTCTTTCCCGTGCTTATCTTACGTAAATCACTGGATTCTACGTTAATCTGCACGCTATATGCGGCTAAACAATATTTCACATATATGACTCCATTATCAAGGTACCTGCGTTCTTCCTGTTATACTATTTAAGCCAAAGCTTTACATAGCTCCTAACACAAATGTATAAATATACTGGCTTACTTTAATTTCAAATATTCATTCAAAATTTCACTGACACTGAGAAAAGCTCTCGTATTTCGCTATGTTCCACACTACATTCTTTACTGTTTACCAAATGACAGTATCTTAAATTAGACATGACACTATTTGAACATTACTTAGGCCAACTTTGCCCTTACTTTATGGTTGCCGACCCCAGTTATTATTATTATTATTATTATTTTAACGTTTAGATCCATCACTATTTTTGACCTAAATGGTCCTAAGCAAATCACCTTCCAAGTCATACTTTATTCAAGACGAGTGGTGAAAACTCGTTCAGTAAGTGACTATTACATCTTTAATTTCAAAGTGATTAATCGTTACATGGTGAACTATGCCATTATAATGCTATTATTTGCATGTGTACTCACGTTTCCTTCTGGCTGGAAAGTACCAGTATCTTCGCCTGAGCTCTACCATGATGATTGACTTAATCCATCATGATATCCAATACACAACACTGAGATTCACACTTTTTACACATGATACACATATTATCACAAGTGGCCTTTACCACTGATAAACACTGAATATTAATCATTAAACACATTAACACTTTAAATTATTATTTCACAATTTATACACACTTCCTCTATCATTTCACATGTTGATCCTTAATCTGGATTTCACCTACGCTTGACCTCAGAGATGCGATGAACTTATGATAACCGCTGGTCTCCGTGAAATCTAGTAGCGTTTTTATAGATGTTCGATCCTAGTTCCCTGCACTCCCGTTCACCTCACTGTCCTGGTTAGGTGGCAATAACTTCCACTCTCCCATCACTGGAGTGCTCCTGATGCTGATGTCATATAATTGACAATACCTTCCGGTATACGAACTGTTCCAAACATTATCAGTTCCTATTCGCTGTAGCGAATTTATATCTGTGTCAGATAATAAAGAAATATCTGCATTGAGTTACTTTGATGCATTTCATTATTACAGATGAAGCTTACAATTTGCTTCCATTGTCTTCAACGGCGGTACGCTGATATTTTAATAATTGGCGTGCTTACTGCAGAGCGCTTGTAGACAAAGGACTAACTTCCAACTCGAGCGACCGTCTGACGTCTTCAACTGCCTTCAACTGACCTGCAACTGACCCTTGGCGTAGGCTGCTCTCCCTTATATTGGTTTCTTGCACAAAATAGTTCACGGGACACGTGAGAGCGACTCCCTTCTTGAAATACTCCGTCTTCAGCCGAAATAACATCTGCATCTTGTTTATTTAGGCGTGGAGGTTTTAAAAACACTCGCGTGCCGGCGATCGCTTCGGCCAATTAATTACAATTAATTGCCTTAGTTCAGCGCGTGGGACGCCACGGTGGGGATTTCCCGCTGGTTGGTTAAAGTATTCGTGCTCTCGAGCGTGAGTTAGGTTGTAATGCGGTCATTTTGAGAAATAGGCGTAATTTTAGGTGAAAAACCACTCCTAAATTACTCCTCCGTGAATACATTCATCTGTGTGTATGTTCCATTGCATTACAATGCTCCATTTATCTGTAATTAATTAATTTCTTGTGGGCTTGGTTCCGCCAAAGCTTTGCTCGTTGTCGACTGGTGAATTCCCGGGTCATTAATTTTGAGCTGTCTGACCGCCCTAGACGGAAATAGTTCTACTGGCGCCGAGCCTACCCCGCCTACTTGCTAAAGTAATTTGTCAGACTTCAAACTAGCCTTCTTTCGACTTCGTATGCACTGAAAACGTACATTCCCTTGCATTTTGCTTATAATTTTTCCTTTATATTGCTATGATTTGCACCTAAATAATCGTGAAATCACGCTAGACTATTATGTGTCAGTAGACCTCTCATTGCTCTGTGGGTTCCATATAATGGCTCCCCCTTAGAGACCACTGGTTCGACCTTAGGCATAACCATTTGCCTGGTCTTCTCTGATGAGGCCTGAGTTCGATGCCAGACTGCCGTGACCAGTTGGGCACATCTTTCTCCTGCTAAGTTCGAAAAATTCATTTCATAAGTGAATTTTTCGGGCCTATCAGCTGGTATCAACTCTTTGCAGTGTTTACTTTAAGCGGTCATTGCTCTCGGCAACGGGCTTTCACGTTTTCCCACTCCACTCTTGTCTGCTGTCTCGTAGACTTTCGTTTTCCTGTCTCAATTGTTCATTCATCTCCCCTAACTCCACAGCGGCTCCCTTCATCTGGTCATAAAACTCCTGCAACCGACAGCTGCACTCTCCCCTCGTGTCCGCTGGGCTGGCGAGCTGTTTGCTTTTCTTCGACCCTTCTCGAGTCTGCAAGCTTTTCTCCAGAACCTTTCCGTGCATACGTAATGATTCCCCGTTCACTTGGATGTGTGTAGCTTGCTCTTCTCTCGCATCATAGTCTTCTGGTGGACTATATAACTTCAGATTAGCTGCATTCACCACAACTTCTCTACCTGTTGCCTCATCTTTAATCCGATATGCGTTATTCTGCAGATCCCTTATAATCAGGTAGGGTCCGAGATAAGCATGCTGGAATTTCTTATATTTCCTGCTCTCTGGATCTGAACTGGCGGGTTTTTTCAATAAGACGTATTCTCCCACGAGTAGCGGTCTATGATAGCGTTTCCTCCTGTTTCTCCGCTGTCGTTTATCTGCTTGTTTCTTGAGATACTCGAACGTCCTCTGGATTCTCAACTCACGTCCAAGTTGTGCATCGACGGGTGTCTGGATGACATTATTCCACGGCCTCTCGGGTCTTCTGTCGAGATGTAGGCTCACTGGCACCTCTCCTGTAGCTTCGTGCACGGTATTGTTGATACAATATTCAATAATCTCAAGTACGTCAATCCATTTCCAATTCTCAGTAGAGCAGTATATCTTCATGTATTTTTGCACCTCCCTCATAACTCTCTCAGCGGAGTTCGACTCCGGGTGTCTAACCGTGGACAAAATCTGTCTTATGCCCAGATTTTCCAACTCCCTGCGAAATTCTACGCTGGTAAAACAACTTCCATGATCCGATAAGATGTTTTCTGGCTGTCCTAATATAGGAATGATTCTTTCCTTCAGCCTCTTAACTACTTGTTTTGTACTGGTTTTCTGAATTGGACACAGGACTACCATTTTGGAAAACACGTCTAGTGCAACTAGGATGTGTTTATTTCCTCTTCTAGCTCTAGGCAGGGGCCCAAAGTTGTCCAGCGCCAGGAGCTGACATGGCTTCTCTGGTAAGAGTGGTATAGGTTTCTGCCTCATTAAGTACGAGTTAGGCTTTACTCGTTGGCACATATCACATGTCCTGATAGTATTTCTGACTGTTTCTCTAAGTTTAGGCCAAATAAACGCCTCTTTAAGCAGGGCAACAGTCTTATCTACACCTGAGTGTCCAAAAGCTCGGTGTGCTAGCCAAACTAGCCTTCTCTGCAATGCTGGTGGTACAACAATCCTAGGTTTTGTGTGGTCAGAGTCGCTCCATTTATGTAGCATCTGGTTAAACCATAGATATTCCGTTGAAAGTGCTTCAGCTTCCATATACATCGGGGTTCCTCTATCCAGCTTTCCCTCGAAGTAATTTATCATCAACCGTATCCAGGGATCTTCACGTTGAAAAACGGTGATGTTCCTCAGATCATCTAAGGTCTTCTGATCTCTATCTTCTATCTCAATAGCTAGAGTTTCTTCTTCCTCTGCTGTAGGGTATCTGCTTAGCAAATCAGGTATGATATTGTCCTTCCCCGGGCAATATTCTATTTCCACTTGAAATTTTTGTATGTACAGGGACCACCTTGTCAGTCTTTGACTCGACAAGTCAGTTTTTAGCAGGAACGTTAGGGCTTTATGGTCTGTTCTCAAAATAATTCTAAAACCATAAATCAGCTTGTGCCAATACTGTAATGCATACAGTATCGCAAGTAATTCGATCTCCGTGACCGTATAATTCTTTTCATTAGGCCTCAACCTTCTACTGATGAATGCGATATAAGTTCTCTCCTCTGGCCTGTCCTTATTTTCCTGATACAACATAGCTCCAATGCCTATGAAGGATGCGTCAGTCTGGATGATAAATTTCTGAGTGTAGTCAGGATATCCCAATTTCACATAATCTAACAGCATCTGTTTAGATTTCACGAAGGCTTCCTCGCATTGCTCCGTCCATCGCCATCTTCCTCCCTTTTTAAGTAAGTCTTGGAGTGGTGCTACAGTCTCGGTGTACTTCGGACAATGGTTCGAAAATAATCCAATAACGCCTAGATATTGCCTGACGTTCTTTACCTTCGTTGGTCTCGGGAAACGTTTTATGACTTCCAGTTTTCCCGGATTAGGCCTGACTCCTTGTGCATCGATTACATGACCTAGAAATTTTACTTCTCTCTGAGCAAAGTTAGACTTCTTTATATTGACCTTGAAATTCAAATTTCGTAGGTCCAGGCATATCCTCACACTTCCATCCTGTTTCGGTACAACTACCAGTGGGCTGACATAAGGTGTGGCTGTCTTTACAATGACGCCTGCTTCTAGCATTTCCTGTATTGCTTCTTTGACCTTTAAATAATGTTTCTCAGCTACAGGATACGGCTTCTGTTTGAATGGCGTCCAATCGCTGACTTGAAACGCATACTGGAAATTCTTGATCCAGCCAGGTCTCGAATCGAAGACTCCTTTATACTCGAATAGCAGTTCCCTTAGCATTTTCTTATATTCTGGACCAAATTTAGCTTCCTCAATCTTCTCTTCCAGGCATTCTTCAAATTTTGGTTCGAGATCCTTTTCAATGTCTGCGGCCAGTGTTGCCAACTCTTCCTCAATATCTTCTATTGTCGACACTGCCTCCCCAGTCATATCTCCGTATGTATGCCATACGTATTCTTCTTGTCTCGCTTCATTATGCCTTAATGAGAGTTCTAAGTCTGCCTTTCCCTCACTTGCGCGAAACATTACAATGTCTTGCGAGAGATCTATAATAACTTTATACTCTCTTATGAAATCCATACCAACAATAAGGTTATATGGCAGCTTATTTACAAGTAGGAAGCTCTGTGAGAATGTAGAGTTCCCTATCTGCAAATCTAAATATACTTGGTATCTGCATATCATAACTTTGTCTGGTATGACACCTTTTATTTTCAGGCTTGAAATGGGTATTTTCAATACGTGGATTTTACTCTGGATTTCATTGTATAATGCCTGGGTTATCAAACTCACTGTTGACCCTGTATCGATGAGACTTCTTACTTTCGTTCCCGCAATGTTTACAATAATAATAGGTAGTTCCCTTCTTACATTGACCGTTCTTTCATCGAGGTCTTCGATAAGCTCCTCAGGTTTGGCAATCCAGTTAATAACATTTACTGTATTCCATCCTGAACCTATCTCTCTCTGGTCATTTAAAATTGGTGTTTTTTTTTCAATTGCTCCATTCTTTGTGGAGTTCTTCTGCCTGTCTTCATGCTGTTGAAGTTCCAGACTTTTGGCACCATCATCATTTTGATATATGTCGGGTGACCTTCTATTTCGAATCGCTTCATCCCAGTGAACTCGCGATTGTCTTGGATCATCTCCGCGCTCTTCCATGTATCTTAAAGATGCATGATAGCGTTCTTCCGCCTCTTCATCGAACCCACGACTCTGCTCTTGGGATCTCCATCCTTGGTTATTCCCATTTCGGCCGTAATTTCTTCTGTTATCCAGCTGCTGGTCTCTGGTACCACGCTGATTCCAGTTTTTCCTTCCTCGGTTACCACGGTTCGAACCTCCTCGATACGCTGGCCTCCAATTTTGGTTTTCGCGTCCTTCGCGCTGCCAGTCGGATTTTTCTGTTTCGGTGCTTGTAGACTTGCATTTCGTCTGCACCTTCGTTGGCTCGATCGGCGTATTCGTCATATTAACTTGTTCCACATGTCGACTTTGTCTTGCGTGCTGCACTGTGGTTAAATCAAGTTGTCTCAGCACCTCCTCCATATCGATTGCAGTTTTGGCGTTTGCTGAGATTAGCAGGCGCTGCACTTCATACGGCAGCTGCTTAGCTATTGCTATGCATAAATCTGACTCTCTAAGCCCTTCATCGAGCTCGCGAAAACGGCATAATTGGTTCACAAAAAACTCTCCGTATTTAGTCGGGTTACTAGTACTGTAACGCCTGGAATACAAGTCCAGTCTGAGGTTTTGTTGTACGCTCGCGTTCCAATACCTGCTTAAAAATGCTTGGCGAAATTCCTCAACGGTGACGAACGTGTACCTAAAACTTCTAAACCATAGAGCACACTCCCCATCGGTTAGTTTTTCAATCGCTCTCAACCTGCGCTCTGGCGGTACTTTCGCATCATTCAAGTACTCGGAAACTTCTTTAAGCCAGTACTTGGGTGTCATATTAGAATTACTCCCAGAGTATTTCTTTGGTTTTTCATCACTAGCCCTTATAACTGTGACTATTTGGTTCTGTACAGCATTTTCCTGCGGTGTTGACATAGCCATTGGCATACCAGGTGTGGCATACGGGATGTCACTTGGCATTGCTGCATTCTTTGGAGTGGGCTGTATTTCTATCTCTGCCCATTTATTCCTCCTATTCTCGTCTATACTTCCTTCGCTAGACCTAGGATTCCGCAACATGGATTCTTCCTGCGCTATCATTCTAGTTTCTAATTGGCTGTGCCTGTTTTCAGTCCTTTCCAAACGAGCTAATACCTCTCGTTCTATTTTCTCTAGGCGATCTCGGTTTCTTTCTGCCATAGAAAATACCTTTTCTTTATTATCCTTAAGGTTTTCCTTCAGGTGGATAATTTCCCCTGCTAGACTTTCTCTTACTTCGGCAAGAGTCTTATCACTGGCTTCAGTCTTTAAGCCTTCTCGAAGCTCTAACTCTTCGCGTAAGCCTGTAACTTCCCGTTGAATGTGACCTTGTATATGAGAGATTTCAGTCCTTATTTTCGTGATTTCTCCTTGGTCTTCGTCCTGTCTTTTATGGATAACTGCTAAGTCGTTCTGAGTTTGTTCCAACTCTTTCTGCACTTTTCCAACTTGTATCTTCATATTAGACATTATTTCCTTATTATCTCGATCAGACGTCTTTATTTCCTGCATTTCCTTGCATTGGTCAAGGATATTCCGGTCCTGCTTTCTTAAGGCGTCGTCTACAGCCTTGGCATAACCTGCCATTCGCGTATTCCATTTTACTTCATTATCTTCGAACCTATGATCCACGGTCTGAGTAAACGTGTTAAATTGTTCTAACTGACGTTTTGTGTTAGCTTCATTCTGACTTTGAATGTCTTTAAGCTCCCGGGACATACTGTTTAAATTATCGTTAATTTCACGCAGTGACTCTCTGCACATTTGCAAATTGCTTTCTAATTTTAATTCAATAGACTCAAAGCGTTTATCGTTATCATTTTGCATTTCTGAGATCACGCTAACAATATTCTTAGTTACCTGTCTCTGGACAGACTCTTTAACGTCGTCCATTTTCTTATTAACCTCTCCTAGGTTTAATTCTAACTGCGTGTTTACATTAGCCAACATCTGGCTTACCTCAGTTTGACTAGCCTCTAGTCTAGTATTTACTTCGGCTTGATTAGCCTCTAGTCTAGTATTTACTGTAGCCAACATCTGGCTTACCTCAGTTTGACTGGCCTCTAGCCTATCCGCTATTTCATCTTTAAATGCTTTGGATTCTTCCTTACTTTTATCATTAGTAACATCGAAATGTTCCCTTAACTCGGCGATACACCTGAGTACCTCTTCCGTTCCGGCCATCCTGTACTACTTAATTTGAGATTCAGGTAGGCCCTAGCTGAAGACACTGGCGCGTTCTATTGGAAAGAAAAGATTCCGATCCCGCGACAACAACAACAACATATTATAAAATGTCAAAACTAACTATGGAATGGGTATAGACCCTCGTACCCGTCTGACAACATTTGTCTGACGTCTGAACATCATCTAGAAAGACTCACAATCGCTCAAACCAAGTTTGAGGGAAAAAAATTATTTCTATGGTTTTCCCCATGAAAACCATGCTATTATTATGGGGTTTTTCTGAATCCCATAAGCCATCCACGTACGGGCGCCATGTTAATTTAGATAAGGGTGGTATGGCTATTGTAAGACATCGGCCATATTCTAATTTATTATTAAAACTGTCCAAGGAGTGGTTTTTACTGCCGAATGCCCCACATTGGGCCATGCCATGTTAATTTAGGGTCACGTGCTTATTTATGCCATGCTCATGATGCTTAAGTGGAGGTTACCTGTATTTTAAACTGGCCCCACATATCAGCGTCATGTTATTTTATATGTGTCATCTATGGCTATGGTTTATGAAAGTTACAATTATATATAAGCATGTCTTATGGAGGATTAACAATTATTTTTAATGTGGTGGCTTATTAACAAATGGGATGCGGTCTTCCTATTCTGTCCTAATTTCTATGCTATATTTGCTTCTACCATTAATACCTTGACCGACTTAAGTAATTACCTGTGACTCAATCCAAGTACAGAGACAACTCCCCCATGTACCCGATTGTCACCATGTGGACCATGTGTTCGTATCCCAACTAGCTCACGGTCTTTCGAGGTATGGGACGTTCCTGCCCACAATACGACCACATGCTCAGGATTTGAGTCTACCAGGTAACTACTCTACAGGAAATGCACAACAATCCTATGAAAAAAATATTTACTGGTCTAAAATCATGGCTGTACAACAAATACAAAACAAAGGACAAATTACAATTAATTCCCACAAATAAATAGGGTTATTCTGTGAGCTTTCTCCTTAAAAATAGCGCTACAATGCACTCAAACCTACTTCTAATATCCTGTCAATAATAGTTCAGATTACAAGGTTTTCATAGTGTTCGTCATGTGACACAATTTTATTTAATGGAAATATCTTAACACAAAAACCACATGTCACATAAACATGATATTACTAAGACATTATTCCGTCTCCTACGGCATTTACTTTAATTAGCATTACTTCAATGTTTCCTACATTTATTAGCAAATATTTGTTGTGTCGTGCGAATCATCTTCCTTCTTTCCATCCCTATGAACGCTCTAGGAAAATGAGTCATGCTTCTTAATCATAAAATAAACATAAACATGGATAGAATATTTATAGTTTCACCATATAACGATTATCTGGGTCTTGTCGGACTTATCATAGATACAACTGTGTCATGTTCTGGGAAAAACACATACCCGTTTTTCCTAAATTAGCATAAACTGGCAAAATGCACTTTAAAGAAGATGCCTACATTACTTTGGTTCAGCTTTTCCCCCTCAGAGGATAACTTCGCCAAATATCATCTGATTTCTATGGTTCAACCACATATGTGAGTTGCCACATACCAATTAATTCCATTTGCATCACTAAAATACTTATATTTTAATTGCATATTGAATACCGAGATCTCTCAGTGTCCTATTGTGACTGTAATTGACAAGGGATCGGTCGAGCAACCTCCCCTTCCCTCAGCAGGTCATAAAATTCGTTCCAGACGGCTCTCCAAGATGGCTGCCACGGAAATGGTCTACATTCCCTGTCTCTCTCTACCGTCAAGGCCAAACTTGTTTACAATTATATAACAGTAAAGATCCGCTAGGCATAGTCCTAAGTAATTGAGTCATTTAATTAATTAACACCTAACTTTACAGTGTATTTGGGCTCAAATGGCTCCTATTAAACATTCATGGCAGGGGTGAAATTCCAATGATAGCATTGCCGTTCTAAGGTGATTACTTGTGGCTTTTAAGACGCGCATCATAATGAAACCCCATGGTTATCATCAGCAGCTGTCATTAACATATATTTTTGGGAACCACGTTCCTCGTCGACGAATATGATTCTACCTCTCGGGCAGACCATAAGTATAAATGCACACCGCGCCTCGCTGGGCGTCCATAGTGGCTATAATTCAATGCAAGCGTTGGCAATAGACAGAATCTATCCAAATCGCTGGGTAACAAATACAGTATGCACAAAGGCGATACTTCTCGAAGATTAAGCCAATTTTCACCTCACGCGCAAGCTATACTAGTCTTTCCCGTGCTTATCTTACGTAAATCACTGGATTCTACGTTAATCTGCACGCTATATGCGGCTAAACAATATTTCACATATATGACTCCATTATCAAGGTACCTGCGTTCTTCCTGTTATACTATTTAAGCCAAAGCTTTACATAGCTCCTAACACAAATGTATAAATATACTGGCTTACTTTAATTTCAAATATTCATTCAAAATTTCACTGACACTGAGAAAAGCTCTCGTATTTCGCTATGTTCCACACTACATTCTTTACTGTTTACCAAATGACAGTATCTTAAATTAGACATGACACTATTTGAACATTACTTAGGCCAACTTTGCCCTTACTTTATGGTTGCCGACCCCAGTTATTATTATTATTATTATTATTTTAACGTTTAGATCCATCACTATTTTTGACCTAAATGGTCCTAAGCAAATCACCTTCCAAGTCATACTTTATTCAAGACGAGTGGTGAAAACTCGTTCAGTAAGTGACTATTACATCTTTAATTTCAAAGTGATTAATCGTTACATGGTGAACTATGCCATTATAATGCTATTATTTGCATGTGTACTCACGTTTCCTTCTGGCTGGAAAGTACCAGTATCTTCGCCTGAGCTCTACCATGATGATTGACTTAATCCATCATGATATCCAATACACAACACTGAGATTCACACTTTTTACACATGATACACATATTATCACAAGTGGCCTTTACCACTGATAAACACTGAATATTAATCATTAAACACATTAACACTTTAAATTATTATTTCACAATTTATACACACTTCCTCTATCATTTCACATGTTGATCCTTAATCTGGATTTCACCTACGCTTGACCTCAGAGATGCGATGAACTTATGATAACCGCTGGTCTCCGTGAAATCTAGTAGCGTTTTTATAGATGTTCGATCCTAGTTCCCTGCACTCCCGTTCACCTCACTGTCCTGGTTAGGTGGCAATAACTTCCACTCTCCCATCACTGGAGTGCTCCTGATGCTGATGTCATATAATTGACAATACCTTCCGGTATACGAACTGTTCCAAACATTATCAGTTCCTATTCGCTGTAGCGAATTTATATCTGTGTCAGATAATAAAGAAATATCTGCATTGAGTTACTTTGATGCATTTCATTATTACAGATGAAGCTTACAATTTGCTTCCATTGTCTTCAACGGCGGTACGCTGATATTTTAATAATTGGCGTGCTTACTGCAGAGCGCTTGTAGACAAAGGACTAACTTCCAACTCGAGCGACCGTCTGACGTCTTCAACTGCCTTCAACTGACCTGCAACTGACCCTTGGCGTAGGCTGCTCTCCCTTATATTGGTTTCTTGCACAAAATAGTTCACGGGACACGTGAGAGCGACTCCCTTCTTGAAATACTCCGTCTTCAGCCGAAATAACATCTGCATCTTGTTTATTTAGGCGTGGAGGTTTTAAAAACACTCGCGTGCCGGCGATCGCTTCGGCCAATTAATTACAATTAATTGCCTTAGTTCAGCGCGTGGGACGCCACGGTGGGGATTTCCCGCTGGTTGGTTAAAGTATTCGTGCTCTCGAGCGTGAGTTAGGTTGTAATGCGGTCATTTTGAGAAATAGGCGTAATTTTAGGTGAAAAACCACTCCTAAATTACTCCTCCGTGAATACATTCATCTGTGTGTATGTTCCATTGCATTACAATGCTCCATTTATCTGTAATTAATTAATTTCTTGTGGGCTTGGTTCCGCCAAAGCTTTGCTCGTTGTCGACTGGTGAATTCCCGGGTCATTAATTTTGAGCTGTCTGACCGCCCTAGACGGAAATAGTTCTACTGGCGCCGAGCCTACCCCGCCTACTTGCTAAAGTAATTTGTCAGACTTCAAACTAGCCTTCTTTCGACTTCGTATGCACTGAAAACGTACATTCCCTTGCATTTTGCTTATAATTTTTCCTTTATATTGCTATGATTTGCACCTAAATAATCGTGAAATCACGCTAGACTATTATGTGTCAGTAGACCTCTCATTGCTCTGTGGGTTCCATATAATGGCTCCCCCTTAGAGACCACTGGTTCGACCTTAGGCATAACCATTTGCCTGGTCTTCTCTGATGAGGCCTGAGTTCGATGCCAGACTGCCGTGACCAGTTGGGCACAGTACTTACATCTAAAACCAACCACACACCCACATTCTAGAAAAGGAAACGTTAAACAGAAGGGAAACAAGAGACAGGGGGGAAGGAAATGCCCTCAACCGTCAAAGAACGAGAAATATTGGTATTTGGATTTTAAAAAGAGAGAATTTATTAACAGTTGCCAGCCGTGGTGGCTCTTAAGTATATGCTCAGTTACATCTGTTTATGTACACATAGTATTATAAATACGAAATTTGGTTGAAAACCAATTGGTAGTGTAGAAGTTACATGCATTTAAACATTGGAACTATCAGTAGGCTTAGAATTATTTTGGCAACACTGTCATGGATGGCCTCCGAAAAATTAAACTGAAGTATTATTTTCTATATGTGTGCCAATTTTGGAATAGTTCCCATCTATACCTTCCATTATATCCAATATGGAGCTCAAATTTCAATTGCGGGTTTTCAGCATTTGGTAGCACTGACATCATTTTAAAGTACGGCAATGAGATGTTCCGGTATAGATCTTTACTCATACCAAATTTGGTTTCGATTGCTGCAGCCGTTCAGGAGTTGATAGGGGGACACACACACACACACACAGGCAGACAGACACACATTTTCTCGGATCGATCTCATAAGTCTACTTTTTCCTCATTTTTGCAAAATGTGAAAAGTAGGCTAATATGACTGACAACTGACAATTACATTTCCTGTCAACGCCCACTTCAGTGGCTCCTCGTAATTGAGTTAAAGTCTGAAGTTGAAATGTTTCTTCTTGGTGAAGGTAAGAATGATCTTATGAAGTGTTTACTGATGCCAATTGTATCATATAATTGGCATATATTTGCGATTTTTTGAAGCTTTGAACAGTTACTTTAAGTTCCAAGACAAAAACTCCAATATTATGCTTGCTTATGATGCCATCAGAGCATTCTTGGAAAAAATATTGTTATTTTATTCTATTCCACTTCTTCCTGGCTTGAAATATTTCCGTAAAATTCCACCAGCGCTGCGTTTAGGTATCAGTTAATGCTGCTTTCTTTCATACGATACAAGAACCTGTTGTGGGCGGTATGTATCTCGTTTGAGAGACGATGTCTTGATCTTTTATCTGAAATATGTGTCGAGTTGGTTTGTTTAGTAATAAATGTTATTCGCTTCACATGTCCATAAATGTGAGGATGTTAATGGTAAACTTTTGCTCGCGTTATAGGCCAGTCAAATTAGATCCAAAAAAAGTGTTTTGAGGAATTAATTTCCAGAAATCTGGAAATCATTTTAATACCTTCGTTTGGTCCTAAATGCGTGTAATACGAGTTTGCGCCATCCCATGAGGTGTGCATAACTTTTGGGACCCACATAACCTCAAAATTTTCCCTCTTTTTCCGTTTTTTCTCGTACTACGAGAACGGTACATCAAACGGAAAATATCAATCAGTTCAATATTAAAGAAGATTAAATTCTTCGTCGAATGAAGATCTAAAACTTGAAATTTGGTTCATTGGTACAGTCATAATCAAAAGTTCAAAACTGGGAAAATTTCTCATTTAGGTACAAACTTACATTTTGCGACTTTCCAAGACCACATATCTTCGGAATAGTTTCTCCTATTGAACTCTGAAATCGTGAAAATAAAATCAGCTGTTTCATACAATGTTGTTATACCTACTCGACCAAAATGTACGAAACTGCTGATTTTTCATCAGAAGGTCTGACAAGTTTTGGTCTGTTGTATTCACTGATCAGACGATTCAGCAAGTGTTAATGAGATCTCTGAAAGCCCAAGGTGGGCTGACTCATGGACGAGGCATAACGGACAGTACTCTGATGACTTAGGTTGCCACAGTACCCACTGTACCATCATCATGAAAATTGCTGTACAAGTGGAAGACTTTTGTGGCGTGACGTATGGTACTTCAGAGTAGCACGTCGACGCCTGGTTTTCAAGGGTACAGAGGGACGATGCAGACGTTGCGATCTTTCTTGACTGGTTTTCATCTCTCTATCCCATCCCAACTGGACAATTTGTGATGTCCATTAGCACAGGAGTAATTGGCGAGGTGAAAATTGACTGCCATGAAGCGTTGGAAAAAGGGATTCATTGAATTGCTAAGGTTATTGGCAACGACTTCAGTAATGTCAAGTTTCAACGAAAAAAAAAACAGAGTGGTTCCTCTTAAAGCTTTCAGCACGAAAGTCAGGATTCACGGCGAAGATATACTAGTAAATCCAGATACACTTTTCGGACGCATAACACTTCTTAAAAAAGCTGAGGAACAGTTAAAATATTATTAGTTGTCTGAGTTAGCTCCTTATCCCCTTTCTATCTTTGATGAAACAGGAATGCGGAAAACAAAGAAATCTTTGTTCTACAATTTATTTTCACCACTTGCTGATCTACCAGCTCTTGCAGGTAGTGCCATTGTAATTGATAGGAGGTTCCTTGTACATCGAGTGGTTTGGGAATCCAAGGAAAAATTTTCAAATTTTTCTCCTAATATGTTGACAATGTTAAGCAATACCACAACCCTGCCAGTACAGTTATCGTTTTCGATGGTTACCCTGATAATGCATCAGTAAAGAATACAAAATCAGCTGAGCTTCTTCGCCGTAAAAGCAAGCACTCTTCTTCTAACATAGTGTCCCCTGAAACGATGACTGCAACCATGCCGAAAGAACAATTTTTGTCCAACGACAGCAACAAAGATCGGCTTATCTCCATTTTGCGTGAGAAATTAGTACAGCAGGGGTTTGAAGTGAGGCAAGCTCTTGAGGATGCTGACACTCTCATCATCATTACCGCCATTCAAGCGGCAGAGAACTTGCGACGGTCATAATAAACGGAGAGGACACCCATCTATTGACCCTATTAACCGCCAAAACACCAAATTCAAACATTTACGTCATGAAACCTGGAAAGGGGACCTCTCAGAACACGTTCTACTCTCCGAGGTACTTCAACTTCTCGTCTGCTGTCAAACAGAATTTCTGTTCCTACATGCAATCAGTGGGTGTGATACAACCTCTGCATTCTATCGCCAAGGGAAGTTGAAGTTTGTCAAACTCCTTGAAAACAACACGTCTTTACATGAGGCTATCAAGGTTTTCCACCATGCAGATGCTGATCCTGAGGACCTCATTTCAGCAGGTCAATTATTTATATATTCACCTAAGGCCAATGAGACCTCCTTGGACCAAATCCGCCACGAGATATTCTCAAAATCCCTCATAAAGCCAACTTTCAATCTGGCCTCTCTACCACCAACAAACGCAGCCACCAACCAACATATTCTGCGTGTCTACCTCCAAATCCAGGGCTGGTATGATAGAACAAAGGATCCACTCAGCTGGGGTTGGAAGAGTACGGACCATGGCCTGCTCCCCATCATGAACACCAAGGATCCAGCTTAAGGAAATCCTCAACACAGTGTCCTGCGGATGTAGTTGCAGCTGCCGGAAAGTTGGTATGAAATGTTCAACAATTTGCCTGAACTGCCATGGCCAGTCCTGCTCGAATTCAGTACCATTCGAGGATGAGTGTGTTTCACAGGCCGATCGCCGCAGAAGCAGAAATTGGTGAGGACAGTCCCTTTGAAGATTATCTCGATGAACGGGGGCTCGACATGCCATCCCAGCTTGAGAACTTTGTAGATGAAGGGCCATCGACATCTAAGAAAATGCGAGCATGAATGATGCCTTATTTTATGCTGCATGACTATTGATTTCTATAACATGGTTCTATTCATATTTTATCAATTTAATGTTAATTTTAAATGTTCCTATTACTTTATTAATTAATATTAATAATGGTTACTAATTAAAGAATGTCAATATACAACTTTGCTGTAATTGAAATGTTTTTCATTCGTACTACTCCGAATCACTACTCAGAGTGTGTACATTTATATAACTAGTTTTCTGATTTGCGTATATCTTAGAAATTTGAATTGAAATGTTCTTTGCAGTGATCAGAGTAGGTGGATTGTTTTTTCGTACTTACATCATTATGTCATAACATGAACATGCCTTTTTTAGGAAAGAGTCGCTATTTTTGGAATTGAATTAAATATTATTATACAAGTGATTAAATTAGTTAACTGGTCATTTGAAATTAAAAGCACTTATCAAAATTGTCTATATAACGTGACATTTTACTCTCTAAAACTCTACAACTTTTATTATATGGGTTTTTCTACAGGAGAATCTGTTTCAAAGATATGTGGTCTTGGAAAGTCACAAAATGTAAGTTTGCACCTAATTGAGAAATTTTCCCAGTTTTTAACTTTTGATTATGACTGTACGAATGAACCAAATTTCAAGTTTTAGCTGTTCATTCGACGCAAAATTTTACCTTCTTTAATAACGAACTGATTGATATTTTCCATCCGACGAACTGTTCTCGAACTACAAGCAAAAAACTGAAAAAGGATGAAATATTCTGATGTTATGTGGGTCCCAAAAGTTATGCACACCTCCTGGGATGGTGCAAGCTCGGATTACACGCATTAAGGACCAAACGAAGGTATTAAAACGATTTGCAGCTTTCTGGAAATTAATTCCTCGAAAAATTCAAATTTGGCTGGGCTATTAATGCAGAATATATACATGGTGTGTTGACGATGTTGATTTTTCCAAAATATTGGTAATCACACCTTACGTCGAGAAATTTTGATATTTATTTTTAACCAGGAATGTAATGCCTGGTCTTCAAAACTTCAGTATATATCAGCACGTAAGTTCTGATAGACTAGCCAAATTACAACAGTACTAAACTAATGTAAGTTATTTCATTACCACGGCCGCGCGAAGCGCGGCAGTGGTCGGGCCGTCGGCTAAACGGGTAGCCCTTAGGCCATAGAGAAGGAAAAAGTAAAATGAATAAGAAGATAAATTATTTGAAAGGTATGTGTCGTACATACATAATAGGAAAATTGAATGATGAACTGGCGCAGAGGAAAGCCGGACCACCGGCGGAACCCCAGAGGAGACCCCCACACCCCACCCGCCAGGGAAGAGCCCCCCAAACACCCCCATTTATTGACAGAAAACAAGATACAGAAAATATACAGTGACAGGTAAACACAATGTGGGCAAAAAAGACAGACACACACAGAAATAAAGTAAACATTGCACGAGTAAGCCGTCTGGCGAATGCAGAATGATTAGGGGAAGTGGAGAGTGAAGTTTCTGACATGGGGAGACACAGTAGACAGCTGAGCGAGAGGGAGAAAGGAAAATCAGAAGCGGGAAGAACAGAAAAAGAGTAAGAAGGAAGGGCGCCGAAGAGGCGAGCAGGAGAAAGGATAGCGCATAAGAAGTATGAACATGTGCAAATAAAAGCCATAGATATATATAAATGTTCAGAGAGTTCATCATTGTTCAAATGTCACACACGTAACACACGAAGCACAATCGGTGGAATGCGAAAGCGTGAGCACACGGTATGGGGGATGTGAATTTTCACGTAAGGGAACGTAGCACTGGTGGCAAATATGCCAGGACGACTTTGGTGGCACAGGGGAGGCGCCGTGTCCCCAGGAGCAAAAGCAAAATAGTAGTTGAAGAAAAAGCAGCACAAGTGTATCAACTGGGGCGGGGCACGGCTGGATTAATGTTAAGTGATGGGCGGAGGGAAAAGGTGAGAAGTGGCAGGAGTACGAGTATCGTCAAGGATAGCGCGGGCGAGGGGGGAGGTGGCAAGGGCGTCAGCGAAATCGGGAGAGTTGCGGAGGAGAGCGGCGGAGAGATACTTATAACGAAGAGAGTGGAGATGAGAGAGAATGGGGGGGGGGGGAAAGAATAGTATGGTTGGAAATGAGCGATGGGGGTATCGTAGGGAAGGCGGTGAGCAATTCGGATAGCATGACGATCGAGGCGGTGAAGGCGATGGTATTGGGGAGGAGTAGCAGTGAGCCAGGCGAGGGAAGCGTATGTGAGAACTGGGCGAAGAAAGGTACGATAAATATTGAGGAGTTGGGCGGGTCGGAGGCCCCAGGTGGGGCCGGTGAGGGATCGGAGAGCGTGGAAGCGGCGAAGAAGTTTACTGTACACAGAGTTAAGGTGATGGGTCCAAAGGAGGTTGTTTTGAAAGGTGATACCGAGGTAAGTAAGCGTAGGAGTTTCTAGGAGAGGGGTGTTGTAAAGGGTAAGTTGAATTTTATGGCGGGGACGGCAGAGGCGGGAACGGCGGCGGAAGACAACGAATTGGGTCTTGGAGGGATTGATCTTAATATGGGATTCGTTGAACCAGGCTTGGAGGATGTCGAGGTAGGCTTGGAGCTTTCGAGTAAGGGTGGGAGCGGTATTGCCAAGGGCGAGGATGGCGAGGTCGTCGGCGTATTGGTAAAGTCGCAGAGGGGGATCGGGATGTGGAATATCGTAAGTGAAAAGGATGTAGAGTAAAGGAGAGAGAGGAGAACCTTGGGGAACACCAGCAGTGAGAGAAAAGGAGAAAGAGGGGGTACGGTGAATAAGGATTTGGGCAGTGCGATGATGGAGGAAATTGTAAAGGAGACGAAGAATAGTGGGGGGAAGGGGGAGATGGCGTAGCTTGAACATGAGAACGGGGAGGTAGACAGTGTCAAAGGCTTTGGCAACGTCGAGGCAGAGGAGGGCAGCAGTGCGGCGAGGTTTAACGAAGGCGTGGAGAGAGGAAGTGAGGTGAAAGAGATGATCATGAGTAGAGCGATGAGGGCGAAAACCAGCTTGGGATTCAGGCAAAAGGCGAAGAGAAGAGAGGTAAGTAGAGAGGCGGCGGGCAAGAATAATTTCAAAAAGTTTAGAGAGGACAGGGAGGAGGCTAATCGGACGGTAAGAGGTGAGGTCAGCAGGAGGTTTACCAGGTTTGAGGAAAAGAAGGATGTTGGCATGGCACCAATGAAGGGGATAAGCACCTGTGTAGAGGAGAGTGGTATAAATGGTACTGAGGAGGTCAATAAAGACTGGCGGGGCTTCTTGAAGATGGCGATAAGTAATGGAATCAGAGGAAGGAGCAGTATTAGGGCGATGACGAAGAGCAGTGAGAATGTCTTGGGGAGTAATCGGGGCATTAAGGGGATGAGAATAATCAACGTCTGGAAAATGAGTGAAGGAAGGTTGGAGAGAGGGAAGAGCGGGGTCACTAAGGCGATGGAGAAGGGGTTCCTGAGGGTGGTGAAAGGAAGGGTCCTGTACGGGGGAGAAGACACGAGCATAGTGAGAGGCAAAGAGATCAGCTTTCTCTTGGGCGGTGATAGGGACAAGGGTAGGAGTGATAATAGGGTATTTGGGCCGGGGAGGGGTATTTTTAGTGAGGCGGCGGAAAGTAGACCAAAATTTAGAAGGATCGGAAGTATGGGAAAGATTGGTGCAAGCGGTAGTCCAGTTTTTGCGTTTTATGGCATTAATGTAGGATTTTGCATGGCGGAGAGTGCGGCGATGTTGGCATAGGGTGGCAGGGTCACGAGTTCAGAGAAAGTTTTTATAGAGGGCATGGGCGAGGTTGAGGAGAGTGAGGGCCTTGGGGGGTATAGGAGGTTTGGAGGGGTGGTAGGAATGACGAGGAATGTGCAATTGGTCGGCGGTTTGAATGGCAGTTTCAAGTTCATGAATCAGGGTGAGGAGATTAGGAAGGGAGGTAGGAGGAGTAGGGTGGAGAAGGAGGTTGGTGATAGTGTGGCGGTAATCATTCCAGTTGGTGAGGTTATAACGACGAGTAGGAGGGGTTTTGGGAGGATTAGGATTGCGAGGAAAGACATGGGGAATGTGAATCAGAGCGGGAAGATGGTCACTACCAAGTGAAGGGAGCATGTGGATAAGAGGAGTAGGGGTGAGAGAAGGGGTAAGGATAATGACATCAGGGGTAGAAGAACGTGTAGGAATAGTATGGGAAGGAAAATGAGCACGCACGCCACGGATGTGAGTAAAAAGATTCTGAAAAGCAAGAGTATCGGCCACGGTATAAGACGTAATGTTAAGATCTGCAGCTAAGATATAACTTGGAAAATTCCTATCTAAATAATTGAGAAAATCTATGGGGGGAGGAGAACGCGGAGCAAGATAGATAGTGGCCAAGATAATAGATTTACCAGGAGTGAAGATTTCAACGATTAAATATTCTTGAAAGCGATTAGGGAAAGTATAAAAATGTTGACGGGTGGTAATATGATTACGTACCCCGATCGCAACCCCCCCCCCGCGCCCCCCCCCTCCCCCCTCACCGGCCTATCGGCACGGAAGAGGGTGAAGCCGGGGAAGCGCGGCCGGCGGTGGAAAGTATAAAAGGTACAACAGTATTTCCTGTCTGCTTACTAATACCTCGACACTGAACTCAAACATATGGGTGTTGATAATTAAAAGCCATATTGCACTTAGAATTCACTTATATATACTCTTTTTATGAAACAATTATATCTATATAATTCTTTTTCGCCGAAAGATATAGTAACCTTCAGCCATACTAGAAAGGTGTGGAGGTATTTCGATAGTTTTCAGTTTGCGTTGGTTAAACTTATATGAAGGTTTTGAAGCCAACTAATTTTAGTAATTTATTACTTCTATTTGCAGCCGATTGATGGCGGGATAATCATCTGTGTAAAGGGAACTGTAGTTTTCACATCGAATTCAACATGTATTACTATTTGGTAAGTAATATGTGCGTTTCTAATCATCGGAACGCAAGAAAATCGTCTTGTTATGAAAGCCGGATCTAGATCCTATAGGCTTTCATATGGCCGTGGTATGTTTTTTCGAGATTTCGGGAAATAAGCGTCGCCCAGGGTTCAAACGAGCCCAACTACAATACTCAGACCTTAATGCAGGTATCGAACCATCCTTTTTCTCATTATTATTTCGGAAGAAATCGCTAACCGAGCGTACTGTGAGAAATTTATACTTCGCATCAAATCACCATCCTGAACTTCAAGAATAGTACATTATGCAACGAGCCTATAATGGCTATAATTAAGACACGAGTATTTTTATAAAACGAGCGTATGCGAGTTTTATAATTTCCATACGAGTGTCTTAATTACCATTATAGGCGAGTTGCATACGACTGTTTATGTTCGACGATAACTATAACTTTGTTATATGTTTTAACATAAATATTCATAAATATCTGTTGAGAGAAAGCCTCCGTGGCTTAGGCGGCAGCACGCCGGCCTCTCACCGCTGGGTCCGTGGTTCAAATCCCGGTCACTCCATGTGAGATCTGTGCTGGACAAAACGGAGGCAGACAGGTTTTTCTCCGGGTACTCCGGTTTTCCCTTTCAACATTTCATTCCAGCAACACTCTCCACTATCATTTCATTTCATCTGTCATTCATTTAATCATTTGCCCAGAGGAGTGCGTCAGGCCTCGGCAGCCGGCACAGTTCATATCCTCGCCGCTAGATGGGGGCTTCATTCATTCCATTCCTGACCCGGTCGGAGACTGGAAGCAGGCTGTGGATTTTCATCTGTTGAGAGTCAGCTACTTGAATTTCGTGATCGCAGAGCGAGCGTTGGGTGTTAGATCTCTGCCTTTCAAGATCTCAGGACGACCGACGCATGCGCTCTGTGTGCTTGCAATGCCATACGCAGGCCATGTGTTTACATCTGCCGCCCCTCAGTAATATTGTCACTGGAGTTGTTTGAAGACAATGAATGCGCTGTGTAGAAATTATATTAGGTACAGTGCTATTTGTTGCCTCATATTCGCCAGTTTATTTACGCGAACATATGGACGGTGCGTATTCCATGTCGGTAATTTATTATAGTTCGATGTTGTGTTTATGTCCGACATGTTGGATTTTGAGCGCACGCGTGAAGGTATCGTTACCTAATTGGTCAATGAACGAGCTCTAATTGGCTGGAGAAACTGTATCATAATGAAAAAGAGTGTTATAATGACCATCATTATGATACAGTTTTCAGACACATAATAGTGAGGGTCGAACATAAAATCTATTACTACGCAGCGACTGACTTCATCTACACCGGTGTGACGTCACGAACTCACCTGACATCGTGGCCTTGACAGTGAGACCTCGCCACGTGTTGCAGTCTGTTCGCCGACATTTTGTGTAAACCAATTCATCAACGCAGTTTTACTCCATCGAAGCAATCATCACCACTTTTTCATCGCCTCTAACAGGCTTTCATCGCTACATCTATTCCTCGCTAGAGCCAGGCATATCAGCTCCTAGCATATACTTCACGCCGTGCAGCATTCTGTCGCTTCTCAATACCAGCTTTTGTACATTCATTCACCAGGCTCTTGTGTTCTCACACATTTTACCTACATTTGCATAGTGCTTACAGTACTCTATCTATAAGCACTTCATTCCATCTCTACATTTCACGCTATCAGTGAACACTCCGTAACATTTTATTCATCTCATTACCTCACGCTCGCAGAGGCTTTCTCATCTCGTATTCATTTGTACCCTGTTGCCAGATCCTCACCCTTCACATTCTCAACTTTTTCATACACCTCAACCATCTACTACCCGACTCATTCCCTTGCCCCATTTCATCCCACATTACTGTGCTGTCCCTCGATACCTGCCCATCTGCTCTAGTGTCCTGCTGTGCCCAATCTCCCATACTCCCGACATTACTCATCATTTTCCTCATCATGAATTAGAATCCTCCTGGCCACCAAGGCAGAAGTCGACCGCCTACTTCAACTCGGCGTATACATCTTTCGGTACCACCACCGAGTGGAACCCTCTAAAGCTCCACCTCCCATGGCTCTCCGTTGCAATAGGTGTCTGGCCTACGACCAGCACTCTACCGAACAGTGCCGCCAACCACGTATCTGCCCCCACTGTTCCCAACCTGACCACCCCCTGCAACAGTGTCCTAACCTCGCCCAACCTCCTAAATGCCACCAGTGATCGGGCCAACACCCTACACACTCCTACAAGTGTAAGGGGAAACCCGCACCTCCCCCAGATCATCCAGAGCTTGTCGCCCCTGTAAAGACAATCGATCCCCCAACCCCGACCGCTAAAACCCAATTCCCCCCCCTGACGGTGGAAAACCTCCTCCGCTTCCTTACCATCTCCCTTCAAAACCTCATGTCATTCCAACGGCCCCTGGTTCTCACGCAACTCCAACAGCCTGCCCTCCAATTTTTTAACGTTGGCTTCTTTCCCTCTTACGCCGGCCCTTTGACACATTTCACCTTCCCCCCACTGGTATCAACACAACATGGCAACTAAGACCACCCACACTGGGCCTGCCAAGATCATCTCTCTGCTATACAGCAATGTTTGCTCCTTTCACAAGAAGCGTCCGTTACTCCAATACACCGTAGCCGCACACTCCGCAGACGCCGTTCTACTAAACGAAACGTATCTTCGTCCACACCAGTCAGCCAGTCTTCCCGGCTACACCATTCACAGATCGGACCACCCCCGCGAGATTGGGCGTGGAGGTGTCGCCATCTTACATAAGAACCGCATCCCAATACGAATTCACGTCCCTCCTCCCCCACTCTCCTTTCCTGAGAGCCTCATCGCGACTCTCTACTTCCCCTCCCGCGTACTTCATGTCGCAACTATATACACCCGTCCCCGCCGCCCATTCCCCCGGGAGTTCTTAACCCATCTACATACCACCTTTTCACATTTTATCGTACTTGCGGACCTCAACATGCACTCCCGATCGGCAACGGAACTGGTTGACTTCCACACCTATCTACAAGCGATAAACTCCACACTTGTAGTCATTCCCAAACATACTCGCCCTATCTCCAACACCACACCGGATGCAATCATTGCACACAATCGCCTCACTCACCTTTTAACTGTGGACGTCCTCCTCAGCATAGGAAGTGACCATCTCCCCGTACTAGTCACCCTCCCAACTCGACCCACCACCGTCACCCCTCCGCCGCCGATTCTTCGCCAGAACTTTAAAAAGGCAAACTGGCCCGCCTACAGAGACCATATCACCAATTCTCTCACCCCTCCCCTCCCGCATCTTGACTCTACGGCCTCGGTCGACTCCTACGCCCGAGCTCTGGAATCCTCCCTAACAGCCGCCTCATCCGTTCACATCCCCATCACCCCGTACTCACCCTCCCGTCCCCCGTTACCCCCCAAAGCCATCCCTCTCCTCCGGCTCTCCCACAGATATCTAGCCCACTATAAACGATCACGCGACCGCTATTTCCTCACCCTCCTCCGTCAGACTATCCGCCAGGTACACTTCTACATCCGCGCCTTTCATCGCCGCAACTGGGTCTCAGTCTGTAACTCTTTGCAAGGCCAACGCTCCTCCCTCGGCTCTTTCTGGAAACGCCTAAACACCCTCACTGGACGCTCCCCCACACCCATCTATCCCATCATCCACCAGGGCACTGCCCCACCGGATCTGCCCTCCAAGCTGGAGATCTTCGCACGCCGCTTCGAACGGGTCTTTAACGGTCATTTCGGCCTCACCTTCGATGACACTGACAACGATGCCGTCAACTCCATCCCCGATCGACCCTATCTCCAGCTTAATCATCAACACCCCCATATCCCACACCCTATCAACGACCCCATCACCCCCATCGATATTCACCTCGTCCTTTCCCGTACCAAAAATACTGCCCCCGGTCCCGATCAACTCCGCTATCTCCACATCAAAGAGGCACCCCCTATCTTCTTCCAGCTCCTAGCCACCCTCTATACTTATCTCCTCAAAACCGGATTCTACCTAACGGCATGGCGTGCTGCCACCATGCTTCTCTTCCCCAAACCCAATAAACCACTCTCCGACCCCTCCTCCTATCGTCCCATCTGCCTCACAGCCGTCCTCTCCAAACTATTCGAAAAAATCCTAGTCCGCCGCACCTACCTCCATCTCATTCAACATTAGCTACTTCCCCTCTCCCAATGTGGCTTCCGGCCTGCCCTCTCCACCCATGACCAACAACCCCGCCTCACCACACCCACAGCCGATAACATGAACCGCTTCCGCCCCACTCTCCTCCTCACCTTCGATTTTCAGAGTGCCTTCGACACCGTCTGGCACTCATCTCTCCTTCTAAAACTCCACTATTACCACCTCCCTCATAATTTCAACCGCCTCATTGGCAACTTCCTCAGTCCCCGCACCGCCCGTATTTCTATCAATCGCACCCTCTCACGCTCCTTCCCTCTAACCCAAAGCGTACCCCAAGGGTCAGTACTATCCCCTCTCCTCTACATCCTTTTTATCGGAGATATCCCCCAGCCTCCGGCTCCCCTCCATCTCCTCCAGTTCGCGGACGACACTGCAATACTCGCTCCTTGCCCCTCCGTCACAGCCATCAACAGACTGGTCCAACCGTACCTCGATCGTTTCACGGCCTGGTGCGATCGCTGGCATCTCAGCCTCAATTCGGACAAGACCAAAGCCGTACTCTTCCGTCCCCGTCGCCATGCCAACTCGGCCACCCGCAACCCCAATCTTCTGACCCTACGTATCCACGACCATCGCCTTCACATTTCACCATCACTACGCTACCTGGGCGTCATCTTTGACGAGCACTTCACCCTTCGTCCACATCTACGCGCACTTACGGCCTCTGCTCAGAAGCGCTCTCGCCTCATCACCAGGCTGATCGGCACCTCTTGGGGGACTGCATGCCTCAACGCTGTTCTATACATACAAGACCCTCGTCTGCTCTTACATCACATATGGGCATGTTGTCTGGGCCGGCTGCGCCGCCAGCTACTTGCACCCCCTGGTAACCATGGAACGACGCATCGCCCGCTTAGCCCTCCGTCTCTCCCCAATACACCCTAGCGAGGACCTGCACCGTCTAATGCCATTACCCCCCGTTACGACGTACATCCACCTTCTTCAACTGTGCTACCTGAAGCGCGCTAGAAGAACGCAGAATCCGATTGTACGACAACTTGAGGCACTCCAGCTACGCAACCCAGTATACTCTAAACTAGGCCTAATCCACCTCAAGAGCCTCACACCTGCCCCGGACTAAAAGTCCTATAAAAAATAAAAATATAAAAAAATAAAAAAAAATCAACATCACCTCACCATCAACACATCCATACATACTCACATCTTCTTCCAACAGCTTATATTTCTTTTCTTTCTATTTTCTTTTCTCTCTCTTTTCTACAACAACGCTCCACTTCTCATCTCCACCAACGTCATCCATCACCTCCATCTCAGCAAACAAAATCATCCATTTCTACCACCGCATTCATTTCAAAATCATTCAAACATCAATTACCAAATCTCATCACCCACACTCCCCTCAACGCACCTTTTTCATCCCATCACATACCATCTTCAAGTACCATCACATACCGTACACACGATCAACTCCTCGCAAACTCCACTCTTTCTCCACTTTCTCCCACTCCCGCTTCACATCACCACATGCACCACCAATTACTCCCATCACATAATACATAATCATCCACTTCTCAAGAAAAGAAAACAATAATCAATCTCCCCAACTATCGACGCTCATCACTCACTCTAACTTCCAAACTTCTGAAAACACCAAATTTTCTAATCTCTTACAAAACCACTAAAATTAAAATCTCAAAATTCAACATCTAACGCCTCCACCTACAATAGTACAATGCATTCAAGAGCAATTTTTTCGTCAACACCAAAATTTCAAACCTTCAATCTTAGCCAAGAGGTCATATCATTTCTCCTTCTCCAACTTACACAATCCACCACCACCCTTCTCCTATAACTCTCAAACTTCCATTCAATCCCCTCCTCTGGCCCAAGAGATGGTGCGGCCATCTATAGGGGCCCGCCCACCCTCGTTGGGTGGGAATGAAATGACCCTTTTATTATTAGGTATCGAAAGTGTGAAAATGGCGTATGCGGAAGCCCGAGATATTGTTTGTTTACATTCGTTGCTGGGATACAATATTAGCTTTGATTAGCTTCGTTTGATGAAAGTTGGGATAAACTATTGCTCATCTGTAATTTTTAGTGTCTTCAGTATGTCTGTTAAATCCAGTTCGCGTTAATGTACTGCAATCGTGTGTAAATATGTGATAACGCTTATTATGGACTGGTTCGATTGTGTGATGATTGTTCAGTCGACCGATAGCATTGTGTCATTTACTGCAGATGTTGAAGTACCTAAGACTGAAGCATTAATAGAAGTGTCTCAAGAATATACACCGCAATGATTTGTTGGTTAGTTACAATATAATAATAGCTTAGTACACTTCAGTACCGGTAGTGTCGAACTTAAGTACATAAAGGGAAAACGCAATGAGCATCTACGGCAAGATCAAATCGTTGACGTTATATTGAACGTTCAGCTTCATGTGCCTCCGTTAATCCTTACCAGACTAGCAGATGTTCGACACTGCCTTGTATACACGCCAAATATTACAGTGAACTTCTGTTTTATTGGTTAAGGAAGATGTTTCCCCTGTGCCAAACAGTGAACTCATTGTGTTCCGCCATTATTCATACTTTTGTGATTCTTACAGCTTGCAAGTTATTTTTTATAAAGATGTGTGTAATAAAGTGTTGTGAGTAACTTGCCAATTATGTACTTATATTGCGAGATGGTGTGCCGCGATAATTCCATAAGAGGGAGATGGTGCTTTCCTACCTACATTACTTTACCAAATCTACTATTTCCAGCGTACAACTATTCCTTATGGTAAGAGCGAATGCTTAATAGGTTAGATGGTAACATATTATCGTGTCCTTTGTGTGTGGTAATCTCCATAATTATGTTCAGATATCCACACGACGACTTCCTTGGATATTTCAATCAACTAATTCGGTGTGATGTTTTAGCCGAATTTTAGGCAATTCTACGAGAGGTCTTAATTGAATTGTATCTCTATAGCGTCGGTTCGATTATTTCTGGCAACTATTCTAATTCCGATTGTGTACACAAATACTCTGCATGTGCTGGGACAGCACTTCAGTAACCGGGTACTTTGTTCTCTCCTACTTCAGAATCTGTTTGATTTTATGCTAATAATATTAAGCTATAATTACTGAACTTAAATGCAAATCGTGATAACTCGCCAAGAAGCTTCTTATTCAACTACAGAAACAGTGAGACTATTGTAGCTGCCCCTTGGGAGAAGACGAAGAAACTTATAATTCGAGGCCAGCACTATATAGATTAATTAATTCAGGTAAGTTTGAATTATTGATGCATATTTCTTCGGAACCTAGTCTCGTCTTGTGATATCTTTTATGCTCTTAGGTGAGTAAAAATAATAATTTACACGAACTGTGACAACCCCGATGACATGATCTTAGCTATTGGTAGGGCAACCATAGCCGCCATGTTTTTTCTACATTAAGGTCTGAGGGTTGTAGTTGGTCTTGGCTCAAACCCCTACCAATCAAATCGGAGTCGATTCTTTTTTCAAAAAAAGTCTGTCTGTATGTACGTATGTAGCCTACTGCGCCCGAAATTTGGATGGTTCATGATGAAAATGATGTTATTTTTCGAGACCAGGCTACAGTTTAACATTGCAATATAAATCTTGGAAGTTGGCTCAAGGCGAGCTTTGTTAGCGAACGCAGGCCATGGGAGAAACCCATCACGTGATCAGAGACGCCCCACAATATTCTCGATCATTGGAAAGTGCCTAGCAAGAAGGAAATTGCGCGAAATACTACAATTAAAGGCTGTGACCCAAAGCTACATTTTCAGTCGTAGTGAACTAGATTGTCGACTAATATTCCGGATGTGACGTCACAAGTCGTGATCCCGCGGCCAACGAGAAAGACTGGCCCTGGTGCGCTTTCGTGACGTCAGCAATGTAGTGCTGTTGCACCACTTCCTGTAGGGTTATGTATGACGGTAACATAAACCCTTTTGTCTACAAGATACTGAAATCAGAGAATTAGAGCATCGTACTTAACCCATATCATATTAGAAAACATGCTGTAAAAATCATTGACACAATACAACCATGACTTCTGGCAAAATATACAAGGCAATTGCAACTCAAGTCTTACACTGATCAATATTATGAAGTCCAATACTTAGCCACAATTTACTTATTTATTCATTACTCTAAGTAGAATCAGTAGATCACTTATCTTTAATCGTTGTAGATGATCACAAGGTAATACTTTTCAGGGGTATGTTATATTTCCCTGGCGGTTGCTTGTTAATATTATGAGGAATTACTTGACGGGTATAAAGCGTTCAGTAAGGTTATGAAAAGCTATGAACAGTGCCGGACAATGTATGCATATAACTCTTATAGTTGAACGATATACATAAATGTATCAAACGTTTTTGTAATAGAAATATATTCACGAACATAATATTCTATGGTCTTCGTTTTACTGTAGTCATCTTGTCTGCATCACTGAACCTTTATAAATGCTGGTATTCATTTACAACTTTCTTCATAGAAGGTATTGATATGAGTCGTTAGTCGGTGGCGAGTGTATTCCTCAGATCTCTTCTATAAACAATGATTTCTGTTCCGCCCCTTCAAACAACAGTAACTAAGTAATACGTTCACTGCAAGATTCTTTGAACTAATTATACTCATGTGCACATAATTTAACTCACAACGAAGGTCAGAGGCTCTACAACTCAATTTACTGTACTCGTTGCAGCTATTAAAGACACAACAAACCCTCGAATCCTAGTTTGCGTGGATTTTTGTTACGAATTACTTCAACATGTAAATAGGCTATCTAGCTGGCGTAGTTTTGTAAACCTATACAGCATAATTTACCGTGATTGAAATCACACGGAACATCTAAACTGGGTCCATTTCAAGAAGATTGATATAAAATATCGCATTTCTGCTGCTCATGAATTGCTCTCGACTTAAACGTACAAGCACTATCAAGCACTACATTGCATACGTCACAAAAGGATTAGGTTTACGCGCTATGGCCTGTCTTTCTCGTTGGCCGTGTCGTGATCCAAAGGTCCTTAGCACATAGCAATCAAGTCTGTAGTAGCTAGTAAACGAAAGTGAATGCTAGATTGGCCGACTTGTAGACTTGTACAAGGAAGTTATAGAAAATGTAGGTTATCTTTGATTTTTGACTTGATTATTAATCCTCTTTGCTTGGGACATTGCCTATACTCTGCCATCAACCGTGCTTCAACCCACGTGCTGTGTTGCTCTGTCTCGATCTTGATCTTGATTTAATTTCTTAAGTTAATTATGGACAGTTGTTCAGCTGAGAACTCTCTTCCCGTGGAAAGCAGAAATGGTGCGGAATTTAAATGTAAGTACAATCCCATATTCTTTGGTACACTATAATTTTAACGTATTTTAATACATGCTATCAGTTCTTTAACTTTTGCCTACAGACCTAGGTGGTATGTGATGACATTATTTTTACTTATTTAACCCGTCACTACCACAGATGAAAAATATTCAATTAAAGACACACATGTGTGCAGGGGGAAGCCTCCGTGGCTTAGGCGGCAGCACGCTGGCCTCTCACCGCTGGGTCCGTGGTTCAAATCCCGGTCACTCCATGTGAGATCTGTGCTGGACAGAACGGAGGCAGACAGGTTTTTCTCCGGGTACTCCGGTTTTCCCTGTCAAAATTTCATTCCAGCAACACTCTCCATTATCATTCCATTTCATCTGTCATTCATTTGATCATTGCCCCAGAGGAGTGCGTCAGGCCTCTGCAGCCGGCACAGTTCATATCCTCGCCGCTAGATGGGGGCTTCATTCATTCCATTCCTGACCCGGTCGGAGACTGGAAGCAGGCTGTGGATTTTCATTCATGTGTGCAGGGGACCCGTTATTTTGTCATCAAGGTGACAGAATCTCTGCCATTGTCTACAATAACATTCAATAGAGCATATTCCTTGCAGCAATGTGGACACATGGACATAGTCACTTTTACCACACAGCAATGCTTTGCACTTACGCTTAAGATACGGACGGGTTTAGAGGACCCGATGATTTATTTATGGCAGACCGGGTAGAATAATTAACCGAACGCAATGGCATCTCGAGGCTAACTGAAGGGAATGGGGATACGCAGGCTGCCGACCGCTGAGACAGAAAATGAAAAAGAAATTTTGTTCGGGTTCCCTGCACTTATGTGTGGCAGTTACGGGTTAACAGGCCTTTATAAAGCTTCACTTACCGTCCAAGGACGTATGGTGAAATTGTCTAACATAGCCTTGACTGACTAGTTATCAAGTCGTATTCATTTCATTTTTAGCTCTTTTCAGGTCGGGGGAGGCAACATTGTCCTTCATAAAATTAACGATTGCGCACCACGAGCTCTTCACAGGGAAGAGGGGCTCTGCGTCAGTGGGGTACTCCACAATAGTACAAAAAATGAATGCCGGCGGGAATATGTCGCCACCGGTATCAAAAAGGATACTTGAAAGGAAGTGGGCGAATCTCACTGCAAAGTATCGAGCGAGGATGGTCACCGTACCTCTACCACTTGGCCATATTACAATATAATAGATGATTTTTTTTCGGAACGCCACACCATCAATCCCCCTTTCATTGTAGATTCATCAAGACCCTCATGTTCCAATCCTCCTCCTCCTCCTCCTCCTCCTCCTCACAGTCCCGATTTCTGTTATGTCACTCCTTCCCTGTCCACTTCCATTTATTTACCCCAGTCACCAGCCGAACCAAGTACACCAGGTCCATCCTCGCCCATTCCTATTAGGGCGCATCATACCCCCAGGCGCCTTGAAGGAACGAAAAGGAAGAGGGAAAGGAGTGAGGCAGATGAAGACCCTCTCCTTAAATATCTGAAGGAACAGGATGCTAGGGACCAGAAAATACTGTGCGCCTGCTCTATTTGCTTGAGAGGATTGTTGACAGGCAGTAGGCCCAGTTGTATTATAATACATTTATTGTTTAATACAAGTTTTAATGGAACACATTTTTCTCTGTTTTAGTATATGTTCCCAGTGTAATGCTCTTTAATTTGAGATCTTTTCGAGGTAGGTAGGTGATTTTGAACTTAACTTCTTGTTAAAGACACCATTTCCAGTTGTTGAACAAATTAAGTTTAAAATTTGTGTGTTCAGAGTAGGCCTCTTTGTTCCTAAACGAAAGTATTAGAATTCTCCTGTTGGATAGGTGCGACCTTCCTTTTCAAGTCTACTACCTCTTTCATAATTAAAGCTGGGCTAAAAAGAGATCTTCCACGTGCATCCATGATGATATCCAAAGAATAGTGTCGTTATTTTAAAACAGCTGATATCTTAAATTTGAACACTCGGCTCTCGTCATGAAAGTGCACAGAGGGTACAAGAAGTAGCAGATCACCGCCATCTTGAGTGTTGGTTTGGTTCCAGCATGTAAGCCCAGTGCGTTTCAGATCACAAGTCTATGAAGGTGGCTGTGATCAAGCACACATGTTCCAAAGCTCCGTAGTACGTAGTACCTAGTGAGTAGTAGCTAGCAGCTAGTCAATAGCAGACAACTTGAGCTTTGGGACACAGCCTAATATATCATTGGATATTATATGCTTTCAGCCAATGAGAGGAGGTTTATGGAAGCAGATATGGATTTGTACCTAGTTAGTGTGATTAACTATGCCATCTAAGCCCTATGTAACAATTTTACTTCATTGAAAACATCAAGAAAATTAAAAGAAAATATTAATACTACTTTGACGCAAAAGGGAAGAATTTCACTGTAATACGCTTTATTACAAGTGCGCGCCAAGAATTGCGCGCGACCAACAATGGCGCCAAATTTCAGACGAGTTGATGGGGGGACGACTTCTAGAAGTGTTCTTCTCTCGACTGACTTCGCAGCTACAAGACGTGTTACGGAGGGTAGTTCATTCCCGTAGACACGATACTGAGTGCGGTCCTACGCGACACGAGAGATAGCGGTGATACCGGCCAATAGTTTCGAGAGCCCCGCTGAAACTAAGTGAAGTTGAGCAGTGGACATTTAGTTAAATAGCGAACAAGTGTTCGATTTGTGGATATTAAAGAGTATACTGTGCCCGTTTGACGAGAATTTCGGGGAGCCATAGACCTTAAATGACCCTTCCGAAACCCCCATCTCCCAGGAAATACTTATAGGACGGGAAGGAATGCATTCTTGGACTGGGAAAGCACAAAAGAATCTGTACTCGGGGGTGTCGGATGTAATGAGAGGTGAAACAACCAGTCCAGAGGAATACAAACTCAAAAAATACAGTAAAGAGACAAGGCTTACATTTAAATCGCACTCAGTTTATTCAAAAAGTGGCAGACCCCTAACTACTTCAGAGAGGTGAAAACGGCTAATCCGTGCTAGACAATGGTGATAATAATTTAACTCGTCTCCGTGGGAAAATCCTAATAACTTCAGCCTCTCGAAGTCCTACGCAAAAATATGGAAAATCATAGAATGCAATCTAAGAGAATGACACGTAGTTCTTCTCTATACAATTACTTCGGAGATTCAATAATAATAATAATAATAATAATAATAATAATAATAATAATAATACAAGCATGACCCTACAGAAAAGAAAGTTATTTACTTGAATACAATGCAATGTATTCGTTACATTTACAGCACAATAAGTTTAAAGCCACGCTATGATGGTGTCATCTCCAACATTTAACGTTATAGTCATTTAATCTAATACCTATCGTACGTTAGTAGTAACGATGATGTAAATGAGAAGCGTTTCATCCAAAATGTATTTCGAAGCAAAATCTATGCACATTCTGAACCTAACAGAACGCATGAAAATCTATGCTAATGTACAACACAAATAAGTAACATGTAACCCTTTTAATACTGCGCAATGGGCGCCACTGTTCCTGCCTACCTACATCGCAGCTTCACTGTTTGTGAAGTTGGGTCATGATTTGTGTGGGGAGAGAAAATTTAGGTCGGCGACTGCATGAGTAAAACATGTCTACTGTCGCATTATCAGGTTAGCTACCGTGTTTAAACACGTAACTAACTGATTGTCGTCTCACAATAGGAATACAGTAGCTATATTTGTATTTAGATGTGTCGAAGAATCAAATCCAAGTACTGGTCATCAAGGTTCCTTTAAGTTTATTGGTTTATTTACGTTTTATTAGACTTCCTAGTTCTTTGTTTATGTTCATTATTAAGTAGAAAATCCTGATATTTGATTATGACTTTCTTATTTATCAGATTAGTTCAGTCCTATCAGTTTCATTGTATTGTTTAGTGACCATATTAACTTCGTAAAGTGGGAAAAATTGGTGTAAAAAGCATCCAATATCAAACTCATCATTGGAAGAAAAATCAATTCCAAACTTCAACTAGCACCTCTGTGTGCTGATCAATATCACTGATCCATCGATCATCTGCTGCAGTAACGAGACAAAGGTCGTTCACGTTATCAGCTCATATAGTACCATAACTTGTACTGCGCATCTAAAAGTAATCATATCCTACCTCTGTAGTGCATTCTAACATAACAATGGTTTTACTAAATTTATACAGTTCCAGCTTGTGGACAAGATTTTATTCTGCTGTAACGACAGCTGTGCATTCTGAACATATAGAAAGTGTGCATTATGTGCTCATATATCAGACATCTACAGTCTGGGAAAACTTGTATTAATAAACCAGGGTCTTTCGTTTACAGTCCTAAAATGACCCCTCACTTCGAACTCAAGATAGCTTGATTGGCTCATCTTACAAATATTCAGTTCATAGCTTGTATCTTAGTCGTCTGAATGTCGAATTTAATAAAGTTAAACTCCCACTTCTCCACATATCGTAAACAGGTTTTATGCAGTATTGGCTAGTGTTCACTCCACTCACAGCCTTCTAAATAATATCTCAAGAAAAGAGTGTGCTGTAGTCGCGGTTACAAGGTCAATAAAAAATGTGGCATTGGCTTGTTTCACGGCCAACAGGTGATTGCTGGGTTTACTGTCCCAGTAAGGATGCAGTTATTCAGACATGATTATATAACAAAAATACCTGCACGTGAAAGAGTATTGGTTCGATGCACTGTCGAACTAGAAAATGTTTATTTTCAAAGATGTTGGCAAAAGCGTCTGTCCCAAGCTTTTGCAAATGATACGGCAAGGATTGGTGGTTACGTAACCACTAGGAAGACATGTTAATTAAGGCCCTACCTAAGAATGTGCGGCGTAAGGTCTTACTAAATCTAATCCCCATAACGAGATCGTACCTAAAAAGGTGTTTCGGCTTCTAGCCAGACTCACGTGCGTGCTTCACATTTCCTCAGTGAAATGACTTGCCTGGTGTAGGTTGCAAGTAAGGCATGGTGGTAAGTTACCTCGGATGCACTGTCCTTCCTTCATTGTATTATTTAGTCATCACTGAACCCCGCCATCATGAGGTTTTTATTCCATCTCCAACTCCATCATAATGGGAATAATTAGCATTTCTTCGGCATGTAGAATGTGTGTAATTAATGCCATAGTGATGTCGTGTTTGTAGGTTTGCACTGAATCTATTATTATTATTAAATTATAAGTTGCAATTTCTCACTGAAGCTACACTTGCATTAGCGGGTAAGCAATAATAATGACCATGGATTTTTCTCCGCTCACAGATTTTAATTCATCAGCTTTTGCTACTATACGCACTCAAAACTAGGTGAATTAAATCACACGTGATTTGTTCATTAACATTTTCCACTGTACCTTTTACCTGGTAATATCGTAACACTATAGCTACATTTTGGAAAAACGTGCTAGGTGGCGTGATCGATGTTAGCGTGGGCAAAAATACTATAACACCGCAAATATTCAGAATTTGACTTCACGAATAATTTCAAATTCACTCAGCAGCCTTGCTGCGTGCTAAAGCACATCACTGTTCGTCGGATTAAGTTTATTTCACTAGATATTCGTCGATTTTTGACGATAACAAATGTTCACGTTATGTCAGGACCATGCCTGCAGGAAGAGTGGTATTTATGTCAAGACTATGCTTGCAGTAAGAGTGGTACGTTATGTCAAGACCATGCTTGCAGTAAGAGTGGTGGTTAGCAAGATGCCGGATGCGCTATCTAGCTATCAGTCAAATGTGCGACTGTGAAATGTTTATGGCATTCTCTGCGGGTTTAACATTTATGTTTCCTTCACATTATAAATTAAAACTTCCTCCGGTGCATGGAAAATAATAACAATAACGGTTAATAATGCAGTCTCAAGAAATACAAACAATTATGTACATCAGCGGCGCGGCAACTCATACTAAATCAAATGAGCGCTACCCATGCCTGCTCCTTGGAAGTCTCCGCTTCTCTCAAGGATGGTAAATTCCTCATGAGCCATAGAGGTCACATGGCAGATGTGATTTCGGGCTCAATACATTATACTTATGACGTGATAAGGCTTCACCACGAAAAGATTTAGGGAAATCTATCGAGAATTTTAAAAGATATAGGACACTTTGAGTTGTCAGAGAAAGTGATTTATCTCAGCCCAGCGGAAATCATTTTTGTGCAGTGAGACTTCAACACAGGCAAATTCACGTTGCAGCAAGAAGTAAGTAGAGTGATCTTGTATGAGCATTGTGACTTTTGGTATATGAACATTATTAAGGCTACAGACAATTATAATGTGGAATTGGTTTATGACGTTTTAAATATGTGTGGGATGACGGATTAAACTATTACGCGACTGGGATATGTTGAGACAGGGTTGTGAATAGCAACATGGAACAACGTTAAGGAACATTGAGAATATATATATATATATAACATTGAGAATATATATATATATATATATAACATCTAGAATGATATAATGCTGAGACAACATGATAATTATGTACACTTCCATCCAGTACATTTAATGTCTTGGCTATGAGCAGATATAATCTTTCATTGACCAACCAAATGAGCATTAACATCTACGATAGTGAATCGACATTCAACTTACGAATTTATTTGTAACGATGATGCTATCAAGAATATATTGCTCAACGATGATGGGAGACTTTCGGGTGATGTCGACTATTGAAAAATCATCAACGAGAAGACGGAAGATAGAAGATACCAGGCCCGATGACTGTTCGAGATGGAATCCATGTTCGACGAACGATGTTCGATGCCCGGAGGAAACGAATATGCCGAGAAGGAAATCTTTCTATTCTCGAGGTCGCTGTTCTTATCCGATGGTGTGGACGGGGTTTGATTTCAAAAAATCATACCTGGATGACGATGCACCCGGGTATTTTCTTATACCCGACAATGAATTTCAATTTTCCACGAGACCAAGGTAGAAATGTTTTTCATTATTCTATAGTTTGAGTATGTTTGACGGCATTTGTGAACAACAATTCTCCATATATATTTCATGAATTTTCACGTCGATGTTTCTAGTAAGTTTTATTCTTCAAGATTGTATAGAATGATAGTCATTTCATCATCTATTCTTGGAAAGTTTTCATGATTCAGTTTTTTCTGAAGTCAGCTGTTTGAGGAATTTATTTTCCATTGCGAAAATTTTTAAGGAGGTTTTTATTCGACGATTTCGATTTTATTCAAGACTTCAGACATTTTGTTTTAGATATTTTTGGTAAATTCATTTTGATACATAAATTTGGGCATTCTTTCTGTAAGAAGAATACATAGTTAGGAGAAGAAATCTACGTGTGATAAAATGTGAAACATCACCTAATATTATAAACAATTCGTCGATCTATCAAGTTGCATTACGACGTGAAGTTAAACATTTATGAACATTCTTTGTGCAGAATGATATAAATTCAGTTGATGACAAACCAATATTGAATGGAAGGAAGGCTTTGCTCTTCAGTAAATGCAAATTACTTGAGACATATCTATTGAAACATAATTTTTTCCGACCTTAGGAAACTTTATCCGGTCGTGATCGATCCTTTTTGAGCGATACAATAACACGAGATGTTATTTAGGCACAAATGTAACACTACGTTATTTGTCAATGTAGTATTGCAACCGTGCATAGGAATGACCAGTGTGGAGAAACTTGTGTAGTTTTATTAAATGTATAGAGACATTGTGTTTTATGTCCTAGTAACTTCGTTCAGTAATCCTTTAAAGATTTATCAATATAATCGTTTGATAACGACCAATGGAATCTAGAAGAGATATTGCTGTTCATTTATAAGCTGTGAATTGTAACAACAATAAGATCAATGGTGGGAAGTAGTTATGCCAGTACAGTGGAACAATTGTTGAGAACAATTGAGTTTATATAATGTGAATTTAGTAGTAAAAACAAGTAATTCCGTGAAGAACTATACAACCTATTCTCATATATCCTACTCATGTTAATTTCCTTTATCAACATACAAAATTTCAGTTTGAAGGTTCTGATAGATTCGTAGATATTGAGAACCGTCTAAATATTTCAGATGGTCGCCAGGATGGATTTTTATTATTGTACTATTACATTAAGATTATTGTGTACGTGTGGTATTCAAACTTCAATCGCATGATAAGAACACAAGAAGGAAAAACGAGATTTTAAAATTTCGCACAGTTGCCATCTAGTGATTATGCAAACTATTGAAATAAATTAGATATCAGTGGATTAACATTTGTATAAGCATTTAACGTGCAACGTTTCACTGCACTCGGATAGTTAATTCGCGAGAAACGTCCATTTAAATATTTATACTTCGCGTCGCCACCATGCTGGATTTGTGCTCACCAGGTTACTGAAAGTCCTATAGGTGAACATATGTTCATAGCCTCTATGAACATTAAAAAATTCAGTTTGATTGATGTAAAAGATTCATAGATATTGAGAACCGTCTAAATATTACGGATGCTCGCCATTTTGGATTGTTATATGTATAGGCCATATAGTTATGTACCATTCAAGGACAATTATTGCCTAGGTTCATTATTCAAACTTTCACTTCGATCGCATGATTACGACACAAGAAATAAAAACTTAATTTTAAAATTTCGCACAGCCGCCATCTTGAGATTATGTAAACAATTGAACTAAATTAGATGCCAGTGCATTACAATATGTAAAATCATTTACTTTACCACATTTCACTGCACTCAGAGAGTTAATTACGAGAAAAGTCTATTGAAATATTTCAATTTCGCTTGGCCGCCATGTTCGTTTTGTACTTAACAGATTTATGAAAGTTACATAGGTAAACTTGTGTCAGGATCCTTTATCACCGTACAAAATTTCAGGGTGATATCTGTAATAGTTTCGGAGATATAGAATGTAAGTGAAATATTTCGCACAGCCGCCATTTTGAGGTTATGTAAACAATTGAACTAAATTAGACTCTGGTGCATTACAATGTGTATAAGCATTCGCTGTACCAAGTTTCATTACGTTTGGATAGTTAAATCGCGAGAAAAGTCTATTTGAATGTCTCAACTTCGCTTGGCCGCCATGTTAGTTTTGTAGTCACCAGGTTTTTTAAAGTCACATAGGTGAACTTCTAGCAGTGCCCTTTAACACCGTACACAATATCAGGGCGTTATCGTTAATAGTTTCGGAGATACTGAATTCTGGTGAAATATTTCGCACAGCCGCCATGTTGGATTGGTGAGACACAATAAAATTTGAAGGGCACGGTCGGGGTCAGCCAGAAGAGTGCTATTATCTTACCGAGTTTCATTGTAATCGCTCCAGCCGTTTATCAGTTATTACGAGGGGTCACACACACCATCACACACACACACGCGGACAAAAGGTGATCTCATAAGCCTATTTTTTTTTCATAAAATGAAAATAGGCTAATATACGGAGGTTTTTGTCGTATATATTTGCTTGGAATACGAGGGGGGAATACCGTATTCGTTGTTATGAAGTACTGTGGTTTTAAATAATAGAAGCATTATTGTATTATAGTAGAGTCAGGGAAGACTCCTTATTTGTGATAAGATCTACGATACGAGAGTCGTTTATAGGCAGAACAACGATGGGAAAATATATAATATCCCTGTTCTCTAAACCATTATTAATTTTATTAAACTGGATTTGTAATAACAATGAACTTATCTTAAATGATCGGTCATTTGTACACCGATAAAGACTATTAACCTGATAAGACATGAAAGTGGTTTTAGAATCTGTAAATAAGAAGGATATAGTAGATGAAAACTATAAGGTGCGTTCAAAAAGTAACGAGCCGGAGGCTGGAATGCGCAAACCAGTGACGAGATCGGGTAATCGTGGCGTGTGTAACGAGGTGTGGTTCCGACCAGAGCGTGGAATGTCACAGCCCGTCGCTAGAGGGCACGCGTGCACGTCACGTGACGATACAAAGCAAGCAGCAGCATGCATCAATCGTCCAACGTTGCTAGTCGCATAGCAAACAGTGGCATGGAGGCGTCAAACGAAGAGCAAAGAGGTGTTGTTCTGTTTCTGACAGCGAAAGGAGTAGGGGGAATGGACATTCATCGCCGAATGTCACAACTGTACAGCGAACACTACATGTCCCTTGCAAGGGTCAAGGCGTGGCACAAGTGCTTCAGGGAAGGACGGGTGTCGTTAGCCGATGATGCCCGGTGTGCCCCCCCCCCCCCCCACCCCCCACCCCCTGCATTACCGATGACAACGTCCAGCTGGTTTATGCACTCATTACCCAGGACCGCCGAGTGACAGTGAACGCCATAGCCGCCGTGGCCGGATTGAGCGTCGTGAGTGTTCACACCATCATGAAGGAACGACTGCACTTGCGGAACGTGTGTGCCCAATGGGTGCCCCACAGTCTTCAACTACACCAGGAAGCATGTCAAATGGCCCACTGTCTTGGTCTTGGTTTGACTAGTGTTGCATGCTCGCTTTGTATCGTCACGTGACGTGCACGCGTGCCCTCTAGCGACGGGTTGTGACCTTCCACGCTCTGGTCGAAACAACTCCTCGTTACACATGCCACGATTAGCGGATATCGTCACCGGTTTGCGCATTACAGCCTCCTGCTCGTTACTTTTTGAACGCACCTTATATATGGAAGGAAGGAGCGTTAATAATTACATCAACGCGGTATTATCGCTCAAGAGTGTGTCTTTTAAAGCGATAGAGCGATAGACGACTGTAAATATTGTATAAAGATTTTCATTTGTTTATATGAAGGTTTTAGAATTTTTGTTATTGATAACATTTTTAAATGTTTTTGGATTAGATTATTAGATTATAGCGAATGTCTTTTATATGGGTGTTTGAGTTTAATTGTTAATATTGTGTGAATGAAAGCTTCGTTGGTCTAGAACAACGGTAGCAAGAGTTAGTATGATTGTTTGAGGGTATGAATGCATTTAAAAGAGAATTAGTTTAAATAGAGCCGTTTTTGTAAAATTGTTTTCGTTTGAAAGACGATTTGCTTCTGCGAGGCTCATTTCTCGCATTGTTTGTGCTCAAAGCCGAGTCCAGGCCAGGTGGCAGACACGCAAGTCCCGTTTCACGGCAAGGCCGAGCAGAAACAATTGAGTCGCAGTTCTCACACCAGTGTGGAGAGCTGACGACTAGGCCTTTGATATTATATAACCTGTTACAACTGTGTATACAGGCACGCGACACAGTATGTCAGGAAATATAAATGATTTGCCAGTCTCAATGGAGCACAAGTAGTATGTTTAGTTTTGTTTTTAAAATTTTATAGACGGCAGAATATTTTTTATTTCATCTGATTATGATAGTTTGAATGCAAGAATGCGTCAGTGGTGTAATCGTATATTTATTTTAGGGTGTTATTTTGTGTAAGATTGTTAACTAGTTTTAATTGATAAATCTAATTTTTACGTCCTGTTCGCTATTCCTTTATTATACTATTAATGGAGACGTGTAATGAAACAGCCTAAAATAGATAGGATGTATTTTCTATCTCAATATAGCCCCGAGAAAAGCGGGTAAGTTTGTACACTACCGCATAAAATATAGTTTGTTTTATCCATAACAAGTCGTAAGACTACTGTGCATAATCTTGGAGAGCCCGCTGGCGGGAGTGTGATAATATCTTTAGCCGGGACTATCATTATTCTGAAATCCAGCCGTTCTTTGGATGTTCGGCGAGTACCTCCTTGATTTTTACGGGTACACTACGTATGTACGTATGTGCGTGACGTCTTTGCGTTTAGCAAAGTACAGGTCGCAATTTTCAAAATATTGGGTTGAAATTTGGCACGGTGATAGAGTTAGGACCTGTGGGGAACCCTATTGTTGGGCGTTAAAACCGGTGCAAGGCCGGACCTTTTTTGGGGGGCCCTGAATTACATACTTTTTTTTCGAATAGTTATATCTCGGACACGGTCGGTCCTATCGAAAAAAGTTAAATCCACAGGTGTAAGATCTCAGTGATTAGCAACTTTTTTATCCTTAAAGATTCTTTGATATCTCTCACCGTTTTCATTAAGCTACATCCAGACTCGATTAGGCTACATTATGTCAGTTATATTTTCAACTAATTAGAAATTTCGATATTAACAAACTCAATTTCGTCATTATTCCAGTTAGGTCCATATAGATTAATCATTGGCATGAATCTTACATTTCGAGAAAAGTAGGCTCTTCAGTTCGTCACGGATCTTCTTGTTAAGAATATTAAATTTTGGTCTGAATAATTATTCCACGACAGTTTTTACAACACAGTATCATATTTTAAATCAATGTTGCATATTTTAGGAGTATTACAATTAACTACTAATTAAGGTCAAGTTGTTATTTCCTTCAAATATTAGTTTGCTCGCAATTATTTTAATTTTTAATATTTTAACGCTGAGGAAGAACATAATATGGTCGAAACGTGTACCTTTTTGATAAATTGAATTTCATTAATTTAAAAATTCCATTGGAATAAGTAGATTATATACCAATTAGGTATTGCATTAATTAAAAACAACAAACACATTCCTTCTAAGATTTCTACATTTTTATGTATAGTTGCGAATTACGTTCTTCTGTTTTAGTGTTCTGTACAATTTTCTAGATTTTATAATAACCAATGTTTGGGAAGCCAGGCTCTGCCTGTCACAAGCCAGGACAAAGCGGTGAGTGATAGAGGAGTAACACCTCTAAAAAAACCAAGGTCCAGCTGGCCCGGCTGGTAGCACCTTGTCAGGGTCCCTTGCCAGGGTTACGGTGAAGTCCTCAACGGCATTGATAGTGGAATAGATGATCTATAGAACAGTATGAATGGCGGACGGGGCGGCCCTGTATCCGGGATTAATAGGATAAAAGGCATCTACCCTATGATTTAGTTAGATGTCAGCTTTACATAAATCCATTTAGCGTCTGTCTTGTAGCAAGCGGCTAGATGGTCAGCGTCTGTTCACCAAAGGTGCGGCTGAAAACCCATCCTCGGAGCTAACAACCTCGAGTAGAATTTTTAGGGGACTTGTTCCCTTAACCTAGCAAACAATCAACAATGGATATGCACATTGTAAGAGATTTTACCCCAGGGAGTAACCAATCTCCATTTTCCAAGGAAATGAAAAGTAGGCACTCGGATTCTGGGGGCCTACATCATTGTGCAAAGGATGAAAAGGATGAGTCGGAGCATCTTGAAAATAGCATTAAGCAAATCACTAGTAAAATTAAGCACAAGAACATAAACTTTTTGGCTACCTTTATTGTCAATTCACTCTTAAAAACAGGAAAACTTAAAACTCTAATAAATTTCATCAAAGAGAAAAGGATTATGATAACAGCTCTTCAAGAAACTAGATATACTGATGAACATCCATTTGATTCAGAAGGTTATAGAATATTCAAGGGAAAACCTGGAAAGAGAGTTATGAAAAATGTACCTCAGTTTGGAACTGGGTTCATTGTAAATCAGAACATACTAAATTCAATAATAGAGTTTCAATCCATTAATGAAAGATTATCCCTGCTATCCTTTAAATCAGTAAACAAAGTTTATACCATTGTCAATACTCATGCACCAACTAATGAGAAAAATAGGACTCAGAAAGAACAAACGGAAATTTTTTGGCAAGAACTATCAAACACCCTGGATCAAATTCCATCAAAAAATATAATACTTCTACTTGGAGACTTTAACGCTCAAATCGGCAAAGAACGTCAACATCGGTCCATAGTAGGCAATTTCCCGGCACATAAAAGAACCAACACAAATGGAGAAAGACTTATTAGTTTATGCAGAGAGCATAACATAGTCCTGAAATCTACATTCTTCAAAAAACTTCCTAGGAAACAAACTACTTGGGTTTCCCCAAATCCAGTTTGTGGTGAGAAACAACTTGACCATGTTGCTATTAGCAGACAGTCTACAACGGAGATACTCAATGTGAAAGTTGCTAAGAGTGCAAGTTTAGATTCAGACCACTATCTGTCACTCATTAAATTCAAAATTAGACCAATATATAAAAATAAAAATCATTATCAATCCAAAAAGTTTGATACTCAAAAATTAGCTACAGAAAATAATTTCAAAACACTTTTGGAAAGCAGAGCACCTAAAACATGGGAACAACTTCAAAGAGACTTAGTACAGACAGCAGAAGAAACCATTCTCCTTAAAAGAAAACGAAAACATGCCTGGTGGACTGCTGAGTGTGATGAACTAATCTTTAAAAGACAACGAGCTTGGAACATCTGGAATGCAAATAAAAATGAGAATACCAGGAACAGCTTTATAGAATCCCGAAAACATGCATCTAAGGGACTCAAAAGGGTAAAAGTGCAACATATGAAAGACCAATTAACATTAATAGAATCGGACTTCAGACAGCACAATATAAAGGACTTCTACAAAACTTTCAGAAGTAGTTTAAGGAAGTATACTCCACCAAGCTTACTTTTCACAGATCCAAAGACTCAGAAAACTGCATATAATAACGCTGAAAATTGCAGAATACTTGCGGAATATTTTGAAGAACTCCTCAACTGCGATCCACCAAAGGAGACATTTAATTTTGATAATATACTCCCCGTTCCTCCAGACTCGAAACCACCAACAACAAATGAAATTAAAGAGATTATAAACGAACTTAAAAATAACAAAGCATCTGGAGAAGATAGTATAGTTGCTGAATTATGGAAATACTCGAGTGACAACATGATCCTATGTTTAACGGAAATCATAAATGACATATGGAAAACACACAGTTTACCATCAGAATGGACATCTGCTTTGATACATCCACTACATAAGAAAGGGAAGAAAACAGACCCTAACAATTACAGGGGAATCTCCCTCCTGCTAGTGACCTATAAGATCTTATCCAAAGCACTTTTAAAAAGAGCGGAAAAAATACTCGACCCACAATTGGGAGAGTATCAGGCAGGATTTAGGAAGGGACGATCATGTATGGAGCAAATACTAAATTTAAAGAGCATATTAGACATGAGGAAAATCAGGAACTTGAAATATGTAGTTACTTTTGTGGATTTAAAAAAAGCCTATGACTCTATTGACAGAAAGGCACTTATTAACATTCTGAAGGAATTTGGACTTGATAACAAGACAACTGAAATAATTCAAGCAACACTAACGAAGACAACTTCCAAAGTTAAATTTAGAGGGGAACTTTCAAAATCTTTCAAAATAAAGTCAGGTTTGAGACAAGGAGATGGTCTGTCACCTTTGCTTTTCAATTGTGCATTGGAAAAGGTAATTCGAGAGTGGAGGAAAGCCATCAATACTAAAGGTGTTCAACTAGGAAGACATCCAAATAAAATCACTGTAGATTGTTTAGCTTTTGCGGATGACATTGCATTACTTACTGACTCACTGGATACTGCCCAAGAACAAATTAGAGAGTTGCAAAAACAGGCAGCCAAAGTCGGACTACAAATATCATTTGAAAAAACTAAGTTCATGACAAACATCACCGATGCCCCCAAAAGTATCACAATTCATGACAGTTCAGTAAGTAAAACAAATTCCTTTAAATACCTAGGAGAGTGGATAATGAATGACTCACAGGAAAAGACAGCAATAGAAACACGTATGCATAAATTACAAAGGTGTTTTCATATGACAAAAGATATATATAATAAAAAAGCTTATCCTGGAACACTAAATTAAGGCATTATCAAACAGTGGTCAGACCTGAAACTCTGTATGCAGCCGAAACACTTAAATTAACAAGATTTGGTGATTTAGACAAATTAGAGAAGACTGAAAGACGAATTCTGAGAAAAATACTGGGAGCTAAACGAAATAATAACGCAGAATATAGGTTACGACCAAATAGAGAGTTATATTTGAAATGTGAAAAATTAACTGTTGTAATGAGAAAGAGAAGATTACAGTTTTTGGGCACATCTATAGAATGGAAAATAGTAGACTAACTAAACAGATCTTCAACTTACTGTCTAGTTACAAATCCAAACCCACATGGTTCATTGAAATTGACAAAGATTTGACAAACGCCAAAATTCATACAGACACAATAGCAAACAGATCACTCTTCAGAGAAGCTATTCAAAACGCAAAATTTCAAGAAAGGAAGAAACAAACAACTGGCAGAAAGTGGACTCAGGAGGAGAAAGATCGACACTCTAGAAGGATGAAAGAAATTTGGAAACAACGGAAATTGAATACAATGGACAATAGCCAACGTTGATTCATCGTACCCTCCAAATGGGTTATTCGAAAGAAGAAGAAGATACTGTATTTGGCTACCGGTGTTTAGGTATATCATTTTAGTCTCAATAATTCCTTTTAATAATCCTCAAAATTCCCTTAAAATGTTTCCTACAACATGTTAAAAGAGGCTAATAACTACAAACTTTAGTAATACTGTATTTAGTAGTACCTGACATGTACTAAGAGACCCCTTTCCAGCCCGAAGTCGATCTGCCACCGACCGTGGGATCATGGAGTAAAGGAGCTCATCTCCTCGTCTTTTCCAGCAGTCCAGCATCTTGTAGCTGTTCTCTAGTTGAGTGGAGCGCTGCTCAGCCCTTTCAAACATTAGTTCTAGTCTGAAACATCCCAATAGTACAGTAGACAACACCCTCATCTATCTATATATTTAAAACACTAAGGTGATTTTTGTTACTGTGAGATTGAGAAACGTCTTAACCGATTGACTTCGTAATGCATTCTAACGAGAGCTCTTGGCATGTAGATTTGCAGAGTGTCTTTAAAAGGAAAATATATGTTGGGGTATATTTTTAAATTACTAAAGAAAAATGTAATATTTGTTGCTCCCGCGCATGCGCACAATGGCTCTATTCCACCAGAGAAATGGCGGATCCACCGCGTCTTACCGAGATCTTTGTTTATAATAATTAAAAAGGGGGGAATATTGTCGTGGCTGTATGGCTCAAACTTTTAGAGTAAGTATATGTGGAGGCAAATCACTTAATGTGCAGGGAGCAATAATCCTTCGACTTGACTTAACATCTTCCGATAAAACACTTCAATTTTCCAATTTCCAATTCGCTTCGAGTACAATATCACAATCAATAAAGCTCAAGGGGAAATTCTGGAACATGTAGGTCTCTATTTACCTCATCAAGATTTCAGTGATGGCCAGTTATATGTTGCGAAGTCGATCTTTCGACGCCCTTATAGTTGCAACAGTGTCAAAACCTAATCGTACAAAAAATGCATACTGTATAAGACAATCCTCCAGTAAATATTTTCCCAATGGCCGTCATGTTTTGACGGGTATCAACTAGTTATATTATAAATCAGCTGAAGGCTGTAAGGTTAAAATTTCATCTTCTGGAAAGAGACATCCTGAGATCAAGCTCACATCGCACAGTGGGTCAAAATCGAAATCTAGGGGGATGCAATTAATTTTACGTTTTAATCATGAATTTAAAGTTAAAGCAACGTATATAATTTGTTTACTTCATAATAAACATCAGTTAAGACATATTCTAAGCTACGTCTACACATGCAAGAAATTGTCTATGACTGGGAGATGGATAGAGCATTCAGTTATCTCTTCAGAACATTTTTTCCCCTAATTTATTTCTAACAAAGTCACAAAGTTCCATTTTTGACATAATCGTGAAACCCAATGCTTTCAACAGTTGTAAACGTGTGAGAACTGGTTGCGCGGCATCTTCTAAAACGTAAAATAACTAAGTAAGTTGCAAAAAGATGCAACAAATCTTATAACAGGCGTAAACTACAAGACTTTATCTTCATTTTAACATTAAGTAGAAAGTGACGCAGAGTGACACGACATACTAAAAATCCAAGTGAGAATTTCATTTTAAAGATAATAGTTAAATATTATATAATGCAAATATAGCTAAAATTACGTAACAATTACGCCCATTAATAACTGAAACACGTCATAAAGATCATACCTTCAGCTGCAAGTTCCATCTTAAAGCATCAAATTAACCACAAAGACAACCAAACCACAGCCACTTACATTCACCCTCCAATTCAGACTGCTCGAACAGTGGTGATAGATTTACACTAAGATGCATTTATATCCCAGAATAGTGAGCGGCAATTGTGTGAGAATGCTGTAGAAGTAATACATTTTTATTTTTTAATTATTAAAATAAATAATTTTGTCCTCCTAGATTTCGATTTTGACCCACTGTGCATCGGTCTCTGCATTCCATCAACTGGTAATGTACCTTGCTAAAAGGGCTGTACATCAGTATTACTCATATTGTACGAATCATTTCGAATGCGAATATTTGATTCGAAGTATTCGAAATTCTAACCTATTCGAACATTCATATTTCGAAATATTTGCTTTAGGTAAATAACCCGACTGTTAATTAATTAATGATTCGACAAAGAAGTCCAATCATTGAAATTTTCGAATAATTATATTAAACATACTCCACCAATGGTATCCTTACCTTGACGCGGTGGTGGAGCTTGCGTGGTCAAATGATCCTGAGAGCTATGCCGGCGGTAGCTTAGCTACTTGTAGGGTCTCCCAAACTGGACAGGTCGAAGGTGATGATCCAGACTAAACGGGATACTCTGGCCCTCCAGGTTGGGGGTTGAACGTGGGGATAACAACCCCACACCATAAAAAAGAACCTGTTACGAAACAAGGACAATTGCCTCGGAAGGACGGATTTAACAGAAGACAACCTCGGCCTGGATTACGGAAAAGAGATTTGTATATTGCGACGTGGAATGTAAGAACGATGTTGAGACCAGGAAAGATGAATGAAATAGGAGAAGAGATATCTAAATTTAATTTAGACATTGTAGCGTTACAAGAGGTAAGATGGCAAGGACAAGGAAGGATAGATAAAAGGGAATATTCACTATTGTATAGTGGTCCAAATAGCAGAACAGGACAACATGGTACAGGATTTATGGTATCCAAGTCAGTAAGGAATAGTATTATGGAATATGAAGCCATAAATGAAAGATTTTGTAAATTGCGCATCAAAGGAAGATTCAGGAACATATCCATATTGTCAGTGTATGCACCAACTGAAGAGAAAGATGAGGATGAGAAGGAAGAGTTCTATGAACAATTGGAACAGATATGCGGTGAGATACAGAGATACGATACATGGATAATAATGGGTGACTTTAACGCAAAGATTGGGAAGGATCTATTGATGAGATGTGCAGGGGAACATACACTACATGATGTTAGTAACCAGAATGGCACACTACTTGGTCATTTTGCCATCAGGAACAATATGGTGATCAAAAGCACATGTTTCCCACTTAAACGAATACATCTAGGTACTTGGAAGGCTCCTGATTCTACAACCGTGAATCAAATAGACCATGTGTTAATCAATGCAAGATACTCTTCGTCAATTATAGATGTGCGGAGTTGTAGAGGACCAAATTGTGATTCAGATCACTATCTAGTCAAAGCAGTACTTAGAGAAAAGCTGGCTAAAACGAAAACAGAATCTGAAACCTGGAAGAACAGTATAAACGTTGAAAGACTAGGAGATGAAAGAATTAAGGAGGAATATCAGAGAGAAATACAAAAGAAATTAGAAGAAGAAAAAGAGAGGGATGATCTCAATGAAGAGTGTAAGAAAATAGAGGAAGTAGTTAAACTGGCTGCAGAAGAAATAATCGGAAAGAGGCAGCAAACCCGGAATGAATGGTTTTATCAAGAGTGTAGGGAAGCAATAGAAGAAAAGAATAGAGCAAGAGAAAAGATGATCTTGAGAGAAACAAGAAGCAACTGTGAACATTATAGGCAACTGAGGTTGAATGCCAACAAAGTATGTAGAAGAAAGAAAAAGGAACACATAAAGAAACAATTTATAGAAATAGAAGAATTAAACCAGGGAAGTGAAGTAAGAAAATTCTATGCGGCAATTGGTAAAATGGGGAAAGGTTTCCAACCTAGGGAAAGAAGATGCAAGGATAGACAAGGGATGATATTGAATGATGAGAACAAAGTGTTAGATAGATGGTCAGAACACTTTAAGGAACTTCTAAGTGAAAGTGTAGAGCCAGAAATTGAACAACATATGCAACAAAACGAGGGACAAGAAGTAATTAGATCAGAATCAGAGAATGAGAATGCAAGTATTACGAGTCCTACAGAATCAGAGATTGAGAATGCAAGTATTATGAGTCCTACAAGATTTGAAGTGGCAAATGTAATGAAGAAAATGAAAAACAACAAATCACCAGGGGAAGACAGTATAGTAGCAGAAATGATAAAATATGGAGGAGCGGCATTGGAAGATAGAATACATAAACTATTGGAAAGAATATGGGAAGAAGAGAACATGCCAGATGGATGGAGGGGAGGAATAATATGTCCTATATTTAAGAAAGGAGATAAACTAGCATGTGAGAATTACAGAGGAATTACTCTATTGAATGTTGTTTACAAGATCCTATCAGGTATCCTGAAAGAAAGAATGAAGATATTTTCAGAAGAAATTCTGAGTGAATATCAGTGTGGTTTAGACCCAACCGGAGTACAACGGATCAAATCTTTGTAATTAGGCAGATGATGGAAAAGTTTTATGAACATGATATTGACCTCCACATGCTCTTTATAGATTTTAAACAAGCTTTCGATAGTGTATGTAGAGAAAGACTATATGAATTACTAGGAGAAATGAGGATACCTGGAAAGAAAATCTGGCTGATAAGGATGACACTAGATAACACATGGGCACGAGTGAAAAATGGAAATAAGCTGAGTAAACCCTTTACAATTAATATGGGTGTAAAACAAGGAGATGGATTGTCTGCAGTACGCTTTAACCTTGCACTACATAAAGCAATCAGTAAAGTGGACCAGGGAGACACTATTTTTAACAAATCAAGTCAGATCTGTGCTTATGCAGATGATGTAGTGATCATAGCAAGAGAGAAGCGTACACTGAAAAGAGTATATTTAGAATTAGAGAAAGAGGCTACAAATATTGGGTTATTAGTGAATGAGAGTAACACTAAGAGCATGGTAATGTCCACATCTAACACAAGAAGAGCCCCGCATGATATTAAAATAGGCGATAAGACATTTGAGGGTGTGACACAATTTAAGTATCTAGGAGTACTTATTAACAACCAGTGTGATATGACAAACTGTATTAAAGATCGATTACAGGCTGGAAACAGAGCATACTATGCAAACATCAAGATGCTCAGGAATCAACATATATCGCGAACAACCAAAATGAAGATATATAAGACAATGATAAGACCAGTAGTGACCTATGGCTCTGAAGCTTGGACATTAACTATGGATGATGAGAATACTGTGAAGTGTTTTGAAAGGAAAATACTGCGAAGAATATATGGCCCTGTTAGAGAGGAAGATGGATGGAGAATACGATATAACCAAGAACTAAACGAATTGATTGGAAAACAAGATATCGTAAAGTTTAAAAAGGCACAGAGAATCCAATGGTTGGGACATATAGAGAGGATGCCGGAGAGCCAGATGCCCAAGAGAATGTTGAAAGGGAGGCTATTCTCCAGGAGGAGGAAAGGACGTCCTAAGAAGAGATGGCTGGATGGTGTGACTGCAGACCTCGTCGCAATGGGAGTGAAAGGATGGAGGAGCAAGGCGATGGATAGACCAACATGGAGAGCAGTTGTCCAAGAGGCCAAAACCCACCCCGGGTTGTAGCGCCATGGAGTAAGTAAGTAAGTAAGTATATTAAACATAGAAGAAATCAAACTAACCAGTGATGGACGAAGCAAAGAGGATATAAAAAGTAGGTTGGCTGAGGCAAGGAAAGCAATTCTACAGAAAAGGAATCTTTTGACATCAAATGTGGATTTAGGTACTAGAAAGTCATTTTTGAAAAAGTCTTTGTCTGGAGCGTGGCACTAAATGGAAGTGAAACTTGGATTATTGGTGCAGCACAAAAGATGAGAATTGTAGCGTTTCAAATGTGGTGTTACAGGAGAATGTTGAAGATCAGATGGGTACATAGCGTTACATTTATTTATCGTATGGAATTTAGTGCCGGGAGTGTCCGAGGACATGTTCGGCTCGCCAGAGGCTGGAGCTGCTTCAAGCGGACAACCATAAGGTGTGCTACAAGTTCCGTTCAATTTCAAGTAGCTCCAACTTTCGCTACCAGAAGTCACTGATACCTAGTGGTGAACGTTTTAACTTTGATAGAGCGTTCCAACGAAATCTATCCTGGAAATTTAGCTTTACACAAACTTAGTCTGTGTGAAGGATCTTTTACATGCCATAAATCTGTGACAGGGAACCGCCGGCTTTACTTCCCCTTCAAAGGAAGGCATACTGAAGGATTTTAACGCTCTTCAAACATCCGACGACTTCGCCGGGTTTGAATCACTATCTTGAGCACAGCAGTTCAGCATGCTACCAACTACATAGACTTACAAATGTAGAGGTATTAACACGAGTGGGACAGAAGAAATGATTCTGGCGATGGCTGATGAAGAGGTTGGTAGGTCTCTTATTAGGACACCCAGGAATAGCAAGCTTACTGTCGACCAAAGTATTATGTGTACTCGAGTTTGTAGGTTGTTTGTGAAGTAACCAATAGACCTACATAAAATCCAATAACATCATCATTTTCGTCGTTCTATTTTACGTGAGTTCATGTAGGTTGGGAATTTTTAGTTTATATTTTAATATTTTTTATCGCAGTTGGAACACAAAAAGTGCCTGTTTTTAAGTGTGTTTCAACCATGCGTCACATTTGAGAATTATTATCTCAACAACCCGTCATCGGATTGAATCCACGTTTTAACACAATATACACTGGAATGTCGTACAACAGGTTTATTAATTTTAAAATTTTGCGTGTTCAAGAAACAAAGTTTTTAACATTTTTGTAAGGTAACATTTGCTCGGCTTGGGGTGGTTGGAATATGTAGTTCTTGGTCGCGTTGTAATCCTTATACATCAAAACGTTATGCTGTATAACTTTAAAATACATACATTAATTCACTTATTTTATATCGGTTTGTATTTGAACGGGGAAATAAAACCTCGCCTCGTTCGGCAGTGATGGGCTCCATCTCAGCAACGCTGTACAGCTTACCCCGGAGCGGCTAGCTGGTGAATCATGCCTTATTTCCACGAACAAATACAAACCGATATAAAATAAGTGAATTAATTTACGTATTTCACAGTCATACAGCATAACTTCTTGATGTATGAGGATTACAACGCGACCAAGAACTATATTTTCCACCCACCCCGAGCCGAGAAAATGTTACCTTACAAACATGATAATAACTTTGTTTCTTGGACACACAAAATTTTGAAATTAATAAACCAGTTATACAACATTCCAATGTATATTGTGTTAAAATTTACATTTGATCTGATGACGGGTTTTTGAGATAATAATTCTTAAATGTGACGCATGGTTGAAACACGCTTAAAAACGGGCACATTTTGTGTTCCAACTGCGATAAAAATATTGAAATATAAATTAAAAATTCCAAACCTACATGACCTAACGTAAAATAGAACGACAAAAATGATGATGTTATTGGATTTTATGTAGGTCAATTGGTTACTTCACAAACAACCTTCAAACTCGAGTGCACATAATACTTTGGTCGACAGTAGTTATGGAAGGAAGGGTAGAGGACAAGAACTGTAGGGGTAGACCAACGTAGGAATATGTTAAACAGATTGCCTCGAATGTAGGGTGTGGTAACTATGTAGAGATGAAACGATTAGCTCAAGGCAGGGAGGAATCGAGAGTTGCATCAAACCAGTCAAAAGACTGAAGACTCAAACATACAGAAACATAGAGAAAAGAAAGCATAACGGGGAAGAAAGAAAGACAAATAGAAAGAAAGAAAGAAAGAAATAATAAGTGATGCTTGGTTTGAATGATAATTACTTTATAAGGATCTATAAGGCTGAATAGGGAAGTGGTTAACCCTCACCTGACCCCTTGGCTTTACCCTTGCTTCAAACAACTCGTCAACTGGACATATTTCTCTACAATAATTGATGTAATATTTCGGCCACACCCTACGTCATAATGAGTTCCTGACCACCATACTGGAAGTTAAAGTTGTGGGGAAGAAAGGAAGAGGAAGACCACAGAAGGCTCATAAGGATTCTGTGATGCATGGACTTCAATTTAAACAGTTTGCTGACTTAAAACGTTCAACAAGTGAGAGACAAATAATGTAGTTGCAGCGACAAGGCCTAGCCTTCAGATGATGACGATCATCATCTCCGAATACCTACAGTAATTCAAATATTTGAACTGTTCGTTTTTTGGTTGTTGTTGTTTTTTTCTTTAGCGTATGGCTTTTAATGGCGAGAGTCTCCGAGGACATGGTCGGCTCGCCAGTTTTGTAGCTGTTTCGAGACAGACACCCAATGGGTGAGCTACAAGTACCGTTGGGGAGGAAAGCGGGAATGTACAAGGACGAGGAGTTGGAAGGTAGCGGCTGTGGCCTATAGTTAGGGACCAACCCCAGCATTTACCTGGAAGGAAGATGGGAAACCACAGAAGACCATCTTCAAGGTTGCCGGCGGGGGGATTCGAACCTCCTCGCCTCCCGGATGTGAGCGACTGCCACCAGTCATGCCGCAACGACCAAGGCTAACTCACCCGGATTTATTTTAATAATCGCCTTTTTTTTTAATACTCGAGTACTTCGAACTTTTGAATGGTTCGAACCACCGAAGTAATCGGACGTCCACTTTGTTCAAACATTCCAATTCTTCGAACATTCGAATATACGAAGACTTCGAACATTAGAATATTCAAATTTAGAATTGGTGAATAGTCAAATTAAGGTAGTCGAATTAGTCGAATATTCGAATGGTGTGTACAGCACTACTTGAAGATGCCTTCCACTCTTGGGGGCAAAACGTCAGCTTACAAGTTAATATAATGGCAAGTGTACCCAGAAGATAGTTTCACTAACGATATCCACCGTGAAAGTCCAAAATCTATTATCCTGAAAGTGGTTCTATGCTCATATTCCTCGCACTTGCTCCAAGCAAATGCAGACATGGTATCTCATTTACGATTGTGGGGTTCCTTTCTCAATCTAAAAGCAAATACAAGGACTCTCATAACTGTAGCCTTCATATTAACCCTTTATAGAGCATTTTTAACTTTTAAGTGTTTTTTATTTTTTATTTGTTTTAATTATTATAATTATAATGTTATTTTTTGTTTCTCTAATTTTAATATTTATAATTTGTAATTTTCAATATACTGTATGTTCTTAAAGATTTAATTTTGATATTTTACTAAATTATTTGATTAACTAATTTCAAATTGCTTTTTACAACTACTTTTAGATTTTTTAAATAATTATGTATGTTACTTAAATTTGTATATTTCATTTATTATTGTAATTTTATTTTTATAATTTTTATTTCTAGATTTATATTTCATATTTCATTTTACACTTTATTTATTAATGTTTTTAGTTTTAAATTGTTTAAAATTTTATCCAACACATTTCGTCAAGTTCGTAGCGTAGCGGTCAGCATGGTTAGCTGCCGCCCCGGAGGTTCTGGGTTCGATTCCCGGCTCTGCCACGAAATTTGAAAAGTGGTATGAGGACTGGAACGGGGTCTACTCAGCCTCGGGTGGTCCAAATGAGTAGAGGGGGTTCGATTCCCACCTCAGCAATCCTCGAAGTGGTTTTCCGTGGTTTCCCACTTCGTCTTCGGGCAAATGCCGGGATTGTACTGCCCCCGTAATTGAATTATGTAGAGACCACGGTGGCTATATTTGAAATTGTGATTAGAGTTATGGCTGTCATAGTTATGACGTGGGTAGTCATGACGTAAGCACGGATGACGTAAATGTTATGCCAGCAAGCTACTTGAGCTGAGATTCTCAGTGACGTCAGCATTTTAGTCCAGAATGTTCCAAGATGTACGACGAAGTCGCAGGAAACGAGGAATTCTGCTGAGGAAGAAACTATGCTATTGGAGGAGAGGCATGAACCAATGAACGATAGTTTAAAGGAAGACGGAGATTGCTGAAACTATGGTATTTTTATGACTTTTTGAATGCAGAATTGTGGAAATCCATTTGCAGTAAAAGCATTGATTTGGAATTTTGATGAAATTTATTTTCAGTTTTTGAATTTTGAAAATCCGTCATGTATTAACGAAGTTGGAAGTTCTAGCGATGACGTAGTATCACGCTTTGAAAGGGATGGTAACGCCCCTCGAGAAGGTAATAAAAGGGCTTGCGCAGAAGAAAGAAGCTCTTCTCTTCTCTTCTCTTTCGTTCGCTGATCATTCTGACATCTAATGCTCAGATCATCGAAGTATTTGTGAAAGTCAGTTTATTATACATTCAATATAGTGAGACATCAAAGTGAACAGCAAGTGAAAAGAATCGTTTTTATAACGCGTGGCGAGGCCACTATGTTAACGAGATACAGGTCAAACTAGGTGAAGTTGAAACGGACCTTAGAAAGCTTCTAAAAGTTTAGCTTCAAACAGTTAGCGGTCTCCGATAACATAATTGTATTGTGCAGTACTACATGCAATTATAGAGAAAAGCTGAACAATTTCGACCGAGTACTTCAAAAGATATTAGCTGTTTTATACGACTGGCAAAAGTGATTATCTCGCCACTAGAGAAACACTTTTGTATAAGCCGGAATCAACGCAAGGCTGACGCTGCGAGTGGAGTAGAAAGACTTCAGATTGCTTGCTTACAGAACGATACAGTATAATGGAGCAATTGAATACGACAGTTTGTTCTTCTGATACTACAACTGAAGTGCAAATGGAAGGCTAAGAAGGCTTATTGCAATTGGGACATACTTCATTGGAGTAAGATAGCGACATGGAACTTCGCTAATTGCTATTCCACACAAGCGAACATGCGGTGAATACCATCTACACCCATGTTTCGTAAGTAAAGGCTGAATACCATCGAACAGCCATAGAAACAATTTCATACTCTGAATATGAATAATTTCTTCGGAAATTTCTACACAACGTCATGATGAGTGTCTACTGGAACTTCAGGGAATTTTTCAAGAGAGGTCAGGGTAGTCCCGACTCACAAAGAAGATTATTGCCGGAAGGATGTCTATTCGTATTCGAGGAGCAGAGCGATTCACGGAGAAGGAAGCAGTTCGATTCTCCGAGGGTGCTATTTCCTATTTCGAGGATGGAGCTCAGCTTTAACGTGGTGAAATGGATCCATCAGCAGTCTTCTTTGGGGAATTTTCCTCTGGAACGTCAATCGGCAGATAAGGTAGTCGTGAACGTTTATTGTATTTGAGTAACCTAGTAATGTTTGAGCAACCATTTTTCCCATATTTTTATCCTCATGTATTTTGCCTTATTTTCTTGTTGAGATTCTTATTCTCAGTACACCTTGATGAATTTTGCATTTTTCGACGATTTATTAAGACATTGTTATGTCATGGGCATAGTTAACGATTTTGAATCAGTTGAGACTGATATTTAGATTTTTCAGTAATTAATTTTTTTTGTAGTCACGATTTGACTGTAAGTTAATGATTTTTATGGCAGATTTAAATTCAGACAGCGTGTCACTTTATTAAAGTAATTCAACCCCAGTTTAATTACTTTGAACAATTTTCTGTCATCATCAAGAAGGAAGAACATTTAAATGATTTTAGAGCGTTAAAATCTCTTACGTTATCGACGATCTTGGAAATACTAGTCGTTATTTGTATTGATTGCAACACAGACATTTATCGTCAGTTATGAATGAACATTGCATCATAGACAATTTTGTGAAAGAGTAATGTTAATAATGAATTATTGAATGCATTAAAGTCAAGTACTTTTGTTAGGAGTTTTTCTCAATTAGAGAATTATATAACGATGTTTGCATTCCCCAGTCTAATTGGATTCTATTCGACTACTTTGCAGTTTAGTCGCACTTTATTTGAAGATAGTATTTTCATACTACAATTTCTTTTAAGATGTTAGTCTTAAATTTTGATAGACCAGATAGGCGTATATAAGCATATTCACTATTAAATTTGTTTGTGATTGGCAAGTTTTGACTTCATTTCAGTTCATGAATGAAATCTACGAAGGTTAAATAGAAAAACAGTTTTGAAACTATTTATGATTATAAAATTTTTAAGTGGAACTATGAATGTATAATCGCTAGTGCAGCGCGTGTTGAAAGTCGCTGAAATATAATGCCCTTGAATATGAAGGAAGTTCCCACAGGAATAAATGTTAAAGAATTATTTGTGGAAGTTTTGTAAGTGATGTGAAAGTTGTAAATGCCATATAGATTAATGTATGATGATTTTGGGCATATTTTTAATGCAGATTGTGCATTAACGTGTTAGCGAAGGATTTTCCGCTGGAGTAAGATTGTTATAGTTCGTTGAAAATTAATCAAGTGATTTACTGTTATAATTAACACGAGTTTTGAAAGAATTTGAGACAAGATCATGAATGAAGGTTGCCGTCACAAATCATTATTAAAAGAACTTTATTAAACCGGATTGTGACATTAACATGTATAACTAACCTTCATTGGTCGATTATATTAAACAGGATTATAAAATTACCAACCGAATGAACATGTGGCTAATGTATTTATTAAATTAATAATTTAAACAATTTAAATGTTAATATTGTAAATAATTGTTGTAAATATTTTTGAAAATAATGTGAAACGAGAGTGATGTTAAAGGCGTGCTTATAATATTTTTATTGTCTTTGACAAATATTATAAACAATTTCGAATTGTTATAAATAATTTATGTGATTTTGTTATAAACATTTAAGAGCTAATTAAATATTTGGATTGAAGTTAACAAGTTTAAGAAATTTATGTAATGATCCATTAGGATGTGATCAAAGTAATTGAAAGATTTGCGTAAATATAATGTGAGTTGTCTTGTAAGACATTTAAAAGCTTGAGAGTGCAGGCTGGATTCTTACGTAACATAGCGTGTGAGAAGGGAGTGCATTTGACCAGTATGTGTCAGGCTGGAAGGTAGCCCGCAGCTGTGTCAACATATGGTTTTCAGAGAGTGAGGTCGTACACTCCGGCCTTGCGACTATAAATATCATTCTCTTGTTTATTAAAAGGAAACAAATGCTCTATATATGTCACACCCTGACGTCCTTTTCCAATCCAATAGTGTTATGAATATTACGTTATTTGGAGCTCTTGGGAGCTAAAATGTTTTATATATCATGTTGTATAATAATTTTGCAAGTCCTACTGGAGGACGTAGTCAGATTGACTTGGGCTACTGATAGCCACGTATATTTTGTTGTGTTAGGAAAATCAGACCCTTTATTAGAAATAAAGCTTTTTGTACAGTTCAAAGTTCTCGTCTTCGTTTCTGGTTCATTTTTAAATGTCATGGCGGAGATTATTGTGTGAACAGACTTTTAGTGATCCTGTTGTCAACTCAAACCCCGAGATAATTAAGAGGTAAGCAACGGTAAGTATGCACCCCCGTCTATTTTGGTGTGTTCCACAATGATCTCCTGTGAATTTCTGTGCTCTTATCTCGATAGTATCTGTCAGTGCCATTTTCATTGATGTAACTGTGCCGGTGCGATTGATAATTGGCAATCCGATTGAGGGGGCGGATATCTGACAGCCTACTATCCAGGTAAACGGGGACAGAAAGATTGGCGACCCAAGAGCGTGGGGCTCGAGTCAACAGTAAGATTGACCCTAATATGTGGGACGAATTCGACAAAACTGGATCACCAGGTTGAACACCAGAAAGATTGACAAACCTAAAACGTGAGGTTCGATTAGACTCAAATAAAGAGGTTGATTCTTTGTTAGATGTCTAGGCCAATTGTAGTATTTAAGAGTGTGATTATATAGGAATTAAATGTTGTATTGTATTAGGAAAATTACACTCAGAAAAGATCAGATCTTATACAACTTGAGAAAGGTTAAATGGGCAGGAAACTTAGAAAAATCGCCTATAATCTGGAATCTTATTTTATTTGACCGGCTTATGACATTTTAGTCATATTAAAGATAAAATTAAATTATTTGGATTGTAAATGTAAATTATTTGTGTTAGGATATTTTAAAATGAGCCAGAGAAATTTGAACATGTGCTTGAGTTTGTTTCAACATGAAGTATCTTCGAATATTAATTATAAGGTAGTTATAAGTTAGATTTAAGACAGAAAATTGATCAAATTTATATATGGTGAAAAGTGTTGCTCAAATGTTGTTATTTTGCTCTTTTGATGTATGTCCCTACAGCAATCCATTTTGAATAATAATATTGTAATGGCAGATGAAAGTTTGAAGAAAATGTTAGAGGAGATGTCTGCTAACATGAAGCAGATGCTGAATGAAAGCATGAAGGAGAATAATAGTCGAATGGAGGAGAATGTTAGTAATTTGTCTGCTAATTTAAATGCAAGAATGGAGGAAAATGCTAGTAATTTGAATAGTAGTATGAAGGAGATGGAAGCTAGGAATACTAGTCGAATGGAGGAGAATATGAAGGTTCTTCATACTAGTGCTGCTAATTTGGAGGATAATATGTCGCGTTTACAGATTAATACCCTAGGAATTGAAAATACTGTAAGTGACATCCGCACAAATGTGTCTGATGTTAAAAATGATGTGTCTAAGGTACAGAGAGACCTTACAATGTTAAATTTAGACGTAGCTAATGTCCGAGGGGATATTGCTTGTGCTAGAGCCGAAGTAGTTGTTGTCAAAAACGATGTAGCGACTGTCCAAGACAAAGTTGAGGAAGTCCAGAAAGAAATTCAAAAAGCTAGAACAGATGTATCTAATGTTCAGGTAGACATTAACAACATTCATGCGGATATAACTGAGGTGCAAAGTGATGTAACTAAGATTCAGGTAGAGGTCAACACAGTTTTCGTAGATATCACTAAAGTCCAAACTGATGTCAATAAAGTCAGGGAAGAAATCGAAAACTCAAAAACTCTTTGTACGCGTAATATAACTGCATTAACGACTAGGTTGGTCGATGAATCGGTTAGAACAACAACGTCTTTAGCAGAGTTGAAGTACGACGTAGAGGTCATGAGAACACAGGTATTAGACCACAATAGAGTATTAAAAGAGGACATTGAAGTAGACATAGCCGAGATGTTAACAGCAAACGTAGCGGTATGGAAAGACGAGTGGAATAAGTCAAGTGGGGAACATGTAACCCAAATTCAGGAAAGGATTGAAAGAAAACTTGCCAGTACGCAGATAGAAATTAACAATGAGGTAGTACAGATTAGAAAAGATTTAAGCGTCAGGATAAATTCGCTATCCGAAAAACAAGTTGACGATAGAACACAACTAGATCAGGATATGCAAACTTTAAAATCTACATTAGAGGAACAGATGCATAAAGTTGTCTCGGATGTAAACGAAACGACGAGTAAACTGAAAAATTTGAAGTTAGGAGAGGCTAGTTTAATGGAGAACTACAAGGAAGAGATAGTCAAGAAAGTCTTAACAGAAATCACCGACAAGGATACAGAAGGCTTAGCTTGCGAATTGAACAGGAAGCATACCAGAAGATGTCACCTAGATCTAGAAGAAAGAGACGTGACTCCTGAAGAACGTGTATCCAGATTCAGAGAGGAGGATGACGAGAGGAATATGGAATCTGAGTGGAATTATCGAGATAGTGGGAAAAACTATCCGGATTCATATCCGAGGAACGTGACGGTCATCAGGAATTTCGAGGACAAACCACAAAAATTCAGTAACACTGATAGTTTGACACCTATAGAGTATGTAAGGAATCTCAAAGATTATTTCATCGAAGCTCACATTCCCAGAGAGAGAGAGATGAAGATTGTAGAGAGATATCTGATTGGAGGACCCCTTGAATGGTTTAGAGCTTTTAGATATACATTCAGCAACTTTGACGAGTTTGCAGAGGCATTAATCAAACGATTTTGGTCCATAGAAGCGCAGAATTCGTTAAGAGCGGAGGTATATTCAAGAAAATACTCAGGTACTCTTCCAACGAGGTACGCTGATTTCTTTACGAGTCAGTTGTCCCGCTTGAGATTTTTGCAACCCCCATTGTCCACGGAGCAACTAATAGATGCGATTTCTCGTATGCTGCCAGTTGAGGTGAGGAGACTTATAATTTCGTCCAACATCAGGGATTTATCCAGCATGGATGAATTACTAAGAAGGTTAGACTACACAAGTCCAATGCCTAACGTAGTCCAGAAAGGTCAAAGGCAAGAGTATAAGGAAATCAATACGGTATACATGGACCAAGTCCAACAAACTGACAAGCCAGAGGAGGAGAAAACTGACAATGTAGGTCCTCACAGGAATAATCAGTTTAGAAATTACAGATCACAAGGTTACCGACCATATCAACAGAGGAGAGGTTGGAACTACAACCGAGGAAACTATAATGGAAGAGGCAGATATTATAACAATAATGGGTATAATCGTAACTATAATAGGAATAACCAAAACCAAAATAGAAACCAGAATACTCAAAGTCAGGTTATGACACCTGATCAATATCAGCAAAGAGAAAAGGAAAGCCAGCAATACTTAAAAGAATTAAGGGATAAAGAAGCTGACAATCAAAGGAAAAGGCAGGATGTTGTAATCGATCCTGGGCCTTCTACGAGCCAACAGAATTTTGAGGTCGGTAACACAAAAAAAAAACGCCGATTTCTCAACGTCAGTGAGAACCTGTAAATACATTGCCACACCACACCTGATTACGATTAATGAGATATACGAAGTTACCGATGAAGATTTACTAGAAGAGAGGGGTATTGTTAAAGAGGAAAGACCATGTGCCTTACCGATTGTTGCTGTACGGATAGATGGACAGCAGTACAAAGCCCTGCTGGGACATAAGGTCATCATTATTACTGACCATAAAGCACTACAGTTTATGTTGCAAACTGACATGTCGAGTGATAGATTGACACGTTGGGCTTTGTTCACCCAACAGTTTAACGCTACTATCGTCCACCAGCCTGGGAAAGATAACTTACTGGCTGATGCTCTATCACGTAACCCTATTAAAAATGTGCAGATACACCATGTACAATTGGAGCAAGAAGATGAAGAAACCGTTAGGAGGTTAGCCCGAATCGGTGTGTCACAGAAGAGACACGCTCCAATAAGGAAAATGTACAGGTTCCTCAAGGGTTACATGGACAATACGGATGTTGACTATGAGACTACACGGAGAAATTCACGACACTTTGTCTTGAGTGGAGACATTGTATGCAAGTATGCTGACCCTGCGCATACAAAACTTCGAATAGTCGTGCCACCTAAACTTGTTGTCAATTTAGTGTGGGTAGCTCATCATGCAACTGGACATGCCGGTTTAGATAAAACTCTTAATACTCTTAAAGAGAGATTTATCTGGACTAACATGCGTTCCAGCATTGCCAAGGTCATTAGATCCTGTGACAAATGTCAAAGAGCAAAGTATGCTTCTGCTTTATTAAAGGGAAAACCGAAGGCGATGATTCCTTCTAAGCCAAACGAACTTATGGCGACGGATATATTTGGCCCCTGTCCGAAGGGATACCAGGGTAACCAGTACTTGTTGGTGACCGTGGATGTTTTCTCAAAATTTGTTACAATGAGTCCCATGCAGAAAGCTAACACGAGGAACGTAGTAAGCAGACTGGAAAATGCTGTATTTCCTAAAGCTGGTATACCGGAATATCTACTGTCGGATCATGGAACGCAGTTTACGTCCGTGGAATTTGCAGCGGATATGGAAAGGCTTGGCATTAAGCACTTATTTTCAAGCGTGCGTTACCCTGAATCGAATTCCTCAGAAAGATATATGGCTGAATTTTCGAAATTCTGTCGAATTTTCTGTCCTAATGATCATTCTGGTTGGGTGAGATTTGTACCCCTTATTGAGGAATGTCTGAACTCTACAGTGCAGGAGAGCACAGGAGAAGTGCCAATGCGACTTCATCTAGGAAGAAACCCAGAAAGGCCGTGGGATAATCTTTTCAACCACATACCGAGAGATCCCGACATAGGAAGACAGCAGAGGATTGACAAGGCAAAGGAACAACTCCAGAAAGCAGCAGAGAAACGATTGAAGAGAGTAGCTGGAAAACGTTTTGGTACACCCTTTCAAGTTGGAAATCTTGTATTATTACGCAGACCTGTCAAGGCTGATATGACCAAGAAAATCTACCCCAAATTTGGATTAGTGTTCCTGGGGCCGTTTAGGATTACGAACGCTTATGGAAACAACTGTTATGAACTCTACGATGAAGAGAATAATGTCGTTTACGGCAAGTTCAATGCTGGAAATTTAAAAAGATACTATCCTAGAGTAAGCCAGTAATAATTCAATTTCGTGTTCAAGAGAGTTGAGATACTTGTAACATTGAGTTTAAAAACAATTTGCAACTGTTTTTAAAACGTGGTGGGAGGAGAATGCCCCCGTAATTGAATTATGTAGAGACCACGGTGGCTATATTTGAAATTGTGATTAGAGTTATGGCTGTCATAGTTATGACGTGGGTAGTCATGACGTAAGCACGGATGACGTAAATGTTATGCCAGCAAGCTACTTGAGCTGAGATTCTCAGTGACGTCAGCATTTTAGTCCAGAATGTTCCAAGATGTACGACGAAGTCGCAGGAAACGAGGAATTCTGCTGAGGAAGAAACTATGCTATTGGAGGAGAGGCATGAACCAATGAACGATAGTTTAAAGGAAGACGGAGATTGCTGAAACTATGGTATTTTTATGACTTTTTGAATGCAGAATTGTGGAAATCCATTTGCAGTAAAAGCATTGATTTGGAATTTTGATGAAATTTATTTTCAGTTTTTGAATTTTGAAAATCCGTCATGTATTAACGAAGTTGGAAGTTCTAGCGATGACGTAGTATCACGCTTTGAAAGGGATGGTAACGCCCCTCGAGAAGGTAATAAAAGGGCTTGCGCAGAAGAAAGAAGCTCTTCTCTTCTCTTCTCTTTCGTTCGCTGATCATTCTGACATCTAATGCTCAGATCATCGAAGTATTTGTGAAAGTCAGTTTATTATACATTCAATATAGTGAGACATCAAAGTGAACAGCAAGTGAAAAGAATCGTTTTTATAACGCGTGGCGAGGCCACTATGTTAACGAGATACAGGTCAAACTAGGTGAAGTTGAAACGGACCTTAGAAAGCTTCTAAAAGTTTAGCTTCAAACAGTTAGCGGTCTCCGATAACATAATTGTATTGTGCAGTACTACATGCAATTATAGAGAAAAGCTGAACAATTTCGACCGAGTACTTCAAAAGATATTAGCTGTTTTATACGACTGGCAAAAGTGATTATCTCGCCACTAGAGAAACACTTTTGTATAAGCCGGAATCAACGCAAGGCTGACGCTGCGAGTGGAGTAGAAAGACTTCAGATTGCTTGCTTACAGAACGATACAGTATAATGGAGCAATTGAATACGACAGTTTGTTCTTCTGACACTACAACTGAAGTGCAAATGGAAGGCTAAGAAGGCTTATTGCAATTGGGACATACTTCATTGGAGTAAGATAGCGACATGGAACTTCGCTAATTGCTATTCCACACAAGCGAACATGCGGTGAATACCATCTACACCCATGTTTCGTAAGTAAAGGCTGAATACCATCGAACAGCCATAGAAACAATTTCATACTCTGAATATGAATAATTTCTTCGGAAATTTCTACACAACGTCATGATGAGTGTCTACTGGAACTTCAGGGAATTTTTCAAGAGAGGTCAGGGTAGTCCCGACTCACAAAGAAGATTATTGCCGGAAGGATGTCTATTCGTATTCGAGGAGCAGAGCGATTCACGGAGAAGGAAGCAGTTCGATTCTCCGAGGGTGCTATTTCCTATTTCGAGGATGGAGCTCAGCTTTAACGTGGTGAAATGGATCCATCAGCAGTCTTCTTTGGGGAATTTTCCTCTGGAACGTCAATCGGCAGATAAGGTAGTCGTGAACGTTTATTGTATTTGAGTAACCTAGTAATGTTTGAGCAACCAATTTTCCCATATTTTTATCCTCATGTATTTTGCCTTATTTTCTTGTTGAGATTCTTATTCTCAGTACACCTTGATGAATTTTGCATTTTTCGACGATTTATTAAGACATTGTTATGTCATGGGCATAGTTAACGATTTTGAATCAGTTGAGACTGATATTTAGATTTTTCAGTAATTAATTTTTTTTGTAGTCACGATTTGACTGTAAGTTAATGATTTTTATGGCAGATTTAAATTCAGACAGCGTGTCACTTTATTAAAGTAATTCAACCCCAGTTTAATTACTTTGAACAATTTTCTGTCATCATCAAGAAGGAAGAACATTTAAATGATTTTAGAGCGTTAAAATCTCTTACGTTATCGACGATCTTGGAAATACTAGTCGTTATTTGTATTGATTGCAACACAGACATTTATCGTCAGTTATGAATGAACATTGCATCATAGACAATTTTGTGAAAGAGTAATGTTAATAATGAATTATTGAATGCATTAAAGTCAAGTACTTTTGTTAGGAGTTTTTCTCAATTAGAGAATTATATAACGATGTTTGCATTCCCCAGTCTAATTGGATTCTATTCGACTACTTTGCAGTTTAGTCGCACTTTATTTGAAGATAGTATTTTCATACTACAATTTCTTTTAAGATGTTAGTCTTAAATTTTGATAGACCAGATAGGCGTATATAAGCATATTCACTATTAAATTTGTTTGTGATTGGCAAGTTTTGACTTCATTTCAGTTCATGAATGAAATCTACGAAGGTTAAATAGAAAAACAGTTTTGAAACTATTTATGATTATAAAATTTTTAAGTGGAACTATGAATGTATAATCGCTAGTGCAGCGCGTGTTGAAAGTCGCTGAAATATAATGCCCTTGAATATGAAGGAAGTTCCCACAGGAATAAATGTTAAAGAATTATTTGTGGAAGTTTTGTAAGTGATGTGAAAGTTGTAAATGCCATATAGATTAATGTATGATGATTTTGGGCATATTTTTAATGCAGATTGTGCATTAACGTGTTAGCGAAGGATTTTCCGCTGGAGTAAGATTGTTATAGTTCGTTGAAAATTAATCAAGTGATTTACTGTTATAATTAACACGAGTTTTGAAAGAATTTGAGACAAGATCATGAATGAAGGTTGCCGTCACAAATCATTATTAAAAGAACTTTATTAAACCGGATTGTGACATTAACATGTATAACTAACCTTCATTGGTCGATTATATTAAACAGGATTATAAAATTACCAACCGAATGAACATGTGGCTAATGTATTTATTAAATTAATAATTTAAACAATTTAAATGTTAATATTGTAAATAATTGTTGTAAATATTTTTGAAAATAATGTGAAACGAGAGTGATGTTAAAGGCGTGCTTATAATATTTTTATTGTCTTTGACAAATATTATAAACAATTTCGAATTGTTATAAATAATTTATGTGATTTTGTTATAAACATTTAAGAGCTAATTAAATATTTGGATTGAAGTTAACAAGTTTAAGAAATTTATGTAATGATCCATTAGGATGTGATCAAAGTAATTGAAAGATTTGCGTAAATATAATGTGAGTTGTCTTGTAAGACATTTAAAAGCTTGAGAGTGCAGGCTGGATTCTTACGTAACATAGCGTGTGAGAAGGGAGTGCATTTGACCAGTATGTGTCAGGCTGGAAGGTAGCCCGCAGCTGTGTCAACATATGGTTTTCAGAGAGTGAGGTCGTACACTCCGGCCTTGCGACTATAAATATCATTCTCTTGTTTATTAAAAGGAAACAAATGCTCTATATATGTCACACCCTGACGTCCTTTTCCAATCCAATAGTGTTATGAATATTACGTTATTTGGAGCTCTTGGGAGCTAAAATGTTTTATATATCATGTTGTATAATAATTTTGCAAGTCCTACTGGAGGACGTAGTCAGATTGACTTGGGCTACTGATAGCCACGTATATTTTGTTGTGTTAGGAAAATCAGACCCTTTATTAGAAATAAAGCTTTTTGTACAGTTCAAAGTTCTCGTCTTCGTTTCTGGTTCATTTTTAAATGTCATGGCGGAGATTATTGTGTGAACAGACTTTTAGTGATCCTGTTGTCAACTCAAACCCCGAGATAATTAAGAGGTAAGCAACGGTAAGTATGCACCCCCGTCTATTTTGGTGTGTTCCACAATGATCTCCTGTGAATTTCTGTGCTCTTATCTCGATAGTATCTGTCAGTGCCATTTTCATTGATGTAACTGTGCCGGTGCGATTGATAATTGGCAATCCGATTGAGGGGGCGGATATCTGACAGCCTACTATCCAGGTAAACGGGGACAGTACCTACTGTAAGGCCACGGACGCCTCCTTTCCTCTTCCTAGCCTATCCATCCCAATCTTCCATCCCTTCCCATCCCTCATAAGGCCCCTGTTCGCTTTGCAGGTGAGGCCGCCTGGGCGAAGTGCTGATCACACCTCCCCAGTTGTAACCATCCCGACCAGATGTTCCAAGCTCCAGGACACTGCCCATAGAGGCGGTAGTGGTGAGTTCCCTTGCTGCGTCCGTGGGAACCACCAACCTAGAGGGTAAATTGACTAAATAAAATAAAATAAAAAACATTTCGTCAAGTAGATACTTAAATACAATTTCATTTTTAGAAAATAGTGTACTAGCACTTCGGCAGGAAAATTCTCCGAAATTTGGGTGATTCAACTATCAGCATCTTTGAGAGCATAAACTGTCGTTATGACAGGTGGTTAATAAAGAGACCACTAACTATCCCATAAAAGGTTAATACAAGGTCCACCTCATGGCCCATTGGCTAATATTCTTGGTTGTCCAGGTTCGATACCCGGCTCTCCCAAGAAAATCAATTGTGATATTAAGGCCACGTGAAGTAGAACTGACAAGAGATGGGTTTCATTCCCACCTCGACCATCTTGGAAGTGGTTTTCCGTGGCCTTCCACTTCCTTTCCAGGCAAATGCCGGGATGGTTCCCAACTCTCACCTGAATCACAAATACACTCATTAATACGGCCATTACAATAACACAGGTTATCAGCCAAAATTCCATACACACCCACGTATACGGGGCTGAATAACCACGGTGTCCAACGTACATCAAATGCAACAACAACTAACTTGATTCCCAAGGTTTCTGTGCTCGGATTTTGCGTGAGCGTTTAAAAAGTTGATTCCCAGGGGAGATTTTATCCTCTTTACTGCGCTTCGCTCCAGACAGTGAGAAAGGTCAAGGTCAAGGAAGCACTTCTCATTTCCATTCCCAAGGCAACCACAAAAACTTGGGACCGTAGTTTGAAGGCTGCTGGTTGCATGTCCTCTAAGGCAGGTGGAAGAAATTGACTCGATAAGACTCGGGATGTTTTCGTTTCAAGACATTTGACGGCATGTTCAGTTTTGGAGGTTTTTATAACCCCATAAACTGGGTATTGTGAGAATGAAATTGTGCTCTTCACATTAGGCCAATACGCTCTGGCAATAATAAAATACTGTAGATGGACTGTCTGAAATGTCCCTTATTTCGAGCCAGCTATAAATAACATGAATATCAGCAGTTCTGATTCATCGGAGCATAGCGATTCATCACACTGACAGAATTAAATAGCCTATTGTAAATATATGTAAATCAAGCATATAACCCTTGTAAAATTGTGTATTATGACATTTCCAAATTAGAAAAAAAAAAGAAACCCGTGACACTACAGCCCATGAAGGGCCAAGGCCTATCAAGCGACCGCTGCCCAGCCATTTGCCCTGCAGATTATGGGGTGACGCGTGGTCAGCGCGTCAGGTCACCTCGGTCGTTAATCTTGGTCTCCGTGACCGGGGCGCTGTCTTACTGTCTGACAGCTATTCGATTGTCCTCACGAAACTGTGTGCACCCCGTTCCAGCCCTCACATCAGTTTCTAAAATCCGTGACGGAGCAGGGAATCGAACCCGGGGCCTCCTGGTGTGAGGCAGGTGCGCTACCCCAACACCAAGAGACCGGCCTTCCAAATTAGGAAGCAAACCATTTTTAATCCTCCCATTGAAAGTCCAAAACCCTTATGCGAATAGGTGATATAAAATGGAATAATTACGACGAAATAAAATCAAAGGTTGAAAGTTTGCATAAAACTGTGTTCGTTCGTTGCGAGCACCGACTACTGCTACTGAACGCGGCAAAGCTACACCCTATTTCAACAGCCCGTCTGCTGTTAATCGCACGAGCTAGTGCACACACAAACTCCCATCAATATTACTCTTCATAAATTCGGTATCACACTGTACGTTTGAGTGGTAGTAGTTTCTGATAATCACGAATGAGAGCTACAAAATGAGGCCAAGTTTCCTGCTGAACGTTTATCCTGGGCTGAGAAAAAGTTACTCTAGAAAAAGTATAACAACTTTTTATTGGGTAGTTGAAAAAAAATTGAAACATGAGTTTTACACTGCCAATACCTGTGCCTATAACTAAGCCCTGCGCGGATGCGGATATCCGCAACATTTTTCACCATGCGGATACAGTATAGTTTGCATGGCTATGCGGATAGCGGATAACCTGCGGATAATGATTGGAGTAAATTTTCGGATAATTTTTGTATTACAATCCGAACTTGTTGAATATCATTATTAGAACCCGGATGTAATGGCACATATTTTCCGTTATGTTTTTTTTCATGACAAATGTAAGATGATAATTTATCCTAATATCATTCAAATTATGTCGTTAAGCATAATTAACACTCCGAACTGAAATGGGGTGCTATTATGACTGCATAACATTCATTTTAAACATCGCATATGACTTACATAGCCTAAGGGAACGACTTTCTTCTCAAATGTCTAAATGGGTTGCTTTAATACTTTATGCTTTATCTAACTAAACATATTATTGTAATGCCAGTAGATTCAGATAACATATATACGGATAACAGTCGTGCGGATGTGGGGCGGATGCGGATAACAGTCGTGTGATGCGGAGCGGATGCGGATAACGTTTTGTTTATCCGCTCTACCTATAACATATACAAATCTAATTCCCCTCAAACAAGTAGTTTCTCATGTATATATTTTTTAAATGAGCCGCTCATAGAAAAGACGCCAAAATCCCAGGCAATTTCCCTTACAACCAGAAATAAATACATTATTATTGAACTTGAAAATAATTGTCTTATATATCCTCACCCAGAATTAAACAAGGAACATATTGGTATAACTCCAATTTGAATTAATTTATTGGTTTGTTTGTAATTAAGGCCTAAACTGGGGTATCCATAATACAAAATCCGAAAGAGTAATAGATTCTTCTGTCTGTTATGCGGGCTCGACCCAACACATTTTTGGCAGGGGCTATCATCTTCTTTATTTGATTAAATGCACTTTATAAACAAATAAATATATTTTCGTTGATTTTTCAAGAAAAGCAAGATTTTTCCTATAGCAATGAGACAATTTGTAAGATTTTGGCGCAAACCGTATCCTCTAATTCCCTCTGGTATAAGAGCTTGAATATTGTGAAACATGTATCTTAGCGTTCAATATACCAGGTGAATCAGCTGCTCCTAATGATATTGTTGTTTGCAACCCAGCTAGCGTTGATGTCAGCAAGTTCGATATTTATCTGCTTGCATCCCGTATGGTATTAGCCTAATGCACTGCATGCATAATCTTCAAATGATACTGAACACTATTATACACTGCTCAAAACAATTAGAGGAACAGGAATATCATCGCGTGTACCATGTACGTAGTCCGTGATTACGATATATACTGTTGCCCATATTCTTCCGATAAGTTTTAAGAATGCGAGGACACCTCCACATGTCGTTGGAAAGCCATGGCTGAGTGGGTGGCAGTAGACACATGTATCATGCTATGCCGCAAAGTGTAATGACTGAGCAATGTCGCACTCTGTCCTCGTGTGCGTGTAAGTGAAGAATACGTTACTATCCACTTGGTGTACGTTGCATTAGTCGAACTGAGGCATCTGTATGAGACAGAATGTGTTCGGGTAGTGACAATACTGCAGTAAGGTTGGACTATTCGTGGAGTGTCTACAGAGCTTAATGTGGCTTCATCTGTTGTCGGGAGGGTTTGGAAACGATTTTGTGAAACTGTTTCATACACACGAAAGCCAGGGCAATAGAAAAAACAAAAATCATCGGCCAGAGACGAATGAAGAGTGAATTTTTCTCTCCGCTGGCGTTCGGCGACCACCCGGGACCTGCAAAATTATCTAAGAGCAGCAACTGGTAGCAGTGTCAGTGACCAAACAATACGCAACAGACTCCGAGAGACAGGTTTAAGACCAAGACGCCCTCACCAGGTCCCTCGATTAACTGCTCGCCACAATAGAGAGTGACTTCGATTTGCTGAGGACCATAGGGACTGACAGCTACGTCACTGGCGCAATGTATTGTTTACGGACGAGTCCCGCTTTCGTCTCACACGGTGCGACGGACGTATTCGTGTCTATCGTCGTCGTGGTGAACGTTATTATGGAGCAGCAGTCCAAGAAAGGGACAGCTTTGGCAGCCGCTCTGTCATGGTCTGGGGTGGCATCATAATTGATCGCCGATCGGGCCTTCAGATAATCAGAGACTGACTTAATGCTCAGAGGTACATCAACGAGATTGTACTAGGTCATGTTACTGCAGTTGTAATGGTTCTCCAGTTTATCTTGCAACTCGACAATGCGAGAGCTCATTCAACAGCAGCCACCATGGAAACTCTACAGGACATCGCGATTCAAACATTCGACTGGCCTGCGTTGAGTCCTGACCTCAATCCCATTGAGCATTTATGCGATATGCTAGACAGACAATTTCGGGCCCGTCCTGTAGCACCTAAGACTCTGGAACAACTTGCAGTGGCCCTTATGGACGAGTGGGACAAAATTCCACAAGAAACTCTCTGCAGACTTGTCAGGAGCATGTCACGAAGATGTGAGGAAGTTATACGGCCACTTGGAGGGTCTAGCAAATATTGAACTTTTTCTTTTTGTGCACTCTGTGCATTCATGGAAGGACTCTCCACTTTGGTTGACGACATTGAGTTGCATTTCTGTTCATAGCCCCAATATGTATGCTTCGACGTGCACAAGATATGAACAATTCCGTTAAATAAAGGTTTCATTTCCCAGATAACATGGATGTTTCACTCCACCCATTCCTGGCAAAATAATGCAGGTGAGTCAAATGTTGTCCCTCTAATTTTTTTGAGCAGTGTATTCCCCTCGAAGTAACTATAGATAGAGACTAATACGACAGAAAGATAATAGTGTCCAGTAACGTCTGCGGGATATGCTTGCAATGCATTAGTACCATATGGGATGCAAGCAGAGGAATATCAACCTTCCTGGCAGCTCGCGTATGTTGGGCGGCATAAAACAATATTTTTAGGGGCAGCTGATTCACCTGGTATATGATTTTTTGTTGTTTCAAGATTGGGTTGGGGTATCTTGGGTATCAGCCCTCCATGTACTTATGTTATATTGTATTTGTCTTATAACCTGCGTTATTGTAATTACCAAGACAATGAGTGCAGTGGGGCAGAGGATGCCAGTACTCTCGTGTAAGTAGTGTGTGCCACGCGGCGCACAGTGTGTCGAATCCCAATTCTAGGTGGAAAAAATTAATAACTTCGTTAATAGTGCTGGGATTCTATTAAAAGTTGGCAATATACTGGTTTCGAGGTCGCTGAATTCATTTCTGCATCGTCTAAAGTGTACGACATTCGGGAGTAAATATATAGGGGTGAGGAGTAAGGTGAGGTGTAAAAAATGACCGAAAGCAACACAATAATCATCCATTTTTGGTAGTAAAAATCACGATTTGGATGTGTATACGATATTTTATGACGGTGGTAAACATACTATTTAAAACTGGATAAAATATGAATAACAATGAGACTTTCAGACAAGTTTTTTTTGAGTCGTTTCGGCCATCAATGGACCACGATGTTCTTCACTCATATGATCACTGTAAAGCTTGTTTTCTTGTCTGCCAGTAGATCTTCATTCTTGACGAATGTTCAGCTCTCCTTTCTTCCGTCCACTTGCAGTGCGGGCGAGGCATCACAGATGTTAAAGGGTGCAGATTACTGGTTGATTTAACCGCCTTTCTGAACAGGTTCCTATCCCAAACCAGATCTTGATTGATTCGAGCTTCTGTTAGGTCCTTTTTAACTTGCATCGACCATTTACAATAGGAATTTTTTTTAGAGATTGATGAGTGTATTCTTGTTACACCTTATTTGAGGGAGTAGACGAAGTCACTGTATGTAAAATCATCCAGATTAAAAACTTATATTAAATTGTTATTAAACATAGAACAACGAAATATGCACAAAATATAACATTTATTTCTAAAAATAAAAAAAGTATTCGTCAAAATCATACAAACAATTTATAACAAAATGACATTTTACAGTCCGGTTAATGGCGTAGTTTTAGTAAACACACTTCACACACGAAAACAATATTATTTCTCTAGAAAATCATTGAAATAAAGACAACATATATTGAATAGGCTATTAGGCCTATTTCTCCTATTGCAAATAAAAAGAAAACGTCCATTCGTCAAGTAATGTTCTCATTAATCTCACTCCCCTTAATAATAACAAAATGTCTAATGCTCATTCTTCACCTGATTCTTCTGTAGAGTCCAGAGCATCGTGGTCATTGCTATACTGGTCTTCATCATTTGATGTCAAAGTTCCTTGGGGGTCATTAAGTCACTCAATAGCTTCGATAGGTAGATTACCTATGTACGTGGAATTGTTCTTCCTGCGCTCTCCCATTTTTGTTAATATTATGGGATATCAACTTAATTTTGTTTCTTAGCTCATGTATCTGAGTGTCAGTATGAGATGTAGGATCAAATGTATTCATAACATATTGAAATACGACGTTTGTAAGCCCCTATTTACGACACGACCGCCACGCGTTAAAAAATTATTCTCGCGGTAATGCCCACATAGTCACTGAAAATAAGAAAATAAACCATCATGCACATTCGTGCGCAACCAAATCACTACAGATCCTGAATCTACATTAAATTTCCTATCGAATGACGTTTAAAGTAAAGTGGCACTATGAGGCACTCATAAAGTAAATAATTTTTTTAGTGCAGAAAGCTTGTATTACGCATAAAAGTGCAAACACATACCTCTTTTCACTATTCCATGAGCCGCAGAAGACAACACCTCGTTGAACTCACTAGAATCACAACGTTCGGTTCACTCCGACACCTCCTATCAAATGACCTGATAACTGCCAGGAAGACGTTTCAGCACCTATAACCTCCCTCCTACGCATTAGAAAGCGGAAACGAAGACCGAAGGTCACCATCTGGTTTGTTCACTATGAAATGAGCCAGTTTTCACTTTCATTTGCGACAGTGAATTTTTTCCACCTAGATAGGGATTCGACACACTGTGCGGCGTTAGTAATGGTAGGAGTGGACAGTGCTGGAGACAAATGCCTGTACAGTAATTAATTTATGTCAAAAAAATTGATGTGCCTGCTCCGGGATACCATGTCTCCAAATGCCTGGAATGAGTGAGGAGAAGGGGGTAAAACAACACTCAGGATGACTTAAAACGCTGGAACATTAAAATTAAGATAATGTTGAATAGTACCTGGAGCAGTGTTGCCATCCTGTCAGAACCATTTCCCTGCTGAGCCCATGCAAGTTCAGATCGTTCAGATAGAGGCCCATGTTGGGGAGCTCATCCAGATTATTGATCCTGAAACACAAGTAAAATGTGGCTTGTTGCACTTTCAAAAGATACGTTACCACTGCTGTAAAAGAGGGGGATACGTATTTTACAACCTAGCACAGTGTATAAGCTTGCATTTATGATGCTAAACAGGAAAATGAAACAAGATGTTCAGTAAAGAACATATAGCCTACTTTCTCCTAAATGTATGAGTATAGTTATAACTCGTTGTTATTATCAAAGAGTATAATAGAACTATTCTTTGTTGAAGACCTTAGAAACGATTTACCTCTACCAAACGCCACAACCTAGATAAAAACTGCTACCATCATTGAAGAAAGAAAGATAAGAAGTATATCAAGAATGTTATGGATCTGGAGACATAATCGACCGGACTGGCTGCGTGGCTCAGCGGTAACGTTCTCGCTTGCTGGGCCCTAGGTTGCAGGTTCGTATCCTGGCGCAGTCAGCTGGCATTTGAGGGTGCACAAATGCGAGGGAGCCGTGTCAGTACATTTACTGGCACGTTAAAGATCCCCTTCGGGCCAAAATTCCGGCACCCCGGTGTCTCTAAAAGCAGCAGTAGTTAAAAGAGATGTAAAACCAATAACATTATTATTATTATTATTATTATTACATATACGACCTGCCATGGGCAACATCCAACTTTGAGTTGAGGCATGTCTTTACACGTCTGGTTGTGCATGGCTTTCACAACCCTAATTGAATTAACAAATCTTTCCATGACCCTACAGAGACGTGTGTATACAAACTATGTGGATATTTTCGATTGCTATTTGCCTGAAATAAAGGTAGTAATTAATAACCTGAACTAACACTAACGGCTTCAATTCAGTTACTATGTGAAATCGTTTTGTTCTTTACTTCAAATAACATTTTCAAGTAACGCAAAATAGGCTGTTACAAACCCTTTAAAATAAAAAGTAAAAATGTATCGTAGTATCATCTTGTCATTCTTCAAATTCGATGCGCATAGAATGCCAATGGTATAGTAATCAATGGAGCCCCACGTAGACTAGTCGTGACATCTAGTGGTGAAATATCGAACAATATAATCCTAACAGAGCGAGTTCATTCTAGCGGCCAGAAGAAGAAACTTTTCAATAAAATCTGGAAGATAATAAGTACCTTTTTGGCAGCCAGATGTCTCGAGTACATCTGCTGGCGAATTATGTTTTAATTAAATATATATTTTACACCATAATATGCACAATATAACGCTTAATTTTAAAACATCTGAGTCATTACAAAACAATAAACATATAACATTTCAAGCAAAAAACCTAACTCTGATCGGGTTTGAACCATAGGCATTTGAGCGATAAGCTAACGCTCTACCACTGAGCTAATTGTGTCAACGAATTTCGTTTTATATAAAATGACTTACATAGAACTTGTTAGCAAATAATGATTTATACTAAATGATTTCATCACTGGAGTATATTATTTATATATAAAGCATTTCATACAACGTTTATTTATTTTGTATCAGTACGCTATATTGCATGCAATACTCAAATTAGTGAAATATAAGTCAGGCACAAGATATCCGCTGCCATCTTGTTTTATTACTGAATCAGCTCAGCTTTTTAAAATCACGTCTGCACTATAGTATTACAAAATAAACTTTTAATTTCGAACGTGCCTCTTCCTTTAGAACAGTTAAAACGATTCTCGGCTCGATAATCGGAACTGGTGGGTCCCATGATATGGATTATAAAGTTTGCATAATTCGCACGGCCGCCATCCTGAAATGGTACGGCGGACGACTTTGTAGTTTGGTCACAAGACGCATCCTATACGAAGGTATGTCGTTACCAAATTTGGTAGAGATCGGATGATTTGGTTAGTCGTTATTTGATTTTACGTTTTGAACGTTTGAGTGGCCGCCATTCAGTTTTAGTAAAGATGGCGGCGATATAAAACATGGCACTGAGGTGTCCTTTGCTAGTGCTACCTTTGTACCAAATTTCGTTCAATTCGCATTCACCGTGTTCGAATTGATAGGGGTGGACAGACATTCAGAGTACACACACTCACACACACACAGACACACACACACACACACACAGACAGACTCACACACACACATACACAGACTCACACACACACATACACACACAGACAGACACACCTTTTTCGCCCTGTGTTGATCTCATAAGTCTACTTTCATTTTTTGCAAAAATCGAAAGTAGGCTAAAAAGAACAAGTAGCTAGTATAATAAGAAGAAGCAGCCATCAGTGACAGGATCTGGAAAATAGTCCAGGCGTTCCATCTAATAAAATAATAATGTTATTGGTTTTACGTCCCTTTTAACTACTCCCCCCAGGAGCTCACGTCTAGTGGGACGTGGGTAGGCGACCACGGGGCCCCAGCTGAGTCCGGCATTGCTTCCACTTACTTGTGCCGGGCTCCTTTCCGTCTTCTTTCCTGTCGACCTCACTGGTCAACTCTTGTTCTCTTCCGACCTCGACGATATTAGGGTATCCGAGGCCTAGGGATTCTCTTCCTTTCCCGCCTTAATTGGCCCTTGTCTCATCTTTTCTGATACCCTCCTTCTGCGAGGGGTCAGCCTTCTTTTTCTTTTCATGTAATCTCCTGCCTTCTGCTCAAGGCCCGCAAGGTGGCAGGGTGTATGTAGCCCCACCACATCTGGTGCACCCTGGATATTGCTTCACCCTCAGGGGCTTACGGCTGGTGAGTTCGGGAGTTGGCGACCCTGAGGGCTTCCTGAGCTGGGTCTGGTTTCCCCCTTTTGTCCATTACCTGTGGGACGGACCCTCTCCTCTTTCACTTTCCTATCTGCCTTTCATGGATCTCCTTTCTTCCAAGTCCCTCAATCCGCATTCTTCAAGGGTTGAGGGCATTTCCTTTCCTCCTGTCCTTTATTTGCCTTCTTCTCCTTTTGTTTTCCATTTCTACTTCTAGGATATAGGCTAAGTTAGTAGTTAGTTTTAGTTATAGTTTACATTTCATTTTCATTTTCATCTTTACGATCACCCATACCATTAGGGGCGATAACCTAGATGTTAGGCCTCTTAAAACAACAATTATCATCATCATCACTCAACCTTTTAACTACTCTGGCTTTTTAGAGACGCCAGGGTGCCGGAATTTCACCCCTAAGGGGATCTTTAACGTGCCAGGGAATCTACTGACACGGCTCCCTCGCATTTCCCCACCCTCAAATGCCAGCTGACAGCGCAATAGTGACAACCTTTGGCTTGTGTTGATCTCATAAATCTACTTTCATTCTTTTCAAGAATCGAAAGTAGGCTAATGTATATGGTTAGTAATGGACACTTCCTTGCATTCTGATTTTGTAGAGTGAATCTTGATTCCCGTCACTATACGTTCCCCGGTGGGCTAGTGGTTGTGCGTCCGCCACACGGTCCGAAAGTCGCGAGTTCGATTCCCGGCCGAGTGAGTCGGAATTATATGGGGGGATAAAAGACCATGGCACTGCGAGTCAGGCGATGTAGGCCAGTGCAAGATATTTCGTATCACATTCGGTAATTATAAGACAAAGTTAATTATACTAGCGGGCCCGTGCGAGAAATCTCACCTGCTCATAAACCACACTTTCCCCAATAGGTTTATAATGAGAGATTTAAGGAGAAAGGTTGTTATGTTTTTATTTCAACCAAATGAATATAGAAAACTATTTACACTTCAGATAGAATTCCAAGTTTTACGTCCCCTAACTTAAGAAGTTAATCACTGAAAATTGGATCATCATAATACTCACCAGTTATTAGATATTTATGAAGTTATAGGCTACGATTTGAGTAGCCTACTCATTTCTTTGATTTACTGATTCTGAAATCCATGCACAATGATAAATGAAACAGGCGTCACAGCGGCCAAAATGTTAAGTGGACAGCAATTATGGAGCGTATTATCCTACAGCAACAGTATCTGCAAATCGCACACATATTTTAAAAAATATTTTTTTTAGAAAATTATAGATATTTACGAAATTAGAGTGCAATTCGTCTTTGCTAATGTCTATTCTCTTTCATTTGAATGCTCATTTGTCACGATCGGTCGCTTATGATTGCCGCATGAGGGATCTATACTACTGAAATACTATATATGATGATGATTTGAAACACAGGTCACCCAGTTGAGTTCTATTTTTCACTGCCAGATGTCAGTGTTAAACAGAACGCCGTAATTGGAGAGTAGATTGCCTCAGTGACTGCAACAAAAAATACCCAATCCACGAGAGTTGAGGAAATACGATATGCGAAGCAACCCTGCGGTCAACCAGAGGGTTGCGGCACGGGAACTCCATCCTGTCAGCTGGTGGATCGGTTGTATTACTTCCTCCTTACAGCTCCTCGTCCGGCGTGCAAAAATCCGTCACAGTATGATAATAATAATAATAAATACTAGCGGACCCGTGCGAGAACTCTCGCATAATGGGTTGTGTGCGCCCCATGTGTACAGACTACCACTACTACTACTATCACTACTACTACTACCACTACTACTCCTCGGCGCTACAGTCCATGTAGGACCTTGGCCTCTCCAACAATCGGTGCCCAATTCTGACGATCTTCTGTACGTTTCCTCCATCTTCTTACTCCCATCTTGCGTAAGTCATCCGCCACGTCATCCAACCATCGTTTCCTAGGTCTTCCTTTGCATCTTCTCCCACCTGGATTTCCTCTATAGATATTTTTAACCACTCTATCACCTGCCATTCTCTCCACATGCCCCAGCCATCTTAGCCTATTACTCTTTACTTCCGAAACTATGAGTACAGACTACCCGCTCGGCACTACTGCCATGTGGGCTATACGCGACACAGTTCGGCAGGGGCTATCGTCTTGTGTATTTGTTTAAAAGCACATTATAAACAAATAAATATATTTCCGTTGACTTTTCAAGAAGTGCAAGAATTTTCCTTTAAAATTGAGACTATTTGGATGATTTTGGTAAAAACCACATCTTCAAATTCCCTCTGGTTAAAGCTTGAGTTTTGTGAAACATACACCTTAGCGTACTACGAGGGCAGATCAAAAAATAAGTTGCACTTGTCTCTTATGGCAATTTATTACACCACCTATACAACAGCAACACGCCTTTAACGAAATATAATGTGACGTAACTTTTCCACATAGTTTCCAAGAGACTCCAAACATTTCTGCGAACGCACAACCAACTTGTCGCTGCCGGATGCATAGAAAGTTCCTCCAGCGTTCTGCAACCACACGGAGACAGTGGCCTTCACCTCATCATCGGTCAGGAAACGTCGACCACCGAGCTCCGTTTTGAGATTACCGAACAGATGAAAGTCACGTGGCACTAGGTCGGGACTGTAGGGTGGATATTGCCAGACCCCCCACTTGAAACGCTGCAGCAGTTCACTCGTTTGGCGGGCCTTGTGAGATGTTGCGTTGTAGTGCAACAAAATCACACCGGCGCTCAATTTCCCCCGGCGCTTCTCTTTAATCGATTTACGCAACCGGTGCAACGTTTGACAATACGACGCGATATACGTCTGTGATATCCGTGCGTCCGGCCTCGAATTGCTGACACCACTTTACGATCCCTTGCCGGGAAATGGCCCGCTCCCCATACACAGCACTAATTTCACGATGAATGTCCGTGCAATTCTTCCTTTTGGTCCATAGGGATCGGATTGTCGCACGCACTCCTATTTGGAGTGAACGTTCAGTCGACGCGCCATTGTATTTGGCCGCTATGCTCACCATTCAAGACGAGACACCACAGCGACCTGCCTAACAGTCGTGTGGGCAGTTTCCGTCCCTTTCTCCGCTGAACCCACGTTTGCGACACACAGCGCGCTGCTGCGGCGCGTTAGTGCAACTAACTTTTTGATTCACCTTCGTATATAATGAGATATTAATAATGATATTTTAGCCATAGTTGATTGTGTAGCCTAACTTGTAAAGGTTTATCAATGTAATAAGCCCAGTAATATGGCATCAATGGCACGCCACATTGATCATCGTCAGTGTTTAAGACCACTATTAAAAGTTGTGATTGTATGTTCATAGTCTTACAATTAGTAAGTTACTAGTTGTTAAACAGTGTCGCAAATCTTATGAGGTTGTGACATCTGTTGTTGTTTGAGTCTTCAATCTTTTGACTGGTTTGATGCAGCGCTCCATGCTTCCTTGTCCTGAGCTAATCGTTTCAACTCTACATAGCTACCACACCCTACATCCGAGGCAATCTGTTTAACATATTCTAACCTTGGTCTACCCCTACAGTTCTTGTCCTCAACCCTTCCTTCCATAACTAAGCTTGCTATTCCTGGGTGACTTAGTATGTATCCTACCAACCTACCTCTTCTCTTCATTAGAAGTCGCCAGAAACATCTCTTCTCTCCCACTGGTCTTAATATATCTTCGTTCATAACCCTATCTACCCATTTCATCTTTATCATTGTCCTGTAATAGCACATTTCAAACGCTTCAATTCTCCTCTCTTCTGCTGCACCAATAGTCCAAGTTTCACATCCATATAGTGCCAAGCTCCAGACAAAGGCTTTCAAAAATGACTTCCTAGTACCTAAATCTTATTCGATGTCAACAGTTTCCATTTCTGAAGAAATGCTTTCCTTGCCTGAGCCAACCTACTTTTTATATCCTCTTTGCTTCGTCCATCTTTGGTTATTTTGCTTCCTAAGTAACAGAAGTATCCTACTTCCTTTAGCTTTATACCTGCCCACTTGATATCCATAGAGGTTTCTGATTTATTTCGGCTGCATTCCAATATTCTCGTTTTACATTTATCTAAGTGGAAGATTTCTTCTGTTTTATTCGTGATGACACATTTAATGTTGAAAAAACGTGGAAGAATCAAAGAAATAATGTAATCACCAGTAACACACTATTGAATATTCTTGTTATTATACCGTATATGAATTTTAGCCAATGGCCATAGCAGGGTATTTTAATTGAACGCCCGTAGGCTCCCAGCAAGTAAGTTACAATTTCAAGCAGCTCCAACCTTGGCTGCCAAATGCCTTTGTCACTGACACCTAGCGCCGAACGTTGGACCTTGATAGAGCGTTTCTAACCAAATATAACCCACAAATTTGGCTACACACTATCAATTGTAGTGGTAGGTTCTTTTACATGCCATAAATGCTTTGCTTCTCCTCCGAAGGAAGGCATAACGCTCTAAGAAATCCGACGACTTCGTCCATGTTTGAACCCACAATCTTGGACACAACAGTTCATACGTGAATATTATTTTTAACTGGTTTCATAGAAAACACTCGTATGTATCAGTTAGTACCAATCCCTAACATTGATTAACTTATTACAGATATGGAAAGAAGTCTGTTTAGCTCTTAACGGAGCATTAAAAGTCTTTTTTATTTCGTTAAAGGGGTCTGATGCGCCAGAAGAGTTTATGAGCTGGTACCACTAGCAGAGGAGTCATTCCTATAGCTATCTCTTCTGCCATCCTGCGCACTTCATTCAACACCACTTTCTAGCTTATCTTCTTAATTAATCTCATTCCATCACCGCAGAGGGTGTGGCTATAGCATTGAACTCAACTTGACCTGTGTTGCGAATGCCATCCTAAACTGACACGGAAACGGTCGAAATCCTCCCGCTTTTTCTCTCACATCAAGAATTTGCCAATAAAAGACCATACAAAATATTTTAGCTGCTGATAAACACTGAGAATTACTTTCACTTCATCAAAAGTGTTATTTTTCCGCTGATAACAGTGCTTGCCAATAAATATGGTGAAGAAGAAGTATGGTATAAGAGACCTCAACTTCAGAAGCCAAAAGACTACCGGACTGAAGATTACGTGCAGCCACTATTTTATATGGGAAATGTTATCGATTATCCACCATTTAATAAACGTGGAAATCCAAAACTTGGCAGAAATATTGAATAGAACATGTATACTGCTGAAGGCGTATATGCGTAGATTTCATTCATGTAAGAGGTTGGCCATGCCTACTGCTGAAACATCAATTTTAATAAATTAGGATGTAATTGAGCAATCGTTTTTTGATGTTGTTGTAAAATGTAGTTTTGAATTAAATGTTACAGACGCACAAGTAACAGGGTTATCACACTGAATATTACTCACAACCACCATCTTGAATATATCCTGTATACTGTATATAACAAGTAGTTCCGTGAAGAACTATACAGCCTATTTTCATATATCCTACTTATGTTAATTGCCACTATCAACATACACAATTTCAGTTTGATTGCTGTAATAGATTCGTAGATATTGAGAACCGACTAAATATTTCGGATGGTCGCCATGTTGGATTTTATATATGTAGGTCCTAGAGTTTACTGTTACATGCAGATTATTGTGAACGTGTAGTATTCAAACTTCAATCGCATAATTAGGACACAAGATAAAACAAGGAGATTTAAAAATGTTTCACAGCTGCCATCTTGAGGTTATGGAAACAATTGAAATAAATTAGATGCCAGTGGATTAACATTCGGATAAAGATTTACTGTACCAAGTTTCACTGCACTCGGATGGTTAAATTGCGAGGGACGTCCATGTGAATATTTATACTTCGCGTCGCAGACATGTTGGATTTGTGATCACCAGGTTATTTAAAGTCCTATAGGTGAACTTAAGTTCATAGCCCCTATGAACATAAAAAAATTCAGTATGATTGCTATAATAGATTCGTAGATATTCAGAGCCGTCTAAATATTTCGGATGGTCGCCATGTTGGATTGTTAAATGTATAGGCCATAGAGTCATGTACCATTAAAGGAAAATTATTGCGTAGGTTCATTATTCAAACTTTCACTTCGATCGCATGATTAGGACAAATGAAATAAAAACTTAATTTTAAAATTCGCACAGCCGCCATCTTGAGGTTATATAAACAATTGAACTAAATTAGATACCAGTGCATTACAATGTGTATAAACATTTCTTGTACCAGATTTCATTGCGTTTGGAACATTAAATCGCGAGAAAGGTCTATTTAAAATTTTCAAATTCGCTTGGCCGCCATGTTCGATTTGCAGTTAACCGGTTTTTGAAAATCTTATAGATGAACTTCCAGTAGTGTCCTTTATCTCCGTACAAAATTTTAGGGAGATACTCATCTATCACGGTACCAGCGCAGCACGAAACGGTGTAGCAATAATCGTAGACCAGCACTACCGCAACAGTGTCACCAATGTCAACAGGGTGTCAGATAGGCTTATGTCTATCAAGATTGATTCAACAGAAATCACTACCCACATTATATCTTGCTACGCACCTCAAACTGGATGTACAGAGGATGAGAAAGATGAATTCTGGAACAGTCTGGATACCCACCTTCGAGCAATCCCCCAGGATGAGTCCATTATTCTTGGAGGAGACTTTAATGGACATGTTGGGTCTCAGCGTGAAGGATATATGCGATGCCATGGAGGACATGGGCTTGGTGTGCGCAATGATGACGGATGTCGGATACTTGACTGTGCAGAAGCTCATAACTTGATTGTGACCAACACATATTTCAAAAAAGGCTGGCTACTTATACCAGTGGAGGACATGCTACTCAGATCGATTACTGGCTAGTTCGGCAACAAGATATGAAGCTGGTGACAGATACCAAAGTGATTCCGTATGACAGCGTTGCCCCTCAACACCGATTGCTTGTCCTTGATATTCATAAAAACGTTAAGCGACCCAAAGCAAAACCTAAAACTGGGCCTGAGCGTATCAAGTGGTGGAGATTGAATGCCCACCGCAATGAGTTGGTCACAGCCTTGGCAAACTTCTCGGTGAAGTCTGATCAATCAGTTGATAGCATGTGGAGGGATGCTGTGAAACAGATACATCAGGCGGCGAAAGAAACTGTGGGAAAAACCATACCCGGACGAAAATACATTGATAAACAGACCTGGTGGTGGAGTGATGAAGTCAAGCAAGTTATCAGGGAGAAAAAGATGGCCTACAAGACTTGGTGGAACTCGCGTCTTGATACTGACCTCCAGCAATACCGTAACCTGAAATCAGCAGCAAAAAGAGCAGTAGCTGCTGCAAAGGACAATTATTATCAAGACCTGTACGACCAGCTTGACACACCATCAGGAGAAAACAATGTATATCGTCTTGCTAAGTCCCGTAATCGTTCAACTCAGGACATTGGACATGTCATGCACATCAAGGATGCGAACGCTAAGCTACTACGGGAACAGCAATCTATCCTCCAACGTTGGGCAGACTACTTTTTTGGCATCTGCAACGAAGAATTTCCACACCCACCAATTGCAAGTCCTGATCCTACCTTAGGACCCGTTCCTCCAATTACATCCGAGGAAGTAATGCTTGCCATTAGCAAAATGAAGAGTGGGAAAGCAACTGGCCCAGATGACTTACCGACGGAAATATGGAAAATTCTAGGAAGGCCTGCCTCAGAATTCCTTGCCACACTCTTTAACCGGATCATTGCTGAGAACCAACTTCCCCATGCATGGACAACTAGCATAACAGTTCCAATCTGGAAGGGAAAAGGTGATGTGGGTGACTGCTCAACTTATCGCCCTATTCGACTCCTCTGTCATACGTTTAAAATATTTGAGCGTGTGCTTGATTGTAGACTCAGAAATATTGTCACTGTAACACCAAACCAGTGTGGGTTTGTTAAGGGATGCAGTACCATCGATGCTGTCCATGCCACACGCCTTTTAATGGAAAAGCACAGAGAGAGGCAGCGGAGTGTACACCTGGCATTTCTCGATTTAGAGAAAGCTTTTGACCGTATCCCTCATGATCTTATTTGGCGAGCTCTTCGTTGCCATGGAGTCCCTGAGGAATATGTAAGCTGGGTGCAACTTCTGTATCGCAATGCCACTAGTGTAGTTCGGAGTCCAGCTGGAGTCTCCCCACCTTTTGAAATCACTGTGGGTGTTCATCAGGGTTCTGCTCTATCACCACTGTTATTCATCCTCTGCATGGATACAGCAACGGCGGACATACAGACCTCACATCCCTGGATCCTTCTCTATGCGGATAATGTGGTACTTGCCCAAAAAACCCGCCCTGAACTCCAGCACAGGGTTCAAACGTGGAACGACAGACTGGCTGAAAATGGACTACACCTCAATATCCAGAAGACAGAATACCTGGAATGTGGCCCCCAAACTAGAGGTACCATCAGTATCAGCACAGAAAATCTGCAGAAGACCATGCATTTTAAGTACTTAGGGTCCACTGTCACTTCAAATTGTGACGCCACTCCTGATACTCGGATGAGGGTAAACGCAGCCTGGCTCAAGTGGAGACAAGTCACTGGAGTTCTCTGTGATAAAAAAGATGCCTCTGCATTTAAAGGCAAAGGTCTATAAGTCTGTGGTACGCCCAGCAGCCATCTATGGGACCGAATGTCGGCCTATGACCAAACAACATGAGCAAATTTTGAGTACGATGGAAATGAAGATGCTCCGATGGTCGATGGGGCTGACCCGATTTGACCACGCAAGGAACACAGACGTCCGGCGAAGATTTGGTATTGCACCAATTGTCGAGAAGGTGAGGGAGGCTCGTCTACGCTGGTACGGTCACGTCATGAGAAGACAGAACAACTCAGTTGCCAAAAGAGCACTCCACATCAACCCAGGTGGAACAAGACCACGTGGAAGACCTGCAAAGCGGTGGACTGACAACATCAGGGCTGACATGCACGCTGTTGGTCAAACACCAGAAGATGTCAACGACCGAAATAAGTGGAGGAGATGTAGCAAAGTAGCAGACCCCGCAAGGGATTAATGCTAGGAAGAAGAAGAAGACCGCTAATAGTTTCAGAGATATAGAATGCCAGTGAAATATTTCGCACATCCGCCATCTTGTGATTATGTAAACAATTGAACGAAGTTAGATGTCGGTGCATTACAATGTATATAAATATATACTGTACCAAGTTTCATTGCGTTTGGTTGGTCAAATCGCGAGAAACGTCTATTTAAAAATCGCAAATTCGCTTGGCCGCCATGTTGGTTTTGTAGTTACCAGGTTTTCAAAAGTCACATAAGTGAACTTATAGTAGTTCCCTCTATCACCATAGAAAATGTCAGGGTAATATCGGTAATAGTTTCGGAGATATTGAATGCTGGTGAAATATTTCGCACAGCCGCCATGTTGGATTGGTGAGTCGTAACAAAATTTGAAGGGCACGGTCGAGGTCGCCGGGAATAGTGCTATGAACTTTCCGAGTTTCATTGAAATCGCTCCTGCCGTTTAGATTTTATTAGGGGGACACACACACACGAATCACACACACACACACGCACACACACACGGACAAAAGGTAATCTCATAAGCCTATTTTTTCAAAATTGAAAATAGGCTAAAAACGTTAAGTGGGGAACTCACTATCTCACCTTGAAACTTGTTCTCTTTGTGTTGTTTGGTGATTCGAGTGGCACTCATCATCTTTGGTCATTGTTGTTTCTTAATTTCAGTCTAATTATATATCACAACATAATCCACTGCACGCACAAATTCCATCTTGAATATCGACTGAGGGAACGCAAGACCTCGTAAACCAAAAGCTATGCCTTTTCATTCTCTTACTTGTAGCTGGTCACGACGCCTACTCGTGCTTCCTTTTAATACTATAATTGGCCCCTAATTACTAATCTGATGGGAGCTCACTAGAATGTTAGGCAGAGGAATGTAGCCGCCAAGAACGTGTCTACTCGTCCTACTGTGTGCGCAACGGGTCTATATATTCTACCAAGTAGTAACCAGGGTGACGTCTGTGTATAGGGAAGTCCCTTCCCTCGCTCTTCGCCTCACCATGCACTCGCAAAACAGTGAGCTTCCATCTGCTTACGGTGATCTGCAGAAGAAGATAAAGCATCTGTCCCTTCAGCAGAATACTGTGGTTCTCCTAAGATAAGAGGTTCCCGGTTGCTAGTACTTACAGTGGACTGCAGAAGAAGATAATGACTTGGATGTCCTCCGCGTAACGCATCTGTCCTTTGAGTAGGATACTGCGGTTCCCTTGACTCCCTCGCCGGTCTAGGATAGGGGGTCCCATGTTGCCCGGATCCTCCAGCTGAAGGGGGTCAGGAGTGACGGGCTCTTCTATCTCCTCGGCTTCCTCTCGCTGGGGAGTCCTGATCACCTCCAACTCAAACAGCACTGAGTTCAGGTACATGATCTGTACACAACATTCAGATAGCTTTAGTTGAAATGTCTTTGGAGGAATAATTCTTACAACTGTAGTGGGAAAATTATTAGTTTTTTGATGTGTATAGATTTGAATCCACACTTTTTCAGTGTTGCCTATACAAAATTGTTAATTTGTAGCTCTTCGGTTGGTCAACACGATTGTGCCCAATGAATGGGCAGGGTGCAAGATATAAATATGTAACGACGCTCCTGGAAATAAATACATGTATTAATTAGATTAGGTCGCACATGACGTCACACACACCTAACATAGCTTGGACGCTTATCTCATCAGTTAGCTAGTGAGCGGCCACACGATAAGTCAACACCGTGAAACTTCACAAGTCGAATAAGTACAGTTTTTGATATTGTAGTATTTTGATAGCCCATGCTAGTTTCATCTTTGTTTGTTGACTTACTACTATATTTTATTTATTTGTACACACGTGTATATGCAATTTTTTAAACATTTCATTACGTAATTCATAAAGTAAACCGTCAAGGCAAAAACGGGATTGGCCGTTGAAATTATTCAACCAAGACAAACTACTACAATACTGCAGTAGCAACTTTAATTAAATAAATTAAGTATGTAGTGTAAACTTTAACCGCTACACATTGATCAGGATCTGATGATGGCCACTTGAGGGTCGAAACACTAAACTGCCCCATTATTTGTGATAATCTAATTGAAAAAATGAAAATCCACAGCCTGCTTCCAGTCTCCGACCGGGTTAGGAATGGAATGAATGAAGCCCCCATCTAGTGGCGAGGATATGAACTGTGCCGGCTGCCGAAGCCTGTCGCACTCCTCTGGGGCAATGATTAAATGAATGTCAAATGAAATGAAATGATAGGGCAGAGTGTTGCTGGAATGAAATTGTGACAGGGAAAACCGGAGTACCCGAAGAAAAACCTGTCTGCCTCCGCTTTGTCCAGCACAAATCTCACCTGGAGTGACCGGGATTTGAACCACGGATCCAGCGGTGAGAGGCGGGCGTGCTGCCACCTAAGCCACGGAGGCTTACCATAAAAACAACATTAAGCATAGAAAACTTAGGTTGGCTGATCATGTTCAAAAACCGGCATCAATAAAACGGTAGACTACCCATACGAAATATTAATGGGAGGAGATGGCTTGACGATGTTGAAGACTTATAGAAAGCCAGGTTTCAATCTATGGAGCAGGAGATGAGATGAATGGAAGCAGGGGATTAAGTGGCCAAGAACCTACAACTGTCCCAGGAAGTCGGTAAGTAAACGAAATGTAAGTGATTCTCAGTTGGTCAACACGATTGTACCCAATTGTAATGGGTGTTATCCCCTAAACCGGAAAAGAAATCCCTCTGGGCATGCCGTGAAGGCGGAGGTAGCTTTCACAGGGCAAAGAAAAATATTTCGAAATCACTAAATTTACCAATTGTCGGTATATTGGCTTTAACGGCCAGTGAATTAAAACTCAGCATTTCTTATAGGTTTGTGCCGTGTCTAGTGTAGGGTTTCGCCTAGAACACCAAGCTGGCTCATCAGCAGGCTCTTGGTGTCCCCGCCCGGACCCCCACAGGAGTAACAAACGGCGCGCTACCCCCTTTTTATGAAATTCACCTGCACCTCTTTACTGCGAGAACTAAAAGCTCAAGACATGGCACAAACCTTGAAAAACTGCTGAGTTTTAATTCACTGGCCGTGAAAGCCAATATACTATCTTTTTGGAAGCCTTCATTGGGAAGTTATGGCTGCTTGAGCTTTTAATTCTTGCAGAAAAGAGGCGCAGGTGCGCTTCATAAAAAGGGAGGTAGCGCGCAGCCGCTACTCCTGTGGGGGTGCGGGCAGGGACACCAAGAGCCCACTGATGAGCCAGCTTGGTGTCCTAGGCGAAATCCCACACAAGACAAGACAGAAACGTAGGAAAAATGCTGAGATTTGCCAATTGTAGTATACCTACAAGAATTCGACATGTTTAGCATACGAAAAAACCCATCTTGTTATAATTCCGAAAATATTTTGCTCATCCCTTGACATATGGGCGGGTCATATCAAAAATGATTACAGACAAAAAAAATATGTAAATTTGTAGAGGAGTATTTACCTTTTTAAATGGTTTTGATATTAAGACTATTAGGGGAGGGGGTATATGACTTTATTTTCAAAACTCCATTTTTCCCACCACTTTGGTCAATGGTTGGTGCTATCAAAAACTTTAATTGAGTAATACTAAGATTCTAAGAAAGTTATAGCGATATTTCATATTTTCATTAAAGGTCCCTCATTTCCACCCCCTTTTTCCACTTTTTCCCATTATCGAACTTGACCGATATTTTAAATGGTTGTGTTTCGTGTATACTTTTGAAAGTGATTGGTACAAAATGGCGGTAGTTATCGTGTCCACAAGAAAGTGATTACGTATACAAGATCCTTCGTCACTACTAGTGTCGATATTTTGACTGTCAAGTCTGCTGACTAGCACCTTAAACGTTAGAGCCCAGTGATCCTGGCCAAAAAATTGGAAGGTAATTCATGAACAGTATCATTGTAGAGATCTGATATACTCACACCAGTCCACGTAAAAGGGATACCACGTGGTCGTCTTATCCTGAATCGTTCTGTTACAGGACACCCGATGAGTCCTTCCCCTCCAGCACAGACATCCCTGAGCTTCTCCCCCGCGCCAAGGATAGTCATATTGCTGCCAAACACGAAGCCGAACGGGAAGAGCCTCATTAGTACGGAGATCGACACAGCGGGCAGCTGAAGTAGTGAGAGCTGTGTGGACTTGGCGGCCCTTGCCAGCACATACTCGCTGTTGTCGAAATCGAGACGGAAGCGGACCTGGACATTGCGAGCTCCTGGCACTGTTGTACCTTCCTCTAGTACTGTCACGGTCATATGGATACCATACAATTCCTCCGCTATCTGGTAGAGCTGACCTGCAACATAATAGTGCAGTCCAAACAATGTCACTGCCCTCTAATTACGAGTACCATGCAGTTCTCCATTATTTGGAAGACGTTATCTAGAACATATCAATTGAGTCTGAATACTGTCACTGCCTTCTAGATAATATACAGCACCTCCGCTATCTGGTAGAGCTAGCCTGCAACATAACAGTGCATTCTAAACACTGTCACTGCCCTCTAAATACGAGTAACATGGAGCCCTCCACTATTTGGCAGACCTTATGGAGCATATCAATTGAATCTGAATACTGTCACTTCATTCTAAATACGAGTACCATGGAGTCCTCCACTATTTGGCAGACCATATGGAGCATATCAATTGGGTCTGAATACTGGCACAGCCTTCTAGATACCATAAAGCACCTCCACTATCTGGTAGAGCTGACCTGCAACATAATAGTGCAGTCCAAGCACTGTCACTGCCCTCTAAATACGAGTACCATGGAGTCCTCCTCTATTTGGCAGACCTTATGGAGCATATCAATTGAGTCTGAATACTGGCACTGCCTTCTAGATACCATACAGCTTTTCCACTATCTGATATATCTGACCAACATCATAGCAGTGCAGTCTGAATACTGTCTCTGCCCTTTGAAAACGAATACCATACACTCCTCTACTATTTGGTAGACCTTATCTGGAACATAACAGTTGAGTCAGAATACTGGCTGGTCTGAAATACAACATTTGAATCCAAATACTACCACAGCCTTATATATATCACACAGCTCCTCCGCTATCTGGTATACCTAGTTTGAATCATAACTATCTGGTAGAACTGTCATAAATAATAACAGTGCAGTTTGAACGTCATCACTGCCTTCTAGATACCACACTGCTCCTGCGCTATCAGGTAGAAATAGTCTAAAACTTAGCAGTGTAGTCAAAATACTGTCACTGCCGTCTATATACTATACAGCCGGATGTGGTAGGTCTGTATTGAAACATAAGTGAAGTCTGAATACAGGCACTGCCTTATAAATACCATACAGTTCCTGCGCTATCTGGTAAAGATAGTCCGAAACTTAACAGTGCAGTCAGAATATTGTCACTGGTATCTATACACCATACAGTTACCGGGTGAGTTAGCCGTCATCGTTATGGCGTGGCTGCAGGCAGTCTTTCACTTCCGGGAGGCGAAGAGGTTTGAATCCCCCCCACCGGCAACCTTGAAGATGGTCTTCTGTGGTTTCCCATCTTCCTAGACGCTACCTTCTAATTCCTCGCCCTTACATTCACACTTTTCTCCCCAGGTGGTGTATTCCTTGGAATACACGTTAAGACAGAGTAAGCTTTTACTGCTCTTTGCTTTATTTCATTACTTTCTCTTTACGCAAGCATCAACAGTGATCTCCTGGGTTTTCTTTGTTTATACACTGTGCTTATATTACCTGTGAGTCTGTTCTAGATATATATCTTCCATGACCAACCTAGCGTCATCTAGCAGCGAATCTCTGAAGTTCCTCAAATTTTCCATGTACAAGAGGACTTCCTTACCAATCTAGCCACCAGATCTCGTCGCTATCGCCAGCTATCATCTCCGTGATCAAGAGGACTTTGTTTACAATCCTATCCTCCGGGCTTCGCTAGTGACGCCTGCTTTCAACTCCTTGAAGACTACTTGAAAATGAAAATCCACAGCCTGCTTCCAGTCTCCGACCGGGTCAGGAATGGAATGAATGAAGCCCCCATCTAGCGGCGAGGATATGAACTGTGCCGGCTGCCGAGGCCTGACGCACTCCTCTGGGGCAATGATTAAATGAATGACAGATGAAATGAAATGATAGTGGAGAGTGTTGCTGGAATGAAATTTTGACAGGGAAAACCGGAGTACCCGGAGAAAAACCTGCCTGCCTCCGTTTTGTCCAGCACAGATCTCACATGGAGTGACCGGGATTTGAACCACGGACCCAGCGGTGAGAGGCCGGCGTGCTGCCGCCTAAGCCACGGAGGCTTTTCTCCTTGAAGACTACTTCATGAAGATATTTAATTTTTCTTAAGTTTGTAATCTTTATGTATGCTACTTTGTTTGTTTCCCCCACCCATCTTCCCTCCTTGGTCCCCCTGCGCTTCGTTGAGCTGCTCTCACTAGTGCTTCGAACTTCAAAGCTTACAGTTGGAGCCTAACTAGGGCCCGTCTCCTCTACTTGAGAGACATAATTCAAATCTTCGCCATGTTGTGAATTCCAGACTAATGGTCACCAGGAGTTTCGCCGTTCATCAGAAATGAGCTAAGTACTACTTCAACGTTCTTCAACTCATTTTAATTGCTTTTAAATAGCTACATGCTTTATAACCATCATGTTACAGCCAGTGTGATATTACTAAATGTGGGGCAATAGCCACCTTCGCGGGATTTTTGGGGTTGAGCTTTGTCTATCTAGGCTAATCTTAAAATGAAGCAGCATTTCTTATGCTTATTCACTGAGATAATTTCTCACAACGTTGGACATCTTTAAATTGCCCACTGTCTGTAGAAAACTTAGCTCTTCCACCGCTGGACTTTTTCTGTCAATTTCAACCGTCTTGATTGTTCTGGAATTTTCCATGCCGAACAATTCACATACAAGTTAAACCTTCTAGTATTTTCCACTCACATATGGGAATACTTTTTCTAACCAAGGAATCTTCCTTATGAACAGCTAATCAACACCTAATTTTTCTTCCTCCGTTGGAATTTTTCTGCTGCATTCAACTATAACCTACAAATTTTCAACTCAATAGACTCTCGCAAATCTAGTGCAACTAGTTATTTTTCACCATTGCAATAACTTTCCTTGCTATAAACTTTCTGTGTTACAATAGTGAACTTTTCAGCCACGTCAATAGACTATAGTGAAACAGTGTTCGCTCGATTTCTCATCCGCGTCGCGCTCGTCCGAAATAAATAAAATAGGCCAAGAACTTTCTCTACAAAGTTCCTATTTCCTCTTCCTCAACCCCTCTTTACTAACAAATTAGGTTAATCTTTAAATTTATGTATTGTGCAACGAGGCTTCGCCAAACCATAGGCGCCCTCCCAACTTTCTCCACTTTCCATTTATTCACTCTGTATCAATATCAGCAGTTAGAAACTGCTTATTAATCTATTTCGTTTCTTGCTAGCACAAGAATCGGTTATTGTCTACCAAACCTTTCATTAATCTCATTCATCCAGGTTTTACACTCATTACAGGATGTTTGAGATCTACACCACTTGATAAAGTGTATTGTCTAGCAGGTATCCCACCCCCAGATATTCGCCGTGAGTGTGCATCCAGACTGGAGAAATCTAAAGCACTGAACCTGAGGATCCATACTTTATATGGGTATCAACCAGCAACCCAAAGGCTAAAGTCAAGAAGACGCTTTCTTCATGCAACAGAAAGCCTCACTGAACCACCATCGAACTATAGAATGAATTCATGGCGTTGAAGATCCAGCCACCTTGCAGGATGGATGATGCCTTCCGAAAGCCTTCCTTCAGGCCACGAGGAAAGTTGGTCAACATGGAAGACACTCAACAGGTTGCGCTCAGGAGTTGGAAGAACGAAGACCAACATGAGAAAGTGGGGATTTGTCTGCGAATCTACACTATGCGAATGCGGTGAAGAACAGACAATGAACCATCTCCTTGTATGCAACTTGTGTCCAACTACATGCTCTCCCCAGAACGTGATTGATGCTATTAAGAAGCATGTGAACTAGCTGCATATTGGTCAAGCCACATTTGATTAAATTTGTACTTGTGTAGAGCTTAATTGCATTGCTACCTGCCATCAAAAATGATTAATGCTTATAGTACCAGGTTTGAAGTTATATCTTGTAAGTTATAATGTATGTTTCTGACACGATTAAATAAATAAAAATCCAGGTTTTACGAAAGGGTAACTTGCCCCATTTTTTCCTAGTGATCCTGTTTAAATATAGAAGTTCTAGAAGCTTCCTCTTAATTTTTTTCTTCGGGTTTCACAATAAGTGACCTGCCCTATTTCTATAAATAACCACCGTAATTACTGTATAAATATAAGAAGTTATAGAAACTTCTACTTATTTTCTCTCTCTCTCTCTCTTTGTTGTTATAATTTCAAATTGTTATTTTTTCATACTTTTAAGATTTCGAAATATGAAATCTTAAAATACCCGCATCGTTCCTGATTCATTCGGCTACGCCAGAATTACTTTATAATTGTTGTTACAAACTTTAAAATTGTCCATTTTAAGCACTACTTTTAAAATCTTATTCAGATTTTTAGTGCTTACCACAAGTTTTAAACTTGTACCCAATTTAACGTTGTTTATAAATTGTAAACTTGTTATCTTTAGGTCTCAGACCTTCACATGTAACATTTTAGAAATCACAATCATGATCTAACTGTTATTAATTCATTGTTAATTCTTCAAACTTTAATGTATTGTTAATAAACCTATTTTTCGTTATTGTTTTCGCTCGATTCACGCTTAGGTAGGACCCTGTCTTCCTTGACTCTTCCTAGGTTTATGCCCTCTTTAATAAAAATAAATCTATTGATAAGGTTTGCACTACTTGTTGCATTTGAGCAAGTACTTTTAGTTACAAACTTATTAAAGCCTCTCTTAGCTTTGATAGCTAATTCTAACTCGCCAGTAAGGCAAGTACAGCTCGCTCCGCTAGCTTCCTGCTTGTTGAGACTTTCTATAAACTTATGGTTGGTTTTCCAAATTTAAGTTTTTCTCATTGTCTAAACTTTTAGTCGGCACCTTGCTGGGTAAAAGCTTAGCTATTTCTAAATGCAACTCTTGGTGCTCTTACCAAAATTATTTGCAAATGCATAACTGTTTCATCACTACCCTTCCTGGTAGTACTCGGTCATTTGTTGAGAGGAATTACCCACCCGGAGTTAAGAAATATCACTACGAGCCTAACCTTTGATCGCCTTTCAAAACATTTTGTAATCCTAACTCCTTTGAAAGTACAAACAGTAAATCTGTCACTCTTTGTCTTGTCAGACAACCACCCTTCCCCATAGTTGGCAAATTTATGCGTGAGAGGGAATGCGCTATAGCCGTTTGCTTGCGTATAGCCCAAGTTCCAGCTGCGTTTCCTGTTAGCTGCGTCCAGGTCCATACCCACTTTAGGTATCGGAAAGCTGGTTTACAGTGGCAGCTGCTTTTGAGCGTACATAATGTTAAAATTATAACTTATGTTGGACTCTCGTCCTATTTCTCCATCCCTTTTCTCAAGTCCAAAACTCACTTCTTTTTCTTGATCATCTTCCCTTGGGGGTCAGGTTATTCCCAAGCTAATAATCTACCCAAAATTTGGTCCCAGAAACCCGGGAGAGTCCATTCATGACATTCTACTTATCAGGCTTTATTTGTCAAGGTTTATTTGACAATATTTTTGCAAATCATTAATATCTACTTTGACGTTTTCAGCTATATCTTCACCGTGCAAAGCCTGTGAAGGGGAAAGAGGCCGCTCCTGTCTCATTTGGTGTGTCCCTTTCTTTCAACTTGTTTGCTGCTGCCAGTCTGACAGCATTTCCAAGGTTCCACAGTTTCGTAAGTTATACTTTAATTTACCTATTTCGCCATGGCTCCTACAGAAAAGGATAAGGATGGAAAGCTGTCTTCCAAACCAGCTTCTTATAAAGGGCAAATTACCAGATTCAGAATATACATCAAAGAGCTAGATCCCTCACAAGCTCAACTACATTTGTTAAAACATCGCGTAAAGGATTCTGAACGTTCATATGAAATTATTGCAACATCCAAACTGAAATCGAAACTTGTATGCTCAATCAAACTGATGATCGAGTAGAGGTAGAAAACCAATATTACGAAGGCATTGATTCTGCTTTTAAAATAATACGCCAACTCGAAGAAGAACAGAAAAAGGACGGTTCTGTTCTTGGTTCCCTTCACAAACAACAAACCTCTTTTCGTGAGGGTACTCACAAGCTCAAACCAATTCTACCTAAGATTAATTTACCCCACTTCTCTGGAGACGAATCTACTTGGGATTCCTTCTATGAACTATTTTACTCTATTGTTCATGACAATGAAGACATTCAAGTCATCTACAAGTTTCATTATTTACTATCTACTCTTCGCGGTCAAGCCCTACAGTTAGTTGAAGCACTCCCATTAAGTGCTGAAAACTACCCCATTGCCTTTAACTTTTTGAAGGAAAGATACGGTAATTTACGGTTACGTATTCAACCCCACATGAAGGCCCTATTCAATTTATCTGCGTCACAGCACAATGACGTCACTAGTTTGCGTACTCTCATTGATACGACACAACTTCACGTTAAAGCTTTGTCCCAATTAAATCAACCCACTGACCACTGAGACACTTTCCTAATACACTTAGTGGTTTCTAAAGTCGATGTTGCTACCCTCAAAGCTTGGGAAATTGAACTTTCCAAAGATGACGATTACTCTTACGAGTATTTAGTCACTTTCATAAATGCTAGATGCTAACTCTTAACAGCCTTAGCTAATCAAAGTGAACCCTCTTCTCCTAGCTCTAAACTTGAATTACTGTCTCTTAAATCTAAAACCGAACACGTAGCGTCTAGTACATAAAAACCCGGGTCCAGCTCGTCTAAACTCAAGTCAAACGCCACTGGTTACCCAACTAGGTCTAGTGAATGCCGTATTGCTAGTTCTCTCGCTTTAAACACTCAAAGCGAACCCCGTAAGAGTTTAAATGAACCATTAAAGTGCATACTTTGCAAAGATTCCCACGCCTTATATCTCTGTAAATCTTTTAATGAACTGTCAGTCGACGACAGAAGAAAATTAGTTTCCCAGAATAAACACTGCTTTAACTGCCTTCACCCAAGCATTCTGCTTCAAATTGGAAGTCCACCAGACTTTGTTTCATTGTGAAAAAGCTCATCACACTTTACTACATCGTCATGATCAAGCAAGGTCATCAACCGCATCTACTTCTCAGAAGTGCTTCATCTTACATTAAAAATGCCAAGTCTATACGTAGTGCCCAAGTACTATTGTCCACTGTCCAAATCGAAGTTCAGGATAATTTTGGCAACTGGGTCCGTGCACGCGGTCTTCTTGATTCGGCGGCAACCCATGATTTCGTTTCTAATTCATTAATCAAAAACTAGGCCTACCTGTAAACCCCACTTCTATCAATGTATCAGGCATTAATAGTTTAAAGTCGCAAGCTTTACAGTTTTCAAAACTAACCTTAAGAGACACTTGTCACAGAAATAACTTTCAAAAATTTAATTGCCTCATCCTCAACAGTATCGGAGAGGATACTCCTAGTCACTCCGTCGATATCTCAGGTCTGAATATTCCTTCTCATTTAAGGTTAGCCGATCCTCTGTTCAATGTACAAGGCCCCATTGACATACTCTTTAGTGCCAATGTTTTCTGGAATTGCCTGCGTAAACATGTTCGTAAGTTATCTTCAAACGTGGTTGCCAGAGACACTAATTTTGGATGGATCGTTACTGGTCAACTTCCTCATTATTCTCCCCAACCCGTATCGCAATGTTATTTCGCTAATACCAATATGGAACAGTTCTGGAAACTCGAAAACATTGATTCTCCTAAATTAACTTCTTCAGAAAACGAATTCTGTGAGCAAATTTTCTTGAACACTACCATTCGTTCTCTTGAAGGCCGGTTCATTATTCAGATGCCAAGATTTCTTAATCCCCCCGAACTTATTAATTCTAAACCAAAAGCTCAAAAAGCTCTCTTTGCTATCGAGAGCAAATTCAAGAAGGAACCTCTCGTTAAACAACAGTACACTGATTTCATGGATGAGTATGAAAGCTTAGATCATATGGAAGTTGTCAGCAAATCTGATGACGAATTGCACCCCCCCAATTGAAACGGTTTTCTTAAATCATCATCCCGTGTGGAAAAACCCTCTTGTAAAGCATAAAATCCGAGTTGTTTTCAATGGTTCATCCCCTGACGTTAATGGCAACAGTCTTAACGATACCCTTTACTCTGGTCCCGCTATTCAGTCGGATTTATCTGCTATACTCTTAAATTTTCGATTATTTCCCATAGCCGTTATAGCGGACAACAAACAGATGTACCGTCAGGTTTTAATTCAGCCCGAACAACAATATCTCCAAAGAATCTTGTGTCGCGACGAAATCAGCAAACCTATTAAGATATTTCGCATAAAGACAGTCACTTATGGCTTAAAACCATCCGCTTTCCTTGCAATCCGATCCCTACATCTGTTGGCCTCTCAAGATGGTCATTTATTTGATTCTAAAATTTCTGAAGCCCTAACTACATCGTTTTATGTAGACGATTATCACCAGTCCTTCCCCACTCTGGAGGAAGCTTCTTTCGTGTCACTAGAACTTCAGGCATTGCTAAAGAATGGAGGATTTCCACTTCATAAATGGAATTCCAATTCAGCGAAATTTCTCGCCCAGTTTCCTATTGAAGATGTTGACCCCTCCTCCGTTGAAATTTGTGGAAATTCAGAATCCATAAAAACTCTTGGAGTTCATTGGTGCACGAGCACTGATACTCTCATCTATAAAGTTTCGCTTGCCGAAGAGCTCCCTAACACAAAAAGGCAAATTCTCTCTGAAATTGCAAAAATTTTTGATCCGCTTCAATTCCTTGCTCTGGTTATTGTTATAGCCAAACTTTTCATGCAATAGCTATGGTCGCTCAAATGTGAATGGGATGAAACTGTTCCCCTTTCTTTTCTTAACAGATGTCTCTCTTTTCGTAGCAATTTGCTTGATCTTTCTCTTATTGAAATTCCTAGGAATTTAATTAACGCTCACCCTAATACATCTTTTTCCTTCATGTGTTTGCAGACAGTTCCGAAAAAGCTTACGGTTGCTGTGCATATTTGGTTTATCGCGGTTCATTAAATGGATCTTCAGTTTCCAACCTTGTTTGTGCCAAATCGAAGGTTGCTCCTCTTAAAACTATTACTTTGCCTAGACTTGAATTGTGTGCTGCACTCATGGCCGCAGAACTTGTTATGAAATTACGGGAAGTCTTAAAAGTCGAATTTTCGCAAATCTATCTGTGGAGCGATTCCATGATCACTCTTTCTTGGATCACCAAAAACCCCGTTCATTGGCAAACTTTTGTTGCAAACAGGGTTTCCAAAATTCAAACTCTTTCTTCGGGATGTCAATGGAAACAAGTGCCCAGCGCTGACAACCCCGCCGACATCATTTCACGTGGTTGTTTACCCTCTCAATTGGCAGCATCTCAGTTGTACTGGCATGGGCCCTCGTGGTTAATTGAAGACTCTTCTTGTTGGCCATCTAAACCTCCAGTTACAAACTCCAACTTGCCTGACGCTAAAGTATCTAAATCTACTGCTTCGTGTCTTGTTTCCAACATTTCTCATCCCTTGTTGTCCCGCTATTCTTCCTTTCACAAATTAATTCGAATTTTTGCCTATCTTCTCAGATGGAAATATCTTGTGGTTGACCAACCTCTTCTCCCTAAACCACACCTTACCAATCATGAATTGAATCTCGCTACCATTAAGGTTTTGCAACTAACACAGCAAGAAACCTTTTCTTCTGAATTGTCTTTGCTTTCTGCTAAAAGGGATCTTCCGAAATCCAGTCGTCTTCGTGCCTTAGCCCCGTTCCTTGATGACAATAGGTTACTCAGGGTAGGTGGTAGGCTCACGCAATCTTTGCTTTCTGAGGACAAAAAGCATCCTGTTATTTTGCCTTCCAAACATCACGTAACTTCTTTAATTATATGTGGCTTTCATTATCGTAACCTGCACGTTGGTACACAAACACTGCTTTGCTTCTTAAGAGAAAAGTATTGGATTATAAATTGAGTTCACGAAGTTTCCTCTGTAATTCACAAACGCATTCCTTGCTTCAAAGCGAAACCTAAAGTCAATACTCAATTAATGAGCGATCTGCCCTCTTTCCGCTCTTCTCCTATACGTCCTTTTGCTTTAACTGGTGTGGACTACATGGGTCCGTTCCAATATCAATGTAATTCCCCTGAAGCTAAAAGCAAATTGTTTGGAAAACTCTATGTTTCTCTTTTTGTTTGCATGGTTACTGGTGCGATTCATCTGGAACTGGTAACAAATGCCTCTACTTCTTACTCTTAGTCAGCCGTCTCTCGCTTTACTGCTAGGCGTGGCGTTCCCTCTGAGATGTTCTCCGATAACGCCTCCACTTTTCAAGCCGCAGCTTCCTTGTGGAAGAAAGCTCTTACATCTTCTCCTGCCATGGAACAGATTAATAATTTTTCCTACTCAAAAGGCTTCAAATGGCGGTTTATACCTCCCTACGCCCCTCATCACGGTGGTAGGTGGGAATCCTGTGTCAAGCTGACTAAACGTCATCTAAGAAAGGTTTTAGGTAGTCGCATTCTGATTTATGAAGAATTTAATTCACTTTCTATTCTGATTGAAGGTGTTGTTAATTCTCGCCCTTTAACTCCTCTTTCCAATGACCCTGATGACCTGCTTCCACTTACACCTGGTCACTTTCTTATAGGCACTTCTCTTTTTGCTCCTCCACCCCTTCCCAACTCTTACAGAGATTCTAATTTACCTATTGTTTGGCGTAAACTTGAAGCCCTCCGTAATTCTTTCTGGAAGAGGTGGAATTTGGAATACTTAATTTCCTTGCAACGGCGAGAGAAGTGGTTTCTTTCTAATCCCGACATCAAAGTGGGTGACCTTGTCTTGGTTAGAGATGCTTCCCCTCCCTTGGTCTGGATCACCGGTAGAATGGCCGAGTGTTACCCGGGAAGGGATGGGAGAGGTAGAGTGGCCAGGATCTTGACCGCTAATGGACATATTACAAGACCACTGGCTTTAATTGCCCCCCTACCCTTATATCTGTAACATGTTTTCCTGTTCTCTGTTGGTGTTTTTCCCTCCCAGCTTGGTGTAATCCTTGGAATACACGGTAAGACAGAGTAAGCTTTTGCTGCTCTTTGCTTTATTTCATTACTTTCTCTTGACGCAAACATCAACAGTGATCTCCTGGGTTTTCTTTGTTTATACACTGTGCTTATATTACCTGTGAGTCTGTTCTAGATATATATCTTCCATGACCAACCTAGCGTCATCTAGCAGCGAATCTCTGAAGGTCCTCAAATTTTCCATGTACAAGAGAACTTCCTTACCAATCTAGCCACCAGATCTCGTCGCTATCGCCAGCTATCATCTCCGTGATCAAGAGGACTTTGTTTACAATCCTATCCTCCAGGCTTCGCTAGTGACGCCTGCTTTCAACTCCTTGAAGACTACTTCATGAAGATATTTAATTTTTCTTAAGTTTGTAATCTTTATGTATGCTATTTTGTTTGTTTCCCCCACCCATCTTCCCTCCTTGGTCCCCCTGCGCTTCGTTGAGCTGCTCTCACTAGTGCTTCGAACTTCAAAGCTTACAGTTGGAGCCTAACTAGGGCCCGTCTCCTCTACTTGAGAGACATAATTCAAATCTTCGCCATGTTGTGAATTCCAGACTAATGGTCACCAGGAGTTTCGCCGTTCATCAGAAATGAGCTAAGTACTACTTCAACGTTCTTCAACTCATTTTAATTGCTTTTAAATAGCTACATGCTTTATAACCATCATTTTACAGACAGTGTGATATTACTAATTGTGGGGCAATAGCCATCTTCGCGGGATTTTCGGGGTTGAGCTTTGTCTATCTAGGCTCATCTTAAAATGAAGCAGCATTTCTTATGCTTATTCACTGAGATAATTTCTCACAACGTTGGACATCTTTAAATTGCCCACTGTCTGTAGAAAACATAGCTCTTCCACCGCTGGACTTTTTCTGTCAATTTCAACCGTCTTGATTGTTCTGGAATTTTCCATGTCGAACAATTCACCTACAAGTTAAACCTTCTAGTATTTTCCACTCACATATGGGAATACTTTTTCTAACCAAGGAATCTTCCTTATGAACAGCTAATCAACACCTAATTTTTCTTCCTCCGTTGGAATTTTTCTGCTGCATTCAACTATAACCTACAAATTTTCAACTCAATAGACTCTCGCAAATCTAGTGCAACTAGTTATTTTTCACCATTGCAATAACTTTCCTTGCTATAAACTTTCTGTGTTACAATAGTGAACTTTTCAGCCACGTCAATAGACTATAGTGAAACAGTGTTCGCTCGATTTCTCATCCGCGTCGCGCTCGTCCGAAATAAATAAAATAGGCCAAGAACTTTCTCTACAAAGTTCCTATTTCCTCTTCCTCAACCCCTCTTTACTAACAAATTAGGTTAATCTTTAAATTTATGTATTGTGCAACGAGGCTTCTCCAAACCATAGGCGCCCTCCCAACTTTCTCCACTTTCCATTTATTCACTCTGTATCAATATCAGCAGTTAGAAACTGCTTATTAATCTATTTCGTTTCTTGCTAGCACAAGAATTGGTTATTGTCTACCAAACCTTTCATTAATCTCTTTCATCCAGGTTTCACGAAAGGGTAACTTGTCCCATTTTTCCCTCGTGATCCTGTTTAAATATAGAAGTTCTAGAAGCTTCCTCTTAATTTTTTTCTTCAGGTTTCAAAATAAGTGACCTGCCCTATTTCTATAAATAACCACCGTAATTACTGTATAAATATAAGAAGTTATAGAAACTTCTACTTATTTTCTCTCTCTCTCTCTTTGTTGTTATAATTTCAAATTGTTATTTTTTCATACTTTTAAGATTTCGAAATATGAAATCTTAAAATACCCGCATCGTACCTGATTCATTCGGCTACGCCAGAATTACTTTATAATTGTTGTTACATACTTTAAAATTGTCCATTTTAAGCACTACTTTTAAAATCTTATTCAGATTTTTAGTGCTTACCACAAGTTTTAAACTTGTACCTAATTTAACGTTGTTTATAAATTGTAAACTTGTTATCTTTAGGTCTCAGACCTTCACATGTAACCTTTTAGAAATCACAATCATGATCTAACTGTTATTAATTCATTGTTAATTATTCAAACTTTAATTTATTGTTAATAAACCTTTTTTTCGTTATTCTTTTCGCTAGATTCACGCTTAGGTAGGACCCTGTCTTCCTTGACTCTTCCTAGGTTTATGCCCTCTTTAATAAAAATAAATCTATTGATAAGGTTTGCACTACTTGTTGTATTTGAGCAAGTACTTTTAGTTACAAACTTATTAAAGCCTCTCTTAGCTTTGATAGCTAATTCTAACTCGCCAGTAAGGCAAGTACAGCTCGCTCCGCCAGCTTCCTGCTTGTTGAGACTTTCTATAAACGTATGGTTGGTTTTCCAAATTTAAGTTTTTCTCATTGTCTAAACTTTTAGTCGGCACCTTGCTGGGTAAAAGCTTAGCTATTTCTAAATGCAACTCTTGGTGCTCTTACCAAAATTATTTTCAAAAGCATAACTGTTTCGTCACTACCCTTCCTGGTAGTACTCGGTCATTTGTTGAGAGGAATTACCCACCCGGAGTTAAGAAATATCACTACGAGCCTAACCTTTGCTCGCCTTTCAAAACATTTTGTTAAACCTAACTCCTTTGAATGTACAAACAGTAAATCTGTCACTCTTTGTCTTGCCAGACCACCACCCTTCCCCATAGTAGGCAAATTTATGCTTGAGAGGGAATACGCTATAGCCGTTTGCTTGCGTATAGCCCACGTTCCAGCTGCGTTTCCTGTTAGCTGCGTCCAGGTCCATACCCACTTTAGGTATCGGAAAGCTGGTTTACAGTGGCAGCTGCTTTTGAGTGTACTTAAAGTTAAAATTATAACTTATGTTGGACTCTCATCCTATTTCTTATCCCTTTTCTCCAGTCCGAAACCCACTTCTCTTTGTTCATCATCTTCCCTTGGGGGTCAGGTTATTCCCAAGCTAATAATCTAATCACCAGGCATCACTCCACACGCGACGGTACGTGTAACTCACCCAATGGGTGACCGCGTAAAAGTGGCTACAACTCTGGCGAGCCGAACATGTCTTTGGACATCCCCGGCACTAAAAGCGATGTACTAAAAAGGCAAAAAAAAACCAGAAAGAGTGAGGGTTGAGAAAATCTATAACTGGTTGTAGCGTGCTAAGTCTCTTGGGAACATTCCTCGCTCGTATTTCAACTTGTTAGTATTAACTATGTCTACCCGATGAGGGAGTCTGTGTGATATATATGAGTGTGCTTTTAGACATCTCAGATGCCTAGCCTATCACCGTAAACACGAAGCTAGGAGAGCGTTTCCGGTGATATATTCAACGCAATACATCCCTTTGAGTGTAAACAAAATCCTTAAAAAAAGTTGAATGTAGAAATTTGTAGGATGTAACGACAGAATGAAACCGAGTTGTGTGAAGACACTTTAGTTTCAGGACAAACGCAGGATCACGGGAAACTGTAATAAGTCTTGGGCTGATCTTCGAAGGTGGAATTAGTAAAGATAGAGAACGTTCATAGTATTTGTTGGCTTAGAAAAGGCTTTTGATAACGTCGATAGCAGTAATTTATTTGACATATTGAAAAGTAGAGGGATAGAAAGGTGGTCTACAATCCATACAGAAAACAGATGGTAGGTATTGGAGGTGATGGACATGACACAGAGCTGGTATTTACAAAAGTGAACGACAAGGTTGGAACATCGTCCATACTTTTCAATCTTTTCATTGTGCAAGCGAAGTGATGTACAGTATATAAGGGAGTGATATTGAAAGTAGAAGTAAAGGTTCACGGTGAAATTATTTCAACTCTGAGATTTGCTGAAGATGGCATTGTCAGATTTGTCGATCTACCACAGGTTGGTTGGTTGGTTCCTGAGTTTAGGCGCTGTGACAACGCGGTTATGTAGCCCCATGTACTTTGGGTGTGAGTAGAATTGGTCTGATAACAGGTGTTAATAAAATTGTGATGACTTTATTAATGTGTGATATCTGGTTTTAATTCAAATAAGGTCTGAATACGATAATTTCAAGTACCGTAGTTCTTACGTTCGCTACCAAACTACCGTCCACGACACCTAGCTGTGAATTTGGCTACTACTAGATGCCATCACAACCAGTGCCTGGTGGCGAACGTTGGAACTTAAGAGCATTAATCAAACCTAACCTACAAATTTTGCTTCTCACAAGTTTAGTTAGTGGAAGGTTCATTTGCATGCCAAAAATCTATGAATTGGGCAAGCCAGCTTTACTTCCTCTCCAAAGGAAGGCATACTGAGGGATTATTAACGCTCTTAAAAAATCCGACGAATTCAGCCGGGTTTGAACCCGCGACCTTGGGCATAGAACTCAGCAGCTACCAACTACGCCACCGAAGCCGCCTTATTCACCACAGGATTCGAATGAGTTCCCAAATGTTATGGACACAGTCTTGAGGAAAGGATTCTTGATGAAAATCAATAAATGTAAAACAAAAGTATTGTAATGCAGCCGGAAGAAATGTAAAAAAAAAAACACGTCGAATTGACTGGCAAAAAGCTAAAGAAAGTACGAGAATTCTGCTACTTGGAAAACAAAATACAGTAAGGCCTGCCTTCAACGGCCCTTTATTAAACGGAAACTTGTCTTAAACGGAAATATTTGAAGGTCATGTGAATTTAAGGGTGAATAACGTGCAAAATTCCCTTTATTAAACGGAAACTATGTTACGCGGACAAGGGAAATAAAAAAAACAGAAAATATCCAAGTTCCACAATGCACTGTCCAGAAAATTTTCAGGCACCGTGTGAAAGTCTACCTTGTCTGCTGTTGTCTAACAGTTGATTTTCTAGCTAACAAGGCATGTCTTCCTTCCTTTGTTCTCTAACTTACACGTCAAAATGTGCGGCTAATTGCCTGTTTTCTGTTCCCCAAGCCTTTGCCAATGCTCGCATTAATGAGTTGTCAATCAACAAATGCCAGTCTCCTTTCGCAGCACTTGTCAATCAGTTTAGAATTCAAGTTAGACTCAGACATGAAGTGACATCATACTAATATATAAAAATGAGATGGTGTGTGTCTGTCTTTCTGTCTAACTGTCTGTCTGTCTGTTACCTAATAACGCAAGAACCACTGGTCCGATTTAAATGAAATTTTGCATGGATGTAGCTGAGATACCAGGTTTACATATAGGATACTTTTAATTTCGATATTTTGCACTATTAAGAAATGGCGACCATTTTAGTGACGTCACTACACCCTTTGATTTCAGAATTTCATATTTCCATATCAAATAAAAAGAGAACGGTAGGAAATAGCAAACTTTTGATGGCACATACGAGCTTTGAAATTTAATTTCCTATCCGAAAGGTCCTTATCACTTTTCGTGTATCTCCAACGGTTAGCGAGTAAAACCTACTTTTGTGACGTCACTACACCCTTTGGATTCAAAATTTCATATTTCCATTTCAAATAAAAAGAGAACGCTATGAAATAGCACACTTTTGATGGTATACACGAGCTTAAGCATTTAATTTTCTATCCAAAAGTTTGTTATCACTTTTCGTGTATCTCCGACGGTTAGCGAGTATAACCTAAATTTGTGCAATAAAACACGGTCAACACCGAGCGGTGCAGTATATCTCTATATATATAAATAGATAATTTGTCTGTTTTTTTTTCTGAATTTCTACGGAAATTTGAGTTATTTACACGTTTCAGACTGTTTTATGATAGATGCGCGCGAAAATAATGTTTTGGTCTGTCTGTTTGATTGTCTGTGGACAAATTTGTTCCCTTATAACTCGAGAACGGCTGGGTGTATCAACGTAAAATTTGGTACAGATATCCATCAGAGGCACGACACTAATCATTGATGTAACCCTTCTCCGTTCCTCTCATAAAAGGGGGCCTTCCCCCTTAAAATGCATGCTGAAATAGGAGTAGAAGGACGAGACAAAAATCATTTTCAGCCCCTCGATGTGAGAGACAAAACTCGGGGGCCCTGAAGGGTCCCCGAAATCCACATTTTAAGGCCCTAAAACCGACCGTTTTTTGAGATATTCCCAGAAAACTAATTTCATTTAATAAACTAATGAACGAATACAAGCCGGTAACCATGGCAACAGATTCTCAGAGGTCCATCTATTGCTGTAAGACGCAATGCAATTCCATTAATTACATTGGTGTGAAAGTTTGCAAACGGCTAGAAGGTTATCACGGAACCAAATTAAGCTGTAGAATTCATCAATACGTATAATGCGCTTAAGGGGGTCAAGGGGTACAGTAGATTTTTTTCACGCGATTTACACCTCCGGGTGTGGTACGGCAGGTCTATTATATTCCTATCACTATATTATATTATTATTATTATATTATGGCGTACAACGAGGAGACAAAGCCCCCTCGGTGCCAGAAACAAAACTTGGGGGCCCTAAATGGTCCTCGAAAACTACATTATATGGCCCTAAAACCAAAAGTATCTGAAATATTCCCAGAAAACTAATTTAATTTAACAAACTAATGAACGAATGGAAATCGCTAATTATGACAACATTATCTCAAAGGGTGGCATCCAACTTTCCATCTATTTCTGTAAGAAGTAATGTTACTCTATTTATTACATTTCTGTGAAAGTTTGCAAATGGCTATACGGTTATCACGGAACCAACGTAGACTGTATAATTCATCAATGCAATTAATGGGGTCAAGGGGTAACCTAGATTTTTTCATGCAATTTTCACGTGCGACATATAGTACAGAAGGTCTATTATATCTCCAAACATTTTCAAAGTGAAATGCCATGCCCTGTGGTTCAGATTCCACGTAAAATGGAGGTCCCGTGGCTTATGATCTCGCGATTAATGGTCACGTAAAACTACAATCTTCCTTTATATCTCCAAACAGCAACATTATTTTCAAAAATTCCTGATTTGAATCAGCATTTTTTGCGGCTTTTAGGAATTTGGGCCATTTGAGACTAAAGAACCTGAATTTTCATGCACCACAAGGCTTTATAATTTTTGAAAGAGGTCTTCCTGTGTCTGGGGACTTAACACAACGTAGAGGGTCATTTTTTATGTGAGGTGTATTGCGTTTCGTCTACAAGGCTTTCAATTCTATTTCACGTCAAGAAGTACACGTTAGGTAAATTTAGTTTGAGAGCAAATTTTAACTAATTTTTTTTTTGTCGACATACGGGTTCATCGTAAGGATGATTTTGTTTGATACTGTATGGTAGATATACCCATATTTGGATATCTGGGTGATATGTTGTAGACAATAGAATTGTCTGTCTGTCTTTCTGTGTATCTTTATGTACGCCTATAAATCGTGTTCGGAGGCGTGGTGCATCGTAAAATTAGGTATGGTAAACATGAGTCAATACACCAATCATTTATAAAACTCCTCACCGTACTTCTCAAACAGTAGAAGGGTGTATATAGGGAAAAACTTCTCAAAATACATGCTAAAATAGGCGAAATATAAAAATTATCCTAGAAGGGCGATCAAGCATATGTTGCGCTTCTCAATGTGAGACACAAAATACGCGAGTCTATAAGGGGTCTCCGAAAACCACATTTTAAGGCCCTTAAATTAACAGTGTGTGTGATATTCCCAGAAAACCAACTTCGTTCTGATAAACTTATGAAGGAATGAAAAACCGCTAACCATTGCAACAGTAGCTGAATTGATAATGTCTGGTGTTAATATATAACACCATTCGAAGGACGGGTACTTCTGCTATACTAATATATTAAAAAAATGAGATGGTGTGTGTCTGTCTTTCTGTCTGTCTGTGTGCTACTCAATAACGCAAGAACCACTGGTCCTATTTAAATGAAATTTTGCATGGATGTAGCTGATTTACCAGGTTTACATATAGGATACATTTTATTTCGATATTTTGCACTATTAAAAATGGCGACCATTTTAGTGACGTCACTACACACTTTAATCAAAACTTCATATTTCCTTATCAAATAAAAAGAGAACGCTAAGAAATAGCAAACTTTTGACGGTACATACGAGCTTCACTTTTCGTTTATCTCCAACGGTTAGCGAGTAAAACCCACATTTATGACGTCACTACACCCTTTGGTTTCAAAATTTGATATTTCCAATCCAAATAAAAAGAGAACGCTAAGAAATAGCAACCTTTTGATGGCATACATGAGCTTTAACTTTCAATTTTCTATCCAAAAGGTCCTTTCGTGTATCTCCAACGGTTAGCGAGTAAAACCTACATTTGTGCAATAAAACACGGTCAACACCGAGCGGTGCAGTATATCTCTACATATATAAAAAAGAAAATTTGTCTGTTTTTTTTTCTGAATTTCTACGGAAATTTGAGTTATTTACACGTTTCAGACTGTTTTATGATAGATGCGCGCAAAAATAATGTTTTGGTCTGTCTGTCTGTCTGTCTGTTTGTTTGATTGTCTGTGGACAACTTTGTTCCCTTACAAATCGAGAACGGCTGGGTGTATCAACGTAAAATTTGGTACAGATATCCATCAGAGGCACGACACTAATCATTGATGTATCTCTTCTCTGTACCTATCATAAAAGGGGGCATACCCCCTTAAAATACATGCTGAAATAGGAGTAGAAGGACGAGACAAAGCTCATTTTCAGCCCCTCAATGTAAGAGACAAAACTCGGGGGCCCTAAAAACACATTTTAAGGTCCTACGTCCAACCGTTTTTGAGATATTCCCAGAAAACTGATTTAATTTAATAAACTAATGAACGAATGCAAGCCGATAACCATGGCAACAGATTCTCAGAGGTCCATCTATTGTTGTAAGACGCAATGCAATTCCATTAATTACATTAGTGTGAAAGTTTGCAAACGGCTAGATGGTTATTATGGAACCAAATTAAGCTGTAAATTTCATCAATATGTAAAATGCGCTTAAGGGGGTCAAGGGGTAGTCTAGAATTTTTTCACGCGATTTACACCTGCGGGTGTGGTATGGCAGGTCTATTATATTCCTATCCCTATATTATATTATTATTATTAGTATTATATTATGGCGTACAACGACGAGACAAAGCCCCTCGGTGCCAGAAATAAAACTCGAGGGTCCTCGAAAACTACATTATAAGGCTCTAAAACCAACAGTTTCTGAAACATTCCCAGAAAACTAATTAAATTTAATTTAACAAACTAACGAAGGAATGCAAATCGGTAACCATGACAACATTATCTCAAAGGGTGGCATCCAACTTTCCATCTATTTCAGTAAGAAGCAATTTATTACATTTATTACATATCTGTGAAAGTTAGCAAATATAAGGTTATCACGGAACCAACGTAGACTGAATAATTCATCAATGCAATTAAGGGGGTCAAGGGGTAATCTAGGATTTTTTCATGCAATTTTCACGTGCGACATATAGTACAGAAAGTCTATTATATCTCCAAACAACAACATTATTTTCAAAAATTCCTGAATTGAATCAGCATTTTTTGCGGCTTTTAGGAATTTGGGCCATTTGAGACTAAAGAACCTGAATTTTCATGCACCACAAGCTTTTATAATTTATGATAGAGGTCTTCCTGTGTATGGGGACCCAACACAACGTAGAGGGTCAGTTTTTATGTGACGTGTATTGCGTTTCATCTACAAGGCTTTCAATTCTATTTCATGTCAGGAAGTACACGTTGGGTGAATTTAGTTTGAGAGAACATTTCAACTAATCTTTTTTCTTTTCTTTGTTGTCGACATACGGGTTCATCGTAAGGATGATTTTCTTTGATACTGTGTGGTAGATATAACCATATTTGTATTTCTGGGTGATATGTTGTAGACAAGAGAATTGTCTGTCTGTCTTTCTGTGTATCCTTATGTACGCCTATAACTCATGTTCGGATGCTTGGTGCATCGTAAAATTAGGTATGGTAAACATGAGTCAATACACCAATCATTTATAAAACTCTTCACCGTACTTTTCATACAGTAGAAGGGTGGATATAGGGAAAAACTTCTCAAAATACATGCTAAAATAGGCGAAATATAAAAATTATCCTAGAAGGACGACCAAAGCATATGTTGCACTCTTCAATGTGAGACAAAACATTCGCGAGTCTATAAAGGGTCTCCGAAAACCACATTATAAGGCCCTTAAATTAACAGTGTGTGTGATATTCCCAGAAAACTAACTTCGTTCTGATAAACTTATGAAGGAATTACAAGCCGCTAACCATTGCAACAGTAGCTCAATTGATAATGTCTGGTGGGGCCGATAGCCTAGATGTTAGGCCCCTTAAAACAACAATTATCATCATCATCATAATGTCTGGTGCGTCTCTAAAAGCAACAGTACTTAAAAGGGACGTAACACCAATAACATTATTATTATTATTATAATGTCTGGTGTTAATACCGAACACCGTTCGAAGAACGGGTACTTCTGCTAGTAATCAATAAAAGAAAATATATGATCCCTAAGTTTCAAAGCTCCTTTTTATATATTTTTTTAGCCTACTTTCGATTTTTGCAAAAAATGAAAGTAGACTTATGAGATCACTACAGGGTGAAAAAAAGTGTGTCTGTCTGTGTGTGTATGTGTGTGAGTCTGTGTGTGTGTGTGTGTGAGTGTGTGTACTCTGAATGTCTGTCCCCCCCTATCAATTCGAACACGGTGAAACCGAATTGAACGAAATTTGGTACAGAGGTAGAACAAGCAAAGGGCACCTCAGTGTCATGTTTTATATCGCCGCCATCTTTACTAAAACTGAATGGCGGCCACTCAAACGTTCAAAACGTAAAATCAAATAACGACTAACCAAATCATCCGATCTCTACCAAATTTGGTAACAACATACCTTCGTATAGGATGCGTCTTGTGACCAAACTACAAGGTCGTCCGCCATACCATTTCAGGATGGCGGCCGTGCGAATTATGCAAACTTTATAATCCATATCATGGGACCCACCAGTTCCGATTATCGAGCCGAGAATCGTTTTAACTGTTCTAAAGGAAGAGGCACGTTCGAAATTAAAAGTTTATTTTGTAATACTATAGTGCAGACGTGATTTTAGAAAGCTGAGCCGATTCAGTAATAAGACAAGATGGCAGCGGATATCTTGTGCCTGACTTATATTTCATTAATTTGAGTATTGCATGCAATATAGCGTACTGATACAAAATAAATAAACTTTGTATGAAATGCTTTATATATAAATAATATACTCCAGTGATGAAATCGTTTAGTATAAATCATTATTTGCTAACAAGTTCTATGTAAGTCATTTTATATAGAACGATATTAGTTGACACGATTAGCTCAGTGGTAGAGCATTAGCCTATCGCTCAAATGCCTATGGTTCAAACCCGATCAGAGCTAGGTTTTTTGCTTGAAATGTTATATGTTTATTGTTTTGTAATGACTCAGACGTTTTAAAATTAAGCGTTATATTGTGCATATTATGGTGTAAAATATATATTTAATTAAAACATAATTCGCCAGCAGATTTACTCGAGACATCTAGCTGCCAAAAAGGTAACTGCACGCCGACCTACTTATTAACTTCCAGATTTTATTGAAAAGTTTCTTCTTCTGGCCGCTAGAATGCACTCGCTCTGTTAGGATTATATTGTTCGATATTTCACCACTAGATGTCACGACTAGTCTACGTGGGGCTCCATTGATTACTATACCATTGGCATTTTATGCGCATCGAATTTGAAGAATGACAAGATGATACTACGATACATTTTTACTTTTTATTTTAAAGGGTTTGTAACAGCCTATTTTGCGTTACTTGAAAATGTTATTTGAAGTAAAGAACAAAACGATTTCACATAGTAACTGAATTCAAGCCGTTGGTGTTAGTTCAGGTTATTAATTACTACTTTTATTTCAGGCAAATAGCAATCGAAAATATCCACATAGTTTGTATACACACGTCTCTGTAGGGTCATGGAAAGATTTATTAATTCAATTAGGGTTGTGAAAGCCATGCACAACCAGACGTGTAAAGACATGCCTCAACTCAAAGTTGGATGTTGCCCACGGCAGGTCGTATATGTAATAATAATAATAATAATCATAATAATATCGTATGGCCTCGGGTGCCTGGTGCAAGCTTTGCTATTTGACACCCAGAGGGTAGCTTGCATGTCGAATTTCGTAGTTCCTTGACTATGAAAGTCAGGGAGGTTAGATGTTAGATATCTAATCTCCTTGAACACAATAGCGCTTTCTAGTAGAGAAATGAGGAACTTTGTGCTGGCGGAAACTCCCGAGATTAATTTTGCCATTATGAACTCGGCCTACTGAATTCAAATGGGTTCTTTGACATGCCAACATCGTATGACATGCGTATCGTATTTTTGCCGCCTTTCAAAAATCACTTACCACGGTCAGGGGCGAACCTGCAATCTTGGGGTTAGTAGACCGGTACGCTATCCACTCACCCACCGTGGCGAGCTAATAATAATAATGTTATTGGTTTTACATCCCTTTTAACTACTGCTGCTTTTAGAGACACCGGGGTGCCGGAATTTTGGCCCGAAGGGGATCTTTAACGTGCCAGTAAATGTACTGACACGGCTCCCTCGCATTTGTGCACCCTCAAATGCCAGCTGACTGCGCCAGGATTCGAACCTGCAACCTAGGGCCCAGCAAGCGAGAACGTTACCGCTGAGCCACGCAGCCAGTCCGGTCGATTATGTCTCCAGATCCATAACATTCTTGATATACTTCTTACCTCTCTTTCTTCAATGATGGTAGCAGTTTTTATCTAGGTTGAGGCGTTTGGTAGAGGTAAATCGTTTCTAAGGTCTTCAACAAAGAATAGTTCTATTATACTCTTTGATAATAACAACGAGTTATAACTATACTCATATATATAGGAGAAAGTAGGCTATATGTTCTTTACTGAACATCTTGTTTAGCCTACTTTCGATTTTTGCAAAAAATGAAAGTAGACTTATGAGATCAACACAGGGCGAAAAAAGTGTGTCTGTCTGTGTGTGTGTGTGTGTGTGAGTCTGTGTGTGTGTGTGTATGTGTGTGTGTGAGTCTGTGTGTGTGTGTGTGTGTCTGTGTGTGTGTGTGTGTACTCTGAATGTCGGTCCCCCCCTATCAATTCGAACACGGTCAATGCGAATTGAACGAAATTTGGTACAAAGGTAGCACTAGCAAAGGACACCTCAGTGTCATGTTTTATATCGCCGCCGTCTTGACGGAAACGTAATGGCGACCACACAAATGTTCAAAGCTTAAATCAAATTACGACTAACCTAATCATCCGATCTCTACCAAATTTTCCAACAACATACCTTTATGGGGGGAACATCCTTTGACCAAACCAATAGGTCATCAGCGTAATAGTTTGCGGATGGCGGCCATCTTTGTGTGAAAATCGATTCCCCCTATTAATTCGAACATGGTGCAACCGAATGGAACGAAATTTGGTACATAGGAAGTACTAACAAAAGGCACCTCAGTGTCATGGTTTATATCGCCGCCATCGTGACGGAAACGTAATGGCGGCCACACAAATGTTCAAAGCTTAAATCAAATTACGACTAACCTAATCATCCGATCTCTACCAAATTTTGCAACAACATACCTTTATGGGGGGAGCATCTTTTGACCAAACCAATAGGTCATCAGCGTTATAGTTTGCGGATGGCGGCCATCTTTGTGTGAAAATCGATTCCCCCTATTAATTCGAACATGGTGCAACCGAATGGAACGAAATTTGGTAAAGAGGTAGTACTAACAAAAGGCACCTCAGTGTCATGTTTTATATCGCCGCCATCCTGACGGAAACGTAATGGCGGCCACACAAATGTTCAAAGCTTAAATCAAATTACGATTAACCTAATCATCCGATCTCTACCAAATTTTGCAACAACATACCCTTATAGAGGAAGCATCCTTTGACCAAATGAATAGGTCATTAGCCTAATAGTTTGCGGATGGCGGCCATCTTTGTGTGAAAATCAATTCCACCTATTAATTCAAACACGGTGAAACCGAATGGAACGAAATTTGGTACAGAGGTAGCACTAGCAAAAGGACATCTCAGTGTCATGTTCTATATCGCCGCCATATTGACAGAAACGTAACGGCGGCCACACAAATGTTCAAAGCTTAAGTTAAATTACGACTAACATAACCATCCGATCTCTACCAAACTCTGCAACAACATACCTTAATGGAGGGAGCATCCTTTGACCAATCTAATGGGTATTAGCCTAATAGATTGCGGATGGCGGCCATCTTTATGTCAAAATTGATTCCCCCTATTAATTCGAACACGGTGGAACCGAATGGAACAAAATTTGGTACAGAGATAGCACTAGCAAAGGGCACCTCAGTGTCATATTTTATATCGCCGCCATCTTGACTGAAACGTAATGGCGGCCACACGAATGTTCAAAGCTTAAATCAAATTACGATTAACCTAATCATCCGATCTCTACCAAATTTTGCAACAACATACCCTTATAGAGGAAGCATCCTCTGACCAAATGAATAGGTCATTAGCCTAATAGTTTGCGGATGGCGGCCATCTTTGTGTGAAAATCAATTCCACCTATTAATTCGAACACGGTGGAACCGAATGGAACGAAATTTGGTACATAGGTAGTACTAACAAAAGGCACCTCAGTGTCATGTCTTATATCGCCGCCATCTTGACGGAAACGTAATGGCGGCCACACAAATGTTCAAAGCTTAAATCAAATTACGACTAACCTAATCATCCGATCTCTACCAAATTTTGCAACAACATACCTTTAGGGGGGAGCATCCTTTGACCAAACTAATAGGTCATCAGCGTAATAGTTTGCTGATGGCGGCCATCTTTGTGTGAAAATCAATTCCCCCTATTAATTCAAACACGGTGAAACCTAATGGAACGAAATTTGGTACAGAGGTAGCACTAGCAAAGGGCATCTCAGTGTCATGTTTTATATCGCCGCCATATTGACAGAAACGTAATGGCGGCCACACAAATGTTCAAAGCTTGATTTAAATTACGACTAATATAACCATCCGATCTCTACCAAACTTTGCAATAACATACCTTTATGGAGGGAGCATCCTTTGACCAATCTAATAGGTTATTAGCCTAATAGTTTGCGGATGGCGGCCATCTTTATGTCAAAATAGATTCCCCCTATTAATTCGAACACGGTGGAACCGAAGGAACGAAATTTGGTACAGAGATAGCACTAGCAAAGGGCACCTCAGTGTCATGTTTTATATCGCCACCGTCTTGACTAAAACGTAATGGCGGCCACACGAATGTTCAAAGCTTAAATCAAATTACGATTAACCTAATCATCCGATCTCTACCATATTTTGCAACTACATACCTTTATGGAGGGAGCATCCTTTGACCAATCTAATAGGTCATTCGCCTAATTGTTTGCGGATGGCGGCCATCTTTATGTCAAAATTGATTCCCCCTATTAATTCGAACACGGTGGAACCGAATGGAACGAAAATTGGTACAGATGTAGCACGAGCAAAGAGCACCTCAGTGTCATGTTTTATATCGCCGCCATCTTGACTGAAACGTAATGGCGGCCACACGAATGTTCAAAGCTTAAATCAAATTACGATTAACCTAATCATCCGATCTCTACCAAATTTTGCAACAACATACCCTTATAGAGGAAGCATCCTTTGACCAAATGTATAGGTCATTAGCCTAATAGTTTGCGGATGGCGGCCATCTTTGTGTGAAAATCAATTCCACCTATTAATTCAAACACGGTGAAACCGAATGGAACGAAATTTGGTACAGAGATAGCACTAGCAAAGGGCATCTCAGGGTCATGATTAATATCGCCGCCATATTGACAGAAACGTAATGGCGGCCACACAAATGTTTAAAGCTTAAATCAAATTACGACTTACATAACCATCCGATCTCTACCAAACTTTGCAACAACATACCTTTATGGAGGGAGTTTCCTTTGACCAATCTAATAGGTTATTAGCCTAATAGTTTGCGGATGGCGGCCATCTTTATGTCAAAATTGATTCCCCCTATTAATTCGAACACGGTGGAACCGAATGAACGAAATTTGGTACAGAGGTAGCACTAGCAAAGGGCACCTCAGTGTCATGTTTTATATCACCGCTATCTTGACTGAAACGTAATCGCGGCCACCCAAATGTTAAAAGCTAAAATGTAATTACGACCAACCTAATAATCTAGTCTCTACCAAATTTTGCAACACCATATCTTTATGTGGGAAACATATTCTGACCAAACTGCAAGAACATCAGCCCAATAGTTTGCAGATGGTGGCCAAGTATGTGTGCAAATCGATTCCCCCTATCAATTCAAACACTGTGAAACCGAATTGAACGAAATTTTGTACAGAGGTAGCACTAACAAAGGGCACCTCATATTCATGTTTAATATCCCTATAGCATGTTGTATTTCAACAAGCTACTACAACCAACATTCAATCATACTCCTTGAAAAGGACAAAGAGTTATAACAATACCCATGCATTTAGGAGAAAGTAGGCTATATGTTCTTTACTGAACATCTTGTTTTGTGTAAGATTTCATTACCATTTGATACGTTGTATTTTCACTTATCAATGTGTAAATGCTCCACAGTTAATAATTTGTTGATATAAAACTGTTAAGTACTGTTTTCTTCGCGAAATAATACGGCCCTTTCTATTTCCCGACGTGATATAAATGTAAATAAACTATTATTTCCAACTAAAGTTTAACTTAAAATAGCCTAACACAATATTATTAACTTTCCAAAATGACACCTACACTCGGTTACTAACAGAATGGCAACTAATAAGTGGTGTATTTTTTGAAAGGGATGGGAAAAGATAGTGCCACACCCACCCCTCTGGTTAAGTGAACAGCTGATCATTTTTTAGCCTATTTTGGTTGGTTGGTTCCTCAGTTTCGGGGCTGCGACAACGCAGTCATGTAGCCCCATGTACTTTGGGTGTATGTAGAATCTGTCTGATAACCGGTGTTAATTGTGATGGCTGTATTAGTGTGTGTATCTGTTTTTTAATTTAAGTACAGACTGCAACTTAGAATTTTTCAAATAGTTCCTACTTTTGCCGCCAAACGCCACCGTCAACGACTACTAGGCCTAGTTCAGAAATTAGCTACTATACGCCACCGCAGTCGGCTCTTGGCAACGAACGTAGAACCTAAGAGCGTTATTTACATTCTTAACCTATCCAATTTAGCTTCACACAGGTGTAATTAGTGGAAGGTTCTTTAACATGCCATAAATCTATGACATGGGACCACCGGCTTTACTTCCCCTCCGAAGGAAGGCATCTGAGGGATTTTTAACGCTCTTAAAAAATCCGACGGCTTCGGCCGGGTTTGAACCCGCTATCTTGGGAATATAAGCTCAGCATGCTACCAACTACGCCACTGAAGCTGCCTTAGCCTATTTTCATTTATAAAAAAAATAGGCTTATTAGATCACCTTTTGTTGGCACGTGTGTGTGTATGCGTCCGTGTGTGTGTGTGTATGTGTGTGTGTTTTGTGCCCCCTCCCCTAATAACTCCTAAACGGCTGGAGAGATTACAATGAAACTCAGCAAGGTCATAGTACTATTTTGGCCACCCCGATCGTTCTCTTCAAATTTTATTACATCTCACCAATCCAACATGGCGGCTGTGCGAAATATTTCACCGGCATTCTATATCTCCAAAACTATTACTCATATCATCCTGAAATTTTGTATGGTGATAAAGGGCACTAATTCAAGTTCATCTATGTTACTTTGAAAAATCTGTTAACTACAAAACGAACATGGCGGCCAAGCGAAGTTGAAACATTTAAATAGTCTTTTCTCTCGATTTTACTATCCGAACGCAGTGAAACTTGGAACAGCAAATGACTATACAAATTGCAATGCACTGACATGTAATTTAGCTCAATTGTTTACATAAACTCAAGATGGTGGCTATGATTTTTTTAAATTAAGTCTTTATTTCTTGTGTTCTAATCATGCGATCGAAATCAACGATTGAATAATGAACGTACACAATAATCCTCATCTAATCGTACACAACTATATGGCCTAGATATATTAAAATCCAACATGGCAACCATCCGAAATACTTAGATGGTTCTCAATATCTATTAATTTATGACAGCAATCAAACTGAAATTTTGAATGTGTATAGAGGCTATAAACATAAGTTCACCTATGGAATGTTCAATAAGCTGGTGAGCACAAATCCAACATGGCAGCAACGCGAAATTTAAATATTCAAATGGACGTTTCTCGCGATTTAACCATCTGAGCGCAGTGAAACTTGGCACGGTATATGGTTACACAAATTGTAATCCACTGGCATCTAATTCATTTAACTTATTTTCATAACCACAAGATGGCGGCTGAGCGAAATTTAATATCTCCGTTTTATTTCTTGTATCCTAATCATACGATTGAATTTTGAATCAAACACCTACACAATAATCTTCATGTAATAGTGCATAACTCTAAGGCCTATATATGAAAATCCAACATGGTGACCATCTGAAATACTTAGATGGTTCTCAATATCTACGAATCTATTGCAGCAATTAAACTGAAAATGTGTATGTTGATAGAGGCAATTAATACAAGTAGGGTATATGAAAAATACGCTATTTAATTCTTCATGGAATTACTTGTTCTCATTCAGTAACTATTAGGGTAATGTTAAATATTTTACACGAGTGATTAGAAATGCTTTGAAATTAATAAGTATAAACAATCCGAAGATTGGTTGTATTCAAAATTAAAAACTTATTATTAAATTTCATATTTTTATTATTTGGCTCTGGGGCATGATTCATCCCCCTGCTCCCCCCCCCCCCCCCCTCCCCTCCACCCGTAGTTATGTCACTGTTGGACATGTAGTACTGTACGTCCGTGCTGCTTTCAAATAGTATATTAAAACGAAAATGGTTCATCATATGGGTTACCTTAGTCTCCTTGTGAAGTACACTGACCGGCAAAAAAAAAAAAAAACGATCACAGTAAATACAGTAGTTATAGCATGGAATTAAGGATAATTGGTTTTTCTGGATGATTACCATTCTTCATGTCATTGTTTCACTTAACAATAGCGATTCTTTGACATGATGCTGTTTCCCGCGGAAAGATGTGAGCGCAATCGCTATCGTCAACAATGCAATGTTCTTTTTTCCTTTGCCACTTTTAGGCATAGGAAAATATCATTACAGCCATATCCTCAGTTGTTCTTGCGCAATTCAGAAACGAATATGCACTTGAGGCCTGAAGATGTTGCCAGGGCAGTGGCTTTGATCGAAAATGGTGGCGTACACATCTTTCCGCGGGAAACAGCATCATGTCAATGAATCGCTATTGTTAGGTGATACAAGGACATGAAGAATGATAGTACATCCAGGAAATCTTACTTCCATGCTATAAACAGTAACTTATTTACTACGCCTAGAGCTTACATATTTATGATTTAAATGAAAGTAATGTTGAATTTTTCAAGTGATCGTTTTTTCTTTGCCGTCCAGTATATAAAGAATGACAAAACTAATACTCACCCATGAAGTACTGAGTGAAACCTGGCCGGGTACTCCGATACACCAGCACAACACCATCCTTGTCCACATGCGTAAGGAACATGGATGGACTCTTCATCTTCGGGTAGGTGAACCGCATCTGAAGGTGGATATTATCCACATTCTGGAGGAAGTCGCAGAAGTAGCGTCCTGTTGCCTTAATTGTCACGTCATAGCTGCAACGATAAAACCATACCAGAACAGTAAGGCGAATATCTCCTAAAAAGCACCTTGTTCACTAGAAACATCGTAGTCAATTCAGCCCCGTGTATTTGGGTGTACGTAGAATGTTTCTGATGACCTGTGCTATTGTAGTGTGTGTATTTGCGATTGAGGCTAGGGTGGTAAGGAGAAGGCCATGACCTTAAATTAGGAACCATTTGTTTTAGTAGAAGTATGAAACCACGAAAAACCACCTCTAGGATGTCTGAGATGGGAATCGAGCCCACCTGTTCTCAATTTCGCTTCACGAAGCTGAGTGAACCCCGTTCCAACCCTGAGATCAAAATAAAATTTCTGGCAAGGACTAGAATCGAATCCAGTATCTTGAGGATGATAGGGAAATATGCTAGCCACTACACGTACTTAAGCCATATTGTGATACAGTATAACCAATTGGAAATACTCCTGTTCAAATTAATTGTTTATCAAGATATTAAGTTGATTAGTGCTCTGTATTGAAAACTCCCTTATGTGGCTCGGGGTACGTATCGAGACTCCGGACCGAGAGAATTTGGGTTTGATTTACTTCCTACTTTTTTATTTATATGCACGTAAATAATAATACTAATACTACTACTAATAATAATAATCCCGGCCACGGTGGCCGAGAGCGCTCACGTGCTAGCTCGTTCCTTGCTGAAATTGTAAGATCATGGGTTCAAATCTCACCTAGACTGTCCTGAAAATAGTTTCCATATTTTCCCATTTTCACCACCAGGCAAATGCCGGAATGGTTCCTTTCAACAGGTCTACGGTCGATTTCCTTCCAAAATCTCTTCCCTGCCCCTTCCTTAATTAGGCCCAAGTTAGCGGTCGCCTGGGCGATCAACCTGTCAGCATCTTCAGTTGTATCTGCTGACAAAGTGAGTTCAGCTTCCAGACACCATCCGTGTGACGGTAGAGGAATGATCCCTAGCAGAGTCCGTGAGTGAAGCCGAGCTGGGAGGATAAGCGATAATAGCAACAACAATAATGAAATGAAAATCCACAGCCTGCTTCCAGTCTCCGACCGGGTCAGGAATGGAATGAATGAAGCCCCTGTCTAGCGGCGAGGATATGAACTGTGCCGGCAGCCGAGGCCTGACGCACTCCTCTGGGGCAATGATTAAATGAATGACAGATGGAATGAAATGATAGTGGAGAGTGTTGCTGGAATGAAATTTTGACAGGGAAAACCGGAGTACCCGGAGAAAAACCTGCCTGCCTCCGTTTTGTCCAGCACAGATCTCACATTGAGTGACCGGGATTTGAACCACGGACCCAGCGGTGATAGGCCAGCGTGCTGCCGCCTAAGCCACGGAGGCTACAAACAATAATAATAATAATAATAATAATAATAAATGGAGAATTTCGGCTATTAGGTCTTGCGTTGGACAGACAGTACAAGCCATATAGATGAAATGTAGAGATTTGATATGTCTGACCCAGGAGAGACTCAAACCGTCGATGTACGGCTTTGTACGAGCGCCGTTGCTCTGACACAAAGCTAATGAAGCACACATCTTAATTTTCATTGGCGTAGTGTTCCGTATAAATTTTACCCTCATTGATTGCAGCTCTTCACCCCACATGTCCTTGTGTGATATGGTCTACTTCACGGCATAGTAACTAGCATTTTTATCTGTCACCACGGAGATCCGGGTTCGATAATCGGCTCTGCCAAAATATTTTATTCTAGTCTGAAGGTTGGAACGGGGTACATTCAGAGGTAGGTTCGAATCCCACCACGGTCATCCTGGAAGTGGTTTCGCTTGGTTTCCTACTTTTAATCCAGGAAGATGCCAAAATGGTTCTTAAATTTAGGCCACGGCTGCCTCCTTCCCAATCTTCACCTGAATTACAAATATACACACTAATGAAAATGAAAATCCACAGCCTGCTTCCAGTCTCCGACCGGGTCAGGAATGGAATGAATGAAGCCCCCATCTAGCGGCGAGGATATGAACTGTGCCGGCTGCCGAGGCCTGACGCACTCCTCTGGGGCAATGATTAAATGAATGACAGATGAAATGAAATGATAGTGGAGAGTGTTGCTGGAATGAAATTTTGACAGGGAAAACCGGAGTACCCGGAGAAAAACCTGTCTGCCTCCGTTCTGTCCAGCACAGATCTCACATGGAGTGACCGGGATTTGAACCACGGACCCAGCGGTGAGAGGCCGGCGTGCTGCCGCCTAAGCCACGGAGGCTTCTCATACACACTAATACAACCATCAAAATAGCACAGGTTATCAGACAAATGTTAAACACGCCCAAGTACACGGGGCTCAATGACTACGAAGCCCAAAGCCCTTCAAATGAAACAACAACAGCTTAACATCTTAATTCTTGATTTTTTGTCCCATTTAATAGTGACAATTAGCTAATACATGTAAATATTTACAGGAGTGTACTTACATACAGCAGAACGTCGATAATCAGGACAACAAAAATCCGGGCTGTCGATTATCCGGACGACAAAAATCCGGACTGTCGATAATCCAGACGACAAAATTCGAACCGTCGATAATCCGGACGTCAAAAATCCGGACCGTCAATTATTCGGACGACAAAATCCGGACCGTCGATAATCCGGATTCAATTCCGGTGATAAAGAAGTTGAGTGAATTTGTCTAACAAATGCGTTGATGTGACAGCCTGGGCGAATCAAAGACTTGGCCGCAAAAATGCGGGCCACTACTGCAGTTCGAAAATCAATAACAGATTTTTTAAGAGCTCCGATAATTTATAAACTGTACAGTATTCCGTAAATATGTACATATTGTGCATTTCATATGTATGTATATTCTTTCTTAAAATACATTATGAAAATTTCATGCCTCTGTATCAGTGCGAAGGTATTGGTGCAGTACATTGTGGTTATCAGCTGCAATAAGCGTTTCATTTATTCCGATCCTTACCCTTGAGCGCTATGTGGCGATAAATGACACTATTGCTACCTCAGGAGTTCGGGACAGCCGAAGTTTTCCAAAGTGCTCTGCTTATTTTCCTACGGCACTATGTGACAAAAGACGACACTCTTGGTGTCTACTTTTATAACAGTCACTGAGATATAGGCCCTAGGCAGTGTCGTTTATTTCACTTACTCCTCTTTCGAACCATATTTTTCAATTCGTTTGTAAATTACATGTGGCAGTACTGTAGTTAGTAAATAACCGTTTCCCTGTTCATTATTATCATTATCATTGTAACGTTACGAGTTCTATGCGCCACGTTGGTACGATAAATGTAACGTTTTATGATTCGAAGGTGGAGGTAATTATTAATACCACAAGGGAATATTTTTATCATCACATACTCCATTTATTTTCTGCAGTACTTCACTTAATCTTTCTATCTATATATTCTCAATTTTCAAACATTTCATTTCTACTATCCACTAAAGTTATCTTTCCTCTACACATCTCAATCTTACTTCTTTTTTCAATCCAAAACATAACCCACACCATTCTTGCTAATGAGAATCTGAACAACTGACATAATTTTCTCTCCCCTCATATTTTCTACAATCTCCATAGATTTTCTAAACATATACTAATTCAATAAATAAAACATGGCCCTCTTCTCCTTTACTGATGAACTATTGCAAGGAATCTCTATATCTCAAACGCTAAGGCCTGAAGTACCTGTACAATAGCCCACCAGCAAAGAGTAGTCATGATCCTAACCTACAAAATGAACAGTGACATATGACCACTGTAACCACATGTTACATCATCACGGGAAAATGAACTGAATATTACGCCCATTATAGCCTACTGTACTACTTATCACCCCCACCATAAAAATTATTATTTTAATTTTGTTTCTGTTGGTTTAAGTATCAACTGCCAGGTAGTAGTATTCATTATCATCCATAAAACAAACCCACCGGCCGAAGCCGAGTACTACTGATAGTACATTATAAGTTCGTATTAATTAATGGTTTTATGTATCTGCTGCAATTATTTAACCAATAAAATGAATTATAACGGTTTTAGCAAGATTTCGTTTTGTTATGAACTCAAACGACCTTTTCGTTGGTTGTTTTCGAAAATCCGGATACTTTGATAATCCGGACAGGGTCGGTCCGGACACAATTAATCCGGATTATCGACGCTCTACTGCTCTACATTTATATCTTGTACCCCGCCCATTTATTGGTCATATTTGTGTTGACCAACTGAAGAGCGACAAATAAAAATTGAATCGGCCGGAGTTGAAATGTATTGAGTCAGTTTACACTACTTTTCAGGAGACAGATAAAACGTCATTGACAGAACAGAACTTAACAAACACACTATATTAGTCATCTATGTTGTGAAGCAACTATTCAGGTTATATTTGTATTAGCAGAATATCAATATTAATTTAATAAACATATTTTTCAATTAAGTTTTGGAAACGTGACTTAATGCCTTTCAGCTCCGTGGTCAGTTTCGTGCGGCATAAACTGTCCAGAATTAATATTTCACATGATAGTTTATTGTAAAATGGAGTTGTAACATGAAAACCGCCTAAACCCTGTACAAATGTAATTTACAATAGCACTGTAACACGCGGGAATCTTGCAGTGCGGCCAAGATTAAGTACGGAATACGACACTGAAAGGCAGCGAGTCATTGCTTAATACCGACAGTAGTGGCTACGCTGGCTAAAGCGCTGCGTTAGTCCATGGGGCCAAGCTCTCTGCTGACTCGGTAGACGCGTGGGTTCGAGCCCCACCGTGGGCTGTCCTTGGAATGGTTTTCCATTTCCAACACCAGGCAAATGCTGCGACAGTACATTCTGATGACAGGCCACGGCCGCTTCCTTCCACATCCTTGCCCAGTTTCATTCATCTTCATCCATTCCATCTCTCATCACGACGCGCAGGTCACCCACGGGCGTCGCATAGAAAGACCTGCAATCGGCCTCTCAGGAGGCCACACGACCAAAAAAAATTGACTTAATACTTTTGTCCTCTGATCGCACTACATGTAGGAGTGCTTGCTGGCTTAAGGAGAAGGGTGGCTTAATTCTATGCCGTTCGAAGACCCTTGGGTCAATACTTCAGAATACTAAATGTTTATAAAAATGACCACATTGACTTAATGCTTTTCGGCTCCGACCGATTCAATTTCAATTCTTATTGGTGATGTGTACCGTGCGCAATTGGTCATAATAATTATACCCCTTTTGTTGCAGCTATATGCCTATGTTCCTTTTTTATTTGTAACTCACCCAAAGTTACTGAAGTATCTGACGAAGCACCGACCGAAGAAGCGCATGAAGTAGTCCATTGTAGTGCCGTGTCCCACCACTTGAGCGCAGGCGGCTGCTAGGCTGGGCATCAGGTGATCAGGGTAGATCTGGTGAGTGTTGAATACTGTGAACTGACAGTCTGCTTCTTCGCGAATTTGATGCCAGGCCTCTTCGCCATATTCCAGCTGCAACACACAACGCTTTCCATTAGATCACAAGTCGGAAAATATTGATTCGTGAATCTAAATCTCTCTGCAAACTGGCTATCCTGTATCCAAAGAAAACCTTACTTCGTAGAATGGGCAATAATAAGGGATTGGTATACAACATCATCATCTTCATCAACACCATCAATATTAAGACACTTCTAACATGGTAATGATTAGGGCCCGGAAGTTCATGTCCTAAAAATTCAGGAAACATGCGAGCACATATGCTCTTAAAAATCTGAAGATATGCTCATAAATATTTACCATTAAATTTAAAGAATGAATTACCCTTGACAGTTGAAAAGACGAGTTAGTACCCATTAATGCTTCAGTTTTGCATATGTTGCATTCAATCAACCAAGTATTGATAACAACTGTAGCGTCCCTTTTATGGTACGATGGGCACACGAGGGTGCATCCTATTTCATGGAAGGGAAATTCAATACTACTCTTGCTTTATTTTCATTGTTAAACAAAGACACACACATATAATTTATAGCATTGTTCAGAAACTGTTTGTTCACAATACGAGTTGACAAAAAAGTATATTTATATAATGAGAATGTGGGACTGAATAAGTTGCTTGTATGTGTTAGGAGAGTCTATTTACTCTGTAAGGAATCCTTCAAAACAGTCAGGATGAACTCCAATGTTGCACTTCTTGCATTTGTACATTGTTTTCTTCCCGCACTGGCCACATCTCACTTGTGTCGGACTTTTAGCCTACTTTTCTCATTTTGCAACAAGTAGTTCCGTGAAGAACTATACAGCCTATTGTCATATATCCTACTCATGTTAACTGCCACTATCAACATACAAAATTTCAGTTTGATTGTTGTAATAGATTCGTAGATATTGAGAGCCGTCTAAATATTTCAGATGATCACCATGTTGGATTTTATATATATGTACTATTACATGAAGATTATTGTGTACATGTGATATTCAAACTTCAATCGCATTAGAACACAAGAAGTAACAAGTAGTTCCGTGAAGAACTATACAGCCTATTTTCATATATCCTACTTATGTTAATTGCCTCTATAAAAAATACAACATTTCAGTTTGATTGCTGTAATAGATTCGTAGATATTGAGAACCGACTAAATATTGTGGATGGTCGCCATGTTGGATTTTATACAGTATATGTAGGTCCTAGAGTTATGTATTGTTACATGAAGATTATTGTGTACATGTATCATTCAAACTTCAATCGCATGATTAGGACACAAGAAGTAACAAGGAGATTTTAAAATTTCGCACAGCTGCTATCTTGTGGTTATGGAAACAATTGAAATAAATTAGATGCCAGTGGTTTAACATTCATATAAGGATTTACTGTGCCAAGTTTCACTGCACTCGGATGGCTAAATTGCGAGAAACGTCCATGTGAATATTTATACTTCGCGTCGCCGCCATGTTGGATTTGTTATCACCAGGTTATTTAAAGTCCTATACGTGAACTTAAGTTCATAGCCCCTATGAACATTTAAAAAAATCATTTTGATTGCTATAATAGATTCGTAGATAATCAGAGCCGTCTAAATATTTCGGATGGTCGCCTTGTTGGATTGTTAAATGTATAGGCCATAGAGTCATGTACCATTAAAGGAAAATTATTGCGTAGGTTCATTATTCAAACTTTCATTTCGATCGCATGATTACGGCACAAGAAATAAAAACTTAATTTTAAAATTCGCACAGCCGCCATTTTGAGGTTATGTAAACAATTGTGTAAACATTTCCTGTACAGGATTTCATAGCGTTTGGAACATTAAATCGCGCGAAATGTCTATTTAAAATTTTCAAATTCGCTTGGCCGCCATGTTGGTTTTATAGTTACCGGTTTTTCAAAAGTCACATAGGTGAACTTCTAGTAGTTCCCTTAATCACCGTACAAAATTCCAGGGTGATATCGGGAACAGTTTCCGAGATATTGAATGCTGGTGAAATATTTCGCACAGCCGCCATGTTGGATTGGTGAGACGTAACAAAATTTGAAGGGCACGGTCGGGGTCGCCCGGAATATTGCTATGAACTTTCTGAGTTTCATTGAAATCGCTCCAGCCGTTTAAAAGTTATTAGGGGGGACACACACACACCTCACACACACACACACGCACACACACACGGACAAAAGGTGATCTCATAAGTCTATTTTTTTTTTCAAAATTGAAAATAGGCTAAAAACGAGATTTTAAAATTTCGCACAGCTGCCGTCTTGTGGTCATGAAAACAATTGATACAAATTAGATGCCAGTGGATTAACATCTGTATAAGCATTTACCGTACAAAGTTTCACTTTAGTCGGATGGTTAAAACGCGAGAAACGTCCATTTAAATATTTTTATACTTCGCTTCGCCATGTTGTATTTGTGCTCACCAGGTTACTGAAAGTCCTATAGGTGAACTTATGTTTATAGTCTCTATGAACATTTTAAAAAATCAGATTGATTGCCGTAAGAGATTCGTAGATACTGAGAACCGTCTAAATATTTCGGATGGTCGGCATTTTGGATTGTTATACGTATTGGCCATAGAGTTATGTACCATTAAAGGAAGATTAATGAGTAGCTTCATTTTCAAACTGAGAAAAGTCTACTTAATGTTTCAACTTCGCTTGGCCGCCATGTTCGTTTTGTAGTTAACAGGTTTTTGAAATTTCCATAGGTAGTCTAGTAGTGCCCTTTATCACCGTACAAAACTTCAGGGTGATAACAGTAATAGTTTCGGAGATATGGAATGCCGGTGAAATAATTTGCACAGCCGCCATGTTGGATTCGTGAGACGTAATAACATTTGAAGAGCACGTTCGGGGTCGGCCAAAATAGTTCTATGACTTCACCGAGCTTCATTAAAATCGCTTTAGCCGTTTAGAAATTATTAGGGGGACACACACACACATCACACAAACACACATACGCACACACACACATAAACACACGTGGACAAAAGGTGACTTAATAAGCCTACATTTTCATAAAATGAAAATAGGCTAAGAATGAGGAAAAAGTAGACTTATGAGATAGATCCGGGAAAATGTGTGTATGTCTGTCCTTCTGTCTGTCTGACTCTGTGTGTGTGTCCCCTGTCAACTCCTAAATGGCTGCAGTTATCGAAACCATATTTGGTAAGAGTAAAGATCTATATCTGAATATCTCACGGCCATATTTGGAATTGACGTCGGTGCTACCAACTGCTAAAAATCGCAATTAAAATTTGAGCTCTATGATGGATATCTCAGAAGTTATGCATGCGAACTATTCCAAAATTTGCACACATATAGATAATAACATTCCAGGTTAATTTTCAGAAGTCCATGCATGCCAGTGTTGCCAACATGATTCCAACTCGGCCGATAGATCCAATTTCTAAACGCATGTAGCTTCTATACTATCGATTAGATTTCAACCAATTTTCGTATGTACTATGTGTACTACAACAGCTATGACTGTGCGTACTCTAAACATCCACCAGGGCCGCCAACTGTTAATAAATGCTCTCTCTATGTTTTAACCCTAATTTCAATATATCAGAAAGTATGGAAGCCAACGGCTCTAAACTTTGCACACGTATAGTACCTGGCATTGCACCATAGTTTAGTGTAACGTCTATACATCAGTGCTGCTAGCACGATTCTAAGCCTGCTAGGTCCAGTTTTTAAATGCATATAACTTCTATACTAACAAATGCATTTCAACCAAATTTCTTATGTGCTTTGTGTACCATAAGAGTTATGACGATGCGTATTCGTAAGAACCATCAGGGGCTGCCAACTGTTGATAAATGCTCTCTCTATTTGTTTAATCCTAATATCAGTATATCAGAAAGCATGCAAGCTATCAGCTCTAAACTTTGCACACACATAGTACCTGACATTCTGGATTAATTTGGAGTAACTAATAAACCTCTGTGCTGCCAACATGATTCTAAGCTTTCTGATAATTTCAATTTTTAATTACATGAAACATCTATACAAACAAATGGATTTTATCCAAAATTGGCACTATTATACATCGTAATATTTCAGATTAATTCTGAGCATTACATACAAGACATTGTTCCCAACTACGCGATAAATCCAATATCAAACAGCATGTAACGTCCATACTATCCATTAGACTTCAACCAAATTTTGTATGTGCATTCTATACCTTAAGAAATGGAATTAAGAATATATTCAGAGTCACCAGAGCTGCCAACTGTAGTAAGTTACTCTATTCTTCTTCTTTATGTGCCATCTACTCTCAGGTGGTTGGCTACCATCATAGAGACCCTTGCTTTAGATGATGCAGCACGAAAATGCTCAATAGTGGAACAATTGAACCAAGTTTTCATATTATCGATCCAAGAAATGCGTCTTCTTCCTGGTCTTCTTTTGCCTTGTAACTATCTTTGAATGACCAGCTACAGCAGATTATATTTCTGTCCTCTCATCACATGACCCAGATACTGCAGTTTTCTAATTTTGACAGTATTTAATATTTCCTTTCTCTTTCCCATCCGCCTCATCACCTCATCATTGGTGACCTTATCTTTCCAACTCAGCCTCAGTATCCTTCTGTACGTCCATAGCTCAAATGCCTCCAATCTTTCTATTTCTTTTTTCTTTATGGTCCAGGTCTCAACTCCATAAAACAAGGTGGAGAAGACATAACATCTCAGAAGTCTAATTTTTAGGCTATACTATTTCAGGTGTATTTCAAACTGCAGTACTTAGAAATGTTAGTATTACCAACTTGATTTCGTCATTATTCTAGATAGGTATATATAGATTGGCATGAATCTAACATTTTAAGAAAAGTAGGCTCTTTAGTTCGTCACGGAACTACTAGTTTCTAATCAAATGATCTATCCTATCAAACCTCACCTCACTGACTACTCGTTTATGTACCACTTGGGCTATTCTAGGTGCCCTACCAATGGAACTACGAAAAGCGTACCGCTTGATGTATGTCGGTGAAATTTGTCTAGTAAATGTCTATAGGTCTAACGTCCAACCGTACTGATTCGATACAGTAACCATGAATTATTCACTGATGCGTTTTTCGGAAATGCGAGGAGAGGCCAGTAACACTTCTTGCTTCTTACTCTGTAAGTTCCTACATTCTGATCTATACGGCCACAACCTCCCATATAGCAGTTGTAGTTATCAATTACTTTTGTCTCAGGAGTATCAATCCTTTTCATTTCACTTCTCCTGCACAGTGGCGGATGCTGCAGAAAATCAGTAGTGTTTAATAACCCGTCCCCCCTCCAAAAAGTAAAAAATATTTAGAAACATAATTTATAGAAACACTCACTCAGAAATACTTAAGAGGCTCTCCACTAAGTTTTACATATTGAACAAACTCAACACTTTCCTCATGCAAAGTTAACTAAATACACAATAACACCTGCAATGACAAAATATTCATGTTCTCATTTCGTGTGACCAGTGCTGCCGCTCTGTGATCGAATGAAGAATTGCTGTGATATCTTGGCTCTAGTCTTGGCTGTTGTCTCAACAGCACAATGGAAAATTTGGACTCGCATGCGCAAAAGGCGGAGTTCATATTTACTGGCAATAAACGTAAAAATTCTTGCTGAGCTGCGATCTGCACAGCCAGTGCCGGACGCGGAGTGGAGGGCACGTCCTCGTGAGGGGAGTTGAAACATTTCCTATTCTTTGGCTGACATCGGTTCGAATACGATGTATTTGATAGTAGGTAATATTGTTATTGATGTAATTAATTTTCAAATGACTTGTTCGTTTTTTAATGATATTTTTTTATTTTTCTGTAATTTTTGTTTATTTCTATAATTTTTATTTTTATTTAATTTTTTGTTTTTGTTTTATTATTTTTTGGTCTTTTTAAATTTAGATGTCCACTTCAAAATTTTAAATTCAATTCCAAATTTGTGTTCATTAATCTGTGTTAAGAGGGTGAGATGACCTCGTAGTTACGCCCCTTAAAACAACAATAACTAACTAACTAATGTGCTGCTGCACTTCAGCACCGCCCCTGCTCCTGCATGTACAGCGTGTTTCTCTTGAATACACAACAGGCATGTGGGTTGCCTACCACCTGCAATAGAGCCGCGAGAAGATTTTGCTCGCTAATTCGTCTATCTGTGGTCCCTGTGCGTTGGTGTTTTCTGTCCATTCGTTTCAAAGACTGTCTCGGTAGCTCAGACGCTAGACATTTTAACAGCCTACTTTTTTCGTTAAGTGCTGTGCCTGTTTTTCCATTTACTGTTTGAGTTCACCAAATTCTTCGTTTGAAAATAATTATTTACAAACACTTTTGTTGGGAGGCAATTGATTTCTGGCATAAAAATGCATTGGTCAAATCAAAATGTAACAAGGATGAGTTGGACAGCCATTCTTTATCTTCCATGTGATTCTTTTTGTGAATTCAACGGCAAAGTGGCCCTAGAAATTGTTGGTTGGTTGGTTCTTAAATTTAGGGGATGCGACAACGCGGACATGTAGCCTCGTGTACTTTGGGTGTGTGTAGAATCTGCCTGATAACCGGTGTTAACTGTGATGACTGTATTAGTGTGTATTATCTGTTTTTTTTTCTTTTATTCAAGTAAGGACTGCAGACTTTTGAATTTTTCAAATAGTTCCTACTTTTGCCGCCAAACGCCACCGTCAACGACTACTACTTCAGAACTTAGCTAAAAAGACGCCACCGCAGTCGGCTCTTGGCAAGGAACGTAGGAACCTAAGAGCGTTGTTTACATTCTTAACCTATACAATTTAGCTTCACACAGGTGTAATTAATGGAAGGTTCTTTAATATGCCATAAATCTATGACATGGGACCGCCAGCTTTACTTCCCCTCCGAAGGAAGGCATACTGAGGGATTTTTAACCCTCTTAAAAAATCCGACGACTTCGGCCGGATTTGAACCCGCGATCTTGGGCATAGAAGCTCAGCATGCTACCGACTACGCCACCGAAGCCGCTAATCCCTAGAAATTACACGGACTTTATTTCATTATGAGTTATTACCAGAAAAAAATGTGGCATACTAATCCTTTACTGCTTGATATAACTATTATAAAAATCAACAGTGTTTGTAAAGGAAAATAAGACGAACTGTTGAGCAATGTTTAATAAGAGCATTGTTATTTGCCTAACAATGGGCCAATAGGAAAAAGAAATTGGAGTCAGGCTCGAGATTCGAACCCCGGACCATAGACTACGCAGTCTCTCGCGCTAGAGGCTGAGCCACCGCGACAGTCGATGAAACGAGACTCCCGCTTGCTTAGATGCCACAGTGACAACACTATTGTCGTGACAACAAACAGAGCTACTATCAGTTACTCGGTCGTACGTTCCCCTCTTAGTCTTTTGTAATACCTTAGGATCTTTTAGGTGAGCCTTTTCTATCCTGTTTGCACCATCTGCCACAACATTAAAGTTATGTTTGAGCTTCATAACGAATAGAATGCTGAAATTTGAAAAAACAGAAAATACTTTTTAATTTAATGTCGAAACCGTATTGCGTACAGTTGGTATTATTGTACCGATATAACATTCGTTTTACAAAAAAGTTTTGCCTCACGAGGCTGAGTGTACCCCGTTCCATCCCACAGACCAGAATTAAATTCCTTGGCAGAGCCGGAAATCGTAACCGGACGTCCGGGGTGGCAGTTAATAATGCTAGCCGCTATGCCATGAGGGTAATTTGTTAGGTACAAACTATCGTGTTTGGTAGATCCCAGATTTTGGCTCATTCTGGATGATGAGTGTTTCAGTAGGTCTATGGTTTCATCACATCCTTCAATTCAGACAATATTGCGGACGATTAGACGATGAGTTAATAAATTCATAAGGGAACGATCATATCCTTGGTTTCACTACGAGGCCAAAAATATATTTCACTATCCTGGAAGAAGCCACCTATCATGGTCTCGTGGCATGTATTGAGTTTCTGATCTCCAAGGATCTGGGTTCGATTCCCACCATAGCCAGGGATTCCCACTCCTATTCCGGGGTATTACCATGATTATTTCTAACTTAAGACCAATTCTAGCTCCAGTGAGATATAAGCTACACACAGCACTAGAGATACCAAAATTACACAGGACGTCACACAAATTCAATACACAATCAAGTACACGGGGCTCATGACAACAATGCCCAATACCTTAAATGAAAACAGTTGACAATAAATTGAGTTTAAGCACTTACAGTCTGTTGGCATTGGAAGGTGCGCAAATGCGAGGGAGCCGTGTCATTATATTTACTGGCACGTTAAAGATCCCATTTGGGGCATAATTCCCGCACCCCTGCGTCTTTAAACGCCACAGTAGTTAAAAAGGACGTCAATCCAATAACATTACTATTATTATTATTTTTCTTAGTCGTTTACCCTCCAGGTTGGTGGAACCCACGGACTCAGCGAGGGAACTCACCACTACCGCCTCTACGGGCAGTGTCCTAGAGCTGGGAACATCTAATCGGAGTGGATACAACTGGTGAGGTGTGATTGGCACCTCGCCCAGGCGGCCTCACCTGCAAAGCGAACAGGGGCCTCATGAGGGAAGGTAATGGATGGTCAGGATGGATAGACAAGGAAGAGGGAAGGAGGCGGCCGTGGCCTTGAAGAAGGTACCATCCCGGCATTTTCCTGAAGACCAAGTGGGAAACCACGGAAAACGACTTCGAGGATGGCTGAGGTGGGAATCGAACCCCCTCTACTCATTTGGAACACCCGAGGCTGAGTAGACCCCGTTCCAGTACTCATACCACTTTTCAAATTTCGTGGCAGAGCCGGGAATCAGACCCAGGACCTCCGGGGCGTCAGCTAATCACGCTGCTCACTACGCTACGGAGGCGACCTATTATCATTATAATTATTATTATTCATATGTTCACCATGTCATTGGGTGCAATTCACCATTCTATCGGCATTGTTGCAAGATGGAGTGGAGTTCTCTATACTGCCCTGCTAAGCACAGATGTGGTAACTGACATTTTTGTCGAAACTGAGATACTGCTCTGCATCCTAAAGAGTCTGTTGCTAGTGTAAAATACCGTATATACGTGTTTGATTAGGAAATAAACGCTTATTTAGTCTACCGTAACTGCGTTTCGGACTTGAATTACTAGGCCATTTCATTGTGTCTGCAGTTTACTAAACGATTTCATTGTATTTACAGTAGATACGACATTTTGATTTAGTAAAGTGTACATACCATGAAATGCTTTAGCAATGTGGAGATACAAATACTTGGCGTAATCTAGTAAACTGTCGCCAATTGGTAATTGGCGGCAAGCAGTAAGCGCTGGGTTGTGACAGTGCTTGGTTGTGTTTGTGATTCGAAACATGCTAAGTTTGTCTGTGATTGCAAAACTTAAACAGGAAAGTACCTGTACAAGTCAACTCATACAGAAGCTATGTGAAGAAATAAATAATGCACATGATTTAGGAGACCAGCGCCTCCGTGGCTTAGGCGGCAGCACGCCGGCTTCTCACCGCTGGGTCCGTGGTTCAAATCTCGGTCACTCCATGTGAGATTTGTGCTGGACAAAACGGAGGCATACAGGATTTTCTCCGGGTACTTCGGTTTTCCCTGTCACAATTTCATTCCAGCAACACTCTCCACTATCATTTCATTTGTCATTCATTTAATCATTGCCCCAGTGGAGTGCGACAGGCTTCGGCAGCCGGCACAGTTCATATCCTCGCCGCTAGATGGGGGCTTCATTTATTCCATTCCTGACCCGGTCGGTTGACGGGACGCAGGCTGTGGATTTTCATTGTCATTTAGGAGACCAAGGTAAGTTACTAATTTCATAAGCAAATACTGTAGGTCATAACATAACTTAGTTACATATTCACCATAACTTGCCTTGGGAACTTCGGACTGCCCCTTTAAATTAGTTGATGGAATACCGTCAAAATCACAATTTTTTGTGAATCAAGTTTCTATGGTGCTGGTAGTAGTTAACAAGGCTCGTCACAACAAAGGCAGGAAGAAACATTACTTCATGATCCACTAGATGATAATATTTGTTTGGAATTAGATTACCTACAAACTTCCCATTGCAGGATTGTCTCTTAAATGCTCATTCCGTAGAACATGTACCAGTTGTTGAGTGAGAGTACATCGTTAACCAAGACAATACTTTACAACCAGTTACCTTGAAACACCAGGAGAACCCATGTTGACTGACGAATTTAATGAGGTTGATCTAGGCCCAATAGATGCTGAATTTCAAACAAGAGCTAATGTCACAAAGAAAGGAGGACCTAGGAAAAGAAGACAATTTGTGCTTTCTCCCAAGGAAAGGGCTAACATTTAAGACAAATACGAAATTCACATCGTATCAAAGAAGTTTGTAACTGTAAAAAGAAATGTATCACAGTTATACCTGAGGTTCAAAGAATTAAACTTCATGAAGAATACTGGAACCTATCACGGCAAGAACAAAAAACATTCGTCCATGGAGCAGTCACTAAAAACCTATACAGAGACAAACAGCCGGATGTGCATCAAGAAGGAAAGACACACTACACTATACTTTGAAAGATGAGCAAGGCTATCCGAAGAAAGTATGCAAAGTATTTTTCCTTGGCACTCTTGGGTATTCTAGAAACAATGATAGTATTATTCAGTCATTATGCAAACAAACTAGCCTTTCCCCCAAATTCGTTGGAAGACGTGGTAAGACTGCTCACAATAAGATTGACAGAACAGTTGTTAAAGAACACATTAAATCATTCAAACCTTCGATATCGCATTATCCTCGAAAGCATGCACCTAATCGATTGTATTTGCTAAGTGACTTGACTATTACCTCAATGTATGGTGATTTCCGAAAACAGAATCCTAGATTTGCGTGCTCGTATGATTTCTACAGACAAGAAGTAGATAAAATGAATATTTCATTTGATAAGTTGGGCCATGAGGAGTGCGAATTCTGTGAACATTTTAAACAGCACCCCCACTCTCTTGAAGAACCTTATGATAACTGCCAAGACTGTCAGGCACGGAAAACACATATTAATAGGGCATCCACCAAGAAGATACGCACAGAGAACCATCAAACGATGAAATTTTGTACAGCGTTGATATGCAGAAGGTTATAATGCTCCCAAGGTTGGAAATGTTTAAAAATGTGGTTTTTGCACAACGTTTATCTGTGTATAATGAAACGTTCGCACCTGTGGGTACAAAAAGCAAGTCTCGAATAGTCGCTGTCCTCTGGCATGAAGGTATAAGGGGCAGAACACAAGAAGACGTCGTGAGTTCATTTTTTAAATTCCTCTCTTCTAGTGAAGCACGCGATGTCAAAAAAAATTGTGTTGTGGATGGACAATTGTACAGCACAAAATAAAAACTGGGCATTATTCACATATTTTGTTTATATTAAACTCAAGCCTCATCAGTGCCGATGTGATTGAGGTAAGATATTTTGAGCCTGGGCATACGTTTATGTCAGCAGATTCATTCCACCACTGTGTTGAAAAGTCGTTGAAAGCGAACAAACAGTCCAAAGTCTACGATTTCAATGACTTTCAAGAGGCCACCTCAATGGCTTCTAAAAAGGGTCACAGTTCTCTCGATGCTGCTAGAGGACTTTTATAAATGGAAAAGTTTAATGTCGCTGAAAAAGATAAAAAGCAGTTCATCTGAACGACCATACCTTCACAACATTGTTGCAATCCAAGCAAAACGTGACAATTTACTTCTTTTACACAAAGAGGGGTATCATGAGGTTCGGAAGACATTAGATTTTCTTCAACTGAAAATTATTAAAACTGGGAAGATTCCTGTACCTGGAAATCAAGAACAACTCAGAGGCATTTCTACTCAGAGGAAAGGATCTTTACTTCAGTTATTGAAGAGAAAATCATCTGTTGTTCCTGCTAACAGATTAGAATTTTGGCATTCATTTCCTCAAAGTGCTAATGAACGCAGGGAGGATGCGAGTGATGACAATGATTGATAAGTGTCAGATAGCCTATACTACAAGTTTATTTGTTTAGATGTCCTACAACCTCCTTTGTTCTTTTAAATTGAGGAAATAGTTTATATAATTCATTTAAGTTCATAATGTTACGAAGAAAGTTACAAATTTTAACAAATCAATATGTCCTTTAAATATTTTTTCTTACCAAGATCAAAACTTCAGCGATCAGCCTACTAAAAGATTTAAGCTGACATTTCCATTAATATGACTTACCATACAACTGCTAAAATGCGATAAATTTTTACGGAAGGATGTGATTTTTTTATATGTTTGTCTTTTAGTTGTATTGATTGTCTAAGATCAGCCTTAAATGCCAATAAAGTCTTACTGTGAAATGTAAGTTTAGTTATATATGTTATGAAATCCTGCATATTTTACTAATTCTGATTATTTTAGGTAAGATTTCATGCATGAATTAATAAGTGAGATAAGCCACAGTTGGTTAATTTTCATTTTTGACAGCATTTAACTTGGATTAAGCAAACAAAATTATAGATACATTAAAAGGATACAATAAAAGCGACTCAGAAGTTTTCAAAGTATCTACAAATTACTAAGCAGGTTCATGGTATCTGAGCAGAAACAATATTTAAGCCTAGTAAAGTGCAGGTACAGTAAAATAGCTTAGCAAACTTGAGTGTTTTCATTAACTGTTTAAGTTTTATCTGATTTTTTTTTGCCGGAAAATATTCTCTTATCCCATTTTAAGCTTTAAAAAGTAATTCCCCGTGAATCATAATACTAGAGAGATGCTATATTGGTTTATTTTAACAAATACACAATCTACGGCAATGATTGAAACTATAACCTTGATTTACTCCTTTCCAACCCGAATGCAGATACCACTTCTGTGCTTAGCAGGGCAGTATACTGGTAGGTTGAGGAACGAACGAACTATGGAGCAGGTCTCTAAAATACCGTAACTACTTTCTTCATACTGGTATGCAGATTATGGTGGAAACCGAGTTTATCGAGGTTGGCCTTCAGCGACTTCGGTATGATCCCTGTGGAATAGATTATGATAGGCAATATAGTGACAAATTCCTGTCGCCACATCTGTCGGATCTCTTCAGCCAGAGGCATGTACCCTATTTCGTAACTTTCTCAGCATAAATGTGTTAGATATTATGCGAGTTTTCGGTCTCAGAGGTCCTGGGTTCGATTCATGGGTCTACAAAGACATTTTATTCTGATCTGAGGGGTGGAACGGGACACACCTAATAGTAAGGCAAAACTGGGAAGAGAAGGGTTCGATTCCTACCACAGCCATCTTAGAAAAGGGTTTCCGTGGATTCCAACTTCTACTCCAGGCAAATATCGACATGGTGCCTTCCATATTCCAGTCTTAATTAAAAATATACTTGCTGCTACATATACCACAATAGCTGAATTTATCAGAGAAATCCCCCTCCTCTATCTCTTGTCTAAATATATTATTATTATTATTATGAATTTATTTATTCAATCGAATAGCACTTTCACGTTAAATCAATACTTCAATTCATGCTAAATGTCTTCTTACACTCTGCCACATTTGTTTCATCCTCTCTGATCTCTGCTTCCTGAGTTGTTCGATGTTACGTGGATGTTTTTTTTCTTGTTCATCCCTGAATATCTCTTTTTGAAGTTTGTATCTAAATAAATCCCAATTACGTATATATACTTAAACGTATACAATATAATGTATGTGTGAGTCTTTAGTCTTTTGATTGGTTTGATGCAGCTCTCCATGCTTTCCTGTCCTGAGCTAATTGTTTAATCTCTACATAGGCCTAGCTACCGCATCCTACATCCGAGACAATCTGTTTAACATTTTCTAACCTTGGTCTACTCCTTCAATTCTTGTCCTCGGTCTTTCCTTACATAACTAAGTTTACAATTCCTGGGTGTACTTGTGTCCTACCAACCTATCTCTTTTCTTCATTAGCAGTCACCAGAAACATCTCTCTTCTCTCACTCGTCTTAATACCTCTTCATTGGTTACTCCATCTACCCATCTGGTCTTCATCATTCTCCTGTAACACCACATTTCAAATGCTTCGATTCTCCTCTTTTCTGCTGCGCCAAGTAGCCTATCACTTCCATATTTAAAGTCCTGCGTGGATGCGGATATCCGCGAAAGAAACCCCGCGGATATCCGCAAATTTTTTCGCCATGCGGATATAGTTTGCATGGTTGTGCGGATAGCGGGTAAGCAGCGGATAATGTTTGGAGTAAATTTGTGGATAGTTTTTAAGATACAATCCCTACTTGTTGAATATCATTACTAAGACCCGGATGTTTATGACATATCATTTTTTTCTCGCTATGTTCATTTCTTATGACAAATGTAAGATGATGATTAAAGCTAATCTCATTCAAATTATGTCATTAAGCAGAATTAACACTTGGAATTGAAAAGGGTTGCAATTCTGGCTGTATAACATTCATTTTAACATTGAACTTGACATGCATAGCCTAAATAGTTTTATCAACAATTATACATCCGCCTTAGTCAATACATAAACGAAAGGAAATATAATTAGATTTGCTCCTGGTACATGTTTCAGGGATTAATTGCTTTTATCCCCTTCATCAGCCAATATTAATACCCGAGGAAAATTATAAAATAGCGTAGCACTAAAAAAAACAAATGGATATTAGACTTAATATGGCGCACCATATAAGTAGGTCACAGAAAAAAAAAATTAAGCATAGAGCAAAACTAACAAATATGAGACGGTGATGATATTTAGCCATCAAACACAAGCGAAGATATACGTAGAGAACCAGTGGACAGTTCATTCACATATCCGCTCCAAAACACAAGCTTGAATTGGCAAAAACGGGATCACAATACTTCACCATATGTACACAACCAATGAAGAAGCCATATGCTTAACAGGTCCATAAGCCAATCAAATGCCTGCATGCAAACGAAACGAACGTGGATGGAAGCACTTCACATAGCAATGAGGTTAACTCAATGCATAACCAAAAAAAGAAGCAAAGGAAAAACAAAAACCATGATGAAAGGGACCGAGGGGAAATTTGTAGACTGAAATAATTATGAAGAACTATACACATTAATTTAAAATGACATTGACGAGTAAAAAATTAATAATTTTGATAAACTTATTTCAGGTTAAATCAAGGTATCAATTATGGAAAGACTTCTCTTATGTTAGATATTATTGTAAAGAATTATATTTCCTTTCGTTTATGTATTGACTAAGGCGGATGTATAATCATACTAATATATAAAAATGAGATGGTGTGTGTCTGTGTGTTACTCAATAACACAAGAACCACTGGTTCGATTTAAATGAAATTTTGCATGGACGTAGGTGATTTACCAGGCTTACTGTACCCAGCTGGGGTTGGTAAAGGAGACGAACTTCGGATCTCGAAGATGCAAAGACATTCAGTTATAAGCTCGTCATGAGGAAATATGAAATGATTCAGGCAATGACGCAGAGCATTGACAGCCTTATCTGAAGTCACAAGATGCTAGCCGTGTATGAATCACGAGGACAGTCATGCTGTGATAAAACGATCAGAGCAGATTGGCAGGGGAACTACCGCGAAGGTTAAATATCAGCACTTTTATGACAACCCTGCATTGCCTCCCAACACCGCAAAATTGTGAAATAACCCGGTTTCGCGAAAAAAAAAACGCAAAATCACATAAATATGTTTACGTCAATCAGAATAATCCAGGGAATTATTAATTAATCAAGACTAAAATCGAATAATTTAGGCACAGGGAAAAAGCGCTTACGAAGCAGTTACGTCATTAGGCGGAGCTAAGAAGAGGTTTTGGGAAGGAGAAAATAAAAACCAACTCGCCCACACAGCTGAGGAGCCTTGTAGATTTGATTTAAGATAAATAGGCGATCGATTTTCGGGAAACAAGATGATAATGTAACGTTTGGATTAAAGGGAACATAATGGTATATTTTTCAAAAACGTGCGACGTCTAGTTCAAAAGATAGCTCCGAGAAGAAGACCAACGTGATTTATTTTTGCAAGTTCCCAATATATAACCGAGGTTTCAGCCAGAGAGCATGCAGGTTTTCGTCAGCCCAGGAGGGGGCATGACGCCACCGCATCACATGCAGTATTCGTCAGCCCAGTGGGGCGTTAGGCTGTATCAGAAGCAGTTTCACTATCAGTAAGCGTAGAGGAGCTACACGCTGTATCACCAAATGCAGGAACGCTGCATCACATCAGTCGCAGTTCAGTCAAGCCCGGAGAGGCTCTGCGCAATTTCATACAGTACATAGTATACAGTACGCAGTATTATAGTCTGCCTGGACGGAAGTCGTCATCGCGTTGATAAAAACTCATCGCACTCCTGTGTGGAGATGTCGCATCGAGTAACTCAGTTCGTCACCGACCGCTAAAGTGGATCGTGTTAAGTCAAATTAACAAATCGTCAGTATCCGCGGTTTCAACAAAAGTTCGTATGTGCGTAGTAATATAAATACGTCACATCTTAAAGTACTGTTGTTTTTAAGTGACCACAAAAGCACTTGTGCTAGATCAGATAAAATTTTACGCTACACGGAAACAGTGACAAAATAATTTGCGCCGCGTCAAATTCTAGAACATTCGTCAGCTAGAAAACACCAGTCCAGATCAGTAGAGACGTTACGCTGGAAGTCATCGGTTCGAGACTATAGACAGGTCTTCGTAAAAGTCAAGTAAAAAGACCACATTATTAAGGGTCAGATATTGGAACGGAATCAAAAAGTTCAAGTAAATGGACACGGGTTCGAGACCCAAAGCATATTCAGAGAATTTAAGCGAAGCTACAGTGTGTCAAACAGGGACGTAGCCAGAAAAACATTCCCGTAAGAGAAAGAAGAAAAATCTTGTCGCAGTATATAAAAAGGACAGATTACGGTCAAGAACTAGGAGGGCTGCAGGTTCGATAGACCGCCACATAAGCGTAGGGCAAGTGAAAGATGCTAATCGCTTATAAAAACGGTAAGGGAAGCCGAAATAGACTGTTAAAAGGACAGGGCAGAGACTAAATCCAGCGTAGAACTAGGAGCTGTTCGAGTTATCACGCGTCCAATGCAGGGTCTTGGGATCTCATCAGGGCGTCGATCACCGATAGGAAGTGCCGAAGATCACTGAGATATGGTAGAAAAAAGTGCAGTGTAAATAATTTAAAAGAAATATATGTTTCGTGTTAATACAGTGTTTTTATAGAATAATGAAAATGAAAATCCACAGCCTGTTTCCATTCGACTGATCGGGTCAGGGAAGGAAATGAATGAAGCCCCCATCTAGCGGCGAGGATATGAACTGTGCCGGCTGCTGAAGCCTGTCACACTCCCCTGGGGCAATGATGAAATGAATGACAGATGAAATGAAATGATAGTGGAGAGTGTTGCTGGAATGAAATTGGGACAGGGAGAACCGGAGTACCCGGAGAAAAACCTGTCTACCTCCGCTTTGTCCAGCACAAATCTCACATGGAGTGACTGGGATTTGAACCACGGACCCAGCGGTGAGGGGCCGGCGTGCTGCCGCCTAAGCCACGGAGGCTCTCTTATAGAATAATGTGTTTAAATATAAGTGAAGGTTGATTGGGCCTAAGTGAAATGCAGTTCATGAAAGAAAGTGCCATGGAAAAGTGTTAGATATGTCGTTAGATGGGTGAACCCTTCTAAGAATGAAACAAGAGCAGCACACGGGTGAGTTATGATTTTTCATTAAAATTTGGAGCTGTACTATGCACTGACCCAGTGAAATCAGTCGTTGACTAGGGAGTTTAACGATTGATTCACTGGGTAGTTGAATGCACTTAGATAATTGAAATGTTGGGATAATAATAATGAATAACTGCGAGAATGACCTCGCAGAAATAAATATACAAATGGGATCAGTAAATATAAAGTAATAGAAACCCAATAAATGAAATAAGTAATAAATGATTTGGAGGAAGGAATCGAAATAATAACCTAAATGGCTTAGAATTTTTGCCACAGTAAAATCAGGTTATGAAATAAATACGCTCCATAATGAATTCGTTAAAAGTCGATATGATAAGGAAAAATAAAAATAGTTTGATTTTATACCATATAATTAAATGGCAAATAACTAAAAGTTGTAATAAAATAATTGAAAATCTGAGATGATAATAATAATAATAACTATTATCGAGTTGTTATACTCTAAAAATAAAGTGGTGGTAAAAATCGTAATAAGGAACTCAAGTAATAAAAACGGAACGAAATAAATAATATCTTGACGTATTATTGTCAAAATGATCAATCTATAAATCTCTAAAGTAATTGGTGAATAAAACACGCAAAGGAAAATGTATTATTGCAGGCTATCAAGCCAAAGTTGTGAAAATAAAATAATAGGAAGACCGAGGTCTTACCGCTATAAATGAAAGATTATACAAGAGATTAAATAAACTGCGAATATCCAAGCAAGAAATCGTGTTGCCGAAAAGACCTAATAATAAAATAAACGTAGCTTCAAGCTAATAAATATGCGTTAATCAGGATATATTTATTCGGGAGATGGAGAGTATCGTCGAAATAATGTGGATGAAAGATTTCCATTAATGTATTGTTGATGAGTGAAAACGTCGTGTTGTATTGTGTAGGTGAAATTCACACTAAAATATTGCCATATTTAAGCGTCGAAAATGATAGTTACATGTGAGTCCCGCCAAATTGGATAGTGTTCCTGGCCTGGCATTGTTATAATAAAATATTGTAGGCAATAATCTTCGAAATAAAGCGTCGTAAATGATAGTTACATGTGAGTCCCGCCTAATTGGATAGTGTTCCTGGCCTGGCATTGTTATAATAAAAAATATTGTTGGCAATAATCGTCGAAATAAAGCGTCGTATGTGAAATTCGCAAGTAAGTCCGATAATGCATTGTTATAAATATAGTGTTGTGATAAGACGTCATACAAGTTTTATTAAGGTTTGTGTAATCAACTACTATACATCCTCTCCGAAATAAGTAACAAATATCCTAAAGACACGAAATGTTAATGATGATAATAATAATAATATTAAAAGCAGAAACAAATAGCCACCTTAGAAGTGAATGTAAGTCTTGGGAATCATATGGCTAAATAGTAAATAACGTAGTAAAGCATGACGGTCGGCGAGACGTCATAAATCAAGTGAAGTGTCACAGGAAGAGAACCTGGCCTACCGTAGTGAGGAAATGAGAGAGGAAATTTAACGAGTTCCGCGGTCAAGTAGGGTCTAGCAAAGACTAATAATAAAGAGGCCACTATATGAACGTTTTTATTAAAAGATGCAAGCGCAAAATAACCTATAAAATCATAATGCTGGGATTGAGACCATTCTCCAGAATATAAGTTGTAGTGTTTATATGGATTTTGACAGATTTTGTCAAATACTTTTATTGTTGATAAAAGGATTCCTTCCTCAAAAGGGAATAAAATAACGGGTTACGAAACAGTATAGTTTTAAAATGAATAAAGATCCCACTATGATAAATAACACAGTGCATGGTACAGTGCTGAGGAAGAATCACCTGATGCATGGAAAGTAACTGGTTGAATAAGGGTTCGATCCACAGACATGGCATGTTCTTGTACAGTATTTTAAATGTTTAAAATTTAAGGCTTTGTGAAGAATTATTATTATGGTCCAAAGGACTTAATAAATGATAAATAATAATGTTTAAGTAAATAGTCGCCATTTTTAAATAGTGCAAAATATCGAAATCAAAAGTAGCCTATATGTAATGTGTCCGTTTATACGGAGGATGCTCAGGGTAAAGGGTAAAATGAAATGAATGTAAATGTCCAAAGCCTTGGAGAGATTATATGACTTAAATGATAGGCGCGCTCGACGCCTGAGTGAAATATACTAAATATGTTAATCATTTAATTTAAGCAAGACAAAGTAGTTAAAAGTTCGTGGAATAATGAAGTGACATTATAGTGAATTTTTATGAATTTTTAAATAGTGATTTTTAGTTTTTGAGTGACACTTGAAGAGACTTTGCCAAGTGATTTGATTTTTGATATGTTTTTAGTGAATCTATTTTTCTTCTATGAAATAAATAATGTAAAATTGTAATGTTGAGTTTTTCATCTAATCCTTGTGAACCTTGAGTATTCCATATCGGATGTTAAGTCAGTGATGGAGGGAACGTTACACGCCCCGATACCGCAGTAGCAAAAGCCCAGTGCTAACTGAGCATCCTCTGTATAAACGGGCACATTACATATAGGCGACTTTTAATTTCGATATTTTTCACTATTTAAAAAATGGCGACTATTTTCATATTCCCATTTCAAATAAAAAGAGAACGCTAAGAAATAGCAAACTTTTGATGGCACTACGAGCTTTAAAATTTAATTTTCTATCCGAAAGGTCCTTATCAATTTTCGTTTATCTCCAACGGTTAGCGAGTAAAACCTAAATATGTCTTATAAAACACTGTCAACGCCGAGCGATGTTAGTCTATGTTAGTCTCTACATAAACTGTTTTATTTATAGAGGTAGTTTGTTGGGTCCGAAACTAGACGTGATTTAGAGTCTAATTTTATACTCTTTGTGCCGGTTATTGTATGTGAGTATTTGGATCTTTACGCTGTTTCACAATATTATAGGGCTTTGTACTTTGCACGGTATGCTTTCATCCTTTTTATCGATTTGTTTTTCGTTAAAGGAATATTTCCGTTGGCCAATATCTATCTGCTTTTTGTCGTTTTTTACCATGATCAGAAACCCAAATTCACAGACGAATGTGTCGAAGACTATCGACTGTCACATTAGTTTGTTTAGTGTTCAAATTAATTTTACTTCAGAACTGGGCAAATTTATTTCAATAAAGTAGGTATTTTGACTTTCGCGGCCAATAAAAAAAACCCGCACGAAAGACGGTATAAACCTAGAAAAGTTTCTGAGTTTTAATTGCTTGGCCCTGAAATTGAATATACAATCATTTTGGAAGCCTTTATAGGGAGGTGAAAGACTGTTTTAACCTTTAGCACTCGCAGTAAAGTAGCTGAGGTGTTCTAAATAAGAATTGAGGTATCGCACAGTTTGACACTCCTTAGGTAGTCCGCAAATAGACCACAAGAGCCCGCTGATGAACCATCTCGGAGTTACTAGGCGTAATCTCGCACAAGACATGGCATAAACTTAGAAAATTTTTCCTTGATTAATTTGTTTTTGTTATTTTTACTTGGGATGATTGAAGTTTGTCCCGTTACTGTTAATCTTTATCATGACATGGTACGTACTTTCCGCAATATTACTTATTGCGAATATGATAATTGCTATCAAGTTTGATGTATTTTTAGCATAATGTTTATATGTTTAAATATAGTATGAAGACGTTAAACGATAGGTGTTCAATATTTAAGACAGGTTATTTAACTTTTACTACATAGAAGCTGATATTTATTTCCAATACTTAAACGCACTTTCTCACCTACAAAGCGGAGGCTTTTCTCCGGGTACTCCAGTTTTCCCTGTCACAATTACATTCCAGCAACAATCTCCAATATCATTTCATGCGTCATTCATTTAAACACTGACCCAGGGGAGTGCGACAGGCTTCGACAGCCGGCACAGTTCATATCCTCGCTGTTAGATGGGGATTTCATTCATTCCATTCCCTGACCCGGTCGGTCGACTGAAAGCAGGCTAAGGATTTTCACATTCCTACCTCTGATTAATAATTTGGTGAGTGAAAATGCAGGTAGTCTACACATGTAGTTGGTAACATGGAAATAATATAACTACATTAGGAATGTGTGATTATATATATTAACTAGCAGAAGTACCCATTCTTCGAACGGTCGTCGGTATTAATAACCAAACGTAATCAATTGAGCTACTGTTGCAATGGTTAGGGGCTTGGAACCTGTTTGTCGACAAAGATAAATGATTAGTTGAAATATGCTCTAAAACTAATTTACCTAACGTGTACTTCCTGACGTGAAAATAAAATTGAAAACCTCGTAGACGAAATGCAATTCACGTCACATAAAAACTGACCCACACTGTTGTGTCAAGTGCACATCCAGAGGAAGACCTCTTTAATAAATTATAAAGGCTTTTGGTGCATGAAAATTCAGGTTTTTTAGCCTCCAATGGCCCAAATTCCTAAAAGCAAAAAAATAAAATAAAAAATAAACTATTTCAATTCAGGAATTTTTGAAAATAATGTTGCTGTTTGAAGATATAATAGACCTTCTGTACGACACATCGCACGTTTAAGTCTTGTGAAAAAAATCCAGGGTACCTCTTGACCCCCTTAAGCGCATTGATGAATTTTACAGTTTTTGTTGTTTCCGTGATAATCGTATAGCCATTTGCAAACTTTCACAGAAATGTTATAAATGGAGTGGCATTACTTCTTGCAGAAATAGATGGAAAGTTGGATGTACCTTTTTGAGACACTGTTGTCATGGTTACTGGCTTGCATTCCTACATTAATTTATTAAATGAAATTAGTTTTCTGGGAATATCTCAGAAACTCTTGGTTTTAGAGCATTAAAATGTAGTTTCCGGGGACCCTTTACGACTGTTTAGGGGCCCCGAGGTTTTTTTTTCTGACACCAAGGGGCTGAAAATGAGCTTTGTCTCGTCGTTGTAGGCCGTAGTATCATCATCATCATCCTCTTGCACAGTTTCCAGCCGTTGGCCGGGTCTGTTTGGAACACAGGCCACTCCAACGTCTTCTGTCTTCTCACCATCTCTCAGCTTCCACCACTGTCCAGTCTTCTCCTCTCTTCTTCACGCTTTCTTCCATCCCTTTCAGCCACCTGTCTCTCGGTCTTCCTCTCGGTCTTCCTCTCGGTCTCTTTCCTTCCCACTTCGTCTCGTGTATCCTCCTGGGTATCCTCTTATCCTCCATTCGTTTTACATGTCCATGCCATCTAAGTCTAGATTTCTCTATACTATCCCGTAATGGTTCCTCCTTTATTAATTCTCTGGTCCTCTCATTTCTTATTCTGTCCATCATTGTAACTCCAATACTGCTTCTCAAGAAGCTCATCTCACTGGCCTGTATTTTGCTCTTCTCCCTTCCTTTCATAGCCCAGGTCTCCGAGGCATACGTCAGGATAGGGGGATAGTACGTCCGATATATGATCTTTTTTCTGTTCTGAGGGACATCCTTGCTCCATAACATGCTTCTCACACTCCTCCGGAATGCTTCTGCCTGTCTCCCCCGCTCATTTTTTCTCTATAGTTTCTTCCATTATCTTGTATCAGGCTTCCCAGATACTTGAAACTCTCCACTTTCTTCAGCTGTTCCCCACCAATTGTTATTCCCGTTGTGGTTCTTTCCTTCTTCCTTGTTGTGATCACCATCTCACTCTTATTTATGCTAAATGTCATCCCATATCCTTGTATTATTCCTTCCTACACGTCCAACTGTTCCTGTACCTCCTCCTCCTTGTTCCCCCAAATCATCAAATCATCCGCTAACACCATTGCTTTCATCTTTCCTTCCCCAATTACTTGTGCCACTTGGGTCATTATGTCATCCATCACCACAATGAAAATTAACGGTGCCAGTGCACTTCCTTGTTTCAGGCCGTTTCTCTGTTCCACCCAGTCCGATCTCTCTCCTCCCACTTTCACTCAGCTCACGCTTCCCTTGTACATCTCCTTTATCCTCCTTATAGTCCATTTTTCTCCTCCTCTATCCTCCAGGGACTTCCATACTTTGTTTCTGCATACACTGTCATATGCTTTCTCAATGTCCAGGAAGGCCATCAGTAGATCTGTTCCATACTCACAGTGCTGTTCTTGTAACTGCCTTACAGCAAAAATCAAATCCACTGTGGACCTTCCTGCTCTGAAGCCATGTTGTTCTTCCCTCATCCCTCCTTCTATCCTTGTCCTAATTCTCCTTTCCAAAACTTTCTCAAACATCTTTGCACAATGACTCATCAGTTTTATTCCCCGATAGTTTCTTCACTCTGTTCTACTACCTTTGTTGAAGATCGGGACAATTATTCCCTATTTCTAGTCCTCTGGGGTCTTCCTTTCCGTAGTGTAATAATAATATTAATTATAATAATAATATAACAATATAGGGATAGGGATATAATAGACCTTCCGTAGCACACCAGCACGTGTAAATTGCGTGAAAAAATTCTAGAGTACCCCTTGACCCCCTTAAGCGCATTATATGTATTGATGAATTTTACAGCTTAGTTTGGTTCCGTTATAACCTTCTAGCCGTTTGCAAACTATCTCAGTAATGTAACAAGATGTTCAGTAAAGAACATATAGCCTACTTTCTCCTAAATGTATGAGTATAGTTATAACTCGTTGTTATTATCACAGAGTATAATAGAACTATTCTTTGTTGAAGGCCATAGAAACGATTTTCCTCTACCAAACGCCACAATCTAGATAAAAACTGCTACCATCATTGAAGAAAGAAAGAAAGATAAGAAGTATCTCAAGAATGTTATGGATCTGGAGACATAATCGACCGGACTGGCTGCGTGGCTCGGCGGTAACGTTCTCGCTTGCTGGGCCCTAGGTTGCAGGTTCGTATCCTGGCGCAGTCAGCTGGCATTTGAGGGTGCACAAATGCGAGGGAGCCGTGTCAGTACATTTACTGGCACGTTAAAGATCCCCTTCGGGCCAAAATTCCGGCACCCCGGTGTCTCTAAAATCAGCAGTAGTTAAAAGGGATGTAAAACCAATAACATTATTATTATTATTATTATTACGACCTGCCGTGGGCAACATCCAACTTTGAGTTGAGGCATGTCTTTACACGTCTGGTTGTGCATGGCTTTCACAACCCTAATTGAATTAACAAATCTTTCCATGACCCTACAGAGACGTGTGTATACAAACTATGTGGATATTTTCGATAATATAATCCTAACAGAGCGAGTGCATTCTAGCGGCCAGAAGAAGAAACTTTTCAATAAAATCTGGAAGTTACCTTTTTGGCAGCTAGATGTCTCGAGTAAATCTGCTGGCGAATTATGTTTTAATTAAATATATATTTTACACCATAATGTGCACAATATAACGCTTAATAACATTTTCAAGTAACGCAAAAAAGGCTGTTACAAACCCTTTAAAATAAAAAGTTAAAATGTATCGTAGTATCATCTTGTCATTCTTCAAATTCGATGCGCATAGAATGATAATGGTATAGTAATCAATGGATCCCCACGTAGACTAGTCGTGACATCTATTGGTGAAATATCGAACAATATAATCCTAACAGAGCGAGTGCATTCTAGCGGCCAGAAGAAGAAACTTTTCAATAAAATCTGGAAGTTACCTTTTTGGCAGCTAGATGTCCCGAGTAAATCTGCTGGCGAATTATGTTTTAATTAAATATATATTTTACACCATGATGTGCACAATATAACGCTTAATTTTAAAACATCTGAGTCATTACAAAACAATAAACATATAACATTTCAAGCAAAAAACCTAGCTCTGATCGGGTTTGAACCATAGGCATTTGAGCGATAGTCTAACGCTCTACCACTGAGCTAATTGTGTCAACGAATATCGTTCTATTTAAAATGACTTACATAGAACTTGTTAGCAAATAATGATTTATACTAAACGATTTCATCACTGGAGTATATTATTTATATATAAAGCATTTCATACAAAGTTTATTTATTTTTTATCAGTACGCTATATTGCATGCAATACTCAAATTAGTGAAATATAAGTCCGGCACAAGATATCTGCTGCCATCTTGTCTTATTACTGAATCAGTTCAGCTTTTTAAAATCACGTCTGCACTATAGTATTACAAAATAAACTTTTAATTTCGAACGTGTCTCTTCCTTTAGAACAGTTAAAACGATTCTCGGCTCGATAATCGGAACTGGTGGGTCCCATGATATGGATTATAAAGTTTGCATAATTCGCACGGCCGCCATCCTGAAATGGTATGGCGGACGACCTTGTAATTTGGTCACAAGACGCATCCTATACGAAGGTATGTTGTTACCAAATTTGGTAGAGATCGGATGATTTCTTTAGTCGTTATTTGATTTTACGTTTTGAACGTTTGAGTGGCCGCCATTCAGTTTTAGTAAAGATGGCGGCGATATAAAACATGACACTGAGGTGTCCTTTGCTAGTGCTACCTTTGTACCAAATTTCGTTCAATTTGCATTCACCGTGTTCGAATTGATAGGGGGGGACAGACATTCAGAGTACACACACTCACACACACACAGACACACACACACACAGACTCACGCACACACACATACACACACACACAGACTCACACACACACATACACACACACAGACAGACACACTTTTTTCGCCCTGTGTTGATCTCATAAGTCTACTTTCATTTTTTGCAAAAATCGAAAGTAGGCTAATAAATGGAATTGTATTGCGTCTTATATTACAGCAATAGATGGACCTTTGAATTTCTGTTGCCATGGTTACCGGCTAGTTTCCTTTCATTATTGTATTAAATGAAATTAATTTTCTGGGAATATCTCAAAAACTATTGGTTTTAGGGCCTTAAAATGTGGTTTTCGGGGGCCCTAGGGCCCCCGAGTTTCTTTTTTCACATTGAGGGGCTGAAAATGAGCTTTGTCTCGCCCTTCTACGCCTATTTCAGCATGTATTTTAAGGGGGTAGGCCCCCTTTTATGAGAGGTACAGAGAAGAGTTACATCAATGATTGGTGTCTTGCCTCTGAAGGATATCTGTACCAAATTTTACGTTGATCCACTCAGCCGTTCTCGAGTTATAAGGACACAAAAAATTGTCCACAGACAAACAAACAAACAAACAAACAGACAGACAGACAGACAAAAATTTCATTTTCGCGCGCATCCGTCATAAAACAGTCTAAAACGCGTAAATAACGCAAATTTCCGTAGAAATTCAGAAAAAACAGACAAACTTTCATTCTTATATACAGTATATAGAGATGATTTAGGCCAGCAAGTACTAAAAGTCGTTCGAAGACCGGGTACTTCAGCTAGTTGTTGATAAAAACAACACGTCATTACGGAACCATCATGGAAAGTAATTTAAATAATAGAATGCATAGCCTAAGGAAACGATTTTCTCCTCAGAACTAAATGTGTTGCTTTAATATTTTATTCAATTGGAAATATTATTGTAATGCCAGTAGATTCGGATAACAAAAGTGTGGATGCGGATAAAAGTCGTGCGGATGCGGATAACAGTCGTGCGGATGCGGATAACAGTCGTGCGGATGCGGATAATAGTCGTGCGGATGCGGATAACAGTCGTGCGGATGCGGATAACAGTCGTGCGGATGCGGATAAAAGTCGTGCGGATGCGGATAACAGTCGTGCGGATGCGGATAACAGTCGTGCGGATGCGGATAACAGTCGTGCGGATGCGGATAATAGTCGTGCGGATGCGGATAATAGTCGTGCGGATGCGGATAATAGTCGTGCGGATGCGGATAACAGTCGTGCGGATGCGGATAACAGTCGTGCGGATGCGGATAATAGTCGTGCGGATGCGGATAACAGTCGTGCGGATGCGGATAAAAGTCGTGCGGATGCGGATAACAGTCGTGCGGATGCGGATAATAGTCGTGCGGATGCGGATAACAGTCGTGCGGATGCGGATAAAAGTCGTGCGGATGCGGATAATAGTCGTGCGGATGCGGATAACAGTCGTGCGGATGCGGATAACAGTCGTGCGGATGCGGATAATAGTCGTGCGGATGCGGATAATAGTCGTGCGGATGTGGATAACAGTCGTGCGGATGCGGATAACAGTCGTGCGGATGCGGATAATAGTCGTGCGGATGCGGATAATAGTCGTGCGGATGCGGATAAAAGTCGTGCGGATGTGGATAACAGTCGTGCGGATGCGGATAACAGTCGTGCGGATGCGGATAATAGTCGTGCGGATGCGGATAACAGTCGTGCGGATGCGGATAAAAGTCGTGCGGATGTGGATAACAGTCGTGCGGATGCGGATAACAGTCGTGCGGATGCGGATAATAGTCGTGCGGATGCGGATAAAAGTCGTGCGGATGCGGATAATAGTCGTGCGGATGCGGATAACAGTCGTGCGGATGCGGATAACAGTCGTGCGGATGCGGATAATAGTCGTGCGGATGTGGATAACAGTCGTGCGGATGCGGACAACAGTCGTGCGGATGCGGATAATAGTCGTGCGGATGCGGATAAAAGTCGTGCGGATGCGGATAACAGTCGTGCGGATGCGGATAATAGTCGTGCGGATGCGGATAACAGTCGTGCGGATGCGGATAACAGTCGTGCGGATGCGGATAATAGTCGTGCGGATGCGGATAACAGTCGTGCGGATGCGGATAACAGTCGTGCGGATGCGGATAATAGTCGTGCGGATGCGGATAATAGTCGTGCGGATGCGGATAACAGTCGTGCGGATGCGGATAATAGTCGTGCGGATGCGGATAACAGTCGTGCGGATGCGGATAAAAGTCGTGCGGATGCGGATAACAGTCGTGCGGATGCGGATAACAGTCGTGCGGATGCGGATAACAGTCGTGCGGATGCGGATAACAGTCGTGCGGATGCGGATAACAGTCGTGCGGATGCGGATAATAGTCGTGCGGATGCGGATAATAGTCGTGCGGATGTGGATAACAGTCGTGCGGATGCGGATAACAGTCGTGCGGATGCGGATAATAGTCGTGCGGATGCGGATAACAGTCGTGCGGATGCGGATAACAGTCGTGCGGATGCGGATAATAGTCGTGCGGATGCGGATAAAAGTCGTGCGGATGTGGATAACAGTCGTGCGGATGCGGATAACAGTCGTGCGGATGCGGATAATAGTCGTGCGGATGCGGATAACAGTCGTGCGGATGCGGATAAAAGTCGTGCGGATGTGGATAACAGTCGTGCGGATGCGGATAACAGTCGTGCGGATGCGGATAATAGTCGTGCGGATGCGGATAAAAGTCGTGCGGATGCGGATAATAGTCGTGCGGATGCGGATAACAGTCGTGCGGATGCGGATAACAGTCGTGCGGATGCGGATAATAGTCGTGCGGATGTGGATAACAGTCGTGCGGATGCGGATAACAGTCGTGCGGATGCGGATAATAGTCGTGCGGATGCGGATAAAAGTCGTGCGGATGCGGATAACAGTCGTGCGGATGCGGATAATAGTCGTGCGGATGCGGATAAAAGTCGTGCGGATGCGGATAACAGTCGTGCGGATGCGGATAAAAGTCGTGCGGATGTGGATAACAGTCGTGCGGATGCGGATAATAGTCGTGCGGATGCGGATAATAGTCGTGCGGATGCGGATAAAAGTCGTGCGGATGCGGATAATAGTCGTGCGGATGCGGATAACAGTCGTGCGGATGCGGATAACAGTCGTGCGGATGCGGATAACAGTCGTGCGGATGCGGATAATAGTCGTGCGGATGCGGATAACAGTCGTGCGGATGCGGATAACAGTCGTGCGGATGCGGATAATAGTCGTGCGGATGCGGATAACAGTCGTGCGGATGCGGATAATAGTCGTGCGGATGCGGATAAAAGTCGTGCGGATGCGGATAATAGTCGTGCGGATGCGGATAACAGTCGTGCGGATGCGGATAATAGTCGTGCGGATGCGGATAACAGTCGTGCGGATGCGGATAACAGTCGTGCGGATGCGGATAATAGTCGTGCGGATGCGGATAACAGTCGTGCGGATGCGGATAATAGTCGTGCGGATGCGGATAAAAGTCGTGCGGATGCGGATAATAGTCGTGCGGATGCGGATAACAGTCGTGCGGATGCGGATAATAGTCGTGCGGATGCGGATAACAGTCGTGCGGATGCGGATAACAGTCGTGCGGATGCGGATAAAAGTCGTGCGGATGCGGATAATAGTCGTGCGGATGCGGATAAAAGTCGTGCGGATGCGGATAACAGTCGTGCGGATGCGGATAACAGTCGTGCGGATGCGGATAATAGTCGTGCGGATGCGGATAACAGTCGTGCGGATGCGGATAATAGTCGTGCGGATGCGGATAAAAGTCGTGCGGATGCGGATAACAGTCGTGCGGATGCGGATAATAGTCGTGCGGATGCGGATAACAGTCGTGCGGATGCGGATAACAGTCGTGCGGATGCGGATAACAGTCGTGCGGATGCGGATAAAAGTCGTGCGGATGCGGATAATAGTCGTGCGGATGCGGATAAAAGTCGTGCGGATGCGGATAACAGTCGTGCGGATGCGGATAATAGTCGTGCGGATGCGGATAAAAGTCGTGCGGATGCGGATAATAGTCGTGCGGATGCGGATAACAGTCGTGCGGATGCGGATAATAGTCGTGCGGATGCGGATAACAGTCGTGCGGATGCGGATAACAGTCGTGCGGATGCGGATAACAGTCGTGCGGATGCCGGACGGATGCGGATAAGGTTTTGTTTATCCGCGCAAGGCTCTATCCATAGAGTGCCACGCCCCAAATAAAGGCTTTGAAAAATGACTTCCTAATACCTAAATCTACTGTATGTTTGATGTCAACAGATCTCCTTTCTGTAGAAATGCTTTCCTTACCTTTGCCAACCTAGTTATTATATTCTCTATGCTTCGTCCATCACTGGTTATTTTGTTTCCTAATTATACACCCAAGAGCACAGGGCTAAAACATTATGATGTCTCAAAGCACTTAAATTAAACAACAACTCCTACAGTCTTAGATTTAAGATTCAATTTAAGCCCTGTGATATTGACTCAGTGCAGATGGAATGTAACACAAGACCTTAAGAATGAAAGGAGCTCAGCTGTGAGCTATCCCACTGAGATTGGATTCAGCGGTATTGACACTCCCTTGGCATTGATTTGCACAGAGCGCTTTCTAGAATTGCTTGCCGGGAATACAATATCCTTCCAGAGACATGTTTTTTTGTTAGTTTAGTTTGGTATTTTAGTATTACCATGACGAATAGAAGGAGAAAGTGAGATGACTCCTGAAGTTCAAGCGCGCCCCGCCAGGCAGCGCTAGAGTGGGTAAGTTCCACACGGGTGGGGTCAGCTGGTCTTAGGGATGGTGCTAAGGGAAACGAATTACTTTGTAACTAGTACTCTTTTAAAAAGTAATTAGCGGTTACAATTAAAATAGCACGGCAGGGCACAATGGAAAATATAATTCATGGAAATAAGAACTACGGTCTTCATTGCATGTTACGGAACGCACAGATTCCTGGAGTATACAGAAACAGATAAAAAACACGGCTAATCCCCAGCATATTAAAACAAGTACACATAAACTATTTAAAGTAACTCTCTACTTACCAATTCATTTTGTCGCCTACGATACTGAACTTTCGAAAGCTTGCGTGAAGACTTGGCGGATGTTCGAGATTGCAAATCTCGGCGGATTTCCTTCGTTCTGAAGATGAATCGGCACCCAAAATAAACAAGTCTAGGGATAATATCCATGACACGCTGAAGACAGCAGCCAGCTCCTGAATGATCAACTGAAATTGTTCCTTTGGAATCGATACAATCATAAATATTTTGCTCCACATCGATTTTGAGTTTAATTTTCCGGTAATTACTTTCTCGGCCTGGAAAAGAATGCCACATACACTTCTCGAAGGACGTGTTAGATACACTTCATTGTTCATCTTAGAGCACCTTTTTTAGTTTCTTTGTTGCTTTCTCTTAGCAACAATTTAGTCGTATTTCCGTTTATTCCTGATGAAGAAAGACATGGTTTCTTTCGAAACGCGTCGAGTTTGAATAAATAAAACACGGCATAAGCCCAAGATTCTACATTATGGATAAAATGGTATTAGTTGCGTTTGACATTAACCATACCGTACATAAAACATCACAATAAATTGGTTGAAAAACTGAATCCAGATAGCTTTAAAACCCATCATTTTGCACCAAATTATACAAAAGTTATTGTGAAGTTATGAATGCATTTGCGGTAGCACTGCCGGACACGTAATCGGGCTAGGCTATTGCGTTTTTAAATTAGCTCCCTTTTCAGGGTTTTTAGGTTTTAAGTGCGAATAGTTCGTTTAATAGTTGTAAAAGAGTAAGGAGAGTATGTTTTGTGTAGGTTTTGAGTTGAATTAAAGTTTATGTCGAACTGAGAAGTGAATTTGGTATAGCTTAAAGTGTACGTTTTTTGGTCTGATCTGTTTCCTCTCAATTTGGTTAATTAAAGCTTAATAATTGAGTTTAAATACCTGTTTGGTGATCCATCGTCCCAGGCAAGCCGGTAACACCTGTAACTACTCAGGCAGATAGCTCACTTAGTCGTAATTTGGAAGTTATTGTGAAGTTATGAATGCATATGCGATGATGATGATAATTGTTGTTTTAAGGGGCCTAACATCGAGGTTATCGGCCCCTGACGAAATGAAATGGCGTGAAATGAAAGGATGAAGATAAAAAAAACAGCTCACTGCTATGGATGAAACGAAAATGGTTTAGATAAAAAAGACAATGAGCCCCAACAACTATGCCTTATGTAGCAGGGAAAATACTTACAAAAATGAACTCAGATTGAAACTACTCACCAAATGGAGAGCGGTAATACGTACATAAGGGAATTTTGGACGAAAATACTCGAAAAGGAATAGATTGAAAAATACGCACAAAATGTAGGTTAAGTCCAAAATACGTACAAAATGCAACGTACAGTCGAAATACCTACAAAATGCAAGTGAAATCAAAACACTTACAAAATGCAAATGAGATTGAAAATACGCACAAAATGTAATGGAGATTCAAAATACCCACAAAATTGCAATTGAGACTTAACTACTTGAACAAAGCGGGGTAGGTTGAAAATACAAAATGCAATTGAAATTCAAAAAACTAACAAAAGCCCCGGCCCGGATATTGAAAGACATACTAAAAAGCAATTTAGATTGTCAATCCTTACAAAATGCAATTGAGATTGAAAAACACACACAAAATGCAATCTAGATCGAAAAGACTTACAAAATGCGACGTAGATTAAAAATACCTACAAAAAAAATCCTAAAAGGGAATTTAGATACACGGGGAACCAAGTAACAAAAACAGTGCGGGAATCTGAAAGAGAAAAGGAAATATATGGAAAAGAAGAGAGGATTATGAGGAGAGGGGAGGGGAGAGAGGAGAGGGTCAGCCCCAAAGGGAAGGGACAAAAGGGGAAAACGGACCCAGCTCAGGAATCCCTCGGGGTCGCCAACTCCCGAACTCACCAGCCGGGAGCCCCTGAGGGTGTAGCATTATCTAGGGTGCACCAGAACTGGTGGGGCTACATACACCCTGAAATGCATATGCGGTAGCACTGCCGGAGACGTAATCGGGCTAGGCTATTGCGTTTTTAAATTAGCTCCCGTTTCAGGGATTTTAGGTTTTGAGTGCGAATAGTTAGTTTAATAGTTGTAAAACAGTAAGGAGAGTATGTTTTGTATAGGTTTTAACTTGTATTATGGCTTATGTCGAGCTGAGAAGTGAATTTGGTTTAGCTTAAAGTGTAGTTTTTTGGTCTGTTCTGTAGCCCGGATTTATTAAGTTTATTGTGCTGCTGGCGTGATTAAAAGCTGTAGGATTTGATGTAGAGTGCTAGGATTGCGTGGGGGAAGTGTTGGTGAGAGGGAGAGTAGTGAGGGGATTGGTTTATGGAGTTGTTGCTTGTTTTTCAACTGCTGTTTTTTGATGGCGTGCTTGAAGTGCCTACAACCCTGGTACAGGTTGATGGAGATTATCGCTTGCAGTGCTTGTAGCGGCGGGACCCCAAACTACCGTGCTATAATGGCGGAGTCCTCACACTAGTTCCTTCTATTCGTCATGGTATTACAGTAGCCTACTATGGTAATGCATACAGGGAGGACTGAAACCTCTGCATATTTGTATATTCCAGAGATATAAAAATAATCTTACTCATTTTACGTCCCATTTAACTACGACCGACTAGAGGTGTAGCGGCTAACATTCTTGGCTGTCGCTTCGGAGGTCAGGGTTCGATTCCCAACTGTGTCAAGAAAATTAATTCTGGTCTGAGGGCCGAAACGGGCTACACTCAGCAATGCGAGGCAAAACTGAAAAGAGGTGGGTTCGATTCTCACCTCAGCCACTCTTGAAGTGGTTTTCCGTGGTTTCCCACTTCTACTCAAGCCAAATACCGGGGTGATTCCTAACTTAAGGCCATGGCCGCCTCCTCCCCAATCCTCACCTAAATTACAAATGGAAATACTAAAATAGTCACCACAATAACATGAGTTATGAGACAACCTTATACATACACACACTCAAGTACACGAGGCGTAATGGCCACGATGACCAAGCCCCTCAAATGAAACAACAACCTATTAACTACGGGAGCTTTTAGAGATGGGAGGGTGCTGCAATCTTATCCCAAAGAGGATCTTTGAAGTGCCAGTAAATCTACAGACACGGCTCCCTCGCATTTGCGCACCCTCAAATACCAACTGACTGTGCCAGGTTTTGATCTTGCAACCTTGGGCACATATTTCAGAGAAGAATAGGCATTAAGCCGTAGTAAACGGGTCGTATCATCCCCCGTGGGAAGAAAGGTTCATTCAACCTACTTGAGTCACCATGAATAAGTTCAGATAAGCATTCTGTTGATTGTAACTAGGACCCGCCCTGTGGCTTAGCGTTGTTGTTGTTGTTAGTGGTGGTGGTGGTGGTGGTGGTGGAGGTGGTAGTGGTGGTGGTGGTGGTGATGATGATGATTTATTTAGGGGTTTGCGCCATCATAGTCATGTAGCCCCGTGTATTTGGGAGGGTCTGATAATTTGTGTCATCCTATTGTATGAAGTAGTAAGTGCAGTGGTCAAATTGTTTACCTCTCACCAAGGCGACCGGGTTCGATTCCCGGTTAATGCATGTGAGATTTTCGACGTGTGGTTCGGATTCCTCGTAAAATGGAGGTCCCGTAGCTCATGATCGTGAGATTAACGGTGGCGTAAAACAAAAAGCTTCCCTCCTTATTTCATTCATTTTCCATTAATTCCTTTAATAGTGTGTGTATTTGTAACCGAGTCTAGAGTTTGGAAGGAGACGGCCACGGCCATCAGTTATGAACAATCCTGACACTTGCCAGGAGTAAATGTGGGATGGCTATGTTGGGAATCGAATTCACCTCTTCTCAGTTCAGCCTCACGAGGGTGAGTGCCCTCAGTCCTGCGCAACAATAATGCTAGGCTTGGCCCGAAAGGTCCCGAGTTCGATTCCCGACCGTGTCGTGGGGATTTTAATCTCCTATGATTTAATCCCCTGGCTCAAAAACTGGCTCTTTGTGACGTCTTCAAAAGAAGATGAACAATATCCTGAAACACAAACAGAACAAGTAGTTCCGTGAAGAACTATACAGCCTATTTTCATATACCCTACTCATGTTAATTGCCTCTACCAACATACAAAATTTCAGTTTGATTGTTGTAATAGATACGTAAATATTGAGAACCGTCTAAATATTTCAGATGGTCGCCATGTTGGATTTTTATTTATGAACTATTACATGAAGATTATTGTGTACGTGTGACATTCAAACTTCAATCGCATTATTAGGACACAAGAAGTAAAAACGAGATTTTAAAATTTCGCACAGCTGCCATCTTGTGGTTATGAAAACAATTGAAATATATTAGATTCCAGTGGATTTACATTTGTATGAGCATTTACCGTACAAAGTTTCACTGCACTCGGATGGTTAAATTGCGAGAAACGTCCATTTAAATATGTATACTTCGCGTCACCGCCATGTTGGATTTGTGCTCACCAGGTTACTGAAAGTCCTATAGGTGAACTTATGTTCATAGCCTCTATGAGCATTAAAAAATCAGTTTGATTGGTGTAAAGGATTCGTAGATACAGAGAACCATCTAAATATTTCAGATGGTTGCCATTTTGGATTTTTATATATATAGGCCATAGAGTTATGCGTAGCTTCATTATTCAAACTTTCACTTCGATCGTATGATTACGACACAAGAAACATAAGCTTAATTTTAAAATTTCGCACAGCCGCCATCTTGGGGTTATGTAAACAAATGAACTAAATTAGATGCCAGTGCATTACACTATGTATACTCATTTACCGTACCACATTTAACTGCGCTCAGATGGTTAAATTGCGAGAAAAGTCTATTAAAATGTTTCACCTTCACTTGACCGCCATGTTCGTTTTGTATTTTACAGGTTTTTGAAGGTTACATAGATAAACTAGTAGTAGTGCCCTTTATCACCGAAAAAAATTGCAGGGTGATATCAGTATTAGTTTCGGAGATATAGAATGCCAGTGAAATATTTCGCATAGCCACCATCTTGAGGTTATGTAAACAATTGAACTAAATTAGATGCCAGTACATTACAATGTGTATATAGTACATTATGCAACGAGCCTATAATGGCTATAATTAAGACACGAGTATTTTTATAAAACGAGCGTATGCGAGTTTTATAATTGCCATACGAGTGTCTTAATTGCCATTATAGGCGAGTTGCATACGACTGTTTATGTTCGACGATAATTATAACTTTATTATATGTTTTAACGTAAATATTCATAAATAACTGTTGAGAGTGAGCCACTTGAATTTTGTGATCGAAGAGCGAGCGCTGGGTATATCTCTGTCTTTCAAGATCTCTGAACGACCGACGCATGCACTCTGTGTGCTTGCAATGCCATACGCAGGCCATATGTTTACATCTGCCGTCCCTCAGTAATATTCTCACCGGAGGGCAATGCGCTGTGTAGAAATTAGGGTTGGTGATATTAAGGTGCCGTGCTATTTCTTGTCTCATATTCGCCAGTTTATTTACGAGAACATGTGGACGGAGCGTATTCCATGTCGGTAATTTATTATAGTTCGATGTTGTGTTTATGTCCGACATGTTGGATTTTGAGCGCATGCGTGAAGGTATCGTTACCTAATTGGTCAATGAACGAGCTCTGATTGGCTGGAGAAACTGTATCATAATGAAAAACAGTGTTATAATGACCATCATTATGATACAGTTTTCTGACACATAATAGTGAGGGTCGAACATGAAACATTTTGTGTACCAGGCTTCATTACGTTTGGATAGTTAAATCGCGAGAAAAGTCTATTTAAAATCTCAACTTCGCTTGGCCGCCATGATGGTTTCGTAGTTACCAGGTTTTTGAAAGTTTCATAGGTGAACTTCTAGTGGTGCCCTTTATCACCATACAAAATTTCAGGGTGATATCGGTAATAGTTTCGAAGATATTGAATGCTGGTGAAATATTTCGCACAGCCGCCATGTTTGATTGGTGAGACGTTATAAAAATTGAAGGGCACGGTCTGGGTCGGCCGAAATGGCGCTATGACCTTACCGAGTTTCATTGAAATCGCTCCATCCGTTTAAAAGTTATTAGTGGGACACCCACACATCACATACACGGACAAAAGGTGATCTCATAAGCCTTTTTTTTTCTTTTCTTTTTTTCGTAAAATGAAAATAGGCTAAAAATGACAAAAGGAAAGTAAATTTTAAATCCTAGGCGTACGCCTGTATAGTGGGTGTTGCTAAGATAGTACCACATAACCTGAGTATAGCCTTTTATATTTCCGCATTGCTGGAGTTCCCTTAAAACTGTCAACCTCTGTTTTCCTAATAAAATTACGAAGTGTTCACTGACTTTGTGTCCGTTCTGTACTTGTAGTCATATGGTGGGCTTTAAAATTACAAGAGCTGATAAGAAAACACGATAAACCCCTCGTCGTGATAAATCAGTGAACAGGCTAGGGAATATCGATTTCATTCCAGTTCAGTGTACGAAGCCTTGAAGCCATTTTCAGTGTTTCCAAATAACAATGGGTATAATTGATAACTTTCAGTCTGGCATTGTTACAAAAAAAATAAGAAAATAAATGAAACGTAGTTCCATCCCAAGGCGTAGTATTCTGACCTGATCTTTGATCTGAATGTAGCATACTATGTATTTTGTAAGTAAATAGTAAATAAGTAATTTTGATAAAACTCTTCCTAGTAAAAAAGAATAATTACGATATTTTATAAAATGTTATTAATCATAACGAAGCGTTTATAAACTGATTTTAAGCACGCCTAAATTAAAAGTTACAGGGTTATATTAATTTATAGATCAGCACCTTTGCGCGGGGACTTTCCACTCGGTTATTGCCCGTGCATCGGCCCACCGCGCTGCTGCTATAACTCCCCTTGTTAAACTAACTTTTTCAAGCGTTATCTCTCATACATTGTTAATAATGTTAAAACCTTACCTTATATGAGGTGCTAAGAATGGTGTCCTCCCGCAGGTAAACAGGCATTGTATCGAGAAAACACATTTCGATTAACTCGATTAAAAATGCGCTGCTTTAAAGTTTAACTGTCTAATCATCTTAAGAGAGAGAATGTACACTGAGAGTGATAATGGGATGAATGTGTGGTGACCGATGCAGCTGACAAGACGAGTGCGCATAGAGATAACTAGGGGAATCACATCAGACGCGGTCGGCTGATGCAAGGGCAACAGCCGAGTGGAAATTACCCGCGCGTGACGGTGCTGATATATAAATATAACCCTGTACCGTATGTAAAACTCTAAGGGGTATATTTCACAAACCGCAAGCTTTTAAACCAGAGGGCGTTAGAAGGTGTGGTTTGTACCAAAATCTTCAAAATTGTCACAATAGTACAGATAGTGGCGTTGAGCTGTGCACTTCACCTTTAAAGTTCATTGGTAGGAGAGGGGTGTAGAGCGGTGCGGGGAGCACTCCGAATACTTCCCTATCTGAGAACATTGACGCACGTAACAATAGGTTCTCATAATCAGGCACAGACATGCTCAGCGTGGCAAATATTTTACGCTGCAGTAGTATACCAGGGGAGTGGGATGGGGAAGTGCAGAGCTATCTGCCGGTAACTGTTCATTAAAAATGCATTTCATAAAAAGTGAATGGAGATCTTTATAAAAACGATGGTCCCTGCCAGAACTGTGTCGTGTCGAGCCCGCCTAACAGTAAAGCCGGGTGGGGGGTATAAAAATATAGGGCGTTCGTTATTACATTTGGGAATTGTAACAGTAACTTCGTTATTACTTTTCATAACGATAACTATATTGCAGTTACTTTTCAAAATATAACTTTCCCAACTGCTCCTCTATACCTTTATACGTCAGATTGCTTAATTCACAGCATACAGCTGTAGCAGCGGAGTCAGAGATGTGAGTTCTCGGCTGCAATTAATTAAAATATTTGCCTCGCACAACACACATCGTATTACTGTACATTCCTCAACTAACTTATCTCGCTGGCGGAACACATTATACTTGTGGAGAGATTTCAGTGCTTACAAGAAATACCACAGTGGTGATGTTTGTGGTCAGGGTCGTGCGGTGGGGGTGGCGAGATTGGCCCCCGCCAAGGGCGCAGACACCCTGGAGGCGCTGTCTACTGTAGGCGTTCGGAACAGTAGACATGAAGTCCCGGGAGAAAACAAATAAGTCTGTGAAGAGCCTTTTCTCACATCCTACTGGTATATATCCTGCTACTCATGCCTGATGCTGTCCGGTGGTTCAGTAAAATAACTATAAATCGATTTAGAGCGGGTAAGTCAATAAATACCTCGTGAGTTATGTTATGAAAGTACTACAGAACTCCAGATGTTTACCAAAATCCTTGGAGTACAAATGCCTGAGGCTTTTCAATAGGTCAACACGATTGTACCCCAAATGAGATGGGTTATCCCCTAATCCTGAAAAAAATTACATGAGATTAATAAATATACCGATTACACTGATGATCGCTTGACGATTGAAACTGGTCATCCAAGTGTATTTATTAATCTCATATAATATTTCTCAGAATTAGGGAATAACCCATCTCATTTGGGGTACCATCGTGTCGACCGACTAAAAAGCATCAAACTTTTGTTTACAAAGGCAACACTGAAAAATGGCTTCAAATACCATAACCTTGGAATTGTTCTTCTTGTTCCCACCATTAGCTTTGTACCGAGACCGAAGGAAAGAAAAGGAAAGGAAAGGGGATATTGCCAAAACAGAGCGTCACGTTAGGAAGTTATATTACACAGTTGAGTTTCGATATCTCGAATCTCTATTAATCGAATGTTCGATAATCATTATTTCCCGAGCAAACTTCCTACAAGTAACACGTATTTTTTCGCAAGTCAAATTTCTATAACTCGAACTTCTTCGATTTCTCGAAGTTTGAATTATATTCCTGGCATTTCTTTATCTCAAACATTAGCTTGCCACGGTGGGCGAGTGGTTAATGTGTCGGTTTACTAACCCCAAGCTTGCAGGTTCACTCCTGACCGTGGTAAGTGATTTTTGAAAGGCGGCAAAAATTACGACATGCATGTCATACAATGTTGGCATGTCAAAGAACCCATTTGAATTCAGTAGGCTGTGTTCATAATGGCACAATTAATCTCGGGAGTTTCCGCCAACACAAAGTTCCTAATTTCTCTACTAGAAAGCGCTATTGTGTACAGGGAGCATAGATATCTAACCTCCTTGACTTTCATAGTGCTTCAAGGAACAACGAAATTCGACATGCATGCTACCCTGTGGGTGTCAAATAACAAATCTTGCACCCGGCACCCGAGGCCATACGATATTATTATTATTATTATTATTATCTCAAACATTTACTTATTTTAGCAATGCAGCTTGCCCCATTTTTAGAACTAGACTAGCTGTACCCGGCATGCGTTGCAATGCCAATCAAAGAAAGTGTAGGCATTGTAACTTTGTATGTTGAAGTGCTTTTGGGTTCCCAATATTGTTTTTCTTTTTCCGTTAACCACCTCTAAACTATTGTAAAATTGATTTACTATCTCAAAAAAATCATGGGAGCGTGCTCAACAACTCACCAAATTTTCATCGCAATGAAATGAATGGTATATGAACGCATAAGGGACTTGGTTGAAACGATTCGAGCGCCGTCACCCATTTGTTGAATATACTCGTACGCTATCTATTGCAAAATGGATTTACTAAGTGAAAACCTTCCCTGGCATGTACACAACAACTCATGAAAGTTTCATCGCAATCGGATGAATGGCATATGAACGCATACGGGTTTTTGCTTAAACGATTCGCGCGACGACACTCATTTGTTGAATCTACTTGTGCGCCACCCATTAAAAAACGGATTTACTAATTCATACAGCTTCGCAGGACTGGGCTCAACTCCCCAAAGTTTTATGATAATCGGATGAATGTTATATGAACGCATATGGGACTTGGTGGAAACGATTCACGCGCTGTCGCCCATTAATTGAATCTAATTTTGCGCTACCAATTGTAAAATGGATTTACTAAATCAGAAATCTTTGAGGGAGTGGAAACAACATTTCTCAAAATTTCATTGCAATCGCATGAATGGTATATGAACGCATACGGATTTTTTTAAGTCGTGCGGATGCGGATAACAGTCGTGCGGATGCGGATAATAGTCGTGCGGATGCGGATAATAGTCGTGCGGATGCGGATAAAAGTCGTGCGGATGTGGATAACAGTCGTGCGGATGCGGATAACAGTCGTGCGGATGCGGATAATAGTCGTGCGGATGCGGATAACAGTCGTGCGGATGCGGATAAAAGTCGTGCGGATGTGGATAACAGTCGTGCGGATGCGGATAACAGTCGTGCGGATGCGGATAATAGTCGTGCGGATGCGGATAAAAGTCGTGCGGATGCGGATAATAGTCGTGCGGATGCGGATAACAGTCGTGCGGATGCGGATAACAGTCGTGCGGATGCGGATAATAGTCGTGCGGATGTGGATAACAGTCGTGCGGATGCGGACAACAGTCGTGCGGATGCGGATAATAGTCGTGCGGATGCGGATAAAAGTCGTGCGGATGCGGATAACAGTCGTGCGGATGCGGATAATAGTCGTGCGGATGCGGATAACAGTCGTGCGGATGCGGATAACAGTCGTGCGGATGCGGATAATAGTCGTGCGGATGCGGATAACAGTCGTGCGGATGCGGATAACAGTCGTGCGGATGCGGATAATAGTCGTGCGGATGCGGATAATAGTCGTGCGGATGCGGATAACAGTCGTGCGGATGCGGATAATAGTCGTGCGGATGCGGATAACAGTCGTGCGGATGCGGATAAAAGTCGTGCGGATGCGGATAACAGTCGTGCGGATGCGGATAACAGTCGTGCGGATGCGGATAACAGTCGTGCGGATGCGGATAACAGTCGTGCGGATGCGGATAACAGTCGTGCGGATGCGGATAATAGTCGTGCGGATGCGGATAATAGTCGTGCGGATGTGGATAACAGTCGTGCGGATGCGGATAACAGTCGTGCGGATGCGGATAATAGTCGTGCGGATGCGGATAACAGTCGTGCGGATGCGGATAACAGTCGTGCGGATGCGGATAATAGTCGTGCGGATGCGGATAAAAGTCGTGCGGATGTGGATAACAGTCGTGCGGATGCGGATAACAGTCGTGCGGATGCGGATAATAGTCGTGCGGATGCGGATAACAGTCGTGCGGATGCGGATAAAAGTCGTGCGGATGTGGATAACAGTCGTGCGGATGCGGATAACAGTCGTGCGGATGCGGATAATAGTCGTGCGGATGCGGATAAAAGTCGTGCGGATGCGGATAATAGTCGTGCGGATGCGGATAACAGTCGTGCGGATGCGGATAACAGTCGTGCGGATGCGGATAACAGTCGTGCGGATGCGGATAATAGTCGTGCGGATGTGGATAACAGTCGTGCGGATGCGGATAACAGTCGTGCGGATGCGGATAATAGTCGTGCGGATGCGGATAAAAGTCGTGCGGATGCGGATAACAGTCGTGCGGATGCGGATAATAGTCGTGCGGATGCGGATAAAAGTCGTGCGGATGCGGATAACAGTCGTGCGGATGCGGATAAAAGTCGTGCGGATGTGGATAACAGTCGTGCGGATGCGGATAACAGTCGTGCGGATGCGGATAATAGTCGTGCGGATGCGGATAAAAGTCGTGCGGATGCGGATAATAGTCGTGCGGATGCGGATAACAGTCGTGCGGATGCGGATAACAGTCGTGCGGATGCGGATAACAGTCGTGCGGATGCGGATAATAGTCGTGCGGATGCGGATAACAGTCGTGCGGATGCGGATAACAGTCGTGCGGATGCGGATAATAGTCGTGCGGATGCGGATAACAGTCGTGCGGATGCGGATAATAGTCGTGCGGATGCGGATAAAAGTCGTGCGGATGCGGATAATAGTCGTGCGGATGCGGATAACAGTCGTGCGGATGCGGATAATAGTCGTGCGGATGCGGATAACAGTCGTGCGGATGCGGATAACAGTCGTGCGGATGCGGATAATAGTCGTGCGGATGCGGATAACAGTCGTGCGGATGCGGATAATAGTCGTGCGGATGCGGATAAAAGTCGTGCGGATGCGGATAATAGTCGTGCGGATGCGGATAACAGTCGTGCGGATGCGGATAATAGTCGTGCGGATGCGGATAACAGTCGTGCGGATGCGGATAACAGTCGTGCGGATGCGGATAAAAGTCGTGCGGATGCGGATAATAGTCGTGCGGATGCGGATAAAAGTCGTGCGGATGCGGATAACAGTCGTGCGGATGCGGATAACAGTCGTGCGGATGCGGATAATAGTCGTGCGGATGCGGATAACAGTCGTGCGGATGCGGATAATAGTCGTGCGGATGCGGATAAAAGTCGTGCGGATGCGGATAATAGTCGTGCGGATGCGGATAACAGTCGTGCGGATGCGGATAATAGTCGTGCGGATGCGGATAACAGTCGTGCGGATGCGGATAACAGTCGTGCGGATGCGGATAACAGTCGTGCGGATGCGGATAAAAGTCGTGCGGATGCGGATAATAGTCGTGCGGATGCGGATAAAAGTCGTGCGGATGCGGATAACAGTCGTGCGGATGCGGATAATAGTCGTGCGGATGCGGATAAAAGTCGTGCGGATGCGGATAATAGTCGTGCGGATGCGGATAACAGTCGTGCGGATGCGGATAATAGTCGTGCGGATGCGGATAACAGTCGTGCGGATGCGGATAACAGTCGTGCGGATGCGGATAACAGTCGTGCGGATGCCGGACGGATGCGGATAAGGTTTTGTTTATCCGCGCAAGGCTCTATCCATAGAGTGCCACGCCCCAAATAAAGGCTTTGAAAAATGACTTCCTAATACCTAAATCTACTGTATGTTTGATGTCAACAGATCTCCTTTCTGTAGAAATGCTTTCCTTACCTTTGCCAACCTAGTTATTATATTCTCTATGCTTCGTCCATCACTGGTTATTTTGTTTCCTAATTATACACCCAAGAGCACAGGGCTAAAACATTATGATGTCTCAAAGCACTTAAATTAAACAACAACTCCTACAGTCTTAGATTTAAGATTCAATTTAAGCCCTGTGATATTGACTCAGTGCAGATGGAATGTAACACAAGACCTTAAGAATGAAAGGAGCTCAGCTGTGAGCTATCCCACTGAGATTGGATTCAGCGGTATTGACACTCCCTTGGCATTGATTTGCACAGAGCGCTTTCTAGAATTGCTTGCCGGGAATACAATATCCTTCCAGAGACATGTTTTTTTGTTAGTTTAGTTTGGTATTTTAGTATTACCATGACGAATAGAAGGAGAAAGTGAGATGACTCCTGAAGTTCAAGCGCGCCCCGCCAGGCAGCGCTAGAGTGGGTAAGTTCCACACGGGTGGGGTCAGCTGGTCTTAGGGATGGTGCTAAGGGAAACGAATTACTTTGTAACTAGTACTCTTTTAAAAAGTAATTAGCGGTTACAATTAAAATAGCACGGCAGGGCACAATGGAAAATATAATTCATGGAAATAAGAACTACGGTCTTCATTGCATGTTACGGAACGCACAGATTCCTGGAGTATACAGAAACAGATAAAAAACACGGCTAATCCCCAGCATATTAAAACAAGTACACATAAACTATTTAAAGTAACTCTCTACTTACCAATTCATTTTGTCGCCTACGATACTGAACTTTCGAAAGCTTGCGTGAAGACTTGGCGGATGTTCGAGATTGCAAATCTCGGCGGATTTCCTTCGTTCTGAAGATGAATCGGCACCCAAAATAAACAAGTCTAGGGATAATATCCATGACACGCTGAAGACAGCAGCCAGCTCCTGAATGATCAACTGAAATTGTTCCTTTGGAATCGATACAATCATAAATATTTTGCTCCACATCGATTTTGAGTTTAATTTTCCGGTAATTACTTTCTCGGCCTGGAAAAGAATGCCACATACACTTCTCGAAGGACGTGTTAGATACACTTCATTGTTCATCTTAGAGCACCTTTTTTAGTTTCTTTGTTGCTTTCTCTTAGCAACAATTTAGTCGTATTTCCGTTTATTCCTGATGAAGAAAGACATGGTTTCTTTCGAAACGCGTCGAGTTTGAATAAATAAAACACGGCATAAGCCCAAGATTCTACATTATGGATAAAATGGTATTAGTTGCGTTTGACATTAACCATACCGTACATAAAACATCACAATAAATTGGTTGAAAAACTGAATCCAGATAGCTTTAAAACCCATCATTTTGCACCAAATTATACAAAAGTTATTGTGAAGTTATGAATGCATTTGCGGTAGCACTGCCGGACACGTAATCGGGCTAGGCTATTGCGTTTTTAAATTAGCTCCCTTTTCAGGGTTTTTAGGTTTTAAGTGCGAATAGTTCGTTTAATAGTTGTAAAAGAGTAAGGAGAGTATGTTTTGTGTAGGTTTTGAGTTGAATTAAAGTTTATGTCGAACTGAGAAGTGAATTTGGTATAGCTTAAAGTGTACGTTTTTTGGTCTGATCTGTTTCCTCTCAATTTGGTTAATTAAAGCTTAATAATTGAGTTTAAATACCTGTTTGGTGATCCATCGTCCCAGGCAAGCCGGTAACACCTGTAACTACTCAGGCAGATAGCTCACTTAGTCGTAATTTGGAAGTTATTGTGAAGTTATGAATGCATATGCGATGATGATGATAATTGTTGTTTTAAGGGGCCTAACATCGAGGTTATCGGCCCCTGACGAAATGAAATGGCGTGAAATGAAAGGATGAAGATAAAAAAACAGCTCACTGCTATGGATGAAACGAAAATGGTTTAGATAAAAAAGACAATGAGCCCCAACAACTATGCCTTATGTAGCAGGGAAAATACTTACAAAAATGAACTCAGATTGAAACTACTCACCAAATGGAGAGCGGTAATACGTACATAAGGGAATTTTGGACGAAAATACTCGAAAAGGAATAGATTGAAAAATACGCACAAAATGTAGGTTAAGTCCAAAATACGTACAAAATGCAACGTACAGTCGAAATACCTACAAAATGCAAGTGAAATCAAAACACTTACAAAATGCAAATGAGATTGAAAATACGCACAAAATGTAATGGAGATTCAAAATACCCACAAAATTGCAATTGAGACTTAACTACTTGAACAAAGCGGGGTAGGTTGAAAATACAAAATGCAATTGAAATTCAAAAAACTAACAAAAGCCCCGGCCCGGATATTGAAAGACATACTAAAAAGCAATTTAGATTGTCAATCCTTACAAAATGCAATTGAGATTGAAAAACACACACAAAATGCAATCTAGATCGAAAAGACTTACAAAATGCGACGTAGATTAAAAATACCTACAAAAAAAATCCTAAAAGGGAATTTAGATACACGGGGAACCAAGTAACAAAAACAGTGCGGGAATCTGAAAGAGAAAAGGAAATATATGGAAAAGAAGAGAGGATTATGAGGAGAGGGGAGGGGAGAGAGGAGAGGGTCAGCCCCAAAGGGAAGGGACAAAAGGGGAAAACGGACCCAGCTCAGGAATCCCTCGGGGTCGCCAACTCCCGAACTCACCAGCCGGGAGCCCCTGAGGGTGTAGCATTATCTAGGGTGCACCAGAACTGGTGGGGCTACATACACCCTGAAATGCATATGCGGTAGCACTGCCGGAGACGTAATCGGGCTAGGCTATTGCGTTTTTAAATTAGCTCCCGTTTCAGGGATTTTAGGTTTTGAGTGCGAATAGTTAGTTTAATAGTTGTAAAACAGTAAGGAGAGTATGTTTTGTATAGGTTTTAACTTGTATTATGGCTTATGTCGAGCTGAGAAGTGAATTTGGTTTAGCTTAAAGTGTAGTTTTTTGGTCTGTTCTGTAGCCCGGATTTATTAAGTTTATTGTGCTGCTGGCGTGATTAAAAGCTGTAGGATTTGATGTAGAGTGCTAGGATTGCGTGGGGGAAGTGTTGGTGAGAGGGAGAGTAGTGAGGGGATTGGTTTATGGAGTTGTTGCTTGTTTTTCAACTGCTGTTTTTTGATGGCGTGCTTGAAGTGCCTACAACCCTGGTACAGGTTGATGGAGATTATCGCTTGCAGTGCTTGTAGCGGCGGGACCCCAAACTACCGTGCTATAATGGCGGAGTCCTCACACTAGTTCCTTCTATTCGTCATGGTATTACAGTAGCCTACTATGGTAATGCATACAGGGAGGACTGAAACCTCTGCATATTTGTATATTCCAGAGATATAAAAATAATCTTACTCATTTTACGTCCCATTTAACTACGACCGACTAGAGGTGTAGCGGCTAACATTCTTGGCTGTCGCTTCGGAGGTCAGGGTTCGATTCCCAACTGTGTCAAGAAAATTAATTCTGGTCTGAGGGCCGAAACGGGCTACACTCAGCAATGCGAGGCAAAACTGAAAAGAGGTGGGTTCGATTCTCACCTCAGCCACTCTTGAAGTGGTTTTCCGTGGTTTCCCACTTCTACTCAAGCCAAATACCGGGGTGATTCCTAACTTAAGGCCATGGCCGCCTCCTCCCCAATCCTCACCTAAATTACAAATGGAAATACTAAAATAGTCACCACAATAACATGAGTTATGAGACAACCTTATACATACACACACTCAAGTACACGAGGCGTAATGGCCACGATGACCAAGCCCCTCAAATGAAACAACAACCTATTAACTACGGGAGCTTTTAGAGATGGGAGGGTGCTGCAATCTTATCCCAAAGAGGATCTTTGAAGTGCCAGTAAATCTACAGACACGGCTCCCTCGCATTTGCGCACCCTCAAATACCAACTGACTGTGCCAGGTTTTGATCTTGCAACCTTGGGCACATATTTCAGAGAAGAATAGGCATTAAGCCGTAGTAAACGGGTCGTATCATCCCCCGTGGGAAGAAAGGTTCATTCAACCTACTTGAGTCACCATGAATAAGTTCAGATAAGCATTCTGTTGATTGTAACTAGGACCCGCCCTGTGGCTTAGCGTTGTTGTTGTTGTTAGTGGTGGTGGTGGTGGTGGTGGTGGAGGTGGTAGTGGTGGTGGTGGTGGTGATGATGATGATTTATTTAGGGGTTTGCGCCATCATAGTCATGTAGCCCCGTGTATTTGGGAGGGTCTGATAATTTGTGTCATCCTATTGTATGAAGTAGTAAGTGCAGTGGTCAAATTGTTTACCTCTCACCAAGGCGACCGGGTTCGATTCCCGGTTAATGCATGTGAGATTTTCGACGTGTGGTTCGGATTCCTCGTAAAATGGAGGTCCCGTAGCTCATGATCGTGAGATTAACGGTGGCGTAAAACAAAAAGCTTCCCTCCTTATTTCATTCATTTTCCATTAATTCCTTTAATAGTGTGTGCATTTGTAACCGAGTCTAGAGTTTGGAAGGAGACGGCCACGGCCATCAGTTATGAACAATCCTGACACTTGCCAGGAGTAAATGTGGGATGGCTATGTTGGGAATCGAATTCACCTCTTCTCAGTTCAGCCTCACGAGGGTGAGTGCCCTCAGTCCTGCGCAACAATAATGCTAGGCTTGGCCCGAAAGGTCCCGAGTTCGATTCCCGACCGTGTCGTGGGGATTTTAATCTCCTATGATTTAATCCCCTGGCTCAAAAACTGGCTCTTTGTGACGTCTTCAAAAGAAGATGAACAATATCCTGAAACACAAACAGAACAAGTAGTTCCGTGAAGAACTATACAGCCTATTTTCATATACCCTACTCATGTTAATTGCCTCTACCAACATACAAAATTTCAGTTTGATTGTTGTAATAGATACGTAAATATTGAGAACCGTCTAAATATTTCAGATGGTCGCCATGTTGGATTTTTATTTATGAACTATTACATGAAGATTATTGTGTACGTGTGACATTCAAACTTCAATCGCATTATTAGGACACAAGAAGTAAAAACGAGATTTTAAAATTTCGCACAGCTGCCATCTTGTGGTTATGAAAACAATTGAAATATATTAGATTCCAGTGGATTTACATTTGTATGAGCATTTACCGTACAAAGTTTCACTGCACTCGGATGGTTAAATTGCGAGAAACGTCCATTTAAATATGTATACTTCGCGTCACCGCCATGTTGGATTTGTGCTCACCAGGTTACTGAAAGTCCTATAGGTGAACTTATGTTCATAGCCTCTATGAGCATTAAAAAATCAGTTTGATTGGTGTAAAGGATTCGTAGATACAGAGAACCATCTAAATATTTCAGATGGTTGCCATTTTGGATTTTTATATATATAGGCCATAGAGTTATGCGTAGCTTCATTATTCAAACTTTCACTTCGATCGTATGATTACGACACAAGAAACATAAGCTTAATTTTAAAATTTCGCACAGCCGCCATCTTGGGGTTATGTAAACAAATGAACTAAATTAGATGCCAGTGCATTACACTATGTATACTCATTTACCGTACCACATTTAACTGCGCTCAGATGGTTAAATTGCGAGAAAAGTCTATTAAAATGTTTCACCTTCACTTGACCGCCATGTTCGTTTTGTATTTTACAGGTTTTTGAAGGTTACATAGATAAACTAGTAGTAGTGCCCTTTATCACCGAAAAAAATTGCAGGGTGATATCAGTATTAGTTTCGGAGATATAGAATGCCAGTGAAATATTTCGCATAGCCACCATCTTGAGGTTATGTAAACAATTGAACTAAATTAGATGCCAGTACATTACAATGTGTATATAGTACATTATGCAACGAGCCTATAATGGCTATAATTAAGACACGAGTATTTTTATAAAACGAGCGTATGCGAGTTTTATAATTGCCATACGAGTGTCTTAATTGCCATTATAGGCGAGTTGCATACGACTGTTTATGTTCGACGATAATTATAACTTTATTATATGTTTTAACGTAAATATTCATAAATAACTGTTGAGAGTGAGCCACTTGAATTTTGTGATCGAAGAGCGAGCGCTGGGTATATCTCTGTCTTTCAAGATCTCTGAACGACCGACGCATGCACTCTGTGTGCTTGCAATGCCATACGCAGGCCATATGTTTACATCTGCCGTCCCTCAGTAATATTCTCACCGGAGGGCAATGCGCTGTGTAGAAATTAGGGTTGGTGATATTAAGGTGCCGTGCTATTTCTTGTCTCATATTCGCCAGTTTATTTACGAGAACATGTGGACGGAGCGTATTCCATGTCGGTAATTTATTATAGTTCGATGTTGTGTTTATGTCCGACATGTTGGATTTTGAGCGCATGCGTGAAGGTATCGTTACCTAATTGGTCAATGAACGAGCTCTGATTGGCTGGAGAAACTGTATCATAATGAAAAACAGTGTTATAATGACCATCATTATGATACAGTTTTCTGACACATAATAGTGAGGGTCGAACATGAAACATTTTGTGTACCAGGCTTCATTACGTTTGGATAGTTAAATCGCGAGAAAAGTCTATTTAAAATCTCAACTTCGCTTGGCCGCCATGATGGTTTCGTAGTTACCAGGTTTTTGAAAGTTTCATAGGTGAACTTCTAGTGGTGCCCTTTATCACCATACAAAATTTCAGGGTGATATCGGTAATAGTTTCGAAGATATTGAATGCTGGTGAAATATTTCGCACAGCCGCCATGTTTGATTGGTGAGACGTTATAAAAATTGAAGGGCACGGTCTGGGTCGGCCGAAATGGCGCTATGACCTTACCGAGTTTCATTGAAATCGCTCCATCCGTTTAAAAGTTATTAGTGGGACACCCACACATCACATACACGGACAAAAGGTGATCTCATAAGCCTTTTTTTTTCTTTTCTTTTTTTCGTAAAATGAAAATAGGCTAAAAATGACAAAAGGAAAGTAAATTTTAAATCCTAGGCGTACGCCTGTATAGTGGGTGTTGCTAAGATAGTACCACATAACCTGAGTATAGCCTTTTATATTTCCGCATTGCTGGAGTTCCCTTAAAACTGTCAACCTCTGTTTTCCTAATAAAATTACGAAGTGTTCACTGACTTTGTGTCCGTTCTGTACTTGTAGTCATATGGTGGGCTTTAAAATTACAAGAGCTGATAAGAAAACACGATAAACCCCTCGTCGTGATAAATCAGTGAACAGGCTAGGGAATATCGATTTCATTCCAGTTCAGTGTACGAAGCCTTGAAGCCATTTTCAGTGTTTCCAAATAACAATGGGTATAATTGATAACTTTCAGTCTGGCATTGTTACAAAAAAAATAAGAAAATAAATGAAACGTAGTTCCATCCCAAGGCGTAGTATTCTGACCTGATCTTTGATCTGAATGTAGCATACTATGTATTTTGTAAGTAAATAGTAAATAAGTAATTTTGATAAAACTCTTCCTAGTAAAAAAGAATAATTACGATATTTTATAAAATGTTATTAATCATAACGAAGCGTTTATAAACTGATTTTAAGCACGCCTAAATTAAAAGTTACAGGGTTATATTAATTTATAGATCAGCACCTTTGCGCGGGGACTTTCCACTCGGTTATTGCCCGTGCATCGGCCCACCGCGCTGCTGCTATAACTCCCCTTGTTAAACTAACTTTTTCAAGCGTTATCTCTCATACATTGTTAATAATGTTAAAACCTTACCTTATATGAGGTGCTAAGAATGGTGTCCTCCCGCAGGTAAACAGGCATTGTATCGAGAAAACACATTTCGATTAACTCGATTAAAAATGCGCTGCTTTAAAGTTTAACTGTCTAATCATCTTAAGAGAGAGAATGTACACTGAGAGTGATAATGGGATGAATGTGTGGTGACCGATGCAGCTGACAAGACGAGTGCGCATAGAGATAACTAGGGGAATCACATCAGACGCGGTCGGCTGATGCAAGGGCAACAGCCGAGTGGAAATTACCCGCGCGTGACGGTGCTGATATATAAATATAACCCTGTACCGTATGTAAAACTCTAAGGGGTATATTTCACAAACCGCAAGCTTTTAAACCAGAGGGCGTTAGAAGGTGTGGTTTGTACCAAAATCTTCAAAATTGTCACAATAGTACAGATAGTGGCGTTGAGCTGTGCACTTCACCTTTAAAGTTCATTGGTAGGAGAGGGGTGTAGAGCGGTGCGGGGAGCACTCCGAATACTTCCCTATCTGAGAACATTGACGCACGTAACAATAGGTTCTCATAATCAGGCACAGACATGCTCAGCGTGGCAAATATTTTACGCTGCAGTAGTATACCAGGGGAGTGGGATGGGGAAGTGCAGAGCTATCTGCCGGTAACTGTTCATTAAAAATGCATTTCATAAAAAGTGAATGGAGATCTTTATAAAAACGATGGTCCCTGCCAGAACTGTGTCGTGTCGAGCCCGCCTAACAGTAAAGCCGGGTGGGGGGTATAAAAATATAGGGCGTTCGTTATTACATTTGGGAATTGTAACAGTAACTTCGTTATTACTTTTCATAACGATAACTATATTGCAGTTACTTTTCAAAATATAACTTTCCCAACTGCTCCTCTATACCTTTATACGTCAGATTGCTTAATTCACAGCATACAGCTGTAGCAGCGGAGTCAGAGATGTGAGTTCTCGGCTGCAATTAATTAAAATATTTGCCTCGCACAACACACATCGTATTACTGTACATTCCTCAACTAACTTATCTCGCTGGCGGAACACATTATACTTGTGGAGAGATTTCAGTGCTTACAAGAAATACCACAGTGGTGATGTTTGTGGTCAGGGTCGTGCGGTGGGGGTGGCGAGATTGGCCCCCGCCAAGGGCGCAGACACCCTGGAGGCGCTGTCTACTGTAGGCGTTCGGAACAGTAGACATGAAGTCCCGGGAGAAAACAAATAAGTCTGTGAAGAGCCTTTTCTCACATCCTACTGGTATATATCCTGCTACTCATGCCTGATGCTGTCCGGTGGTTCAGTAAAATAACTATAAATCGATTTAGAGCGGGTAAGTCAATAAATACCTCGTGAGTTATGTTATGAAAGTACTACAGAACTCCAGATGTTTACCAAAATCCTTGGAGTACAAATGCCTGAGGCTTTTCAATAGGTCAACACGATTGTACCCCAAATGAGATGGGTTATCCCCTAATCCTGAAAAAAATTACATGAGATTAATAAATATACCGATTACACTGATGATCGCTTGACGATTGAAACTGGTCATCCAAGTGTATTTATTAATCTCATATAATATTTCTCAGAATTAGGGAATAACCCATCTCATTTGGGGTACCATCGTGTCGACCGACTAAAAAGCATCAAACTTTTGTTTACAAAGGCAACACTGAAAAATGGCTTCAAATACCATAACCTTGGAATTGTTCTTCTTGTTCCCACCATTAGCTTTGTACCGAGACCGAAGGAAAGAAAAGGAAAGGAAAGGGGATATTGCCAAAACAGAGCGTCACGTTAGGAAGTTATATTACACAGTTGAGTTTCGATATCTCGAATCTCTATTAATCGAATGTTCGATAATCATTATTTCCCGAGCAAACTTCCTACAAGTAACACGTATTTTTTCGCAAGTCAAATTTCTATAACTCGAACTTCTTCGATTTCTCGAAGTTTGAATTATATTCCTGGCATTTCTTTATCTCAAACATTAGCTTGCCACGGTGGGCGAGTGGTTAATGTGTCGGTTTACTAACCCCAAGCTTGCAGGTTCACTCCTGACCGTGGTAAGTGATTTTTGAAAGGCGGCAAAAATTACGACATGCATGTCATACAATGTTGGCATGTCAAAGAACCCATTTGAATTCAGTAGGCTGTGTTCATAATGGCACAATTAATCTCGGGAGTTTCCGCCAACACAAAGTTCCTAATTTCTCTACTAGAAAGCGCTATTGTGTACAGGGAGCATAGATATCTAACCTCCTTGACTTTCATAGTGCTTCAAGGAACAACGAAATTCGACATGCATGCTACCCTGTGGGTGTCAAATAACAAATCTTGCACCCGGCACCCGAGGCCATACGATATTATTATTATTATTATTATTATCTCAAACATTTACTTATTTTAGCAATGCAGCTTGCCCCATTTTTAGAACTAGACTAGCTGTACCCGGCATGCGTTGCAATGCCAATCAAAGAAAGTGTAGGCATTGTAACTTTGTATGTTGAAGTGCTTTTGGGTTCCCAATATTGTTTTTCTTTTTCCGTTAACCACCTCTAAACTATTGTAAAATTGATTTACTATCTCAAAAAAATCATGGGAGCGTGCTCAACAACTCACCAAATTTTCATCGCAATGAAATGAATGGTATATGAACGCATAAGGGACTTGGTTGAAACGATTCGAGCGCCGTCACCCATTTGTTGAATATACTCGTACGCTATCTATTGCAAAATGGATTTACTAAGTGAAAACCTTCCCTGGCATGTACACAACAACTCATGAAAGTTTCATCGCAATCGGATGAATGGCATATGAACGCATACGGGTTTTTGCTTAAACGATTCGCGCGACGACACTCATTTGTTGAATCTACTTGTGCGCCACCCATTAAAAAACGGATTTACTAATTCATACAGCTTCGCAGGACTGGGCTCAACTCCCCAAAGTTTTATGATAATCGGATGAATGTTATATGAACGCATATGGGACTTGGTGGAAACGATTCACGCGCTGTCGCCCATTAATTGAATCTAATTTTGCGCTACCAATTGTAAAATGGATTTACTAAATCAGAAATCTTTGAGGGAGTGGAAACAACATTTCTCAAAATTTCATTGCAATCGCATGAATGGTATATGAACGCATACGGATTTTTTTAAACGATACGCACGCCGTTACTCATTTGTTGAATCTACTTGTGCGATACCTATTGTAAAGTGGATGTACTAAGCCAGAAACCTTCCCTGAAGTGTACAGGCCGGACGTTTGTTTTAGACGAGTGAAAAATCTTAATGGAAGACTGGAGGCGAGTTACTGCAGCACCTGTGTTGTTATCAGCTGCCCCAAGCGGTCCGATGATTGACAAATCTGTCTCACACTGCTCGTGAAGTACAGTCATTGGCAAATATAATGACGTTCTGTTCGTAACTACTTAACGTGTACTTCCACGTCACACAATACTTCGACGTTGACTGTACTGTCTGCAAGTCGGTGTCGCCACGTGCTCAAGTCTGGAATTCCATTATATCAGACCGGTGGTGACAAGTGTGAAGCGATAGTGCGAGAGAGTGGCTGTGTACAGGCTCACCCGCTGGCTTCGAGGTCAAGGGCGATCGTCTAAAACAAACGTCCGGCCTGTACACAACATCTCACCCACGTTTCATCGCTTTCGGACAAATGGTATATGAACGCATACGGGACTTTGTTGAAACGCATCGCACGCCTTCGCTCATTTGTTGAATCTACTTGAGCGCTACCTATTGTAAAATGGATTAACTAAGCCTGAAACTTTCCCTGAAGTGTACACAACATCTCACCCAAGTTTCATCGCTTTCGGACAAATGGTATATGAACGCATACGGGACTTAGTTGAAACGCATGCCTTCGCTCATATGTTGAATCTACTTGAGCGCTACCTATTGTAAAATGGATTAACTAAGCCTGAAACTTTCCCTGGAGTGTACACAACAACTCACCCAAGTTTAGTCGCTATCAGACGAATGGTATATGAACGTATACGGGACTATGTTGAAACACTTCGCGCGTCGTCGCTCGTTTGTTTAATCTACTTGTGCGATACCTATTATAAAGTGAATTTACTAACCCAGAAACCTTCCCTGAAGTGTACACAACCTCTCACCCAAGTTTCATCGCTATCGGACGAATGGTATGTGAACGCATACAGGACTTTGTTGAAACGCTTCTCCCGTCGTCGCTCATTTGTTGAATCTACTCGTGCGATACCTATTGTTAAGTGGATTTACTAAGCCGGACACCTTCCCTGAAGTGTACACAACATCTTACCCAAGTTTAATCACTATCAGACGAATAGTATAGAACGCATGCGGGACTTTGTTAAAACGCTTCGCTCGTCGTCGCTCATTTGTTGAATCTACTCGTGCGCTACCTATTATAATATGGATTTACTAAGAGAGAAACCTTGCCCGTAGTGTACACAACCTCTCACCCAAGTTTCATCGCTATCGGACGAATGGTATGTGAACGCATACAGGACGTTGTTGAAACGCTTCGCCCGTCGTCGCATATTTGTTGAATCTACTCGTGCGCTACCTATTGTTAACTGGATTTACTATGCCAGAAACCTTCCATGAAGTGTACACAACATCTCACCCAAGTTTCATCACTATCAGACGAATAGTATATGAACGCATACGGGACTTAGTGGAAAGAATTCGCTCGTCGTCGCTCATTTGTTGAATCTACTCGTGCGCTACCTATTATAACATGGATTTACTAAGCCACAAACCTTGCCTGTAGTGTACACAACCTCTCACCCAAGTTTCATCGCTATCGGACGTATGGTATGAAAACGCATACAGGACTTTGTTGAAACGCCTTGGCCGTCGTCGCTGATTTGTTGAATCTAATCGTGCTTTAGCTATTGTTAAGTCGATTTACTAAACCAGAAACCTTCCCTGAGGTGTACACAACATCTCACCAAGGTTTCATCACTATCAGACGAATAGTATATGAAGGTATACCGGACTTTGTTGAAACGCTTTGCTCGTCGTCGCTCATTTGTTGAATCTACTCGTGCGCTACCTATTATAACATGGATTTACTAAGCCAGACACCTTGCCTGTAGTGTACACAACCTCTCACCCAAATTTCATCGCCATCGGACGAATGGTATTGAACGCATACAGGACTTTGTTGAAACGCTTCGCCCGTCGTCGCACATTTGTTGAATCTACTCGTGCGCTACCTATTGTTAAGTGGATTTACTGAGCCAGAAACCTTCCATGAGGTGTACACAACATCTCACCCAAGTTTCATCACTATCAGACGAATAGTATATGAACGCATACGGGACTTAGTGGAAAAGCTTCGCTCGTCGTCGCTCATTTGTTGAATCTACTCGTGCGCTACCTATTATAACATGGATTTACTAAGCCACAAACCTTGCCTGTAGTGTACACAACCTCTCACCCAAGTTTCATCGCTATCGGACGTATGGTATGTAAACGCATACAGGACTTTGTTGAAACGCCTTGGCCGTCGTCGCTGATTTGTTGAATCTAATCGTGCTTTAGTATTGTTAAGTCGATTTACTAAACCAGAAACCTTCCCTGAGGTGTACACAACATCTCACCCAGGTTTCATCACTATCAGACGAATAGTATATGAAGGTATACGGGACTTTGTTGAAACGCTTTGCTCGTCGTCGCTCATTTGTTGAATCTACTCGTGCGCTACCTATTATAACATGGATTTACTAAGCCAGACACCTTGCCTGTAGTGTACACAACCTCTCACCCAAGTTTCATCGCCATCGGACGAGTGGTATTGAACGCATACAGGACTTTGTTGAAACGCTTCGCCCGTCGTCGCACATTTGTTGAATCTACTCGTGCGCTACCTATTGTTAAGTGGATTTACTGAGCCAGAAACCTTCCATGAAGTGTACACAACATCTCACCCAAGTTTCATCACTATCAGACGAATAGTATATGAACGCATACGGGACTTAATTGAAACACTTCGCTCGTCGTCGCTCATTTGTTGAATATACTCGTGCGCTACCTATTATAACATGGATTTACTAAGCCAGAAACCTTGCCTGTAGTGTACACAACCTCTCACCCAAGTTTCATCGTTATCGGACGAATGGTATGTGAACTCATACAGGACTTTGTTGAAACGCTTCGGCCGTCGTCGCTCATTTGTTGAATCTACTCGTGCGCTACCTATTGTAAAAAGGATTTACTAAGTCAGAAACCTTTCCTGGAGTGTGCACAACAATACAACCAAAGTTTCATAGCAACCTGATGAATGGTATATGAACCCATGCGGGACTTTGTTTAAGCGATTCGCGTGCCGACACTCATTTGTTGAATCTACTCGTGCGCTACAACTTTCATATTTATTCACCTTTTAAACCTTCTCTGGACTTCCACAAATTATTCAAGACCACAATTAGCCAAATCGGTCCAGCCGTTCTCGAGTTTTAGCGAGACTAACGAACAGCAATTCATTTATATATATATAGATAGATAGATGGAAAGGGTTGCTGTGAGGGTTACAACCCGTTCCAGGAATACTGCGGACGGTCTGGAAAAAAATAAATTCGTGTCCAGAGTCCGGACTAATTCCGACTAATTGCGGTTCTAATTCGAATTTACCACCGATTACTACAGCTGAGTCGACCGACCGTATGCATTGACAATACTTACTTAAGTATGCAACTTACTTAGATAATGCCCATATTACCCCTGTTCCTTATTGACGATGTTTTTTAATAAGATTTAAAAAAACATAAGTCAGTATACATTGTACTTTAATATCGTACCTGTTTCAGTCACATTGTGACCTTCTCAGCGTAATTTAGGACATGATAAGGTGCAAGAACATACACTTAATATAAATGTTTCCATAACAGACGATGTTATCAAAATTCTAAAAATATTCTTCGACCAAAAGGACCCATATTAAAATTTAAAAAGAAAGCAGATCTGATACAAAATGTATTAAGTAAGAAAAATATGAAAAATATAAGTTTTGACTCTTGATACAAACAGCGTGGAATAGAAGAGATGTGGATGTGATACTATGTAAGTGGAATGGCTAGTTTAGAACTGATAGTTCCTCAGACGTGTTAGGCTTAGCAGGCCAGCAGATGAGTAAAGATGTTAATTGCTTTCAACAATAAAACGAGCCTCGGAACACAAAAACACCGAACTGACAAATCTTCTCAAACATGTACAACGTATGATCACCGTAAGGCTGATGTTCATGTACGATGTTCTAAGAAGACGAAACCCAACGTGAAGAACCCTAAACACCGAATTGGAACATTAAATATCCTGACTCTGAAAGGTAGAACCGAAGAACTAATAGATATGATGGAAAGGAGAAACCTCTGTATTCTTGGTCTGAGTGAGACGAAGTGGAAAGGCAGAGGAATAAGGAAACTAAGGAAAGGATATAAACTGCATTGGAATGGTCATAGAACGGAAGCCAAAAAAGGTGTAGGTTTTATACTAAGAGAAGACATAGATGTTATTAGTGAGGTAATATACGTGAATGAAAGAATTATTAAACTGGATATATCACTAAACAAGAAAGTGCTGACAGTAGTTCAGGTATATGCCCCACAGACAGGCTGCAGTGAAGAAGAAAAAGAAGAATTCCTAACTGATCTAGAAGAAACTATAGAGCCTCTATAACATAGCAGCTCAAACTGGCTTGAAGGTCAATATACAAAAAACAGTGTTCATGACAAATATAAAGGGAGTCCCATCTACTATTCTTGTGAAAGACACCGCAATTCAAAAAGTTCCTGCAGTGAAGTACTGTACCCGTTCGTCCTGGGGATGCGATGACCCATCTGCTATTACATCGCATTCCTGGAGTTCCAGGACAGAGCGGAGTTAAATGAACCTCTAGTCAAATAAGGAATGTGTCGGAAATTCAGCTGAGTTATCGAAAAAGCAGTGGGTAACACGAGACAAAGTATCTCTAGGGTCGTTTCGGGCTTAAGTTTAATAGAAAAATGCAAATGTAAATGGGCGCCATCAACTGAATTCCTAGCAAACCACTTCCTTTCCGGTTAAGCCTTAATCAAGACAAGGAAAGAAAAAGGAAAATCACACCATCATCAGATCACAACTAAGATAAAAACAAATTTATTTCAATTTGATAGTCAGACAGACATTTTAAATATTCATCATACCTGAGAGTATGGTCGAATGCCAACGTTAAATTGTCATTGTCCAAAAATCGAACCATCTCTTTTCTAACCAAAAATATTTCATCCACATACAACAGAAAAAATCTCTAAAGTTCTCTTGGGTTCTCAGGATCACTGTAGCACTATGTCTTTCGTCACTGACATTTGCGATACCTGAGACCTAATTTCTCTTTAATTTAACATCATGGATGTGGATTTGAAAAAATTATTAATCTGTCTAAACATACACATATTATAATCACATATTTTAAACATCACGTCATTTTATGGCTTGCATGGCATAATTTAAATGTTGAACACGTTAGTAAAATGCTCCTAAACATCGAATAATTAATTTACACTATTTACATTGTCATTAATAATTGCTTGTTCGTGAATTACAGAAAATTCACTGCTCATTGGTCATACTTATCATCATCATCAAAGTTAAATATTTCTCACATTAAATCTCCTCTCAAAATTCAACATATTCCTGTCAGAATCATTAATTCATCACCATTAAATCATTTAAATGAAAATTATTATCACCACTTCATTATGCTTTCTAATTATTCACACACTCTTATTTTATTATCTCTTTCAGACTAAATCGTCTTAAATCATCAATACAAATTGTTTAATTCCTCAACTCAAGTTGCAATTTCTCAAATCATATCTCAATTAAATTTATTTAATTCCATATAAATTCATTATTCATCAGCTTCTTTAATTAATTATCACCTTCTAATTCAGTTATTCATCATCTATCCAATCGTCTATTAATTTATTTAAATCAGTTTATTTATCCAATCTTTAATTCATCCATTTACTTAATTCATTGATTTATTCCAAAATTTAATTTATCAATTTATTTAAATTTTATCCTTCTGGTTATTTAGATTTTTATTATTTCATCTAGTCATTCTGATTTTTATTTCATTAGGTCAGATCATTAATATGCTTAAATTTCAGATTATTATTTCATTAATTATTATTTTCAGAAAATCTTGTATTATCAACTTTATTTATTTGTTTAATTTCCTAACAAATTGTTTAATATGGGTTATAGAACGTTGTCTTACAGTTTTATCACTTCCAAGTTATATCTCGTATTTAATTTTCAAGCCAAAAAAAATATTATTGCCTTCACGACATCACGTTGGATCTGACTATCCACAACTACATTATATATCCTCAATTCTTCAAATATCACATTTGAATACCACAATTATTCCACAAAACTCCATAAATATTCAGCACATACAGCATGAATCTCAACAATTACGCTAGACTGGGTTCGACAACCTCATGTCTGCCTCAAAATACATTAGCAATATTGCAACTATCACTTGGCAACTTCTACAAAATGCCTATCACAAACTTTACTTAACTACGTTGCATGATCCACAAAAAATATATAACTGGCTTCAAATTATCAACGCACACAATCTCCAATAACTGTAATTACTCTGATCACATCTAGACAACTTCTTAAACAATTGGAAAAAATATTACTTTAGTAATTCAAGATCCGCTTTCAAATAGCATAAATTCTCTTACAATCCTCATAATTCACATCACAGAAAAACACCAATGTGCTATAATCTCTCATATCAAAATCTGCAATATTAATCTGCCTTAAAATAAATCTGACCATTAATGATTCATCTTACAAAATTCAATTACTTTAAGTCCTTCTCAAATGTATCAAACACAATTATAAAAATCATCAAAAGCATCAGCTGTAACAGCTGTTAAACTGAAAGTACTCTCAAAAGAGTATAGCAACAAAATATTGGATTGGCAAACAAGAATTACTAAATGTAACCCTGCTGACATTTATCTTTACTTTATTTAACAAAAGTTCGACTGATATGTGACTAGTAGTTCCTTGTTTGATTCTCTTACAGTCTCATGTACACTCGGATGATAAAAATGAGTCCCTCAATGGCAAGTAAGATGAGTAACCACCATCCAATCGTATAAATACGAAAGACCTCGCCCCGTCGACTAACATGATAGTGCCCTGAACGATGGGTAAGATGAGTAACCACCAAACAATCGTATAAATACGAAAGACCCCATCTCGAAGACTGAATGAGTAAATGTACCAGATAGGAATCAACAAGTCTCTAGTTGTCATATAAAAGCGATATTCATTCACTAAAGTGAATAACATCTTAATATCTCCAAACAATCCAATGGAAAATGGTGACAATTCGAGAGGATCTCACCTCCACCAGACACCATCTACTGAAGCAAGCGGTCTCCATCTTCACGGAGAAGCAAGTGTGGACGTCAGATGGTACGTTAATTGTACTGCGAGGTGACATCAAACACCGTGTGAGAAACGCAGCCGAGCTTAAAAAGCTCACCCCCTGCTAAGTTCCAGGTACAATGAAGATAACTAGCGTACTCATATTACTCACTCTTTTACCTCCTTTTAATTTTTGAAATTTTATTTTTAATTTACTTCACATATTTAAATAATTATGCAACATTTCTTTTTAGGACCATCTTTTAATATTTAATATTTCTGGAAACTCTGTGTCTGTAGTTAGTAGGCATACAGCTGAATTCCACTCCCCTCCTTCCAGACATACTTTCCGCTATCAGCCTGAAAAACACCAATTGCCTAAAAATTGCTCATATCAATGCTCAATCATTAGTTGACTCCTCTCACTATTCTGAATTTTGTCACGTCTTTGGTGGTTCGTCTTTTGACATAATTGCAGTAAGTGAGTCCTTTTGCAAGCCCTCAATTCCAGATGCTGCTGTCTCTCTCACTGGCTATAAAGTCATTAGAAATGACAGATTAACCGTCGGTGGAGGTGGTGTTGCAGTTTACCTTAGGGATAACATAAAGTATAGCGTGCTAAGTCAGTCTCCTGGTGAATATAACAAGAGGCCTGAATACATTATACTTGACATCTCTCTTACCGAAACTAAAATTCTCTTTGCTTGTGTGTATCGTCCACCGAAAGCTGGCTACCTAGATATTTTTCTGAACGACATGTACAGGTTCATTCTTGATTATAAATATGTTTTTATTGTTGGGGACGTTAATGCTCGGTTTGGTAGTGGAGCCTTTGAAACTGAACAGGTATGTGATGTGCTCTGTTCCTGTAATGTTGAATGTTTACCATTCGATACTACATTTCACACAGCTACTTGTGACAGCTCTCTCGATATTATCTCTTCAAACTGTAATGACCTCGTTGTTGACTACGGACAAGAACCAGCTGCTGGATTCTCAGCCCATGATCTTCTGTACGCAGTGTTTTCTCTATCTACCCCGAAACTTCGACCAAAATCAATCTTTGTACGTGACTTCAGTAAATTTAATTTAAATGATTTTAAAACGGATGCAGAATTACTCCCTTGGCAGAATTTCTACCAATCCACTGACATAGATGAGAAAGTGACTCTATTTAATGATTGTGTAAATGAACTATATGATATGCATGCACCGCAAAAGAAAGTGGATATAAAACATAACTCTGCTCCGTGGATCAGTAAAGAAATCAAAACGCTTTTAAAGAAACGTGATAAAGCACGTAGAACATTTATTAAATCTAAACTTACCATTGACTATGAAGAGTACAGAATTCTGCGTAATAAGACAAAACAAACAATCAGGAACACAAAAGTTAAATATATGTACAACCTCTTCAGTGACTGTAAAACCACCTCCGCCAGATGGCGTGCTGCAAAATCTTTGGGAGTTGGTGCCAGTTCAGTCACTGATGTTGAGATGCCTGTCTCTGCATCACAATTAAATGAACATTACTCAAATGTTGCCTCAATTGGTGATGTATTAAGAGTATCAGAGACCGTCACGAAATACACATCCATCCCTCCCCCTGCCCATGAAAAATTTTTCTTTATGTATGTTTACCCACACCAGATTGTGAAAGCCATCAAATCAATTCGTACAAAAGCAAGAGGCCCTGATAGCATCCCAATTTCTCTTATTTCTAACTGTCTTGAAGTATTTCTACCCCCAATTATCCATCTATTTAATTTCTCTCTACAAAGTGGAGTATACCCGTCTCTTTGGAAGTGTGCTAACATACGTCCAGTGCCAAAAAATAAAAACCCCACTAGCTGTAGTGACTTTAGACCAATAAATATCCTTTGTGCCCTTAGTAAAGCGCTTGAGAAAATAGTTCATGAACAAGTATGTGAATACCTAACTAAATTTAATATCTTCAATCCTTACCAATCTGGGTTTAAAAAGGGTCATAGTACCACCACTGCATTGTTAAAGGTCAGCGATGATATACGCTCAGCTATGGACAAGCGTCAGCTTACAATCCTATGTCTTTTCGATTTCAGTAAGGCTTTTGACTGTGTGCACCACAATATACTTCTTGCAAAGCTGAAATCTTTTGGCTTCTCTCAGAGTGCTCTTTCCTGGTTCAAATCCTACCTTTCCATGCGTACACAGAGAGTGGTCCTCGCGGATGGCTCCTCCTCAGACTGGAAATCGGTAGAAAGTGGAGTACCTCAGGGATCTGTCTTAGGTCCACTATGCTTCTCGCTATATATAAACGATGTTTCTAATGAATTCCGAAATAGTTCTGTTCATATATACGCTGATGACCTCCAAGCCTATTTTCACCTCACGCCTAACACTGCATGTGATCGTATAAATCTGTTTAATGAAGACATTGACAGGCTTTGTGAATGGGCCCAAAATCATAATCTTAACTTGAACATATCTAAAACACAACTTATATCCATTGGATACACAAAACTTCTGAATTCAGTAGATTTTAATTCACTACCACCCATCAAGATACTAGATAATAATATTAAATATAGAAACACTGTCAATAATCTCGGAGTGATATTTGATAGAACACTGTCGTGGGCAGATAATACGTCTAATGTGGTAAGGAAGGTTGTATCAACTATGCATCTCCTGAAAAGAACTGTTTCTTACACCCCACCTAACATACGTAAGCTCTTCGTCCAAACTCTCATCTTTCCAATCATTGATTATGGCTCTGCTGTATACAATGATTTACCAGAAACACAGAACATCAAATTACAAAGAGTCCAGAATGCATGTGTTCGGTACATTCTGGATGTAAGGCGAGATGAACATATCACACCTTACTACGTGCAGCTGAAATGGCTGAAACTCCACGAGCGCAGGCAGTTATCAGTTGCCATTCTGACACATAAAATATTACATACCAAGACCCCGTTATATCTCTACAATGCCTTTACACCAATGCATTCTGTTCATAATCGAGAAAATAGATACACAAAATTAACACTCCAGATTCCTATACACCGAACCATGAAGTTCAATAAATCTTTTGTTTGCACCGCCTCACGCCTCTTCAACACCTTCGATTTATATAAGTTCGTCAACATTGCAAGCACTGCAGCTTTCAAAAGACATCTTTCATCCCGCTTCTTGGAGCAGTATACCTCTCACATTTGATTACTGTATTATGTTAAAATACTTTTTTAAAGTTCAATTATAACACAAGGACAATAGCTGACAACATGTCTACTTCAATAGCTCTTCTTGTACAGTATATGGTGTTTGTTTTTCGGGCTGATAGTCTGTATGCACTCTCACTCTTTTGTATATAATTTTTCCATTATCATTAGTAATATTATTATTATTGTATTGTTACTATATTTTTGTTACTATAATTGTTAGACTATGATTATTTATATTGTAATGTAGGTGAAATGTTTTATTTTTATAAGCCCTAACTTTATTTTATGTAGGGCGCTACTGTAAAGGAGCTCTTAAACTCTAAGTGTAGCAGTGAAAATAAAATCAAATCAAAAAAAAAATCCCTACTGATGAATAATACACACTCGCTAGTATGCAATGAACTGACGAAGTAATTCAGATAATCAATTGCAGATCACGAGTTCGAAATACTCGTTACACAAAAAAAACTATTCATGAAAACTATCATTACTGGAAAAATGTCTAAAAGACCAAACATCTGCTTAATAAAGCCAACCAATGGTGAGAATTTCGTATAATGATGCCTGCCATATCATATGGTCACGCCATATTCTAGCAAAAATTCGAAGCATATAAAGTCAAAGCCATGACTTAAACAATCGTATCACTCCTATTAGAAAAATATACATGTGTGCCCAGAATTCATGAAAATAATCGTATCAGGTAGTTATAACTCTTACAGTACCTTCTCATAGTCAGCTGTTATTAAATTTCAAAGATCGTCGATTTTCCCTATGTAATGAATTTCTCGAAAGATCGGCGTGAATATCATTCCACCGATGCAATGACGATTGCCTTCAAATCCCAAGTGAATCAGCTGGTAGACCTCCTCCTCGTCAGGAATCGAATCCATCGCTCCGTGGTGCCATCGCGTCTCTGTCTGCGTTTACTCCGACATGATAAACTTCTGGTTATCCATAGCGGATATTGTCCAAAACCTCACGAAAAAGTTCATAGAAACAGCGGACCCCCTATTCCTCTTCTACGTTACGCCACTGTACCATACAATGTTCAGTTTGAGTGTTGAAAGATTAACCTCCACAGCGGTTAAGTCTCACTTGTAGAAAATAAAATTGTTTATCAGAGTGTCTAAGTTTATGAAACACCCTGTAGCTGTGTTCGTACTCGGTAATTCATAATACTGCATAAGAATGAATTGCATTAATGCACGAGCTAATGTTCCTAAGTGCATTTGCTTAAAACATTTCATTTGCTTATAATCGTTAATGTTACTTGGAGTGCGTTATGAAATGCATAGTCGTAATGTCATTAAGAAAAACTATGTTCATTTGAAGTTCACAGTTGCAGTATCTCGTAACTATCTGTCTTTATAATTCAAATGCTGGATAAACGTTCCAACTCAATGTTGTAATAAAGTTCAGCTTCTGTCATACTGCTTGCGTATAAAATGGGAAATAACCCGCTCGGCTATACTGCAATGCTATAATAACCTCCGCCTAAAGCTGGCCTCGCCATGTCGCTCTACTATGCTGTTCTGCGTTTCCAAAATGCAGCATGGAATAAAGTTCTCCAACTCGTTTTACTGTACTGTTATAAACCCCGGCCTTCTCCTGCCTGCTAGGCCCGCACATCTGGTTATGTAACCGGTCTTCACGCGGCCTACTGCTGGTGTCCGCCCGGCTCACTGACCTACTTGTCGTTCGCTGCTGGGTGAAGCTGAAACTGTCGCTTTCACTTTTCGTGACAAAAGCTGTGCGCTGCGCGACCTTGGCATACGTCCTACTCGGCTCGCTCCCTGAATTCGACTGCGTTGCTCGCTGTACTGGACTCTCTTGCCAACAGAACTTTACTGCTTGGCTCTCTGAGCTAGACTGACTTCCTCTGGACTGCAATGACCCTTACCTGCCTGGCGCAGTCATGTGACTTCTCCCCACCTCTGTGGTCTTGCGTCACAAATACAATCTCGAACCCCGATCATCTCGGCTATTAAGTTATAAAATAACTTAAGGGTTATCTGACTTCCTTCAAATAATTATCACATATAATGCATGTTATATCTCCTCTTCTGAGATGTTTAAATACCTTGTTCCATATAGATCTTAATAAAGCTTCATAATTCCATCCATAATTCCATCTGCTTGACTGTGGTCAGCGCCTTCTAAATCCTAGACCTTCTACGTCATCCTGACATTCCTCTTGACTCGATCTGAGCGCTATCTTTTCATAACTCTTCCAAAAATCTCAACTACGGCTTAATGTCTGCTGGCGTAGCCGATAGCCTCAACTAGGTATCGGGTACAGTACCAAGGGGAGTGGATTCCAGCAAACGAGAGTGAGGCCTTAGCAATAGACACTAGATGCACGAAACTGGAAAGGGTCTACCACTCCTGTAAGAGCATCTACACATCCAAATGCCTCTCTAAGAACCTTAAACTTCTACATTATAACTCAGTAGTAAGACCTTCCGTTCTATATGCCTCTGAGTGTCTCCTGATGAACCGGAAAGGCCCACTGAGGAAACTAGAACTCAAGGAACGGAAAATACTTAGAAGGATTTTAGGACCAATAAGGGAAGAGGGTGGTACTTACAGGATCAGGCACAACAATGAGCTCTATGATCATCAAGAAGATATCGTCACATCCTTGAGGAAGAGACGATTAGCTTTCTACGGACATCGGACACGCATGGGTCCAGATAGACTTACCAGCCAGATCTTCACCACGACAGGAAGAGGGAAAGCGTCCAAAAACAAATGGATCACCACAGTGAAGTCAGACCTACAGCAACTTGGAATTTCATCAAAAAACATACAGGATCGATCACAATTCCGACAGATGATTCAACATGGTGTCTTTCCAGTGTCTCTCACCAGCAGGAAGAGTACAGGGACTACCAGACCGAAGTGGACACAGGAAAGAAAGCAGACACACAGTCAGAAGATGAAAGCTGCCTGGGCTAAGAAGAAACATAAATTCCTTACAAGAAGTCAAAACGAGCCCCGTGGTCCTCAGTAGGCCCAAACGAAAAGAAGAAGAAGAATAGGAGATCTGAATGCCCGAGCTGGATCAGATAGACTAGGATATGAAAGCATACTGGGTCCACATGGTTATGGCAATAGGAACCAAGAAGGTGAAAATCTCCTAGATCTGTGTCTAAGGAGTAGATTGAGAATAAACAATAGTTGGTTTCAGAAACAGCTAAGTCACAAACTAACAAGATATGGCTGCAACGGAGAATCTAAGACTGTGATCGATTATATCATATCAGACTATGAAGCAGGGAAGATCATCTGTGATGTTCGAGTTATACCAAGTGAAAGTCTAGACAGTGACCACAGATTGCTCCTTGCAACAATTAAAAACATTGTAGTTCATAAAACTCAGAAATGCAGGAAACCAAAAATTAGGACATGGGAATTAAAGAAGACAGAGAAACAAATAGAGTACATGAAGAATGTGGGCAATAAGTTACCATCAGACTCGTTACAGGAAGGAAATGTTGAATGGACTAGATTTAAAGAAAGTATTGTCGGAGCTGCTGTAGAAGTATGTGGCAAGACTAGCAACAAAATAAAGGCAAAAGAAACCCCTCGGTGGAACGATAGGGTGAAGAAAGCCGTAAAAGAGAAGAATGAAACCAGGAAAGCCAGAGATAAAGAAATGCAAAAAGGAAGTGGAAGAAATGAATCCAGTGTGAATGAATTACAGCAGAAATACAGAGATCTGAAGCTACAAGTTAAAAGAATTGTGGCCGAAGAAAAACATAAAACTTGGACTGATTTCACAGATAAACTGGAACAGGACAGCAAAGCCAACTCTAAACTACTGTACCGAACAATAAGAAATATAAGAAGAGACTTTGAATACATACCAGCAATAGAGAAACCAGATGGCAACATAGTCAGGGAAGAGACAGAAATAAGAAAGGTCATGAAATCTAATTACGAAAAATTATACAGCAGTACAGGAGTAGACCCCAACGATGGAACCACAAAGGTCAGTTTATGCTGTAATGATGAACTTGATCAAGAGAATCCACCAACATGGAAGGAAGTAGAAACAGTCCTTAATAGAATGCCCAAAGAAAAATCGACAGGATTTGATGAAGTCAGTGCGGACATGATCAAAGCAGCTGGTCCACTAGGAATACAGTGGCTTCATAGAGTAATAGGTGCAATATGGAAGGATGGAAAAGTTCCAAATGATTGGAAAAAAGGAATAATAGTACCTCTCTTCAAAAAAGGAACCCGGAAGGAATGTGGCAATTATAGAGGGATCACTTTATTGTCTCATGGCCTGAAAATTTTTGAAAAAATACTTGAGAAAAGCCTAAGGAAAATAATAGAACCGCAACTGCAGGAAGAGCAGTATGGATTCAGACAACACCGTGCAACTATAGATCTCATATTTTCCCTCTGAATGCTGCTAGAAAAGCACTGGGAGAAGGGTAGAGACCTAACACTTGTATTTTTAGATCTTGAAAAAGCATTTGATAAGGTCCCAAGAAAGACTATATGGGAATGCCTAAGAAAGAAAAACGTACCCGCAGGGCTAATCCAGAAAGTTAAAATGCTTTACGAAGGTTGCCACAGTTGTGTTCAGATAGGAAATGGTAATTCTGACTGGTTCCAAACAACTAAAGGAGTTCAACAGGGCAGTGCCCTCTCGCCATTACTTTTTATCACTGTAATGGACGAAGTAATGAAAGGAATAAGGCATAACAACAACACAGAAATCAGCGCATTTGCATTTGCAGATGATGTAGTAATTTGGGGTAATACAGAGAAAGAAGTACAGAAGAGGTTGGCCACCTGGAATAACTGTCTAAAAGCACACGGATTAACAATAAACAAATCAAAAACGGTAGCGATGTCAGTCAACAGACAGAACAAGAAAGGAGAAATAAGGCATGAAGGTACACAGCTTGAAACAGTAGACCAGTTTAACTATCTTGGGTGCATTATTTCAAGCAATAACAGGATACAGCATGAGATCAATAGCCGAACCCAAAAATCAACCCAGTTCTACCATCAAGTTCGGAACCTACTCTGGAACGAACAAGTCCCCTTGAGATCAAAACAGACGCTCTTTCAATCATACTTCACCCCCATAATAACATATGGCCTAGAAACCTGCCCAACAACCAGACAGATAGGCAGCAAACTACAAGCTGCAGAAATGAAGTTTGTACGAACAATGTACAAAAAACTAGGAGGGATAGGGTAAGAAATGAACAAATTAGGGAAGAAGCTGGAGTGTACCCAACTTTGAAAGAAAAAGTGACAAGGGCCCGTTTGAGATGGTTTGGCCATGTCAAGCGAATGGACGAGGGAAGGATAGCAAAACAAAGACTACACACAGATGTGGTTGGTAGAAGGCCAGTAGGAAGACCAAGGAAGAGATGGCTAGACCAGGTGAAGGAGGACATAGGAACAAGGGGAGTTAGCTGGGATAGAATCCTGAAAGAAGAATGGTACATGGACAGACGCAAGTGGAGGGCGCTCGTAAACTACACCCGGGCAACTGGAGTAGAAGACAGATGATGGTGAGTTGGGTATATGTTTACGAAGTAATGGAATTTAAACGTTGGAATAAGTATTATAAGGTAATGTTTTGATAGGGCAAGGAATGTATGGGTTCATAGATATGTAATAAAGCTGTCAGCATTACCAACACTCAATATTATTACATAAATTGAGACAACGATATGTTTTAAGCCTACATACAGTATTTTTGCCACCAGTATATCACAAATTTTAACATTTGTGATACTCCATAACTCGAATTTTCGATATGTCAGATTTATTTCGACATCCCCTAACGATTCGAGTATCGAAGCTCGACTGTATACTATTTTCAATTTAGGTATATTTTGCCTCTATCCATAGAATTCATGACCCCAAGGGACCCATTAGCTGGTTGCAACTCAAAGGCTGCCCTAGTCAGACTGTTAATTTCGCCAGACTGTGAATGAGAAACAGAAAATAACAGAAGCATGAGTTATTTTCAAAAAGAACGTTCTTAAATTGCAAACTCTTGAAAGAACTAGGCCGCAGGCTCCCCAATCGTTAAAACTTCCTCCCTCTCGTTAGTAACACTGGATTATGAGAGGAATCTAGGCTAACAGTAGCGGAAAAGCTGGATTTAACTCAAAATGTTGAAGGATAAGGATTTAATATCAGTAAACATGATTATGATTGTTGACACTCGTTGAAATTGGATAAACACGGTTGGGGTCGGACGGGCAAGTAGTTATTCGTTATTTAATTCTGGCATGAGGGCTGAAACGGGGTAGACTGAGCCTCATGAGGCAACCAGAGATGGGGTAGGTTCGATTCCCACCTCAGTCAACCTGAAAGTAGTTTTCCGTGGTTTCCCACTTCTACTCCAAGAAAATGCTGGGATGATGCCTAATATAAGGCCACAGCCACATCCTTCCCAAATCTTACCTCAATTGCAAAAATAATACATATACACTAGTACAGACATCCCAGTGACACAGGTTGTCAGACAAATTCTACACACACCCAAGTACACGGGGCTACATGACTACGATATCTCAAAGCCCGTAAAGAATGAACAAACACAACAACAGTTAATCCTTACCAAGTTACCTTGAAATCGCTCCAGCCAATCAGAATTTATTAAGGGATACACACGGATAAAAGGTGTTCTCATAAGCCTATATTTTATATGATGAAAATAGGCTAAAAATTCGCCTGCGTTGCGTAGTGGTCAGCGTGATTGGCTGCCACCCCGGAGGACCACGGTTCGGTTCCCGGCTCTGCCACGAAATTTGAAAAAGTGGTATGAGAACTGGAACGGGGTCTACTCAGCCTCTGGTGGTCCAAATGAGTAGAGGGGATTCGATTCCCACCTCAGCCATCCTCGAAGTGGTTTTCCGTGGTTTCCCACTTCCTCTTCAGGCAAATGCCGGGATGGTGCCTAACGTGAGGCCACGGCCGCCTCCTTCCCACTTCCTTGTCTAACCCTCCCACTCTTCCCATCCCTTCATCAGGCCCCTGTTTGCTTTACAGGTGAGGCCACCGGGGCGAAGTGCTAGTCACACTCCCCAGTTGTATCCCCGATTCAAAGTCTCAAGCTCCAGGACTCTGCCCTCAGCTTAGCCCGTGGGAAAAGCCAACCCTGGAGGGTAAAACGATAACGAAAACGAAAAATAGGCTAAAAGGATGCTCTGATTAAGGGATATTCAAACCAAGTGTAAATCTACACAACTCATTTTATACTGCAGCCTCTTTGCGTGCGGCTGATTTGACGCAGGTAGATGGCACATGGCTAAACGTAAACCGCCGCATGAGATATTAGCAGTCTGACTTTGCGAGCAACAAGGACATGTAATCATATTTTAAATCTTAGTAAACTCAATCCGGCCACGGTGGCTGAGAGAGCTAGCGCTCTAGCTCGTGCCTCGCTGACATCGGGAGAGCGTGGGTTCGAATCCCACCTCAGCCGTCCTGAAAATGGCTTCCCATTTTCACCGCCAGACAAATGTCGGGGCGGTTCCTTTCAACAGGTCCACGGCCGATTTCCTTCCAAAATTCCTCCCCTGGCCTTTCTTTAATAATTAGACCCAAGTTAGCGGTCGCCTGGACGATCGGCCTGTATCTGCTGACCAAATGTGTTCAGCTCCCAGACACCGTCCTTGCGACGGTAGAGTCCGTGGATGAAACCGAGCTGGGAGGATAAGTGATTTAAAAAATACCAAATGACGCTAAAGCCAATTGTCTATTAAGTGAGATTAAATCAGTAGCCTATCTTTTCGCATTTTGAGCTAAATCTAGCTCTCGCAGTTGAGACACCTCCTTTCTTAAGTTTTCTTCAGTGGTAAAAGCTCGTGTAGACTTTTCTCGCGATTTAACCATCCGAGCGCAGTCAAACTTGATACAGCAAATGTTTATATGCATTGTAATGCACTGACATCTAATTTACTTCAATTGTTCACATAACCTCAAGATGGCGGCTGAGCGAAATTTCTAAAAATTAAGTTTTTATATCTTGTGTCCTAATCAAGCGATCGAAGTCAACGTTTGAATAATGAACGTACTCAATAATCGTCATCAAATAGTGCATAGACTAACTCTATGGTCTACATTAAAATCCAACATGGCGACCATCCGAAATATTTACACAGTTCTCAATATCTACGAATCTATTACAGCAATCAAATTGAAATTTCGGATGTTGATAGAGGTAATTAACATAAGTATGATATATGAAAATCGTCTGTTTAGTTCTTCACAGAACTAATTGTTTTTGATGAAAAAATCTGGTCGTTGTGCAACACTGCAACCATAATATCGGCCGCCCTAAGCGAACTCTGCAGGATGTTCAACAAAACCTTGTCAGGCTTTAAATTGGAACTGCTATCTTGTCATATCCGAGGTCGGCACAACACAATGTGCTATGGCACTATTGGCTGCTTGCTGATGGGGTGTGTTATCGTCAGCGAGCCCCATGTAGGTCGCGCGTTGCTTCCACTCCATTAGCATCGGTTTATTTATACTCACAACATCCATCAGCTTCTCCATAGCGTTCTCAGACTTCTCTCATCTCAACGTGAATGTTTCGTTATAGTAATATCCATTGCCATTTTAATAATCCTATCCTTTTATAACAACGTAAAGGAATAAAATTTACTAATTGGAAAGGATGATTAGATTATGAGGTCATTAATTTAGATTCGACGGTTAGCACGCTAGGCTTTGGCCTAAAGTGCCCCGGGTTTGATTCCCGGCAGAGCCATCAGGGATTTTAATCTCCTGGGATTAATTCCCGTCGCTCGGGGACTGGAAGTATGAGACGTATTCTTCATCACTTCATCCTCATTAAGATGCGCAGGTCAACCACGGGCGTCAACTAGAAACACCTGCACTCGGCCTCTCTGGAGGCTACACGATCATCACATCAATTTTTTCCTCTACGCCCGAGGGCCAAGACCGCCCGCGAGCAACACCAATGCTTCTCTCATCCGCTACTTGCCTGGTATTCGGCCCGCCATAGTTAATTTTGATTACATTGTAAAATGTTAAGTAATTCAAATAAAATAAATAGATATTTCATTTTTCGCATATTTTCGTTTATGAAAAAATAGGCTTATGAGATCACCTTTTGTCCGTGTGTCTGTGTGTGCGTGTGTGTGTGTGCCCCGCTAATAACTTCTAAACGGCTGGAGCGATTTCAATGAAACTCGGTAAGTTCATAGCACTATTTCGGACGACCCCAACCGTGCCCTTCAAATTTTGTTACGTTTCGCCAATCCAACATGGCCGCTGTACGAAATATTCCACCTGCATTCAATATCTCCGAAACTATTACCGACATCACCCAGGAATTTTGTACGGTGATAAAGGGAAATACTAGAAGTTCACCTATGTGACTTTTGAAAAACTGGTAACTACAAAACCAACTTGGCGGCCAAGCGAAGTTGCGACTTTTAAATGGACGTTTCTCGCGATTTAACCAACCAAACGCAATGAAACTTGGTACAGTGAATGTTTATACACATTGTAATGCACCAACATCTAACTTCATTCAATTGTTTACATAACTTCAAGATGGTGGCTGTGCGAAATATTTCACCGGCATTCTATATCTCTGAAACTATTACCAGTATCACCCTGAAATTTTGTACGGAGATAAAGGGTTCTACCGGAAGTTCATCTACGAGACTTTCAAAAACTTGTTAACTACAAAACGAACATGGCGGCCAAGCGAAGTAGAAAGTTTTAAATAGGCTTTTCTCGCCATTTAGTGGCTTCGGTGGCGTAGTCGGTAGCATGCTGAACTGCTGTGCCCAAGATAGCGGGTTCAAACCCGGCCGAGGTCGTCGGATTTTTTAAGAGCGTTAAAAATCCTTCAGTATGCCTTCCTTAGGAGGGGAAGTAAGGCCGGCGGTCCCATGTCATAGATGTATGGCATGTAAAAGATCCTTTCACAGACTAAACTTGTGTAAAGCAAAATTGTTAGGTTAGATTTCGTCAGAACGCTCTATCAAAGTTCCAACGTTCACCACTACGTATCATTGATATCTTGTGGCGAAAGTTGGAACTACTTGAAATTGAACGGAACTTGTAGCTCTCCCTTTAGGGTGTCCGCTGGAAGCAGCTACAGACTCAGGCGAGCCGAACATGTCCTCGGACACTCCTGGCACTAAAAGCCATGCGATAAATAGATAAATAAATAAATAAATACATAAATAATCTCGCCATTTAATAATCCAAACGCAATGAAATTTGGTGCACCAAATGTTTATACACATTGTAATGCACGGGTATTTAATTTAGTTCAATTGTTTACATAACCTCAAGATGACAGCTGTGCGAATTTTAAAATTAAGTTTTTATTTATTGTGTCGTAATCATGCGATCGAAGTGAAAGTTTGAATAAAGATTCTACGCAATAATGTTCCTTTAATGGTACATGACTCTATGGCCCATACATATAACAATCCAACATGGCGACCATCCGAAACATTTAGACGGATCTCAATATATACGAATCTATCACAGAAATCAAACTGTTTTTTTAAATGTCCATAGGGGCTATGACCATAAGTTCACCTATAGGAATTTCTATAACCTGGTGATCACAAATCCAACATGGCGGAGACGCAAAGTATAAATATTAACGTGAACGTTTCTCGCAATTTAACCATCCGAGTGCGGTGACACTTGGTACAGTAAATCCTTATACAGATGTTAATCCACCAGCATCTAATTTATTTCAATTGTTACCATAACCACAAGATTTTAAAATCTCGTTTTTACTTCTTGTATCCTAATCATGCGATTGAAGTTTGAATACTACACGTACACAATAATCTTCATGTAACAGTACATAACTCTGGGACCTACATATATAAAACTCCAACATGGCGTCCATCCGAAATATTTAGTCGATTCTCAATATCTACGAATCTATTACAGCAATCAAACTGAAATTTTGTATGTTGATAATGGCAATTAACATAAGTAGGATATATGAAAATAGGCTTTAGTTCTTCACGAAACTACTTGATACTTAATCAATGACATCGTCATCTTGACCAACATGCCAGAGGATTTGAATGGTATGGACTCCATCCTGAGGAAAGAATTCATGATGAAAATTAATAAATGTAAAACAAAAATTTTGGAATGCAGTCGAAATAAATCAGAAACCTCTATGTACATCAAATTGGCTGGTGAAAAGCTAAAGGAAGTAGAAGACTTCTGTTACTTATGAAGCAAAATAACCAGTGATGGACGAAGCAAAGTGGATATAAAGAGTAGGTTGGCTCAGGCAAGGAAAGCATTTCTACAAAAAAGGAATCTGTTGACATCGGATATGGATTTAGGTTTTAAAAAGTCATTTTTAAAAGCCTTTGTCTGGAGCGTGGCACTCTATGGGGGTGAAACTTGGACTATTGGTGCAGCAGAATAGAGGAGAATTGAAGCGTTTGAAACGTTGTGTTACTGGAGAATGATGAAGATCAGATGGATAGATATGGTTACAAACGAGACGAGTGCGAGAGGAGAGATGTTTCTGGCGACTGCTAATGAAGAGAAGAGATAGGTTGGTAGGACAAATACTAAGTTATCCAGAAATAGCATCCTTATTTATGGAAGGAAGGGTCAAGGACAAGAACAGTAGGGGCAGACCAAGGTTAGAATATGTTAAACAGATTGCCTCAGATGTAGGGTGTGATAGCTATGTAAAGATGAAACAATTAGCTCAGGACAGGGATGCATCAAACCAGTCAAAAGACTGAAGACTCAAACAACAACAACCAATTAAGAACACAAAATACAGACAAAAAATGAAATTGAATATTTTAATTGCAATTAATTATATCAGATCCATCCTCAAAACTTACAGCAAATGACATAGGCCTACATAAGTAGGCTAATTCACACAATAAAATTAAACATTATAATAATGATTAATGAAATGTATGTAGCCGTAACTTTCATATGACAGTTGTTTACAGTTGTGGATCAAGTTCACTAGTGAAAATTATCAGCAGCGACTTCAAATTCTCATCAGTTAATTATCTGTAAATTTTTTTTTTTTTTGTATTTTTCATTTTGGAGAATGTTCTTTCACACAGGTAAGTAGTGTCGAAAGCGGAAAATAAGTAAGTAGGCTATAAAGTTTGGAGACAAATACGTAAGATTCTTGATGTTTTTTTCATTTAGGGGCTTTAACATCATGGTCATTTTAATCCCGCGTGCGTGGGACTGTGTAGAATTTGTCTGATAACCAGTGTAATTAGGCTGTCAGTATTAGTGTGTGTCTTTGCAATTGGGGCGAGGATTGGGATGGAGGCGGCCGTGGCATGAACACTATATAGGTCAGAAGTAGTTTTATCCTATTTCCGAATATTGTACATAATTGAAAGTAGACTTAACAGATCTACACAGTTATGTATAGCCTATCCCTCGTATCAATTAAAACACGACGAAACAGAATTGAACCAAATTTGATACAATGGTAACAGTAGCAAAGGGCACCTCAGTACCAGGTTTTATATTGCCGCCATCTTAGCGGAAACAAAATGGCGGCCACCAAAATCTTTCAAAGCTTAAAACAAGTTACGATTAAAATTATAATCGGGTCACTACCAAATTTTGGAAAAACATAGTTTTATTTCGGAAGCGTTATCTCTCAAACAATTTCAGGATGGCGATTGTCCTAATCATGTTAGCGTTATTATCTATAGCTCATGAGCCAATGAATCAATGTTTATAATACTTATCATTCAGGCAGTTTTGTATAAGGACTCTCAGTTACCAACGTTATGACTATGTAAGCGCGATTGTTATGCACAGTCACCATCTTGAAATTATAAAATATAAAAATAAATATAAGGTGCGTTCAAAAAGTAACGAGCCGGAGGCATAATTACAGAAACCAGTACCTGTATGTTAGAAGTATTGGCCCTTGCTGTTGAGGCACTTGTCCCACTGTGACACGAGGCGGTGAATGACTATCTCATAAAATTCCCTGAGCTGCGATGTGAACCAGTTCCACACGTACAGCTGGACGTCGGTGTCCGAGGTGAATCGTTGGCCCCGCAGAGCCCTTTTCAGGGCGTAATCACAGGGAGAGAGGTCTGGATTGTATGAAGGGTGGCCGAGAACATCCCATTTGAATTTCTGCAGGATTGCCGCGACTGTGTTGTCCGTATGAGGTCGTGCATTGTGGAGCGACCACGGCGGCTATGGCGTTCACTGTCACTCGGCGGTCCTGGGTAATGAGTTCATCAACCAGCTGGACGTTGTCATCGGTAATGCAGGGGGGTGCCCCAGACCGGGCATCATCGGCTAACGACACCCGTCCTTCCCTGAAGCGCTTGTGCCACGCCTTGACCCTTGCAAGGGACATGCAGTGTTCGCCGTACACTTGTGACATCCGGCGATGAATGTCCATTCCCCCAACTCGTTCCGCCGTCAGAAACTGAACAACACCTCTTTGCTCTTCGGTTGACGCCTCCATGTCACTGTTTGCAATGCGACTGGCAGCGTTGGACGATTGATGCATGCTGCTGCTCGCTTTGTATCGTCACGTGACGTGCACGCGTGCCCTCTAGCGACGGGCTGTGACCTTCCACGCTCTGGTCGGAACCACACCTCGTTACACACGCCACGTTTAGCCGATGTCGTCACTGGTTTGCGCATTCCAGCCTCCGGCTCGCTATTTTTTGAACGCACCTTATATATTTAATCAAAATAAACAAAGTTTATCTGCACAGCAAGTTCCGCAAAGACCGAAGAGACTACCATAAAGTGGTGGATGGGCGTGGCCGGCACAACAGGCAGTCCGAATACAAAATCGCTGCCTATAACATGTTCTTTGTTTCGAAATACACCACAGAGTGTAGACTGGCGTGCGTATGCCGGCCAGCCACTAGCATCTTATCCTCACGTGAATGCGACAGCACCGCACGTGTGACCATCCGGCCACCTGTCGCATAGCGTAGGTCATAGGCCGGACGTTCGTTTTAGACGAGTGAAAAATCCTAATGGAAGCCTGGAGGCGAGTTACTACAGTACCTGTGTTGTTGTCCCATGCGGTCAGATGATGGACAAATCTATCTGACGCTACTGTTGAACTACAGTCATTGGCAAATATAATGGCGTTCTGTTCGTAACTATGTAACGTGTATTTCCGCGTCACACAATACTTCGACGTGGACTGTACTTTTCAGCACGGTGATGTCGTCACATGCTCAAGTCTGTAATGTCATCACTCCTGACCGGTGGTGACAAGTGTGAAGCGAGAGGGCTAGAGAGCGACTGTGTTCAGGCTCACTCGCAAGCTTCAAGGTCAAGGGCAATCGTCTAAAACAAACGTCCGGCTTGTACGCATAGAAGGAAAGACTTCTTTCTTCAAACACGGTCACGCCTTGTTAGCAAGAGAGCTCGCGTACAATTGAATTGTTGCTAAATATATTTTTACAAATAACTGGTCCAAATGCTATGGCCACTGGTGATTAAATAACAATATACTGACGCAAGAGTGCTATGCAATAATTTATTACTAGGAGTGAAAAGGGGGAATTGAAGGATAATGATACAGTGGAGCTCATAGAATATGAGTGCCAGACGAAATAATATGGAAAAATTCATAGTTAAGAGGAAAGTATTATGGCACCCATGCGAGAGTAACTGCAGAAGCCCAATTGAGTTGATAAAAGGGGAAAATGAATAGTCTAAGTCATATTCACAAGAAATACACTCGTACATTGTCCTTATGATAGTGGTTGGTATACAATCCACTATCCCATAAAGTGTTAAGTTAGCGACTATCCTGGTAGTAGCCTGGAGTAGAAGTGAGAAACCGGGGTAGGATGGCTTATGTGGAAATCAAACCCTCCTCCTCTCAGTTTTGCCTCACGAGGCTGAGTGACCCCGTTCCAACTCTCAGATCAGAATTACATTTCTTGTCAGGGCCGGGAATCGTACCCGAACCTAAGGGATGACAGCCAAGAAGGCTAACCACTACACCACGTGGAGGACAGTACGAAGAACGAGGTCCTGTTCGATTACAGTACTTTATTTTATTGGATAAATGTCATATCGTCGAATTTGCTCTCTAAGTTGAGAAACCTTTGGAAAAAAGAGCCATGGATATAAACTCCAGATAATGTGGATCACACTTAATGGAGCTACAAGAAGCTTATGACGGGAGGAGCCCTCTCAATAACCCTCCTTGTCTGGCAGTTCTCTCAAGATGAATATTCAAGCTCCATTTAATCAAGTCATCTCCAGCTGTGAACGACATTCGATAGCTCACTTCTCTCTCTGTTAGTCCAGATGATTTGTGTATCATTAGCAGCTATGGACATTCTCTCGCGAATGAGGAAGTTAAGTGGGCACCTACACTTTCAATCACCAAATGGGCTTTCTAAGCAACATTATAATTTGGTCTGACAATCACACCATGCTTTGCCAATAGGTTCATGTACACACATCAAAAAAAGTTTTGCATCACCTCGGTTCCAAGAGTTCCGGAACCTTTAAATACAAAGGGAATAGAGATCAACACAAACAACATTTCAGCTCGTTTTATTGCTCATGAGACCCACGCATTGCATGTTGTACCATCATACAGCTAGACTTTCAGCATTTGTGGTCCATATTGCAGTACACACCACTACCTCTAATACCCAGTAGCACGTCCTCTTGCATTGATGCATGCCTGTATTCGTCGTGGCATACTATCCACAAGTTCATCAAGACACTGTTGGTCCAAATTGTCCCACTCCTCAACGACAATTCGGCGTAAATCTCTCAGAGTGGTTGGTGGGTCAAGACGTCCATAAACAGCCCTTTTCAACATATCCCAGGCATGTTCGATAGGGTTCATGTCTGGCGAACATGCTGGCCACTGTAGTCGAGCGATGTCGTTATCTTGAAGGAACGCATTCACAAGATGTGCACGATGAGGTCGAGAATTGTCGTCCATGAAGACAAATGCCTCTCCAATATTCTGCCGATATGGTTGCACTATGGGTCGGAGGATGTCATTCAGGTATCGTAAAGCCGTTTCGGAGCCTTCCATGACCACCAGTGGCGTACGTCGGCCCCACATAATGCCACCCCAAAACATCAGGGAACCACCACCTTGCTGCACTCGCTGGACAGTGTGTCTAAGACGTTCAGCCTGACCAGGGTGCCTCCAAACACGTCTCCGACGATTGTCTGGTTGAAGGCATATGCGACACTCATCGTTGAAGAGAACGTGATGCCAATTCCGTGGGGTCCATTCAGCATGTTGTTGGGCCCATCTGTACCGCGCTGCATGGTGTCGGGGTTGCAAAGCTGGACCTCGCCATGGACGTCGGGAGTGAAGTTGCGCATCATGCAGCCTATTGCGCACAGTTTGAGTTGAAACACGACGTCCTGTGGCTGAACGAAACGCATTATTCAACATGGTGGCATTGCTGTCAGGGTTCCTCCGAGCGGCAATCCGTAAGTAGCGGTCATCCACTACAGTAGTAGCCCTTGGGCGGCCTGAGCGAGGCCTGTCATCGACAGTTCCTGTATCTCTGTACCTCCTCCATGTCCGAACAACATCGCTTTGGTTCACTCTGAGACGCCTGGAAACTTCCCTTGTTGAGAGCCCTTCTTGACACAAAGTAACAATGCGGACGCGATCGAACTGCGGTATTGACCTTCTAGGCATGGTAGAACTACAGACAACATGAGCAGCGTACCTTCGTCCTGGTGGAATGACTGGAACTGATCGGCTGTCGTACCCCCTCCGTCTAATAGGCCCTGCTCATGCATGGTTGTTTACATCTTTGAGCAGTTTTAGTGACATCTATGAACAGTCAAAGGGACTGTATCTTGGATACAATATACACAGTCAACGTCTATATGCCGGAGATCTGGGAACCGAGGTGATGCAAAACTTTTTTTGATGTGTGTAATTGCATGGCATATGGCCAATGCATTGATGAGAATTAGGCATTCAGAATGGCGGCTGTGTATTGTGCACCGTTCCACAGTATCCCTGATATATTACAGAATTATCTTTGTTGTTCAAAAATTCTGTTTTCATTGTATTCACTAATTTTATAATTAAATATTGACTTAAATCCTTGGAATAAGTAAAGTAAAAATATTTTTTCAGGGGCTTATATTCAAGAGGAACTTTATTCGTGCAAATTTCCTCAATCAATAATATTTTTCTAAACTTAACTGTGATATGTACAGTAACAATTCTAGGTTCTGTTGTTCTTCCCCATGATACAAATGTATACAAAATTCACTTTATTATCTTAACAACTCTGGGAGTTACAAAGGAAACGGATTTGAAGATACATTGATTCTGAAAACGAACAATAAAGTTACCCATGTGTTGGCTCACATCGGTGACAGCCTTGCACGTTTTTGGTCATAACTTCGAGCGAAAGTATGATACATATCAAATAAATTGTTGATTTAAGGGGCGGAACAGTGTGGTCATCTGCCACTTAGCAGTCATATGATATTGGCTTATGAAAGATTTCTCGCGTCACATATGGTGATTACAAGAGAAAATTACAGTAATTAATAAAATATCAGCCACAAGTCGCTCAATAGATTTCCTGATCCTCTACCAGACGGCAGATATACAGTCCCATCTCTGAAAACTTTGTCAAGATGATACAGCTTCTGATCAATTCTGTCTTCCTTCCCCTTGTAGGCACAAATTTCCCGAACATCCTATTAACACCTTGAATTCACTCCTCCCTGTAGCGATATTTAGTTTAGATTCAACGCGCCCCCTTTCATCAAGTTGAGCTATCTCTCAAGTTAATTAACGTGTATTGTTTGCCATCTATCATGTTTGGTTAGGCGTGCCAAGGCCTGCATATTGCCATCTCAATAGACTTAGGAAATGTTACAGAAGCTGTTTGTTGACCGGGACGATCAAAACTAGTATTGTAACAACAAATCACGGAATACGAAACAAGCCATGACTTTCTGTCGTCAAACAATTCTACAGTCGAATCACGAAATGAGTTTCCATTCATAATAATATCAGGCTAAAATTTCCCTAATATATTAGTTATTTAGTACTACCAAAAGTAACAATATGTATCTGAAAGTTTTACTTCACCAAATGCTTTGTTCGATGAAGTTTATAACACGTAGAGGGAATGCACAAGTTTGTCCCATTTTAGCCTTTTCAACATTTATTTCCATATATTTATTTATCGTATGGCTTTTAATGCCGGGAGTGTCCGAAGACATGTTCGGCTCACCAGAGGCTGTAGCTGCTTCTAGCGGACACCCATAGGGTGAGCTACAAGTTCCGTTCAATTTCAAGTAGTTCCAACTTTCGCTACTAGAAGTCAATGATATCTAGTGGTGAAAGTTGGAACTTTGATAGAGCGTTACAACGAAATCTAACCTAGAAAATTAGCTTCACTTAAGTTAAGTCTGTGGAAGGATCTTTCACATGCTATAAATCTATGACATGGGACGGCCGACTTTACTTCCCCTCCGAAGGAAGGCATACTGAAGGATTCTAACGCTACCTTGGGCACAGCAATTCATCATGCTACCAACTACACCACCATATCATTTTGTCCAGATGGTTGTTAGCCTACTTTAAAATTTTACACGGGCCAAATGGCCGAGTGTCTGTGTGTGTCCTAACCCCCATCAATTTCCAAACGACGACACCGAATTGAACTAACTTCGGTAAAGAGGTGGCACTAGTGGGGGGCATATCAGTAACATGTTTTATAACGCCGCCATCTTAAGTAAAACAAAATGGCGGCCACTCGAGTGTTCAAAGTTTGAATTGAATTACGACTAAACTAACCATAGGATCTCTACCAAATTTCGAAGAAACAAACCTTAATGTTGGAAAACATCAGGGATACAAACTACAAGTCATCAATTTCAATATGACAGTCTTGCAAATCATGTAAGCAATATAACCCATAACTAATGATCTAATGAATCAATGCTCACACTACTTGGCATTCAGATCATTATTATGTTTATAGTGTTTTAAATTACTTTTTTTCCCTTTCGAACTGTCCGGTCCCAATATGTATGTATGTATTCTTTATTGTCGGGCAGGCTCCACTAGTGACAATATAATAATTAACAGTACAATTTACAAGTATAAACAAAACAAAAGCAACAAACTCGAACAAAAATAGAAATACACTATTTCACAACCTCTGACCGAAAAGGTCGGTGAATGGGTCTATATTACGAACGGATTGTTGGCTTACCTGAAACAGCAGTTACTGTCCGTCGAAGTAATTCCCGTGGATGGTTATGCAATTCTGAGAATTTCTGTACAAGTCCTGGAAACTCTTTAGGGATAGCCTTCAGTCCGGTCGTCACATTTCGTTGGATGTCCGAAATGTCCGAAAACCTCTGGCCCTTCAGGGCTTTTCGGTGACCCTGGACCTGGACCCCGCCCCTCCATACTTTGACGCTTGACTGCGGGGTCGTACCTCAGACACCAGGTCTCGTCGCCCGTAACGATGGTTTTCAGAACCATTCCATTCCACAGAACATTCACCCTTCTCACTGCCACCCGCCGAACAGGTGTGCATGGTAGGTTGCATAACTTCATCCTTCTCACTGCCACGTGCCGAACAGGTGTGCATGGTAGATTGCATAAATTCATCCTACTAGACACGCACTGTGTCAAACAGGTCTTACACGTTGCGTTGTGTGTCGCCAAAGTTGCCAGGTCGACCGTTCGGACTTTATTCACCGAACGCAACGTGACGAGCCTTTTGAACACCACCCCAAAAGACGCCTTCTTGCAAAGTTTTCAGGACATGTATCGCCGATCTCAGCATTGCGTAGTTACGGGAGGGGACTAATTCGAAGGACAGTAAGATCACTATCGTGCATTGTTCATCTATGTTGATAGTATAGGACTATTCACCGAACTTTATTGTCACAGGTTGTATATGAACAATCACAAACATACAGACACCACCTCATGATTTAAAACTAAGCGCCAAACCACTCGAAACAACTCGAGAGTGTCTCACGCAATAATATCTCTTCGTAGGGCAGGCAAACTGGCTTAGACACTCTGCTTCAAAGTGCTTGGCCCTTGAATGAGCATTAATACAAACACCATAGCTCTTGTCCATACTCAACGCATGCGTATAACCATTTGTCAGGCATGGTCAGATCTTGCCTGCCCTTCCGATCGGTTACGATATTTATCGACTACTAGCGAGCATTGAAAGAGATACCCCACGCTAAGTATTCAAGTTGGTTGTCTCGAAGTGTCAATTGGCGTCAACAGACAAATTACTTCTAAATTGTTATATATTTTGTGACTTGTATTTCTAAGTAATAATTTATTATTTGTATTCCGTAGATTTTGAACAGGGTTGGTTGGTTGGTTACTTAGTTTAGGGGCTCCGACAACGCGGTCATGTAGCCCCGTGTACTTTGTGTGTGTGTAGAATCTGTCTGATAACTGGTGTTAATTGTAATGACTGTATTAGTGTGTGTATCTATTTTAATTCAAGTGAGAACTGCAGACATTATTTTTTTCCAAGTACCGTAGTTCCTACCTTTGCAGCCAAACACCACCGTCAACGACCAATTAGTTCAGAACTTAGTTACCAGATGCCACCGCAGTCGGCTCTTGACGACGAACGTAGGAACCTAAGAACAATAGTCAAATATTTAACCTATATATAATTTTGCTTAACGCAGGTGTAATTAGTGGAAGGTTCTTTAACATGCCATAAATCTATGACACGGGACCGCCGGCTTTACTTCCCCTCCGAAGGAAGGCATACTGAGGGATTTCTTGTACAGGGTTGGCAACAGCCTGTATTTTAAGAATAATTGGGTTATTACATAATAAGCCTACCCCAAGAATGTAGGCACGAGCCTCTGCTGGTGCCAACCATCTTGAATTGCCGTTAACAGGGCAAATATGTAATTAATTTCTACCTTCTTGCCATATTCTGTCGTTGTAGCTTTATTTGATTATGTTATTGAGCGATTAATAGCAGGTTATCACACTGAATATAATGTTGAGGCCATACGGTGCTATATCGCATTCAAGGCAATAGACTAATAATAATATTAGGATCGTATGGCCTCGAGTGTCGGGTGCAAGCAAGAGGGCAACTTGCATGTCGAATTTTATCGCTCCTTGAAGCACTATGAAAGTCAAGGAGGTTAGATATCTAGCTTTCTAGTAGAGAAATGAGGAACTTTGTGTTGGCGGAAAATCCCGAGATTAATTTTGCAATTGTGAACACGGCCTACTGAATTCAAATGAATTATTTAACATGCCAACATGGTATGACATGCATATCGTGATTTTTGTCGCTTTTCAAAAGTCACTTACCACGGCCAGGAGCAAACCTGCAAACCTGGGTTTGGCAGTCCGAGACGATAACCACTCATCCACCGTGTTGCCTATAATATTATGTGTAATAAAGGTATGGCCAAGTTAATATAACTATATTAAACAGCATGATGCTACCTACACACCAATACATTCTGCTTAGCATTGTTTTATCGGCAAATGATCTAGTTAGTTATTGTTGTTTTAAGGGGTGGAACTACGAGGTCATCTATCGATTAAAATGTTTGAATACTACAATATACGTGATCACCTATCAAAACTATACATACGAATAACTTGTAACTTGGGCTTGTATGATGGAGTGTTTATGTCAAGTTTAGTATTGATCCAAAGGTTGGTTTAGCCGGTTCCAGATTTGGACAATGGAAACTGAAGAGGGCGGAACATCTTGTTTTCGTTAAGATGGTGGCAATGTATAAAAGTTTGATTGAGGTATTTGGTTGGAAATGTATCTGTGCAACAAGTTTTATTCAATTTGGTTCAAACTCTTACGAAACAGTACGGGAAGGAAGGGAAATATATGCACACAAATAGACAAGAATACGCTCAGCGATCTTGCCGTTTACAGGTGTACTTTCTGTGTTCCTTTTTTAAATTATTTTCCAAATTATTATTGTAGGTTGAAAATGGACTGTATTTTTGCTGATTAGAGAATTAATAAGTTCTTAACAAACAGAACAATCCCAAAGATTAAGCTACGGAAGACAGCGCTAAGGAAGACAACGCTTGACTCGTGGTTTGCAAAGTAAGTACAAGACACGGCACAAACCTAGAAAAATTGCTGAGTTTTAAGTAGTCGAGTGTTCAGTGTATAGTATTATCTTGGTTTTAGGCCGTAAGGTGCTATATCACATGTCATGACATGGCGTGAAAATATATTACACGAGGACTGGCACCGGATCATTTTGACCCATAGTGTGTCGCTCCCTTTTTGTCGTAGTCGTACGTGAAAATCCACAGCCTGCTTCCAGTCTCCGACCGGGTCAGGAATGGAATGAATGAAGCCCCCATCTAGCGGCGAGGATATGAACTGTGCCGGCTGCCGAGGCCTGACGCACTCCTCTGGGGCAATGATTAAATGAATGACAGATGAAATGAAATGCTAGTGGAGAGTGTTGCTGGAATGAAATTTTGACAGGGAAAACCGGAGTACCGGGAGAAAAACCTGTCTGCCTCCGTTTTGTCCAGCACAGATCTCACATGGAGCGACCGGGATTTGAACCACGGACCCAGCGGTGAGAGGCCGGCGTGCTGCCGCCTAAGCCACGGAGGCTGGTCGCAGTCGTACGTATTTTAATAAAGTAATTTTACAACTGGTGTCTTCTTATGAACTATTTCCAATATAAAATGAGGTTTATTTATATTTTTCAAATTTAACATGCAGAAAAATGGCAATAATTTTCGTATCAGTATCATTGGCCTTGATAATGACGGGAAAGCAGTCATCTTAATTTTTTTGAAATGATGCCCAAGGTGTCCTTTGACCCTAACATGGATCAACAAGAACGAGAGGTATGTGATTGTGCTGCACCACCACAGGTGGATTCCCCCCCCCCCCCCTTTTTTTTTTACAGATTGTTCCGACTAACGTGAAAAGCCTATAATTGTCACGCGAGGGCTAGCGCCACCGTAAATGATGGGTCAATTAAGGCTGAGTGAATGCATTTTCAGGCTTCATATCGACTTATAAATCTCGAGCAGAGCCAAGAATCGATACCGGGCCCATTAGGTGAGAATGCACGCTACCCTGTACCCCAACACAACAAGACAGCAGAAGTTATTTTAACACAACAAATTTCTGAATGATAGCCTGCAGTAGGGTTGTCAGATTTCAAGAATGGAAAAAAGTGACAGTCAGTCTGAAAGACTAGACTTTGTATCATTTTAAATGCTACAAATGCTGAAAAATGCTAGAAAGGCTGGAGGCTTCTCGCTTCGCTCGAAGCCAAAGACTCTTGACATGATAGAAAATTATCTGCATAATACTTATCTTGCTTATCTTGTTTCAAATTACTCGCAAACGGCAAGTGCAAACCAAGGGCAAAGCAAGGTCAAGCGCGCGGGATGTCGTCACGCTCACCAGAGCGCACGGGGACGTGCCCCTTCCATCCGGCCTTAAACACTTATAGTGGGCGATGTATTGAACATAGAGATATGCTCTCGCGGACTATTTTGTAGAACTTTACATGCTGACCAATTCTTACGCTCATAGTATACTGATATTTTTAACGGTTTGCCCAGCGTAAGCTTAAGAAGCGCACGGACGCCAAGTGTGTTTTCGACTTTTTCACTGAAATCGTTACTGCTTGGCTTCCTTTGATCATACATAAATTATTTTCTACAGAATCTTTCTTCGAGATATCCTTTACAGAATGGTGAAAACCGCATCAAAATCCATCCAGTGGTTCTCGAGATTTCCCGTGACATCCAAGAATCGAGGATTTTTGTCTTATACTAACGAAGTAGAGATTGTCACGGAACACATGCACCAAGCGGTACTATGACGTCACACACCTCAGTGCATCTGGGTACATTTCTTCCCGTCACCGTAACGTAACGCCAGACCCCAGCGTAACGACGAAGTCGACAAGATCATTTAAAATGATAAAACGGAACACGCATCCCAAAACATTGTACCTTTTTAATCAAGGTTGTTAAATGTTGTAATAAATAACACACATATGTGTTAAATAAGCATCACATAATCAAATACACAAAATTGAAACAAGATATTGCCGACATAAGTTATCATATAGGCCTATGACATCAGCAACTTACACAATACCTTTTAATTTGAACGACCCTTTGCGATGAATTTTTCTTTGTAAGTACCTTCTGATAAAATTCACTACAATATTCGTCATAATTGTAATATGTGAACAATTCTTGTTTTATCAAACTAATGGAGCTTCTGTTTCTATCATATCTCCATTTGATATTCATGACAGAAAAAACTCTCTCCGAAAAAAGCATTGAAGGGGAAAATGCTGAGTTTTAACTTCACAAAGAATAAGATATTCCTTAATTTTGTTGCCCCTAATAAATCTATAACGTGTGCCCATCTATCTGACACAGACATAGAAATCATTTTCTCTTTCGAACTTGCGCCTGTATCACCAGAAAACAAGTTAGAAATTACAATCAATTCTGAAGCGGGACATTTGAAAATTGGTGCCAAATTGAATATATTATCAAAACAAGTAGTTCCGTGAAGAACTAAAGTCTATTTTCATGTATCCTCCTTATGTTAATTGCCACTATCATCATACAAAATTTCAGTTTGATTCCTGTAATAGATTCGTAGATATTGAGAACCGATTAAATATTTCGGATGGTCGCCATGTTGGATTTTAATATATGTAGGCCATAGAGTTATGTACTACTAGATGATGATTATTGTGTACGTTCATTATGCAAATGTTGATTTCGATCGCATGATTAGTACACAAGAATTAAAAACTTAATTTTAAAATTCGCATAGCTGCCATCTTGAGGTTATGTAAACAATTGAACTAAATTACATACCAGTGCATTACAATGTGTATAAACATTTGCTGTAGCATGTTTCATTGCGTTTGGTTTATTACATCGCAAGAAACATCTATTTAAATGTCGCAAATTCGCTTGGCCGCCATGTTGGTTTTGTAGTTCACAGGGTTTCAAAAGTCACATAAATGAACTTCTAGTAGTTCCCATTATCACCGTACAAAATTCCAGGGTGATACCGGTAATAGTTTCGGAGATATTGAATGCTGGTGAACTATTTCGCACAGCCACCATGTTGGATTGGTGAGACGTAACAAAATGTGAAGGGCACGGTCGGGGTCGTCCGGAATAGTGCTATGAACTTACCGAGTTTCATTGAAATAACTCCAGCCGTTCAGATCTTATTAGGGGGGGGGGGGGGGACACACAACACAAATCACACACGCACACACAGACACGCGGACAAAAGGTAATCTCATAAGCCTATTTTTTCATAAATGAAAATAAGGCTACTAACCAAAAAAGACGAATATTTGGCGATCCGTCAAAGATTAAAACGAACGCCGAACGAAACACGTAAAAACGGAATGGTTCCGGGTAAAACGGAACGCCGAACGAAACAAATAAAAACGGAATGGTTCCGGGTAAAACGGAACGCCGAACGAAACAAGTAAAAACGGAATGTTTCCGGGTAAAACGGAACGCCGAACGAAACAAGTAAAACCGGAATGGTTCTGAGTAAGACAGAACGCCGAACGAAACAAGTAAAAACGGAATGGTTCCGGGTAAAACGGAACGCCGAACGAAACAAGTAAAAACGGAATGGTTCCAGTTAAACGGAACGCCGAACGAAACAAGTAAAAACGGAATGGTTCCAGGTAACTCGAAACGCCGAACGAAACAAGTAAAAACGGAATGGTTCCGGGTAAGACAGAACGCCGAACGAAACAAGTAAAAACGGAATGGTTTCGGGTAAAACGGAACGCCGAACGAAACAAGTAAAAACGGAATGGTTCCGGGTAACACAGAACGCCGTACGAAACAAGTAAAATCGGAATGGTTCCGGGTAAAACGGAACGCCGAACGAAACAAGTAAAAACGGAATGGTCCGGGTAAAACGGAACGCGGAACGAAACAAGTAAAACGGAACGCCGAACGAAACAAGTAAAAACGGAATGGTTCCGGATAAGACAGAACGCCGAACGAAACAAGTGAAAACGGAATGGTTCCGGGTAAAACGGAACGCCGAACGAAACAAGTAAAAACGGAATGTTTCCAGGTAAAACGGAACGCCGAAGTAAACAAGTAAAAACGGAATGGTTCCGGGTAAGACAGATTGCCGAACGAAACAAGTAAAACGGAATGGTTCCGGGTAAGACAGAACGCCGAACGAAACAAGTAAAAACGGAATGGTTCTGGGTAAAACGGAACGCCGAACGAAAAAAGTAAAAACGGAATGGTTCCAGGTAAAACGGTACGCCGAACGACACAAGTAAAAACGGAATGGTTCCGGGTAAGACAGAACGCCGAACGAAACAAGTAAAAACGGAATGGTTCCAGGTAAAACGGAACGCCGAACGAAACAAGTAAAAACGGAATGGTTCCAGGTAAAACTGAACGCCGAACGAAACAAGTAAAAACGGAATGGTTCCGGGCAAAACGGAACGCCGAACGAAACAAGTAAAAACGGAATAGTTCCGGGTAAGACAGAACGCCGAACGAAACAAGTAAAAACGGAATGTTTCCGGGTAAAAAGGGAACGCCGAATGAAACAATTAAAAACGGAATGGTTCCAGGTAAAACTGAACGCCGAACGAAACAAGTAAAAACGGCATGGTTCCGGGTAAAACGGAACGCCGAACGAAAAAAGTAAAAACGGAATAGTTCCGGGTAAGACAGAATGCCGAACGAAAAAAGTAAAAACGGAATTGTTCCGGGTAACACGGAACGCCGAACGAAACAAGTAAAAACGGAATGGTTCCGGGTAAAACGGAACGCCGAACGAAACAAGTAAAAACGGAATGGTTCCGGGTAAAACGGAACGCCGAACGAAACAAGTAAAAACGGAATGGTTTCGGATAAGACAGAACGACGAACGAAACAAGTAAAAACGGAATGGTTCCAGGTAAAACGGAACGCCGAACCAAACAAGTAAAAACGGAATGGTTCCAGGTAAGACAGAACGCCGAAAGAAACAAGTAAAAACGGAATGGTTCCGGGTAAGACAGAACGCCGAACGAAACAAGTAAAAACCGAATGGTTCTGGGTAAAACGGAACACGAACGAAACAAGTATAAACGGAATGGTTCCAGGTAAAACGGAACGCCGATAGAAACAAGTAAAAACGGAATGGTTCCGGGTAAGACAGAACGCCGAACGAAACAAGTATAAACGGAATGGTTCCAGGTAAAACGGAACGCCGAACGAAACAAGTAAAACTGGACTGGTTCTGGGTAAGACAGAACGCCGAACGAAACAAGTAAAAACGGAATGGTTTCGGGTAAAACGGAACGCCGAGCGAAACAAGTACAAACGGAATGGTCCGGGTAAAACGGAACGCCGAACGAAACAAGTAAAACGGAACGCCGAACGAAACAAGTAAAAACGGAATGGTTCCGGATAAGACAGAACGCCGAACGAAACAAGTGAAAACGGAATGGTTCCGGGTAAAACGGAACGCCGAACGAAACAAGTAAAAACGGAATGTTTCCAGGTAAAACGGAACGCCGAAGTAAACAAGTAAAAACGGAATGGTTCCGGGTAAGACAGATTGCCGAACGAAACAAGTAAAACGGAATGGTTCCGGGTAAGACAGAACGCCGAACGAAACAAGTAAAAACGGAATGGTTCTGGGTAAAACGGAACGCCGAACGAAAAAAGTAAAAACGGAATGGTTCCAGGTAAAACGGTATGCCGAACGAAACAAGTAAAAACGGAATGGTTCCGGGTAAGACAGAACGCCGAACGAAACAAGTAAAAACGAAATGGATCCAGGTAAAACGGAACGCCGAACGAAACAAGTAAAAACGGAATGGTTCCTGGTAAAACTGAACGCCGAACGAAACAAGTAAAAACGGAATGGTTCCGGGTAAAACGGAACGCCGAACGAAACAAGTAAAAACGGAATAGTTCCGGGTAAGACAGATCGCCGAACGAAACAAGTAAAAACGGAATGGTTCCGGGTACCACGGAACGCCGAACGAAACAAGTAAAAACGGAATGGTTCCGGGTAAAACGGAACGCCGAACGAAACAAGTAAAAACAGAATGGTTTCGGATAAGACAGAACGACGAACGAAACAAGTAAAAACGGAATGGTTCCAGGTAAAACGGAACGCCGAACCAAACAAGTAAAAACGGAATGGTTCCAGGTAAAACGGAACGCCGAACGAAACAAGTAAAAACGGAATGGTTCCGGGTAAAACGGAACGCCGGACTAAGCAAGTAAAAACGAAATGGTTCCAGGAAAAACGGAACGCCGAACGAAACAAGTAAAAACGGGATGTTTCCAGGTAAAACGGAACGCCGAAGTAAACAAGTAAAAACGGAATGGTTCCGGGTAAGACAGATTGCCGAACGAAACAAGTAAAACGGAATGGTTCCGGGTAAGACAGAACGCCGAACGAAACAAGTAAAAACGGAATGGTTCTGGGTAAAACGGAACGCCGAACGAAAAAAGTAAAAACGGAATGGTTCCAGGTAAAACGGTATGCCGAACCAAACAAGTAAAAACGGAATGGTTCCGGGTAAGACAGAACGCCGAACGAAACAAGTAAAAACGAAATGGATCCAGGTAAAACGGAACGCCGAACGAAACAAGTAAAAACGGAATGGTTCCTGGTAAAACTGAACGCCGAACGAAACAAGTAAAAACGGAATGGTTCCTGGTAAAACTGAACACCGAACGAAACAAGTAAAAACGGAATGGATCCAGGTAAAACGGAACGCCGAACGAAACAAGTAAAAACGGAATGGTTCCGGGTAAAAAGAAACGCCGAACGAAACAAGTAAAAACGGAATGGTTTCGGATAAGACAGAACGACGAACGAAACAAGTAAAAACGGAATGGTTCCAGGTAAAACGGAACGCCGAACCAAACAAGTAAAAACGGAATGGTTCCAGGTAAAACGGAACGCCGAACGAAACAAGTAAAAACTGAATGTTTCCGGGTAAGACAGAACGCCGAACGAAACAAATAAAAACGGAATGGTTCCGGGTAAGACAGAACGCCGAACGAAACAAGTAAAAACCGAATGGTTCTGGGTAAAACGGAACACGAACGAAACAAGTATAAACGGAATGGTTCCAGGTAAAACGGAACGCCGAACGAAACAAGTAAAAACGGAATAGTTCCGGGTAAGACAGAACGCCGAACGAAACAAGTATAAACGGAATGGTTCCAGGTAAAACGGAACGCCGAACGAAACAAGTAAAAACGGAATGGTTCCGGGTAAAACGGAACGCCGGACTAAGCAAGTAAAAACGAAATGGTTCCAGGAAAAACGGAACGCCGAACGAAACAAGTAAAAACGGGATGTTTCCGGGTAAGACAGAACGCCGAACGAAACAAGTAAAAACGGAATGGTTCCGGGTAAGACAGAACACCGAACGAAACAAGTAAAAACGGAATGGTTCTGGGTAAAACGGAACGCCGAACGAAACAAGTATAAACGGAATGGTTCCAGGTAAAACGGAACGCCGAACGAAAAAAGTAAAATCGGAATGATTCCGGGTAAGACAGAACGCCGAACGAAACAAGTAAAAAAGGAATGGTTCCGGGTAAAATGGAACGCCGAACGAAACAAGTAAAAACGGAATGGTTCTGGGTAAAACGGAACGCCGAACGAAACATGTAAAAACGGAATGTTACCAGGAAAAACGGAACGCCGAACGAAACGAGTAAAAACGGGATATTTCCTGGTAAGACAGAACGCCGAACGAAACAAGTAAAAACGGAATGGTTCCGGGTAAGACAGAACGCCGAACGAAACAAGTAAAAACGGAATGGTTCTGGGTAAAACGGAACGCCGAACGAAACAAGTATAAACGGAATGGTTCCAGGTAAAACGGAACGCCGAACGAGACAATTAAAAACGGAATGGTTCCGGGTAAGACAGAACGTCGAACGAAAGAAGTAAAAACGGAATGGTTCCGGGTAAAACGGAACGCCGAACGAAACAAGTAAAAACGGAATAGTTCCGGGTAAAACGGCACGCCGAACGAAACAAGAAAAACGGAACGCCGAACGAAACAAGTAAAAACGGAATGGTTCCGGATAAGACAGAACGACGAACGAAACAAGTAAAAACGGAATGGTTCCGGGTAAAACGGAACGCCAAACGAAACAAGTAAAAACGGAATGGTTTCAGATAAGACAGAACGACGAACGCAACAAGTAAAAACGGAATGGTTCCAGGTACGACAGAACGCCGAACGAAACAAGTAAAAACGGAATGGTTCTGGGTAAAACGGATCGCCGAAGGAAACAAGTAAAAATGGAATGGTTCCAGGTAACACGGAACGCCGAACGAAACAAGTAAAAACGGAATGGTTCTGGGTAAAACAGAACGCCGAACGAAACAAATAAAAGCGGAATGGTTCCGGGTAAAACGGAACGCCGAACGAAACAAGTAAAAACGGAATGGTTCCGGGTAAGACAGAACGCCGAACGAAACTAGTAAAAACGGAATGTTTTCGGGTAAGACAGATTGCCGAACGAAACAAGTAAAAACGGAATAGTTCTGGGTAAAATGGAACGCCGAACGAAACAAGTAAAAACGGAATGGTTCCAGGTAAAACGGAACGCCGAACGAAACAAGTAAAAATGGAATGGTTCCGGGTAAGACAGAACGCCGAACGAAACAAGTAAAAACGGAATGGTTCCGGGTAAAACGGAACGCCGAACGGAACAAGTAAAAACGGAATGTTTCCGGGTAAGACAGAACGCCGAACGAAACATGTAAAAACGGAATGGTTCCGGGTAAGACGGAACGCCGAACGAAACAAGTAAAAACGGAATGGTTCTGGGTAAAACGGAACGCCGAACGAAACAAGTAAAAACGGAATGCTTCCGGGTAAAACGGAACGCCGAACGAAACAAGTAAAAACGGAATGGTTCCGGGTAAGACGGAACGCCGAACGAAACAAGTAAAAATGGAATGGTTCCGGGTAAGAGAGAACGCCGAACGAAACAAGTAAAAACGGAATGGTTCCGGGTAAAACGGAACGCCGAACGAAACAAGTAAAAACGGAATGGTTCCGGGTAAAACGGAACGCCGAACGAAACAAGTAAAAACGGAATGGTTCCGGGTAAAACGGAACGCCAAACGAAACAAGTAAAAACGGAATGGTTCCGGGTAAAACGGAACGCGGAACGAAACAAGTAAAAACGGAATGTTTCCGGGTAAAACGGAACGCGGAACGAAACAAGTAAAAACGGAATTTCCCGGGTAAAACGGAACGCCGAACGAAACATGTAAAAACGGAATGGTTCCGGGTAAAACGGAACGCCGAACGAAGCAAGTAAAAACGGAATGGTTCCGGGTAAAACGGAACGCCGAACGAAACAAGTAAAACAGAACGCCGAACGAAACAAGTAAAAACGGAATGGTTCCGGATAAAACAGAACGACGAAAGAAACAAGTAAAAACGGAATGGTTCCGGGTAAAACGGAACGCCGAACGAAACAAGAAAAAACGGAATGGTTTCGGATAAGACAGAACGACGAACGCAACAAGTAAAAACGGAATGGTTCCAGGTACGACAGAACGCCGAACAAAACAAGTAAAAACGGAATGGTTCTGGGTAAAACGGAACGCCGAAGGAAACAAGTAAAAACGGAATGGTTCCAGGTAACACGGAACGCCGAACGAAACAAGTAAAAACGGAAAGGTTCCGGGTAAAACAGAACGCCGAACGAAACAAGTAAAAGCGGAATGGTTCCGGGTAAAACGGAACGCGGAACGAAACAAGTAAAAACGGAATGTTTCCGGGTAAAACGGAACGCCGAACGAAACATGTAAAAACGGAAAGGTTCCGGGTAAAACGAAACGCCGAACGAAACAAGTAAAAACGGAATGGTTCCGGGTAAAACGGAACGCCGAACGAAACAAGTAAAAACGGAATGGTTTCGGATAAGACAGAACGACGAACGCAACAAGTAAAAACGAAATGGTTCCAGGTACGACAGAACGCTGAACAAAACAAGTAAAAACGGAATGGTTCTAGGTAAAACGGAACGCCGAAGGAAACAAGTAAAAACGGAATGGTTCCAGGTAACACGGAACGCCGAACGAAACAAGTAAAAACGGAATGGTTCCGGGTAAAACAGAACGCCGAACGAAACAAGTAAAAGGGGAATGGTTCCGGGTAAAACGGAACGCCGAACGAAACAAGTAAAAACGGAATGGTTCCGGGTAAGACAGAACGCCGAACGAAACAAGTAAAAACGGAATGGTTCCGGGTAAAACGGAACGCCGAACGAAACAAGTAAAAACGGGATGGTTCCGGGTAAAACGGAACGCCGAACGAAACAAGTAAAATGGAACGCCGAACGAAACAAGTAAAAACGGAATGGTTCCGGATAAGACAGAACGACGAACGAAACAAGTAAAAACGGAATGGTTCCGGGTAATACGGAACGCCGAACGAAACAAGTAAAAACGGAATGGATCCAGGTAAAACGGAACGCCGAACGGAACAAGTAAAAACGGAATGTTTCCGGCTAAGACAGAACGCCGAACGAAACAAGTAAAAACGGAATGTTTCCGGGTAAGACAGAACGCCGAACGAAACAAGTAAAAACGGAATGGTTCTGGGTAAAACGGAACGCCGAACGAAACAAGTAAAAACGGAATGGTTCCAGCTAAAACGGAACGCCGAAAGAAACAAGTAAAAATGGAATGGTTCCGGGTAGGACAGAACGCCGAACGAAACAAGTAAAAACGGAATGGTTCCGGGTAAAACGGAACGCCGAACGAAACAAGTAAAAACGGAATGTTTCCGGGTAAGACAGAACGCCGAACGAAACAAGTAAAAACGGAATGGTTCCGTGTAAGACAGAACGCCGAACGAAACAAGTAAAAACGGAATGGTTCCGGGTAAGACGGAACGCCGAACGAAACAAGTAAAAACGGAATGGTTCTGGGTAAAACGGAACGCCGAAGGAAACATGTAAAAACGGAATATTTCCAGGTAACACGGAACGCCGAACGAAACAAGTAAAAACGGAATGGTTCCGGGTAAAACAGAACGCCGAACGAAACAAGTAAAAGCGGAATGGTTCCGGGTAAGACGGAACTCCGAACGAAACAAGTAAAAACGGAATGGTTCCGGGTAAGACAGAACGCCGAACGAAACAAGAAAAAACGGAATGGTTCTGGGTAAAACGGAACGCCGAACGAAAAAAGTAAAAACGGAATGGTTCCAGGTAAAACGGTACGCCGAACGAAACAAGTAAAAACGGAATGGTTCCGGGTAAGACAGAACGCCGAACGAAACAAGTAAAATCGGAATGGTTCCGGGTAAAACGGAACGCCGAACGAAACAAGTAAAAACGGAATGGTCCGGGTAAAACGGAACGCCGAACGAAACAAGTAAAACGGAACGCCGAACGAAACAAGTAAAAACGGAATGGTTCCGGATAAGACAGAACGCCGAACGAAACAAGTGAAAACGGAATGGTTGCGGGTAAAACGGAACGCCGAACGAAACAAGTAAAAACGGAATGTTTCCAGGTAAAACGGAACGCCGAAGTAAACAAGTAAAAACGGAATGGTTCCGGGTAAGACAGATTGCCGAACGAAACAAGTAAAACGGAATGGTTCCGGGTAAGACAGAACGCCGAACGAAACAAGTAAAAACGGAATGGTTCTGGGTAAAACGGAACCCCGAACGAAAAAAGTAAAAACGGAATGGTTCCAGGTAAAACGGTACGCCGAACGAAACAAGTAAAAACGGAATGGTTCCGGGTAAGACAGAACGCCGAACGAAACAAGTAAAAACGGAATGGTTCCAGGTAAAACGGAACGACGAACGAAACAAGTAAAAACGGAATGGTTCCAGGTAAAACTGAAACCCGAACGAAACAAGTAAAAACGGAATGGTTCCGGGTAAAACGGAACGCCGAACGAAACAAGTAAAAACGGAGTAGTTCCGGGTAAGAGAGAACGCCGAACGAAACAAGTAAAACGGAATGTTTCCGGGTAAAACGGAACGCCGAACGAAACAAGTAAAAACGGAATGGTTCCAGGTAAAACTGAACGCCGAACGAAACAAGTAAAAACGGCATGGTTCCGGGTAAAACGGAACGCCGAACGAAAAAAGTAAAAACGGAATAGTTCCGGGTAACACGGAACGCCGAACGAAACAAGTAAAAACGGAATGGTTCCGGGTAAAACGGAACGCCGAACGAAACAAGTAAAAACGGAATGGTTTCGGATAAGACAGAACGACGAACGAAACAAGTAAAAACGGAATGGTTCCAGGTAAAACGGAACGCCGAACCAAACAAGTAAAAACGGAATGGTCCCAGGTAAGACAGAACGCCGAAAGAAACAAGTAAAAACGGAATGGTTCCGGGTAAGACAGAACGCCGAACGAAACAAGTAAAAACCGAATGGTTCTGGGTAAAACGGAACACGAACGAAACAAGTATAAACGGAATGGTTCCAGGTAAAACGGAACGCCGATAGAAACAAGTAAAAACGGAATGGTTCCGGGTAAGACAGAACGCCGAACGAAACAAGTATAAACGGAATGGTTCCAGGTAAAACGGAACGCCGAACGAAACAAGTAAACTTGGACTGGTTCTGGGTAAGACAGAACGCCGAACGAAACAAGTAAAAACGGAATGGTTTCGGGTAAAACGGAACGCTGAGCGAAACAAGTACAAACGGAATGGTCCGGGTAAAACGGAACGCCGAACGAAACAAGCAAAACGGAACGCCGAACGAAACAAGTAAAAACGGAATGGTTCCGGATAAGACAGAACGCCGAACGAAACAAGTGAAAACGGAATGGTTCCGGGTAAAACGGAACGCCGAACGAAACAAGTAAAAACGGAATGGATCCAGGTAAAACGGAACGCCGAACGGAACAAGTAAAAACGGAATGTTTCCGGCTAAGACAGAACGCCGAACGAAACAAGTAAAAACGGAATGTTTCCGGGTAAGACAGAACGCCGAACGAAACAAGTAAAAACGGAATGGTTCTGGGTAAAACGGAACGCCGAACGAAACAAGTAAAAACGGAATGGTTCCGGATAAGACAGAACGACGAACGAAACAAGTAAAAACGGAATGGTTCCGGGTAATACGGAACGCCGAACGAAACAAGTAAAAACGGAATGGATCCAGGTAAAACGGAACGCCGAACGGAACAAGTAAAAACGGAATGTTTCCGGCTAAGACAGAACGCCGAACGAAACAAGTAAAAACGGAATGTTTCCGGGTAAGACAGAACGCCGAACGAAACAAGTAAAAACGGAATGGTTCTGGGTAAAACGGAACGCCGAACGAAACAAGTAAAAACGGAATGGTCCGGGTAAAACGGAACGCCGAACGAAACAAGCAAAACGGAACGCCGAACGAAACAAGTAAAAACGGAATGGTTCCGGATAAGACAGAACGACGAACGAAACAAGTAAAAACGGAATGGTTCCGGGTAATACGGAACGCCGAACGAAACAAGTAAAAACGGAATGGATCCAGGTAAAACGGAACGCCGAACGGAACAAGTAAAAACGGAATGTTTCCGGCTAAGACAGAACGCCGAACGAAACAAGTAAAAACGGAATGTTTCCGGGTAAGACAGAACGCCGAACGAAACAAGTAAAAACGGAATGGTTCTGGGTAAAACGGAACGCCGAACGAAACAAGTAAAAACGGAATGGTTCCAGCTAAAACGGAACGCCGAAAGAAACAAGTAAAAATGGAATGGTTCCGGGTAGGACAGAACGCCGAACGAAACAAGTAAAAACGGAATGGTTCCGGGTAAAACGGAACGCCGAACGAAACAAGTAAAAACGGAATGTTTCCGGGTAAGACAGAACGCCGAACGAAACAAGTAAAAACGGAATGGTTCCGTGTAAGACAGAACGCCGAACGAAACAAGTAAAAACGGAATGGTTCCGGGTAAGACGGAACGCCGAACGAAACAAGTAAAAACGGAATGGTTCTGGGTAAAACGGAACGCCGAAGGAAACATGTAAAAACGGAATATTTCCAGGTAACACGGAACGCCGAACGAAACAAGTAAAAACGGAATGGTTCCGGGTAAAACAGAACGCCGAACGAAACAAGTAAAAGCGGAATGGTTCCGGGTAAGACGGAACTCCGAACGAAACAAGTAAAAACGGAATGGTTCCGGGTAAGACAGAACGCCGAACGAAACAAGAAAAAACGGAATGGTTCTGGGTAAAACGGAACGCCGAACGAAAAAAGTAAAAACGGAATGGTTCCAGGTAAAACGGTACGCCGAACGAAACAAGTAAAAACGGAATGGTTCCGGGTAAGACAGAACGCCGAACGAAACAAGTAAAATCGGAATGGTTCCGGGTAAAACGGAACGCCGAACGAAACAAGTAAAAACGGAATGGTCCGGGTAAAACGGAACGCCGAACGAAACAAGTAAAACGGAACGCCGAACGAAACAAGTAAAAACGGAATGGTTCCGGATAAGACAGAACGCCGAACGAAACAAGTGAAAACGGAATGGTTGCGGGTAAAACGGAACGCCGAACGAAACAAGTAAAAACGGAATGTTTCCAGGTAAAACGGAACGCCGAAGTAAACAAGTAAAAACGGAATGGTTCCGGGTAAGACAGATTGCCGAACGAAACAAGTAAAACGGAATGGTTCCGGGTAAGACAGAACGCCGAACGAAACAAGTAAAAACGGAATGGTTCTGGGTAAAACGGAACCCCGAACGAAAAAAGTAAAAACGGAATGGTTCCAGGTAAAACGGTACGCCGAACGAAACAAGTAAAAACGGAATGGTTCCGGGTAAGACAGAACGCCGAACGAAACAAGTAAAAACGGAATGGTTCCAGGTAAAACGGAACGACGAACGAAACAAGTAAAAACGGAATGGTTCCAGGTAAAACTGAAACCCGAACGAAACAAGTAAAAACGGAATGGTTCCGGGTAAAACGGAACGCCGAACGAAACAAGTAAAAACGGAGTAGTTCCGGGTAAGAGAGAACGCCGAACGAAACAAGTAAAACGGAATGTTTCCGGGTAAAACGGAACGCCGAACGAAACAAGTAAAAACGGAATGGTTCCAGGTAAAACTGAACGCCGAACGAAACAAGTAAAAACGGCATGGTTCCGGGTAAAACGGAACGCCGAACGAAAAAAGTAAAAACGGAATAGTTCCGGGTAACACGGAACGCCGAACGAAACAAGTAAAAACGGAATGGTTCCGGGTAAAACGGAACGCCGAACGAAACAAGTAAAAACGGAATGGTTTCGGATAAGACAGAACGACGAACGAAACAAGTAAAAACGGAATGGTTCCAGGTAAAACGGAACGCCGAACCAAACAAGTAAAAACGGAATGGTCCCAGGTAAGACAGAACGCCGAAAGAAACAAGTAAAAACGGAATGGTTCCGGGTAAGACAGAACGCCGAACGAAACAAGTAAAAACCGAATGGTTCTGGGTAAAACGGAACACGAACGAAACAAGTATAAACGGAATGGTTCCAGGTAAAACGGAACGCCGATAGAAACAAGTAAAAACGGAATGGTTCCGGGTAAGACAGAACGCCGAACGAAACAAGTATAAACGGAATGGTTCCAGGTAAAACGGAACGCCGAACGAAACAAGTAAACTTGGACTGGTTCTGGGTAAGACAGAACGCCGAACGAAACAAGTAAAAACGGAATGGTTTCGGGTAAAACGGAACGCTGAGCGAAACAAGTACAAACGGAATGGTCCGGGTAAAACGGAACGCCGAACGAAACAAGCAAAACGGAACGCCGAACGAAACAAGTAAAAACGGAATGGTTCCGGATAAGACAGAACGCCGAACGAAACAAGTGAAAACGGAATGGTTCCGGGTAAAACGGAACGCCGAACGAAACAAGTAAAAACGGAATGTTTCCAGGTAAAACGGAACGCCGAAGTAAACTAGTAAAAACGGAATGGTTCCGGGTAAGACAGATTGCCGAACGAAACAAGTAAAACGGAATGGTTCCGGGTAAGACAGAACGCCGAACGAAACAAGTAAAAACGAAATGGATCCAGGTAAAACGGAACGCCGAACGAAACAAGTAAAAACGGAATGGTTCCAGGTAAAACTGAACGCCGAACGAAACAAGTAAAAACGGAATGGTTCCGGGTAAAACGGAACGCCGAACGAAACAAGTAAAAACGGAATAGTTCCGGGTAAGACAGAACGCCGAACGAAACAAGTAAAAACGGAATGGTTCCGGGTACCACGGAACGCCGAACGAAACAAGTAAAAACGGAATGGTTCCGGGTAAAACGGAACGCCGAACGAAACAAGTAAAAACGGAATGGTTCCGGGTAAAAAGAAACGCCGAACGAAACAAGTAAAAACGGAATGGTTTCGGATAAGACAGAACGACGAACGAAACAAGTAAAAACGGAATGGTTCCAGGTAAAACGGAACGCCGAACCAAACAAGTAAAAAGGGAATGGTTCCAGGTAAAACGGAACGCCGAACGAAACAAGTAAAAACTGAATGTTTCCGGGTAAGACAGAACGCCGAACGAAACAAATAAAAACGGAATGGTTCAGGGTAAGACAGAACGCCGAAGGAAACAAGTAAAAACCGAATGGTTCTGGGTAAAACGGAACACGAACGAAACAAGTATAAACGGAATGGTTCCAGGTAAAACGGAACGCCGAACGAAACAAGTAAAAACGGAATGGTTCCGGGTAAGACAGAACGCCGAACGAAACATGTATAAACGGAATGGTTCCAGGTAAAACGGAACGCCGAACGAAACAAGTAAAAACGGAATGGTTCCGGGTAAAACGGAACGCCGGACTAAGCAAGTAAAAATGGAATGGTTCCAGGAAAAACGGAACGCCGAAAGAAACAAGTAAAAACGGGATGTTTCCGGGTAAGACAGAACGCCGAACGAAACAAGTAAAAACGGAATGGTTCCGGGTAAGACAGAACACCGAACGAAACAAGTAAAAACGGAATGGTTCTGGGAAAAACGGAACGCCGAACGAAACAAGTATAAACGGAATGGTTCCAGGTAAAACGGAACGCCGAACGAAAAAAGTAAAATCGGAATGGTTCCGGGTAAGACAGAACGCCGAACGAAACAAGTAAAAAAGGAATGGTTCCGGGTAAAATGGAACGCCGAACGAAACAAGTAAAAACGGAATGGTTCTGGGTAAAACGGACGCCGAACGAAACATGTAAAAACGGAATGTTACCAGGAAAAACGGAACGCCGAACGAAACGAGTAAATACGGGATATTTCCGGGTAAGACAGAACGCCGAACGAAACAAGTAAAAACGGAATGGTTCCGGGTAAGACAGAACGCCGAACGAAACAAGTAAAAACGGAATGGTTCTGGGTAAAACGGAACGCCGAACGAAACAAGTATAAACGGAATGTTTCCAGGTAAAACGGAACGCCGAACGAAACAATTAAAAACGGAATGGTTCCGGGTAAGACAGAACGTCGAACGAAACAAGTAAAAACCGAATGGTTCCGGGTAAAACGGAACGCCGAACGAAACAAGTAAAAACGGAATAGTTCCGGGTAAAACGGCACGCCGAACGAAACAAGAAAAACGGAACGCCGAACGAAACAAGTAAAAACGGAATGGTTCCGGATAAGACAGAACGACGAACGAAACAAGTAAAAACGGAATGGTTCCGGGTAAAACGGAACGCCGAACGAAACAAGTAAAAACGGAATGGTTTCAGATAAGACAGAACGACGAACGCAACAAGTAAAAACGGAATGGTTCCAGGTACGACAGAACGCCGAACGAAACAAGTAAAAACGGAATGGTTCTGGGTAAAACGGAACGCCGAAGGAAACAAGTAAAAATGGAATGGTTCCAGGTAACACGGAACGCCGAACGAAACAAGTAAAAACGGAATGGTTCCGGGTAAAACAGAACGCCGAACGAAACAAATAAAAGCGGAATGGTTCCGGGTAAAACCGTACGCCGAACGAAACAAGTAAAAATGGAATGGTTCCGGGTAAGACAGAACGCCGAACGAAACAAGTAAAAACGGAATGTTTTCGGGTAAGACAGATTGCCGAACGAAACAAGTAAAAACGGAATAGTTCTGGGTAAAATGGAACGCCGAACGAAACAAGTAAAAACGGAATGGTTCCAGGTAAAACGGATCGCCGAACGAAACAAGTAAAAATGGAATGGTTCCGGGTAAGACCGAACGCCGAACGAAACAAGTAAAAACGGAATGGTTCCGGGTAAAACGGAACGCCGAACGGAACAAGTAAAAACGGAATGTTTCCGGGTAAGACAGAACGCCGAACGAAACAAGTAAAAACGGAATGGTTCCGGGTAAGACGGAACGCCGAACGAAACAAGTAAAAACGGAATGGTTCTGGGTAAAACGGAACGCCGAACGAAACAAGTAAAAACGGAATGGTTCCGGGTAAAACGGAACGCCGAACGAAACAAGTAAAAACGGAATGGTTCCGGGTAAGACGGAACGCCGAACGAAACAAGTAAAAACGGAATGGTTCCGGGTAAGACAGAACGCCGAACGAAACAAGTAAAAACGGAATGGTTCCGGGTAAAACGGAACGCCGAACGAAACAAGTAAAAACGGAATGGTTCCGGGTAAAACGGAACGCCGAACGAAACAAGTAGAAACGGAATGGTTCCGGGTAAGACAGAACGCCGAACGAAACAAGTAAAAACGGAATGGTTCCGGGTAAAACGGAACGCCGAACGGAACAAGTAAAAACGGAATGTTTCCGGGTAAGACAGAACGCCGAACGAAACAAGTAAAAACGGAATGGTTCCGGATAAGACAGAACGACGAACGAAACAAGTAAAAACGGAATGGTTCCGGGTAAAACGGAACGCCGAACGAAACAAGTAAAAACGGAATGGTTTCAGATAAGACAGAACGACGAACGCAACAAGTAAAAACGGAATGGTTCCAGGTACGACAGAACGCCGAACGAAACAAGAAAAAACGGAATGGTTCTGGGTAAAACGGAACGCCGAAGGAAACAAGTAAAAATGGGATGGTTCCAGGTAACACGGAACGCCGAACGAAACAAGTAAAAACGGAATGGTTCCGGGTAAAACAGAACGCCGAACGAAACAAATAAAAGCGGAATGGTTCCGGGTAAAACCGAACGCCGAACGAAACAAGTAAAAATGGAATGGTTCCGGGTAAGACAGAACGCCGAACGAAACAAGTAAAAACGGAATGTTTTCGGGTAAGACAGATTGCCGAACGAAACAAGTAAAAACGGAATAGTTCTGGGTAAAATGGAACGCCGAACGAAACAAGTAAAAACGGAATGGTTCCAGGTAAAACGGATCGCCGAACGAAACAAGTAAAAATGGAATGGTTCCGGGTAAGACCGAACGCCGAACGAAACAAGTAAAAACGGAATGGTTCCGGGTAAAACGGAACGCCGAACGGAACAAGTAAAAACGGAATGTTTCCGGGTAAGACAGAACGCCGAACAAAACAAGTAAAAACGGAATGGTTCCGGGTAAGACGGAACGCCGAACGAAACAAGTAAAAACGGAATGGTTCTGGGTAAAACGGAACGCCGAACGAAACAAGTAAAAACGGAATGGTTCCGGGTAAAACGGAACGCCGAACGAAACAAGTAAAAATGGAATGGTTCCGGGTAAGACGGAACGCCGAACGAAACAAGTAAAAACGGAATGGTTCCGGGTAAGACAGAACGCCGAACGAAACAAGTAAAAACGGAATGGTTCCGGGTAAAACGGAACGCCGAACGAAACAAGTAAAAACGGAATGGTTCCGGGTAAAACGGAACGCCGAACGAAACAAGTAGAAACGGAATGGTTCCGGGTAAGACAGTACGCCGAACGAAACAAGTAAAAACGGAATGGTTCCGGGTAAGACAGAACGCCGAACGAAACAAGTAAAAACGGAATGGTTCCGGGTAAGACGGAACGCCGAACGAAACAAGTAAAAACGGAATGGTTCTGGGTTAAACGGAACGCCGAAGGAAACAAGTAAAAACGGAATGGTTCCAGGTAAAACGGTACGCCGAACGAAACAAGTAAAAACGGAATGGTTCCGGGTAAGACAGAACGCCGAACGAAACAAGTAAAATCGGAATGGTTCTGGGTAAAACAGAACGCCGAACGAAACAAGTAAAAACGGAATGGTTCCGGGTAACACAGAACGCCGAACGAAACAAGTAAAATCGGAATGGTTCCGGGTAAAACGGAACGCCGAACGAAACAAGTAAAAACGGAATGGTCCGGGTAAAACGGAACGCCGAACGAAACAAGTAAAACGGAACGCCGAACGAAACAAGTAAAACGGAACGCCGAACGAAACAAGTAAAAACGGAATGGTTCCGGGTAAAACGGAACGCCGAACGAAACAAGTAAAAACGGAATGTTTCCAGGTAAAACGGAACGCCGAAGTAAACAAGTAAAAACGGAATGGTTCCGGGTAAGACAGATTGCCGAACGAAACAAGTAAAACGGAATGGTTCCGGGTAAGACAGAACGCCGAACGAAACAAGTAAAAACGGAATGGTTCTGGGTAAAACGGAACGCCGAACGAAAAAAGTAAAAACGGAATGGTTCCAGGTAAAACGGTACGCCGAACGAAACAAGTAAAAACGGAATGGTTCCGGGTAAGACAGAACGCCGAACGAAACAAGTAAAAACGGAATGGTTCCAGGTAAAACGGAACGCCGAACGAAACAAGTAAAAACGGAATGGTTCCAGGTAAAACTGAACGCCGATCGAAACAAGTAAAAACGGAATGGTTCCGGGTAAAACGGAACGCTGAACGAAACAAGTAAAAACGGAATAGTTCCGGGTAAGACAGAACGCCGAACGAAACAAGTAAAAACGGAATGTTTCCGGGTAAAACGGAACGCCGAACGAAACAAGTAAAAACGGAATGGTTCCAGGTAAAACTGAACGCCGAACGAAACAAGTAAAAACGGCATGGTTCCGGGTAAAACGGAACGCCGAACGAAAAAAATAAAAAAGGAATAGTTCCGGGTAAGACAGAATGCCGAACGAAGAAAGTAAAAACGGAATTGTTCCGGGTAACACGGAACGCCGAACGAAACAAGTAAAAACGGAATGGTTCCGGGTAAAACGGAACGCCGAACGAAACAAGTAAAAACGGAATGGTTCCGGGTAAAACGGAACGCCGAACGAAACAAGTAAAAACGGAATGGTTTCGGATAAGACAGAACGACGAACGAAACAAGTAAAAACGGAATGGTTCCAGGTAAAACGGAACGCCGAACCAAACAAGTAAAAACGGAATGGTTCCAGGTAAGACAGAACGCCGAAAGAAACAAGTAAAAACGGAATGGTTCCGTGTAAGACAGAACGCCGAACGAAACAAGTAAAAACCGAATGGTTCTGGGTAAAACGGAACACGAACGAAACAAGTATAAACGGAATGGTTCCAGGTAAAACGGAACGCCGATAGAAACAAGTAAAAACGGAATGGTTCCGGGTAAGACAGAACGCCGAACGAAACAAGTATAAACGGAATGGTTCCAGGTAAAACGGAACGCCGAACGAAACAAGTAAAACTGGACTGGTTCTGGGTAAGACAGAACGCCGAACGAAACAAGTAAAAACGGAATGGTTTCGGGTAAAACGGAACGCCGAGCGAAACAAGTACAAACGGAATGGTCCGGGTAAAACGGAACGCCGAACGAAACAAGTAAAACGGAACGCCGAACGAAACAAGTAAAAACGGAATGGTTCCGGATAAGACAGAACGCCGAAGGAAACAAGTGAAAACGGAATGGTTCCGGGTAAAACGGAACGCCGAACGAAACAAGTAAAAACGGAATGTTTCCAGGTAAAACGGAACGCCGAAGTAAAGAAGTAAAAACGGAATGGTTCCGGGTAAGACAGATTGCCGAACGAAATAAGTAAAACGGAATGATTCCGGGTAAGACAGAACGCCGAACGAAACAAGTAAAAACGAAATGGATCCAGGTAAAACGGAACGCCGAACGAAACAAGTAAAAACGGAATGGTTCCAGGTAAAACTGAACGCCGAAAGAAACAAGTAAAAACGGAATGGTTCCGGGTAAAACGGAACGCCGAACGAAACAAGTAAAAACGGAATAGTTCCGGGTAAGACAGAACGCCGAACGAAACAAGTAAAAACGGAATGGTTCCGGGTACCACGGAACGCCGAACGAAACAAGTAAAAACGGAATGGTTCCGGGTAAAACGGAACGCCGAACGAAACAAGTAAAAACGGAATGGTTCCGGGTAAAAAGAAACGCCGAACGAAACAAGTAAAAACGGAATGGTTTCGGATAAGACAGAACGACGAACGAAACAAGTAAAAACGGAATGGTTCCAGGTAAAACGGAACGCCGAACCAAACAAGTAAAAACGGAATGGTTCCAGGTAAAACGGAACGCCGAACGAAACAAGTAAAAACTGAATGTTTCCGGGTAAGACAGAACGCCGAACGAAACAAATAAAAACGGAATGGTTCCGGGTAAGACAGAACGCCGAAGGAAACAAGTAAAAACCGAATGGTTCTGGGTAAAACGGAACACGAACGAAACAAGTATAAACGGAATGGTTCCAGGTAAAACGGAACGCCGAACGAAACAAGTAAAAACGGAATGGTTCCGGGTAAGACAGAACGCCGAACGAAACATGTATAAACGGAATGGTTCCAGGTAAAACGGAACGCCGAACGAAACAAATAAAAACGGAATGGTTCCGGGTAAAACGGAACGCCGGACTAAGCAAGTAAAAACGGAATGGTTCCAGGAAAAACGGAACGCCGAAAGAAACAAGTAAAAACGGGATGTTTCCGGGTAAGACAGAACGCCGAACGAAACAAGTAAAAACGGAATGGTTCCGGGTAAGACAGAACACCGAACGAAACAAGTAAAAACGGAATGGTTCTGGGTAAAACGGAACGCCGAACGAAACAAGTATAAACGGAATGGTTCCAGGTAAAACGGTACGCCGAACGAAAAAAGTAAAATCGGATTGGTTCCGGGTAAGACAGAACGCCGAACGAAACAAGTAAAAAAGGAATGGTTCCGGGTAAAATGGAACGCCGAACGAAACAAGTAAAAACGGAATAGTTCTGGGTAAAACGGACGCCGAACGAAACATGTAAAATCGGAATGTTACCAGGAAAAACGGAACGCCGAACGAAACGAGTAAAAACGGGATATTTCCGGGTAAGACAGAACGCCGAACGAAACAAGTAAAAACGGAATGGTTCCGGGTAAGACAGAACGCCGAACGAAACAAGTAAAAACGGTATGGTTCTGGGTAAAACGGAACGCCGAACGAAACAAGTATAAACGGAATGGTTCCAGGTAAAACGGAACGCCGAACGAAACAATTAAAAACGGAATGGTTCCGGGTAAGACAGAACGTCGAACGAAACAAGTAAAAACCGAATGGTTCCGGGTAAAACGGAACGCCGAACGAAACAAGTAAAAACGGAATAGTTCCGGGTAAAACGGCACGCCGAACGAAACAAGAAAAACGGAATGGTTCCGGATAAGACAGAACGACGAACGAAACAAGTAAAAACGGAATGGTTCCGGGTAAAACGGAACGCCGAACGAAACAAGTAAAAACGGAATGGTTTCAGATAAGACAGAACGACGAACGCAACAAGTAAAATCGGAATGGTTCCAGGTACGACAGAACGCCGAACGAAACAATTAAAAACGGAATGGTTCTGGGTAAAACGGAACGCCGAAGGAAACAAGTAAAAATGGAATGGTTCCAGGTAACACGGAACGCCGAACGAAACAAGTAAAAACGGAATGGTTCCGGGTAAAACAGAACGCCGAACGAAACAAATAAAAGCGGAATGGTTCCGGGTAAAACGGAACGCCGAACGAAACAAGTAAAAACGGAATGGTTCCGGGTAAGACAGAACGCCGAACGAAACAAGTAAAAACGGAATGTTTTCGGGTAAGACAGATTGCCGAACGAAACAAGTAAAAACGGAATAGTTCTGGGTAAAATGGAACGCCGAACGAAACAAGTAAAAACGGAATGGTTCCAGGTAAAACGGAACGCCGAACGAAACAAGTAAAAATGGAATGGTTCAAGGTAAGACCGAACGCCGAACGAAACAAGTAAAAACGGAATGGTTCCGGGTAAAACGGAACGCCGAACGGAACAAGTAAAAACGGAATGTTTCCGGGTAAGACAGAACGCCGAACGAAACAAGTAAAAACGGAATGGTTCCGGGTAAGACGGAACGCCGAACGAAAAAAGTAAAAACGGAATGGTTCTGGGTAAAACGGAACGCCGAACGAAACAAGTAAAAACGGAATGGTTCCGGGTAAAACGGAACGCCGAACGAAACAAGTAAAAACGGAATGGTTCCGGGTAAGACGGAACGCCGAATGAAACAAGTAAAAACGGAATGGTTCCGGGTAAGACAGAACGCCGAAGGAAACAAGTAAAAACGGAATGGTTCCGGGTAAAACGGAACGCCGAACGAAACAAGTAAAAACGGAACGGTTCCGGGTAAAACGGAACGCCGAACGAAACAAGTAGAAACGGAATGGTTCCGGGTAAGACAGAACGCCGAACGAAACAAGTAAAAACGGAATGGTTCCGGGTAAGACAGAACGCCGAACGAAACAAGTAAAAACGGAATGGTTCCGGGTAAGACGGAACGCCGAACGAAACAAGTAAAAACGGAATGGTTCTGGGTTAAACGGAACGCCGAAGGAAACAAGTAAAAACGGAATGGTTCCAGGTAACACGGAACGCCGAACGAAAGAAGTAAAAACGGAATGGTTCCGGGTAAAACAGAACGCCGAACGAAACAAGTAAAAGCGGAATGGTTCCGGGTAAAACGGAACGCCGAACGAAACAAGTAAAAACGGAATGGTTCCGTGTAAGACAGAACGCCGAACGAAACAAGTAAAAACGGAATGGTTCTGGGTAAAACGGAACGCCGAACGAAAAAAGTAAAAACGGAATGGTTCCAGGTAAAACGGTACGCCGAACGAAACAAGTAAAAACGGAATGGTTCCGGGTAAGACAGAACGCCGAACGAAACAAGTAAAATCGGAATGGTTCTGGGTAAAACAGAACGCCGAACGAAACAAGTAAAAACGGAATGGTTCCGGGTAACACAGAACGCCGAACGAAACAAGTGAAATCGGAATGGTTCCGGTTAAAACGGAACGCCGAACGAAACAAGTAAAAACGGAATGGTCCGGGTAGAACGGAACGCCGAACGAAACAAGTAAAACGGAACGCCGAACGAAACAAGTAAAAACGGAATGGTTCCGGATAAGACAGAACACCGAACGAAACAAGTAAAAACGGAATGGTTCCGGGTACCACGGAACGCCGAACGAAACAAGTAAAAACGGAATGGTTCCGGGTAAAACGGAACGCCGAACGAAACAAGTAAAAACGGAATGGTTCCGGGTAAAAAGAAACGCCGAACGAAACAAGTAAAAACGGAATGGTTTCGGATAAGACAGAACGACGAACGAAACAAGTAAAAACGGAATGGTTCCAGGTAAAACGGAACGCCGAACCAAACAAGTAAAAACGGAATGGTTCCAGGTAAAACGGAACGCCGAACGAAACAAGTAAAAACTGAATGTTTCCGGGTAAGACAGAACGCCGAACGAAACAAATAAAAACGGAATGGTTCCGGGTAAGACAGAACGCCGAAGGAAACAAGTAAAAACCGAATGGTTCCGGGTAAAACGGAACACGAACGAAACAAGTATAAACGGAATGGTTCCAGGTAAAACGGAACGCCGAACGAAACAAGTAAAAACGGAATGGTTCCGGGTAAGACAGAACGCCGAACGAAACATGTATAAACGGAATGGTTCCAGGTAAAACGGAACGCCGAACGAAACAAATAAAAACGGAATGGTTCCGGGTAAAACGGAACGCCGGACTAAGCAAGTAAAAACGGAATGGTTCCAGGAAAAACGGAACGCCGAAAGAAACAAGTAAAAACGGGATGTTTCCGGGTAAGACAGAACGCCGAACGAAACAAGTAAAAACGGAATGGTTCCGGGTAAGACAGAACACCGAACGATACAAGTAAAAACGGAATGGTTCTGGGTAAAACGGAACGCCTAACGAAACAAGTATAAACGGAATGGTTCCAGGTAAAACGGTACGCCGAACGAAAAAAGTAAAATCGGATTGGTTCCGGGTAAGACAGAACGCCGAACGAAACAAGTAAAAAAGGAATGGTTCCGGGTAAAATGGAACGCCGAACGAAACAAGTAAAAACGGAATGGTTCTGGGTAAAACGGACGCCGAACGAAACATGTAAAATCGGAATGTTACCAGGAAAAACGGAACGCCGAACGAAACGAGTAAAAACGGGATATTTCCGGGTAAGACAGAACGCCGAACGAAACAAGTAAAAACGGAATGGTTCCGGGTAAGACAGAACGCCGAACGAAACAAGTAAAAACGGTATGGTTCTGGGTAAAACGGAACGCCGAACGAAACAAGTATAAACGGAATGGTTCCAGGTAAAACGGAACGCCGAACGAAACAATTAAAAACGGAATGGTTCCGGGTAAGACAGAACGTCGAACGAAACAAGTAAAAACCGAATGGTTCCGGGTAAAACGGAACGCCGAACGAAACAAGTAAAAACGGAATAGTTCCGGGTAAAACGGCACGCCGAACGAAACAAGAAAAACGGAATGGTTCCGGATAAGACAGAACGACGAACGAAACAAGTAAAAACGGAATGGTTCCGGGTAAAACGGAACGCCGAACGAAACAAGTAAAAACGGAATGGTTTCAGATAAGACAGAACGACGAACGCAACAAGTAAAAACGGAATGGTTCCAGGTACGACAGAACGCCGAACGAAACAATTAAAAACGGAATGGTTCTGGGTAAAACGGAACGCCGAAGGAAACAAGTAAAAATGGAATGGTTCCAGGTAACACGGAACGCCGAACGAAACAAGTAAAAACGGAATGGTTCCGGGTAAAACAGAACGCCGAACGAAACAAATAAAAGCGGAATGGTTCCGGGTAAAACGGAACGCCGAACGAAACAAGTAAAAACGGAATGGTTCCGGGTAAGACAGAACGCCGAACGAAACAAGTAAAAACGGAATGTTTTCGGGTAAGACAGATTGCCGAACGAAACAAGTAAAAACGGAATAGTTCTGGGTAAAATGGAACGCCGAACGAAACAAGTAAAAACGGAATGGTTCCAGGTAAAACGGAACGCCGAACGAAACAAGTAAAAATGGAATGGTTCCGGGTAAGACCGAACGCCGAACGAAACAAGTAAAAACGGAATGGTTCCGGGTAAAACGGAACGCCGAACGGAACAAGTAAAAACGGAATGTTTCCAGGTAAAACGGTACGCCGAACGAAAAAAGTAAAATCGGATTGGTTCCGGGTAAGACAGAACGCCGAACGAAACAAGTAAAAACGGAATGGTTCCGGGTAAGACAGAACGCCGAACGAAACAAGTAAAAACGGAATGGTTCCGGGTAAAACGGAACGCCGAACGAAACAAGTAAAAACGGAATGGTTCCGGGTAAAACGGAACGCCGAACGAAACAAGTAGAAACGGAATGGTTCCGGGTAAGACAGAACGCCGAACGAAACAAGTAAAAACGGAATGGTTCCGGGTAAAACGGAACGCCGAACGGAACAAGTAAAAACGGAATGTTTCCGGGTAAGACAGAACGCCGAACGAAACAAGTAAAAACGGAATGGTTCCGGATAAGACAGAACGACGAACGAAACAAGTAAAAACGGAATGGTTCCGGGTAAAACGGAACGCCGAACGAAACAAGTAAAAACGGAATGGTTTCAGATAAGACAGAACGACGAACGCAACAAGTAAAAACGGAATGGTTCCAGGTACGACAGAACGCCGAACGAAACAAGAAAAAACGGAATGGTTCTGGGTAAAACGGAACGCCGAAGGAAACAAGTAAAAATGGAATGGTTCCAGGTAACACGGAACGCCGAACGAAACAAGTAAAAACGGAATGGTTCCGGGTAAAACAGAACGCCGAACGAAACAAATAAAAGCGGAATGGTTCCGGGTAAAACCGAACGCCGAACGAAACAAGTAAAAATGGAATGGTTCCGGGTAAGACAGAACGCCGAACGAAACAAGTAAAAACGGAATGTTTTCGGGTAAGACAGATTGCCGAACGAAACAAGTAAAAACGGAATAGTTCTGGGTAAAATGGTACGCCGAACGAAACAAGTAAAAACGGAATGGTTCCAGGTAAAACGGATCGCCGAACGAAACAAGTAAAAATGGAATGGTTCCGGGTAAGACAGAACGCCGAACGAAACAAGTAAAAACGGAATGTTTTCGGGTAAGACAGATTGCCGAACGAAACAAGTAAAAACGGAATAGTTCTGGGTAAAACTGAACGCCGAACGAAACAAGTAAAAACGGAATGGTTCCGGGTAAAACGGAACGCCGAACGAAACAAGTAAAAATGGAATGGTTCCGGGTAAGACGGAACGCCGAACGAAACAAGTAAAAACGGAATGGTTCCGGGTAAGACAGAACGCCGAACGAAACAAGTAAAAACGGAATGGTTCCGGGTAAAACGGAACGCCGAACGAAACAAGTAAAAACGGAATGGTTCCGGGTAAAACGGAACGCCGAACGAAACAAGTAGAAACGGAATGGTTCCGGGTAAGACAGTACGCCGAACGAAACAAGTAAAAACGGAATGGTTCCGGGTAAGACAGAACGCCGAACGAAACAAGTAAAAACGGAATGGTTCCGGGTAAGACGGAACGCCGAACGAAACAAGTAAAAACGGAATGGTTCTGGGTTAAACGGAACGCCGAAGGAAACAAGTAAAAACGGAATGGTTCCAGGTAAAACGGTACGCCGAACGAAACAAGTAAAAACGGAATGGTTCCGGGTAAGACAGAACGCCGAACGAAACAAGTAAAATCGGAATGGTTCTGGGTAAAACAGAACGCCGAACGAAACAAGTAAAAACGGAATGGTTCCGGGTAACACAGAACGCCGAACGAAACAAGTAAAATCGGAATGGTTCCGGGGAAAACGGAACGCCGAACGAAACAAGTAAAAACGGAATGGTCCGGGTAAAACGGAACGCCGAACGAAACAAGTAAAACGGAACGCCGAACGAAACAAGTAAAACGGAACGCCGAACGAAACAAGTAAAAACGGAATGGTTCCGGGTAAAACGGAACGCCGAACGAAACAAGTAAAAACGGAATGTTTCCAGGTAAAACGGAACGCCGAAGTAAACAAGTAAAAACGGAATGGTTCCGGGTAAGACAGATTGCCGAACGAAACAAGTAAAACGGAATGGTTCCGGGTAAGACAGAACGCCGAACGAAACAAGTAAAAACGGAATGGTTCTGGGTAAAACGGAACGCCGAACGAAAAAAGTAAAAACGGAATGGTTCCAGGTAAAACGGTACGCCGAACGAAACAAGTAAAAACGGAATGGTTCCGGGTAAGACAGAACGCCGAACGAAACAAGTAAAAACGGAATGGTTCCAGGTAAAACGGAACGCCGAACGAAACAAGTAAAAACGGAATGGTTCCAGGTAAAACTGAACGCCGATCGAAACAAGTAAAAACGGAATGGTTCCGGGTAAAACGGAACGCTGAACGAAACAAGTAAAAACGGAATAGTTCCGGGTAAGACAGAACGCCGAACGAAACAAGTAAAAACGGAATGTTTCCGGGTAAAACGGAACGCCGAACGAAACAAGTAAAAACGGAATGGTTCCAGGTAAAACTGAACGCCGAACGAAACAAGTAAAAACGGCATGGTTCCGGGTAAAACGGAACGCCGAACGAAAAAAATAAAAAAGGAATAGTTCCGGGTAAGACAGAATGCCGAACGAAGAAAGTAAAAACGGAATTGTTCCGGGTAACACGGAACGCCGAACGAAACAAGTAAAAACGGAATGGTTCCGGGTAAAACGGAACGCCGAACGAAAGAAGTAAAAACGGAATGGTTCCGGGTAAAACGGAACGCCGAACGAAACAAGTAAAAACGGAATGGTTTCGGATAAGACAGAACGACGAACGAAACAAGTAAAAACGGAATGGTTCCAGGTAAAACGGAACGCCGAACCAAACAAGTAAAAACGGAATGGTTCCAGGTAAGACAGAACGCCGAAAGAAACAAGTAAAAACGGAATGGTTCCGTGTAAGACAGAACGCCGAACGAAACAAGTAAAAACCGAATGGTTCTGGGTAAAACGGAACACGAACGAAACAAGTATAAACGGAATGGTTCCAGGTAAAACGGAACGCCGATAGAAACAAGTAAAAACGGAATGGTTCCGGGTAAGACAGAACGCCGAACGAAACAAGTATAAACGGAATGGTTCCAGGTAAAACGGAACGCCGAACGAAACAAGTAAAACTGGACTGGTTCTGGGTAAGACAGAACGCCGAACGAAACAAGTAAAAACGGAATGGTTTCGGGTAAAACGGAACGCCGAGCGAAACAAGTACAAACGGAATGGTCCGGGTAAAACGGAACGCCGAACGAAACAAGTAAAACGGAACGCCGAACGAAACAAGTAAAAACGGAATGGTTCCGGATAAGACAGAACGCCGAAGGAAACAAGTGAAAACGGAATGGTTCCGGGTAAAACGGAACGCCGAACGAAACAAGTAAAAACGGAATGTTTCCAGGTAAAACGGAACGCCGAAGTAAAGAAGTAAAAACGGAATGGTTCCGGGTAAGACAGATTGCCGAACGAAATAAGTAAAACGGAATGATTCCGGGTAAGACAGAACGCCGAACGAAACAAGTAAAAACGAAATGGATCCAGGTAAAACGGAACGCCGAACGAAACAAGTAAAAACGGAATGGTTCCAGGTAAAACTGAACGCCGAAAGAAACAAGTAAAAACGGAATGGTTCCGGGTAAAACGGAACGCCGAACGAAACAAGTAAAAACGGAATAGTTCCGGGTAAGACAGAACGCCGAACGAAACAAGTAAAAACGGAATGGTTCCGGGTACCACGGAACGCCGAACGAAACAAGTAAAAACGGAATGGTTCCGGGTAAAACGGAACGCCGAACGAAACAAGTAAAAACGGAATGGTTCCGGGTAAAAAGAAACGCCGAACGAAACAAGTAAAAACGGAATGGTTTCGGATAAGACAGAACGACGAACGAAACAAGTAAAAACGGAATGGTTCCAGGTAAAACGGAACGCCGAACCAAACAAGTAAAAACGGAATGGGTCCAGGTAAAACGGAACGCCGAACGAAACAAGTAAAAACTGAATGTTTCCGGGTAAGACAGAACGCCGAACGAAACAAATAAAAACGGAATGGTTCCGGGTAAGACAGAACGCCGAAGGAAACAAGTAAAAACCGAATGGTTCTGGGTAAAACGGAACACGAACGAAACAAGTATAAACGGAATGGTTCCAGGTAAAACGGAACGCCGAACGAAACAAGTAAAAACGGAATGGTTCCGGGTAAGACAGAACGCCGAACGAAACATGTATAAACGGAATGGTTCCAGGTAAAACGGAACGCCGAACGAAACAAATAAAAACGGAATGGTTCCGGGTAAAACGGAACGCCGGACTAAGCAAGTAAAAACGGAATGGTTCCAGGAAAAACGGAACGCCGAAAGAAACAAGTAAAAACGGGATGTTTCCGGGTAAGACAGAACGCCGAACGAAACAAGTAAAAACGGAATGGTTCCGGGTAAGACAGAACACCGAACGAAACAAGTTAAAACGGAATGGTTCTGGGTAAAACGGAACGCCGAACGAAACAAGTATAAACGGAATGGTTCCTGGTAAAACGGTACGCCGAACGAAAAAAGTAAAATCGGATTGGTTCCGGGTAAGACAGAACGCCGAACGAAACAAGTAAAAAAGGAATGGTTCCGGGTAAAATGGAACGCCGAACGAAACAAGTAAAAACGGAATGGTTCTGGGTAAAACGGACGCCGAACGAAACATGTAAAATCGGAATGTTACCAGGAAAAACGGAACGCCGAACGAAACGAGTAAAAACGGGATATTTCCGGGTAAGACAGAACGCCGAACGAAACAAGTAAAAACGGAATGGTTCCGGGTAAGACAGAACGCCGAACGAAACAAGTAAAAACGGTATGGTTCTGGGTAAAACGGAACGCCGAACGAAACAAGTATAAACGGAATGGTTCCAGGTAAAACGGAACGCCGAACGAAACAATTAAAAACGGAATGGTTCCGGGTAAGACAGAACGTCGAACGAAACAAGTAAAAACCGAATGGTTCCGGGTAAAACGGAACGCCGAACGAAACAAGTAAAAACGGAATAGTTCCGGGTAAAACGGCACGCCGAACGAAACAAGAAAAACGGAATGGTTCCGGATAAGACAGAACGACGAACGAAACAAGTAAAAACGGAATGGTTCCGGGTAAAACGGAACGCCGAACGAAACAAGTAAAAACGGAATGGTTTCAGATAAGACAGAACGACGAACGCAACAAGTAAAAACGGAATGGTTCCAGGTACGACAGAACGCCGAACGAAACAATTAAAAACGGAATGGTTCTGGGTAAAACGGAACGCCGAAGGAAACAAGTAAAAATGGAATGGTTCCAGGTAACACGGAACGCCGAACGAAACAAGTAAAAACGGAATGGTTCCGGGTAAAACAGAACGCCGAACGAAACAAATAAAAGCGGAATGGTTCCGGGTAAAACGGAACGCCGAACGAAACAAGTAAAAACGGAATGGTTCCGGGTAAGACAGAACGCCGAACGAAACAAGTAAAAACGGAATGTTTTCGGGTAAGACAGATTGCCGAACGAAACAAGTAAAAACGGAATAGTTCTGGGTAAAATGGAACGCCGAACGAAACAAGTAAAAACGGAATGGTTCCAGGTAAAACGGAACGCCGAACGAAACAAGTAAAAATGGAATGGTTCAAGGTAAGACCGAACGCCGAACGAAACAAGTAAAAACGGAATGGTTCCGGGTAAAACGGAACGCCGAACGGAACAAGTAAAAACGGAATGTTTCCGGGTAAGACAGAACGCCGAACGAAACAAGTAAAAACGGAATGGTTCCGGGTAAGACGGAACGCCGAACGAAAAAAGTAAAAACGGAATGGTTCTGGGTAAAACGGAACGCCGAACGAAACAAGTAAAAACGGAATGGTTCCGGGTAAAACGGAACGCCGAACGAAACAAGTAAAAACGGAATGGTTCCGGGTAAGACGGAACGCCGAATGAAACAAGTAAAAACGGAATGGTTCCGGGTAAGACAGAACGCCGAAGGAAACAAGTAAAAACGGAATGGTTCCGGGTAAAACGGAACGCCGAACGAAACAAGTAAAAACGGAACGGTTCCGGGTAAAACGGAACGCCGAACGAAACAAGTAGAAACGGAATGGTTCCGGGTAAGACAGAACGCCGAACGAAACAAGTAAAAACGGAATGGTTCCGGGTAAGACAGAACGCCGAACGAAACAAGTAAAAACGGAATGGTTCCGGGTAAGACGGAACGCCGAACGAAACAAGTAAAAACGGAATGGTTCTGGGTTAAACGGAACGCCGAAGGAAACAAGTAAAAACGGAATGGTTCCAGGTAACACGGAACGCCGAACGAAAGAAGTAAAAACGGAATGGTTCCGGGTAAAACAGAACGCCGAACGAAACAAGTAAAAGCGGAATGGTTCCGGGTAAAACGGAACGCCGAACGAAACAAGTAAAAACGGAATGGTTCCGTGTAAGACAGAACGCCGAACGAAACAAGTAAAAACGGAATGGTTCTGGGTAAAACGGAACGCCGAACGAAAAAAGTAAAAACGGAATGGTTCCAGGTAAAACGGTACGCCGAACGAAACAAGTAAAAACGGAATGGTTCCGGGTAAGACAGAACGCCGAACGAAACAAGTAAAATCGGAATGGTTCTGGGTAAAACAGAACGCCGAACGAAACAAGTAAAAACGGAATGGTTCCGGGTAACACAGAACGCCGAACGAAACAAGTGAAATCGGAATGGTTCCGGTTAAAACGGAACGCCGAACGAAACAAGTAAAAACGGAATGGTCCGGGTAGAACGGAACGCCGAACGAAACAAGTAAAACGGAACGCCGAACGAAACAAGTAAAAACGGAATGGTTCCGGATAAGACAGAACACCGAACGAAACAAGTAAAAACGGAATGGTTCCGGGTACCACGGAACGCCGAACGAAACAAGTAAAAACGGAATGGTTCCGGGTAAAACGGAACGCCGAACGAAACAAGTAAAAACGGAATGGTTCCGGATAAAAAGAAACGCCGAACGAAACAAGTAAAAACGGAATGGTTTCGGATAAGACAGAACGACGAACGAAACAAGTAAAAACGGAATGGTTCCAGGTAAAACGGAACGCCGAACCAAACAAGTAAAAACGGAATGGTTCCAGGTAAAACGGAACGCCGAACGAAACAAGTAAAAACTGAATGTTTCCGGGTAAGACAGAACGCCGAACGAAACAAATAAAAACGGAATGGTTCCGGGTAAGACAGAACGCCGAACGAAACAAGTAAAAACGGAATGGTTCTGGGTAAAACGGACGCCGAACGAAACATGTAAAATCGGAATGTTACCAGGAAAAACGGAACGCCGAACGAAACGAGTAAAAACGGGATATTTCCGGGTAAGACAGAACGCCGAACGAAACAAGTAAAAACGGAATGGTTCCGGGTAAGACAGAACGCCGAACGAAACAAGTAAAAACGGTATGGTTCTGGGTAAAACGGAACGCCGAACGAAACAAGTATAAACGGAATGGTTCCAGGTAAAACGGAACGCCGAACGAAACAATTAAAAACGGAATGGTTCCGGGTAAGACAGAACGTCGAACGAAACAAGTAAAAACCGAATGGTTCCGGGTAAAACGGAACGCCGAACGAAACAAGTAAAAACGGAATAGTTCCGGGTAAAACGGCACGCCGAACGAAACAAGAAAAACGGAATGGTTCCGGATAAGACAGAACGACGAACGAAACAAGTAAAAACGGAATGGTTCCGGGTAAAACGGAACGCCGAACGAAACAAGTAAAAACGGAATGGTTTCAGATAAGACAGAACGACGAACGCAACAAGTAAAAACGGAATGGTTCCAGGTACGACAGAACGCCGAACGAAACAATTAAAAACGGAATGGTTCTGGGTAAAACGGAACGCCGAAGGAAACAAGTAAAAATGGAATGGTTCCAGGTAACACGGAACGCCGAACGAAACAAGTAAAAACGGAATGGTTCCGGGTAAAACAGAACGCCGAACGAAACAAATAAAAGCGGAATGGTTCCGGGTAAAACGGAACGCCGAACGAAACAAGTAAAAACGGAATGGTTCCGGGTAAGACAGAACGCCGAACGAAACAAGTAAAAACGGAATGTTTTCGGGTAAGACAGATTGCCGAACGAAACAAGTAAAAACGGAATAGTTCTGGGTAAAATGGAACGCCGAACGAAACAAGTAAAAACGGAATGGTTCCAGGTAAAACGGAACGCCGAACGAAACAAGTAAAAATGGAATGGTTCAAGGTAAGACCGAACGCCGAACGAAACAAGTAAAAACGGAATGGTTCCGGGTAAAACGGAACGCCGAACGGAACAAGTAAAAACGGAATGTTTCCGGGTAAGACAGAACGCCGAACGAAACAAGTAAAAACGGAATGGTTCCGGGTAAGACGGAACGCCGAACGAAAAAAGTAAAAACGGAATGGTTCTGGGTAAAACGGAACGCCGAACGAAACAAGTAAAAACGGAATGGTTCCGGGTAAAACGGAACGCCGAACGAAACAAGTAAAAACGGAATGGTTCCGGGTAAGACGGAACGCCGAATGAAACAAGTAAAAACGGAATGGTTCCGGGTAAGACAGAACGCCGAAGGAAACAAGTAAAAACGGAATGGTTCCGGGTAAAACGGAACGCCGAACGAAACAAGTAAAAACGGAACGGTTCCGGGTAAAACGGAACGCCGAACGAAACAAGTAGAAACGGAATGGTTCCGGGTAAGACAGAACGCCGAACGAAACAAGTAAAAACGGAATGGTTCCGGGTAAGACAGAACGCCGAACGAAACAAGTAAAAACGGAATGGTTCCGGGTAAGACGGAACGCCGAACGAAACAAGTAAAAACGGAATGGTTCTGGGTTAAACGGAACGCCGAAGGAAACAAGTAAAAACGGAATGGTTCCAGGTAACACGGAACGCCGAACGAAAGAAGTAAAAACGGAATGGTTCCGGGTAAAACAGAACGCCGAACGAAACAAGTAAAAGCGGAATGGTTCCGGGTAAAACGGAACGCCGAACGAAACAAGTAAAAACGGAATGGTTCCGTGTAAGACAGAACGCCGAACGAAACAAGTAAAAACGGAATGGTTCTGGGTAAAACGGAACGCCGAACGAAAAAAGTAAAAACGGAATGGTTCCAGGTAAAACGGTACGCCGAACGAAACAAGTAAAAACGGAATGGTTCCGGGTAAGACAGAACGCCGAACGAAACAAGTAAAATCGGAATGGTTCTGGGTAAAACAGAACGCCGAACGAAACAAGTAAAAACGGAATGGTTCCGGGTAACACAGAACGCCGAACGAAACAAGTGAAATCGGAATGGTTCCGGTTAAAACGGAACGCCGAACGAAACAAGTAAAAACGGAATGGTCCGGGTAGAACGGAACGCCGAACGAAACAAGTAAAACGGAACGCCGAACGAAACAAGTAAAAACGGAATGGTTCCGGATAAGACAGAACACCGAACGAAACAAGTAAAAACGGAATGGTTCCGGGTACCACGGAACGCCGAACGAAACAAGTAAAAACGGAATGGTTCCGGGTAAAACGGAACGCCGAACGAAACAAGTAAAAACGGAATGGTTCCGGGTAAAAAGAAACGCCGAACGAAACAAGTAAAAACGGAATGGTTTCGGATAAGACAGAACGACGAACGAAACAAGTAAAAACGGAATGGTTCCAGGTAAAACGGAACCCCGAACCAAACAAGTAAAAACGGAATGGTTCCAGGTAAAACGGAACGCCGAACGAAACAAGTAAAAACTGAATGTTTCCGGGTAAGACAGAACGCCGAACGAAACAAATAAAAACGGAATGGTTCCGGGTAAGACAGAACGCCGAAGGAAACAAGTAAAAACCGAATGGTTCCGGGTAAAACGGAACACGAACGAAACAAGTATAAACGGAATGGTTCCAGGTAAAACGGAACGCCGAACGAAACAAGTAAAAACGGAATGGTTCCGGGTAAGACAGAACGCCGAACGAAACATGTATAAACGGAATGGTTCCAGGTAAAACGGAACGCCGAACGAAACAAATAAAAACGGAATGGTTCCGGGTAAAACGGAACGCCGGACTAAGCAAGTAAAAACGGAATGGTTCCAGGAAAAACGGAACGCCGAAAGAAACAAGTAAAAACGGGATGTTTCCGGGTAAGACAGAACGCCGAACGAAACAAGTAAAAACGGAATGGTTCCGGGTAAGACAGAACACCGAACGAAACAAGTAAAAACGGAATGGTTCTGGGTAAAACGGAACGCCTAACGAAACAAGTATAAACGGAATGGTTCCAGGTAAAACGGTACGCCGAACGAAAAAAGTAAAATCGGATTGGTTCCGGGTAAGACAGAACGCCGAACGAAACAAGTAAAAAAGGAATGGTTCCGGGTAAAATGGAACGCCGAACGAAACAAGTAAAAACGGAATGGTTCTGGGTAAAACGGACGCCGAACGAAACATGTAAAATCGGAATGTTACCAGGAAAAACGGAACGCCGAACGAAACGAGTAAAAACGGGATATTTCCGGGTAAGACAGAACGCCGAACGAAACAAGTAAAAACGGAATGGTTCCGGGTAAGACAGAACGCCGAACGAAACAAGTAAAAACGGTATGGTTCTGGGTAAAACGGAACGCCGAACGAAACAAGTATAAACGGAATGGTTCCAGGTAAAACGGAACGCCGAACGAAACAATTAAAAACGGAATGGTTCCGGGTAAGACAGAACGTCGAACGAAACAAGTAAAAACCGAATGGTTCCGGGTAAAACGGAACGCCGAACGAAACAAGTAAAAACGGAATAGTTCCGGGTAAAACGGCACGCCGAACGAAACAAGAAAAACGGAATGGTTCCGGATAAGACAGAACGACGAACGAAACAAGTAAAAACGGAATGGTTCCGGGTAAAACGGAACGCCGAACGAAACAAGTAAAAACGGAATGGTTTCAGATAAGACAGAACGACGAACGCAACAAGTAAAAACGGAATGGTTCCAGGTACGACAGAACGCCGAACGAAACAATTAAAAACGGAATGGTTCTGGGTAAAACGGAACGCCGAAGGAAACAAGTAAAAATGGAATGGTTCCAGGTAACACGGAACGCCGAACGAAACAAGTAAAAACGGAATGGTTCCGGGTAAAACAGAACGCCGAACGAAACAAATAAAAGCGGAATGGTTCCGGGTAAAACGGAACGCCGAACGAAACAAGTAAAAACGGAATGGTTCCGGGTAAGACAGAACGCCGAACGAAACAAGTAAAAACGGAATGTTTTCGGGTAAGACAGATTGCCGAACGAAACAAGTAAAAACGGAATAGTTCTGGGTAAAATGGAACGCCGAACGAAACAAGTAAAAACGGAATGGTTCCAGGTAAAACGGAACGCCGAACGAAACAAGTAAAAATGGAATGGTTCCGGGTAAGACCGAACGCCGAACGAAACAAGTAAAAACGGAATGGTTCCGGGTAAAACGGAACGCCGAACGGAACAAGTAAAAACGGAATGTTTCCGGGTAAGACAGAACGCCGAACGAAACAAGTAAAAACGGAATGGTTCCGGGTAAGACGGAACGCCGAACGAAAAAAGTAAAAACGGAATGGTTCTGGGTAAAACGGAACGCCGAACGAAACAAGTAAAAACGGAATGGTTCCGGGTAAAACGGAACGCCGAACGAAACAAGTAAAAACGGAATGGTTCCGGGTAAGACGGAACGCCGAATGAAACAAGTAAAAACGGAATGGTTCCGGGTAAGACAGAACGCCGAAGGAAACAAGTAAAAACGGAATGGTTCCGCGTAAAACGGAACGCCGAACGAAACAAGTAAAAACGGAACGGTTCCGGGTAAAACGGAACGCCGAACGAAACAAGTAGAAACGGAATGGTTCCGGGTAAGACAGAACGCCGAACGAAACAAGTAAAAACGGAATGGTTCCGGGTAAGACAGAACGCCGAACGAAACAAGTAAAAACGGAATGGTTCCGGGTAAGACGGAACGCCGAACGAAACAAGTAAAAACGGAATGGTTCTGGGTTAAACGGAACGCCGAAGGAAACAAGTAAAAACGGAATGGTTCCAGGTAACACGGAACGCCGAACGAAAGAAGTAAAAACGGAATGGTTCCGGGTAAAACAGAACGCCGAACGAAACAAGTAAAAGCGGAATGGTTCCGGGTAAAACGGAACGCCGAACGAAACAAGTAAAAACGGAATGGTTCCGTGTAAGACAGAACGCCGAACGAAACAAGTAAGAACGGAATGGTTCTGGGTAAAACGGAACGCCGAACGAAAAAAGTAAAAACGGAATGGTTCCAGGTAAAACGGTACGCCGAACGAAACAAGTAAAAACGGAATGGTTCCGGGTAAGACAGAACGCCGAACGAAACAAGTAAAATCGGAATGGTTCTGGGTAAAACAGAACGCCGAACGAAACAAGTAAAAACGGAATGGTTCCGGGTAACACAGAACGCCGAACGAAACAAGTAAAATCGGAATGGTTCCGGTTAAAACGGAACGCCGAACGAAACAAGTAAAAACGGAATGGTCCGGGTAGAACGGAACGCCGAACGAAACAAGTAAAACGGAACGCCGAACGAAACAAGTAAAAACGGAATGGTTCCGGATAAGACAGAACACCGAACGAAACAAGTGAAAACGGAATGGTTCCGGGTAAAACGGAACGCCGAACGAAACAAGTAAAAACGGAATGTTTCCAGGTAAAACGGAACGCCGAAGTAAACAAGTAAAAACGGAATGGTTCCGGGTAAGACAGATTGCCGAACGAAACAAGTAAAACGGAATGGTTCCGGGTAAGACAGAACGCCGAACGAAACAAGTAAAAACGGAATGGTTCTGGGTAAAACGGAACGCCGAACGAAAAAAGTAAAAACGGAATGGTTCCAGGTAAAACGGTACGCCGAACGAAACAAGTAAAAACGGAATGGTTCCGGGTAAGACAGAACGCCGAACGAAACAAGTAAAAACGGAATGGTTCCAGGTAAAACGGAACGCCGAACGAAACAAGTAAAAACGGAATGGTTCCAGGTAAAACTGAACGCCGAACGAAACAAGTAAAAACGGAATGGTTCCGGGTAAAACGGAACGCCGAACGAAACAAGTAAAAACGGAATAGTTCCGGGTAAGACAGAACGCCGAACGAAACAAGTAAAAACGGAATGTTTCCGGGTAAAACGGAACGCCGAACGAAACAAGTAAAAACGGAATGGTTCCAGGTAAAACTGAACGCCGAACGAAACAAGTAAAAACGGCATGGTTCCGGGTAAAACGGAACGCCGAACGAAAAAAGTAAAAACGGAATAGTTCCGGGTAAGACAGAATGCCGAACGAAGAAAGTAAAAACGGAATTGTTCCGGGTAACACGGAACGCCGAACGAAACAAGTAAAAACGGAATGGTTCCGGGTAAAACGGAACGCCGAACGAAACAAGTAAAAACGGAATGGTTCCGGGTAAAACGGAACGCCGAACGAAACAAGTAAAAACGGAATGGTTTCGGATAAGACAGAACGACGAACGAAACATGTAAAAACGGAATGGTTCCAGGTAAAACGGAACGCCGAACCAAACAAGTAAAAACGGAATGGTTCCAGGTAAGACAGAACGCCGAAAGAAACAAGTAAAAACGGAATGGTTCCGTGTAAGACAGAACGCCGAACGAAACAAGTAAAAACCGAATGGTTCTGGGTAAAACGGAACACGAACGAAACAAGTATAAACGGAATGGTTCCAGGTAAAAAGGAACGCCGATAGAAACAAGTAAAAACGGAATGGTTCCCGGTAAGACAGATCGCCGAACGAAACAAGTATAAACGGAATGGTTCCAGGTAAAACGGAACGCCGAACGAAACAAGTAAAACTGGACTGGTTCTGGGTAAAACAGAACGCCGAACGAAACAAGTAAAAACGGAATGGTTTCGGGTAAAACGGAACGCCGAGCGAAACAAGTACAAACGGAATGGTCCGGGTAAAACGGAACGCCGAACGAAACAAGTAAAACGGAACGCCGAACGAAACAAGTAAAAACGGAATGGTTCCGGATAAGACAGAACGCCGAACGAAACAAGTGAAAACGGAATGGTTCCGGGTAAAACGGAACGCCGAACGAAACAAGTAAAAACGGAATGTTTCCAGGTAAAACGGAACGCCGAAGTAAACAAGTAAAAACGGAATGGTTCCGGGTAAGACAGATTGCCGAACGAAACAAGTAAAACGGAATGGTTCCGGGTAAGACAGAACACCGAACGAAACAAGTAAAAACGGAATGGTTCTGGGTAAAACGGAACGCCGAACGAAAAAAGTAAAAACGGAATGGTTCCAGGTAAAACGGTACGCCGAACGAAACAAGTAAAAACGGAATGGTTCCGGGTAAGACAGAACGCCGAACGAAACAAGTAAAAACGAAATGGATCCAGGTAAAACGGAACGCCGAACGAAACAAGTAAAAACGGAATGGTTCCAGGTAAAACTGAACGCCGAACGAAACAAGTAAAAACGGAATGGTTCCAGGTAAAACTGAAAGCCGAACGAAACAAGTAAAAACTGAATGGTTCCGGGTAAAACGGAACGCCGAACGAAACAAGTAAAATCGGAATAGTTCCGGGTAAGACAGAACGCCGAACGAAACAAGTAAAAACGGAATGTTTCCGGGTAAAACGGAACGCCGAACGAAACAAGTAAAAACGGAATGGTTCCAGGTAAAACTGAACGCCGAACGAAACAAGTAAAAACGGCATGGTTCCGGGTAAAACGGAACGCCGAACGAAAAAAGTAAAAACGGAATAGTTCCGGGTAAGACAGAATGCCGAACGAAGAAAGTAAAAACGGAATTGTTCCGGGTAACACGGAACGCCGAACGGAACAAGTAAAAACGGAATGGTTCCGGGTAAAACGGAACGCCGAACGAAACAAATAAAAACGGAATGGTTCCGGGTAAAACGGAACGCCGAACGAAACAAGTAAAATCGGAATGGTTTCGGATAAGACAGAACGACGAACGAAACAAGTAAAAACGGAATGGTTCCAGGTAAAACGGAACGCCGAACCAAACAAGTAAAATCGGAATGGTTCCAGGTAAGACAGAACGCCGAATGAAACAAGTAAAAACGGAATGGTTCCGTGTAAGACAGAACGCCGAACGAAACAAGTAAAAACCGAATGGTTCTGGGTAAAACGGAACACGAACGAAACAAGTATAAACGGAATGGTTCCAGGTAAAACGGAACGCCGATAGAAACAAGTAAAAACGGAATGGTTCCGGGTAAGACAGATCGCCGAACGAAACAAGTATAAACGGAATGGTTCCAGGTAAAACGGAACGCCGAACGAAACAAGTAAAACTGGACTGGTTCTGGGTAAGACAGAACGCCGAACGAAACAAGTAAAAACGGAATGGTTTCGGGTAAAACGGAACGCCGAGCGAAACAAGTACAAACGGAATGGTCCGGGTAAAACGGAACGCCGAACGAAACAAGTAAAACGGAACGCCGAACGAAACAAGTAAAAACGGAATGGTTCCGGATAAGACAGAACGCCGAACGAAACAAGTGACAACGGAATGGTTCCGGGTAAAACGGAACGCCGAACGAAACAAGTTAAAACGGAATGTTTCCAGGTAAAACGGAACGCCGAAGTAAACAAGTAAAAACGGAATGGTTCCGGGTAAGACAGATTGCCGAACGAAACAAGTAAAACGGAATGGTTCCGGGTAAGACAGAACGCCGAACGAAACAAGTAAAAACGGAATGGTTCTGGGTAAAACGGAACGCCGAACGAAAAAAGTAAAAACGGAATGGTTCCAGGTAAAACGGTACGCCGAACGAAACAAGTAAAAACGGAATGGTTCCGGGTAAGACAGAACGCCGAACGAAACAAGTAAAAACGAAATGGATCCAGGTAAAACGGAACGCCGAACTAAACAAGTAAAAACGGAATGGTTCCAGGTAAAACTGAACGCCGAACGAAACAAGTAAAAACGGAATGGTTCCGGGTAAAACGGAACGCCGAACGAAACAAGTAAAAACAGAATAGTTCCGGGTAAGACAGAACGCCGAACGAAACAAGTAAAAACGGAATGGTTCCGTGTACCACGGAACGCCGAAAGAAACAAGAAAAAACGGAATGGTTCCGGGTAAAACGGAACGCCGAACGAAACAAGTAAAAACGGAATGGTTCCGGGTAAAAAGAAACGCCGAACGAAACAAGTAAAAACGGAATGGTTTCGGATAAGACAGAACGACGAACGAAACAAGTAAAAACGGAATGGTTCCAGTTAAAACGGAACGCCGAACCAAACAAGTAAAAACGGAATGGTTCCAGGTAAAACGGAACGCCGAACGAAACAAGTAAAAACTGAATGTTTTCGGGTAAGACAGAACGCCGAACGAAACAAATAAAAACGGAATGGTTCCGGGTAAGACAGAACGCCGAACGAAACAAGTAAAAACCGAATGGTTCTGGGTAAAACGGAACACGAACGAAACAAGTATAAACGGAATGGTTCCAGGTAATACGGAACGCCGAACGAAACAAGTAAAAACGGAATGGTTCCGGGTAAGACAGAACGCCGAACGAAACAAGTATAAACGGAATGGTTCCAGGTAAAACGGAACGCCGAACGAAACAAGTAAAAACGGAATGGTTCCGGGTAAAACGGAACGCCGGACTAAGCAAGTAAAAACGGAATGGTTCCAGGAAAAACGGAACGCCGAACGAAACAAGTAAAAACGGGATGTTTCCGGGTAAGACAGAACGCCGAACGAAACAAGTAAAAACGGAATGGTTCCGGGTAAGACAGAACACCGAACGAAACAAGTAAAAACGGAATGGTTCTGGGTAAAACGGAACGCCGAACGAAACAAGTATAAACGGAATGGTTCCAGGTAAAACGGAACGCCGAACGAAAAAAGTAAAATCGGAATGGTTCCGGGTAAGACAGAACGCCGAACGAAACAAGTAAAAAAGGAATGGTTCCGGGCAAAATGGAACGCCGAACGAAACAAGTAAAAACGGAATGGTTCTGGGTAAAACGGAACGCTGAACGAAACATGTAAAAACGGAATGTTACCAGGAAAAACGGAACGCCGAACGAAACGAGTAAAAACGGGATATTTCCGGATTAAGACAGAACGCCGAACGAAACAGGTAAAAACGGAATGGTTCCGGGTAAGACAGAACGCCGAACGAAACAAGTAAAAACGGAATGGTTCTGGGTAAAACGGAACGCCGAACGAAACAAGTATAAACGGGATGGTTCCAGGTAAAACGGAACGCCGAACGAAACAATTAAAACCGGAATGGTTCCGGGTAAGACAGAACGCCGAACGAAACAAGTAAAAACGGAATGGTTCCGGGTAAAACGGAACGCCGAACGAAACAAGTAAAATGGAACGCCGAACGAAACAAGTAAAAACGGAATGGTTCCGGATAAGACAGAACGACGAACGAAACAAGTAAAAACGGAATGGTTCCGGGTAAAACGGAACGCCGAACGAAACAAGTAAAAACGGAATGGATCCAGGTAAAACGGAACGCCGAACGGAACAAGTAAAAACGGAATGGTTCCGGATAAGACAGAACGCCGAACGAAACAAGTAAAAGCGGAATGGTTCCGGGTAAAACGGAACGCCGAACGAAAGAAGTAAAAACGGAATGGTTCCGGGTAAGACAGAACGCCGAACGAAACAAGTAAAAACGGGATGGTTCCGGGTAAAACGGAACGCCGAACGAAACAAGTAAAATGGAACGCCGAACGAAACAAGTAAAAACGGAATGGTTCCGGATAAGACAGAACGACGAACGAAACAAGTAAAAACGGAATGTTTCTGGGTAAGACAGAACGCCGAACGAAACAAGTAAAAACGGAATGGTTCTGGGTAAAACGGAACGCCGAACGAAACAAGTAAAAACGGAATGTTTCCAGGTAAAACGGAACGCCGAACGAAACAAGTAAAAATGGAATGGTTCCGGGTAGGACAGAACGCCGAACGAAACAAGTAAAAACGAAATGGTTCGGGGTAAAACGGAACGCCGAACGAAACAAGTAAAAACGGAATGATTCCGGGTAAGACAGAACGCCGAACGAAACAAGTAAAAACGGAATGGTTCCGGGTAAGACAGAACGCCGAACGAAACAAGTAAAAACGGAATGGTTCCGGGTAAGACGGAACGCCGAACGAAACAAGTAAAAACGGAATGGTTCTGGGTAAAACGGAACGCCGAAGGAAACAAGTAAAAACGGAATGGTTCCAGGTAACACGGAACGCCGAACGAAACAAGTAAAAACGGAATGGTTCCGGGTAAAACAGAACCCCGAACGAAACAAGTAAAAGCGGAGTGGTTCCGGGTAAAACGGAACGCCGAACGAAACAAGTAAAAACGGAATGGTTCCGGGTAAGACAGAACGCCGAACGAAACAAGTAAAGACGGAATGGTTCCGGGTAAAACGGAACGCCGAACGAAACAATAAAAACGGGATGGTTCCGGGTAAAACGGAACGCCGAACGAAACAAGTAAAAACGGAATGTTTCCGGCTAAGACAGAACGCCGAACGAAACAAGTAAAAACGGAATGTTTCCGGGTAAGACAGAACGCCGAACGAAACAAGTAAAAACGGAATGGTTCTGGGTAAAACGGAACGCCGAACGAAACAAGTAAAAACGGAATGGTTCCAGGTAAAACGGAACTCCGAACGAATCAAGTAAAAATGGAATGGTTCCGGGTAGGACAGAACGCCGAACGAAACAAGTAAAAACGGAATGGTTCCGGGTAAAACGGAACGCCGAACGAAACAAGTAAAAACGGAATGTTTCCGGGTAAGACAGAACGCCGAACGAAACAAGTAAAAACGGAATGGTTCCGGGTAAGACTGAACGCCGAACGAAACAAGTAAAAACGGAATGGTTCCGGGTAAGACGGAACGCCGAACGAAACAAGTAAAAACGGAATGGTTCTGGGTAAAACGGAACGCCGAACGAAACAAGTTAATACGGAATGGTTCCGGGTAAAACGGAACGCCGAACGAAACAAGTAAAAACGGAATGGTTCCGGGTAAGACGGAACGCCCAACGAAACAAGTAAAAACGGAATATTTCCGGGTAAAACGGAACGCTGAACGAAACAAGTAAAAACGGAATGTTTCCGGGTAAGACAGAACGCCGAACGAAACAAGTAAAAACGGAATGGTTCCGGGTAAGACAGAACGCCGAACGAAACAAGTAAAAACGGAATGGTTCTGGGTAAAGTGGAACGCCGAACGAAAAAAGTAAAAACGGAATGGTTCCAGGTAAAACGGTACGCCGAACGAAACAACTAAAAACGGAATGGTTCCGGGTAAGACAGAACGCCGAACGAAACAAGTAAAAACGAAATGGATCCAGGTAAAACGGAACGCCGAACAAAACAAGTAAAAACGGAATGGTTCCAGGTAAAACTGAACGCCGAACGAAACAAGTAAAAACGGAATGGTTCCGGGTAAAACGGAACGCCGAACGAAACAAGTAAAAACGGAATAGTTCCGGGTAAGACAGAACGCCGAACGAAACAAGTAAAAACGGAATGGTTCCGGGTACCACGGAACGCCGAAAGAAACAAGTAAAAACGGAATGGTTCCGGGTAAAACGGAACGCCGAACGAAACAAGTAAAAACGGAATGGTTCCGGGTAAAAAGAAACGCCGACGAAACAAGTAAAAACGGAATGGTTTCGGATAAGACAGAACGACGAACGAAACAAGTAAAAACGGAATGGTTCCAGGTAAAACGGAGCGCCGAACCAAACAAGTAAAAACGGAATGGTACCAGGTAAAACGGAACGCCGAACGAAACAAGTAAAAACTGAATGTATCCGGGTAAGACAGAACGCCGAACGAAACAAATAAAAACGGCATGGTTCCGGGTAAGACAGAACGCCGAACGAAACAAGTAAAAACCGAATGGTTCTGGGTAAAACGGAACACGAACGAAACAAGTTTAAACGGAATGGTTCCAGGTAAAACGGAACGCCGAACGAAACAAGTAAAAACGGAATGGTTCCGGGTAAGACAGAACGCCGAACGAAACAAGTATAAACGGAATGGTTCCAGGTAAAACGGAACGCCGAACGAAACAAGTAAAAACGGAATGGTTCCGGGTAAAACGGAACGCCGGACTAAGCAAGTAAAAACGGAATGGTTCCAGGAAAAACGGAACGCCGAACGAAACAAGTAAAAACGGGATGTTTCCGGGTAAGACAGAACGCCGAACGAAACAAGAAAAAACGGAATGGTTCCGGGTAAGACAGAACACCGAACGAAACAAGTAAAAACGGAATGGTTCTGGATAAAACGGAACGCCGAACGAAACAAGTATAAACGGAATGGTTCCAGGTAAAACGGAACGCCGAACGAAAAAAGTAAAATCGGAATGGTTCCGGGTAAGACAGAACGCCGAACGAAACAAGTAAAAAAGGAATGGTTCCGGGTAAAATGGAACGCCGAACGAAACAAGTAAAAACGGAATGGTTCTGGGTAAAACGGAACGCCGAACGAAACATGTAAAAACGGAATGTTACCAGGAAAAACGGAACGCCGAACGAAACGAGTAAAAACGGGATATTTCCGGGTAAGACAGAACGCCGAACGAAACAGGTAAAAACGGAATGGTTCCGGGTAAGACAGAACGCCGAACGAAACAAGTAAAAACGGAATGGTTCTGGGTAAAACGGAACGCCGAACGAAACAAGTATAAACGGAATGGTTCCAGGTAAAACGGAACGCCGAACGAAACAAGTAAAAACGGAATGGTTCCGGGTAAAACGGAACGCCGAACGAAACAAGTAAAATGGAACGCCGAACGAAACAAGTAAAAACGGAATGGTTCCGGATAAGACAGAACGACGAACGAAACAAGTAAAAACGGAATGGTTCCGGGTAAAACGGAACGCCGAACGAAACAAGTAAAAACGGAATGGATCCAGGTAAAACGGAACGCCGAACGGAACAAGTAAAAACGGAATGGTTCCGGATAAGACAGAACGCCGAACGAAACAAGTAAAAGCGGAATGGTTCCGGGTAAAACGGAACGCCGAACGAAAGAAGTAAAAACGGAATGGTTCCGGGTAAGACAGAACGCCGAACGAAACAAGTAAAAACGGGATGGTTCCGGGTAAAACGGAACGCCGAACGAAACAAGTAAAATGGAACGCCGAACGAAACAAGTAAAAACGGAATGGTTCCGGATAAGACAGAACGACGAACGAAACAAGTAAAAACGGAATGGTTCCGGGTAAAACGGAACGCCGAACGAAACAAGTAAAAACGGAATGGATCCAGGTAAAACGGAACGCCGAACGGAACAAGTAAAAACGGAATGTTTCCGGCTAAGACAGAACGCCGAACGAAACAAGTAAAAACGGAATGTTTCTGGGTAAGACAGAATGCCGAACGAAACAAGTAAAAACGGAATGGTTCTGGGTAAAACGGAACGCCGAACGAAACAAGTAAAAACGGAATGGTTCCAGGTAAAACGGAACGCCGAACGAAACAAGTAAAAATGGAATGGTTCCGGGTAGGACAGAACGCCGAACGAAACAAGTAAAAACGGAATGGTTCCGGGTAAAACGGAACGCCGAACGAAACAAGTAAAAACGGAATGTTTCCGGGTAAGACAGAACGCCGAACGAAACAAGTAAAAACGGAATGGTTCCGGGTAAGACAGAACGCCGAACGAAACAAGTAAAAACGGAATGGTTCCGGGTAAGACGGAACGCCGAACGAAACAAGTAAAAACGGAATGGTTCTGGGTAAAACGGAACGCCGAAGGAAACAAGTAAAAACGGAATGGTTCCAGGTAACACGGAACGCCGAACGAAACAAGTAAAAACGGAATGGTTCCGGGTAAAACAGAACGCCGAACGAAACAAGTAAAAGCGGAGTGGTTCCGGGTAAAACGGAACGCCGAACGAAACAAGTAAAAACGGAATGGTTCCGGGTAAGACAGAACGCCGAACGAAACAAGTAAAAACGGAATGGTACCAGGTAAAACGGAACGCCGAACGAAACAAGTAAAAACTGAATGTATCCGGGTAAGACAGAACGCCGAACGAAACAAATAAAAACGGCATGGTTCCGGGTAAGACAGAACGCCGAACGAAACAAGTAAAAACCGAATGGTTCTGGGTAAAACGGAACACGAACGAAACAAGTTTAAACGGAATGGTTCCAGGTAAAACGGAACGCCGAACGAAACAAGTAAAAACGGAATGGTTCCGGGTAAGACAGAACGCCGAACGAAACAAGTATAAACGGAATGGTTCCAGGTAAAACGGAACGCCGAACGAAACAAGTAAAAACGGAATGGTTCCGGGTAAAACGGAACGCCGGACTAAGCAAGTAAAAACGGAATGGTTCCAGGAAAAACGGAACGCCGAACGAAACAAGTAAAAACGGGATGTTTCCGGGTAAGACAGAACGCCGAACGAAACAAGAAAAAACGGAATGGTTCCGGGTAAGACAGAACACCGAACGAAACAAGTAAAAACGGAATGGTTCTGGATAAAACGGAACGCCGAACGAAACAAGTATAAACGGAATGGTTCCAGGTAAAACGGAACGCCGAACGAAAAAAGTAAAATCGGAATGGTTCCGGGTAAGACAGAACGCCGAACGAAACAAGTAAAAAAGGAATGGTTCCGGGTAAAATGGAACGCCGAACGAAACAAGTAAAAACGGAATGGTTCTGGGTAAAACGGAACGCCGAACGAAACATGTAAAAACGGAATGTTACCAGGAAAAACGGAACGCCGAACGAAACGAGTAAAAACGGGATATTTCCGGGTAAGACAGAACGCCGAACGAAACAGGTAAAAACGGAATGGTTCCGGGTAAGACAGAACGCCGAACGAAACAAGTAAAAACGGAATGGTTCTGGGTAAAACGGAACGCCGAACGAAACAAGTATAAACGGAATGGTTCCAGGTAAAACGGAACGCCGAACGAAACAAGTAAAAACGGAATGGTTCCGGGTAAAACGGAACGCCGAACGAAACAAGTAAAATGGAACGCCGAACGAAACAAGTAAAAACGGAATGGTTCCGGATAAGACAGAACGACGAACGAAACAAGTAAAAACGGAATGGTTCCGGGTAAAACGGAACGCCGAACGAAACAAGTAAAAACGGAATGGATCCAGGTAAAACGGAACGCCGAACGGAACAAGTAAAAACGGAATGGTTCCGGATAAGACAGAACGCCGAACGAAACAAGTAAAAGCGGAATGGTTCCGGGTAAAACGGAACGCCGAACGAAAGAAGTAAAAACGGAATGGTTCCGGGTAAGACAGAACGCCGAACGAAACAAGTAAAAACGGGATGGTTCCGGGTAAAACGGAACGCCGAACGAAACAAGTAAAATGGAACGCCGAACGAAACAAGTAAAAACGGAATGGTTCCGGATAAGACAGAACGACGAACGAAACAAGTAAAAACGGAATGGTTCCGGGTAAAACGGAACGCCGAACGAAACAAGTAAAAACGGAATGGATCCAGGTAAAACGGAACGCCGAACGGAACAAGTAAAAACGGAATGTTTCCGGCTAAGACAGAACGCCGAACGAAACAAGTAAAAACGGAATGTTTCTGGGTAAGACAGAACGCCGAACGAAACAAGTAAAAACGGAATGGTTCTGGGTAAAACGGAACGCCGAACGAAACAAGTAAAAACGGAATGGTTCCAGGTAAAACGGAACGCCGAACGAAACAAGTAAAAATGGAATGGTTCCGGGTAGGACAGAACGCCGAACGAAACAAGTAAAAACGGAATGGTTCCGGGTAAAACGGAACGCCGAACGAAACAAGTAAAAACGGAATGTTTCCGGGTAAGACAGAACGCCGAACGAAACAAGTAAAAACGGAATGGTTCCGGGTAAGACAGAACGCCGAACGAAACAAGTAAAAACGGAATGGTTCCGGGTAAGACGGAACGCCGAACGAAACAAGTAAAAACGGAATGGTTCTGGGTAAAACGGAACGCCGAAGGAAACAAGTAAAAACGGAATGGTTCCAGGTAACACGGAACGCCGAACGAAACAAGTAAAAACGGAATGGTTCCGGGTAAAACAGAACGCCGAACGAAACAAGTAAAAGCGGAGTGGTTCCGGGTAAAACGGAACGCCGAACGAAACAAGTAAAAACGGAATGGTTCCGGGTAAGACAGAACGCCGAACGAAACAAGTAAAAACGGAATGGTTCCGGGTAAAACGGAACGCCGAACGAAACAAGTAAAAACGGGATGGTTCCGGGTAAAACGGAACGCCGAACGAAACAAGTAAAATGGAACGCCGAACGAAACAAGTAAAAACGGAATGTTTCCGGCTAAGACAGAACGCCGAACGAAACAAGTAAAAACGGAATGTTTCCGGGTAAGACAGAACGCCGAACGAAACAAGTAAAAACGGAATGGTTCTGGGTAAAACGGAACGCCGAACGAAACAAGTAAAAACGGAATGGTTCCAGGTAAAACGGAACGCCGAACGAATCAAGTAAAAATGGAATGGTTCCGGGTAGGACAGAACGCCGTACGAAACAAGTAAAAACGGAATGGTTCCGGGTAAAACGGAACGCCGAACGAAACAAGTAAAAACGGAATGTTTCCGGGTAAGACAGAACGCCGAACGAAACAAGTAAAAACGGAATGGTTCCGGGTAAGACAGAACGCCGAACGAAACAAGTAAAAACGGAATGGATCCGGGTAAGACGGAACGCCGAACGAAACAAGTAAAAACGGAATGGTTCTGGGTAAAACGGAACGCCGAACGAAACAAGTTAAAACGGAATGGTTCCGGGTAAAACGGAACTCCGAACGAAACAAGTAAAAACGGAATGGTTCCGGGTAAGACGGAACGCCCAACGAAACAAGTAAAAACGGAATATTTCCGGGTAAAACGGAACGCCGAACGAAACAAGTAAAAACGGAATGTTTCCGGGTAAGACAGAACGCCGAACGAAACAAGTAAAAACGGAATGGTTCCGGGTAAGACAGAACGCCGAACGAAACAAGTAAAAACGGAATGGTTCCGGGTAAGACGGAACGCCGAACGAAACAAGTAAAAACGGAATGGTTCTGGGTAAAACGGAACGCCGAACGAAACAAGTTAAAACGGAATGGTTCCGGGTAAAACGGAACGCCGAACGAAACAAGTAAAAAGGGAATGGTTCCGGGTAAGACGGAACGCCCAACGAAACAAGTAAAAACGGAATGTTTCCGGGTAAGACAGAACGCCGAACGAAACAAGTAAAAACGGAATGGTTCCGGGTAAGACGGAACGCCGAAAGAAACAAGTAAAAACGGAATGGTTCCGGGTAAAACGGAACGCCGAACGAAACAAGTAAAAACGGAATGGTTCCGGGTAAAACGGAACGCCGAACGAAACAAGTAAAAACGGAATGGTTCCGGGTAAAACGGAACGCCAAACGAAACAAGTAAAAACGGAATGGTTCCAGGTAAAATGGAATCCCGAACGAAACAAGTAAAAACGGAATGGTTCCGGGTAAAACGGAACGCGGAACGAAACAAGTAAAAACGGAATGGTTCCGGGTAAAACGTAACGCCGAACGAAACAAGTAAAAACGGAATGGTTCCGGGTAAAGCGGAACGAAACAAGTAAAAACGGAATGTTTCCGGGTAAAACGGAACGCCGAACGAAACAAGTAAAAACGGAAAGGTTCCGGGTAAAACGGAACGCCGAACGAAACAAGTAAAAACGGAATGGTTCCGGGTAAAACGGAACGCGGAACGAAACAAGTAAAAACGGAATGGTTCCAGGTAAAACTGAACGTCTGGCAACCCTAACCTGCATATTCAACTTATCTTCTGAATGTGCCGCCTATATTTTGTAGATATTTTTATAGAGAGTTGAGAGAGAGAGAGAGAGCGATGGGAGGACACTGCACGCATTGGCAAAGTTCCGCTTGGAAGAAGGTCGCGGCTGCTTGGCATGCACATGGAGACACTTAATGATGAAAGTGAGCTTAGGTAATGGTACGAAATTGAGTGAGGTAATGGCGCGAGTGAGCACGTCCCTAACCAAGTGTCCATTGTGCCTCAGCCTGTCATGGCTAATGAAGTCATTAAGTGGGCAGGTACCATTAGGTGCCTCTGAGAGACACAGTGATATCGACAACGCTTAAATGTGATTTTAAGAAGGCTTGGGTACACATTTCAAAAATATGACGGCCAATAACCATACCTCATAACATCTAACCTCCTTGACTTTCATAGTCAAGGAACAACGAAATTCGACATGCAATCCACCCTCTGGGTGTCAAATAACGAAGCTTGCACCCGGCACCCGAGGTTATACGATATTATTATTATTATTATTATTATTATTATTATTATTATTATTATTATTATTATTATTATTACCATACCTCATTGTTCATCACAAAAACTACCACAGGCATCTCATAAATACAGGTCATCAAACAAATTCAACACACACCCAACTACACGGGGCTGATGACCAAGATGTCCCAATCCCCTAAAATGAGTTAACAGCTCTTTACTAGCGACCATAATTAGTTGTTTTGTTTTTTAGAACCTTGGACTTCGTAGTCATTTCGGACCCCGGGGGAGGGGCGAGGGGGGAGGGGGGAGGGTTTGGCGTGGTGGTCCAGCGGTCAAGCTATTTGCCTCTCACCAACGTGGACCGAGTTCAATTCCCAGTCAATGCATGTGAGATTTTCGAAGTGAAATGCCATGTCCTGTGATTCGGATTCCACGTAAAAAGGAGGTCCCGTGGCTCATGATCGCACGATTAACGGTCACGTAAAACTACAAGCTTCCTTCCTTTTTTTTTTTCATTTCAGCCCCGGGTAGTTGGGTGTAAGTAGAATTTGTCTGATAACCTGAGTTATTTTGGTGTCTGTAGAAGCAGTCGGCCGTAGACTTAAGTTAGGAATCGTCCCGGCATTTGTCTGGAATAGAAGTGGGAAACCATGGAAAACCACTTCTAGAATGGATGAGGTGGGAATCGAAACAACAGTTGCCATTCCCATTACCATAGTTAGGTTGCGGGTTCTCTATAAGTCGATTATGTAATTGTCGTAATTATTTAAAATGTAACGCAAGTATTTCTATGACATCGTGGTCATGAAGTCACTTGTACTGGGGTGTGTGTGTAACTTATGTTTAATAGCGTGTGTTATTGTGATGGCTGTACTATTGTGTGAATTTGTAATTCCAGTGAGGATTGGGAAGGAGGTGGCTTTAGGTTAGGAACCATCACGATATTTGTCTGGAGTAGAAGAGGGAACCCACGGAAAACCACTTCTTGGATGGCTGAGATAGGAATCCAACCTTGACCTCAGAGGTGACAGCCAAGAATGCTAGCCATTGCGCCACGAGGTGATCAGGAAAGCTTTCATTGTTTGGCTAACCTATCCTTTTTCCTATTCTCTTTGTATTGCTAAAATTGCATACCACGTGGGGAAAAATCTTCCATTTCATCTGCAAATTTGATATTGAGAGAAGTTTCTTCCATTATTGATATTCATCGGCATATCTTTCTACATTCAATGATGTTTTAACAAACATGTATATTTTATAATTACCATCTCGTGGTGTAGTGGCTAGCATTCTTGGCTGTCACCCCGGAGATCCTGGTTCGATTCCCGGCTCTGCCAAGAAATTTAATACTGGTCTGAGGACTGGAACGGGGTACACTCAGCCTCGTGAGGCAAAACTGAGAAAAGGTGGGCTCAATTCCCATCTCAGCCATCCTGGAAGTGGCTTTCAGTGGTTTCTTACTTCCATCCCAGGCAAATTCCAGGATGGTCCCTAATTAAAAGCCACGGCAGCCTCCTTCCCCACCATTACCTGAATTACAAATACACACACTACAGTAGATACCACAACAATGCAGGTTATCAGACAAACTCTACACACGGGGCTAAATGACCACGATGACCAAGCCCCTCAAGAAATGAAAGAACAATATATGAGGGTGTTCAAATAAAAGGGTACGAAACGATACTGTGGGTACAATTTATTTGTTATTCAAAAGTAATCACCACAGGCCTGTGCACAGGTGACCCATTGCTTCACTAGCTGCAGGATTCCCTGTTCCCAGAAGTCTTGTTGTTGTGACAGGAGCCAATCATGTACGGTGTCCTTTAGTTCGTCGTCCGATTGAAAACGTTTCCCCTTGAGATATTTTTTTTATCGGACCAAACAGATGGAAGTCGCAGGGTGACAAGTCTGGGTTGTAGGGCGGATACTCAAATTGCTCCCACTTGAACGTGGCCAATACATCTTGTGAGACTTAGACACGTGTGGGCGTGCGTTATTATGGAGCAGAATCCTCCCTTCGTGAACAGTCCAGGCCATTTGTTCTTGATGGACTTGCGTAGGCTACGGAGTGTCGCACAATACACGTCACTGTTAATGGTCCGTGGTTTCCAATCGGACGATGAACTAAAGGACACCGTATAGGATTGGCTCCTGTCACAACCACAAGACTTCTGGGAACAGGGAATCCTGCGGCTAGTGAAGCAATGGGACACCTGTGAACAGGTCTGGGTGATTACTTTTGAATAATGAATAAATTGTACCCACAGTATCGTTTCGTACCTTTTCATTTGAACACCGCTCGTATGTTAAGATAGTCACCGACTGCTATACCTATGCTCGTTAAGACGCAGTGCTAGGCCATGGGGCCAAGCTATCTTCAGACTTCGTAGACATGGGTCCGAACCCCACCGTCGGCCATCCTTTGTATGGTTTTCTGAGGTTTCCCATTCTCAACTCCACGCAAATTATGGTACTTTCTAATAGGCCATGACTGCTTCTTTCCTACTCCTAGCCCAGTTTCATTTATCTTCATCCATTTCATCTCTCAACAACTCTTCTCATGAAGTTGGTGTTATGAAGGGCATCCGGAAATACTGTAGAAAATCACCCATCAAACAACAATGCATCGTGTTGTATCACCGACACAGTCGAAATATGAACTAGGGGACCCGTGCGAGAAATCTCGCATTTCAACATCATTGTCGTTGTGCATTAATCTCGCACCTCGACGCGACACAGTTATGGCAGGGTTGGCTGTGTACGAGCCCGTCTTTAGTGTTACGCGGGCTTGACGCGACACAGTTGTGGAAAGGCTATCATCTTGTTTATTTGTTTATAAACAATTCGTCGATATTTATGTAATCAGTGTGCAATTCGATATATTCCATAGTCCGAGTGGAACAAATGGCGCGAACTAACAGGAGTTTTTTGTGATCCGAAGATACCCTAAGAACGAAGGGTAAAGTTTATAAAACTGCCGTAAGACCAATCCTACTCTATGGTAGTGAAACATGGGCTACTACAAAGGCACTTGAGCAAAAGCTACATACCACAGAAATGCGTATGTTACGTTGGGCAGGTGGAGTTACTCTCAAAGATAAAATCCGTAATGAACATGCGCGACGCAGTTTCAAAGTAGCGCCTATAACCGAGAAACTTTTAGAGTCCAGGTTAAGGTTAAGAAAGCCGACCCCGCGTAATGGGAAAAGGCGAGGAAGAAGAAGAAGAGTGTGCAATTCGCCACTGCTCCGGGTAATTCTAATTGTTTTGATTGCTCATTTGTTACGATCGGTTACTTGTGAGCGCCTCAGAAGGGATCTATATTACTGAAATAATATACGGTAGCCTATATGATGATAAGGGGTCCACGTACTGTATATTATTATATAAAGATTGCCGAGTTTCACTCAACATTGTAGTTTATATGGCATTCAAACGCTCCCAGAATAAGTATGCTCACTGTAGGAGGAGTATTCGCTAAAATACACACATCAAAAAAGTTTTGCATCACCTCGGTTCCAAGAGTTCCGGAACCTTTAAATACAAAGGGAATAGAGATCAACACAAACAACATTTCAGCTCGTTTTATTGCTCATGAGACCCACACATTGCATGTTGTACCATCATACAGCTAGACTTTCAGCATTTGTGGTCCAGATTGCAGTACACACCACTACCTCTAATACCCAGTAGCACGTCCTCTTGCATTGATGCATGCCTGTATTCGTCGTGGCATACTATCCACAAGTTCATCAAGACACTGTTGGTCCAAATTGTCCCACTCCTCAACGACAATTCGGCGTAAATCTCTCAGAGTGGTTGGTGGGTCAAGACGTCCATAAACAGCCCTTTTCAACATATCCCAGGCATGTTCGATAGGGTTCATGTCTGGCGAACATGCTGGCCACTGTAGTCGAGCGATGTCGTTATCTTGAAGGAACGCATTCACAAGATGTGCACGATGAGGTCGAGAATTGTCGTCCATGAAGACAAATGCCTCTCCAATATTCTGCCGATATGGTTGCACTATGGGTCGGAGGATGTCATTCAGGTATCGTAAAGCCGTTTCGGAGCCTTCCATGACCACCAGTGGCGTACGTCGGCCCCACATAATGTCACCCCAAAACATCAGGGAACCACCACCTTGCTGCACTCGCTGGACAGTGTGTCTAAGACGTTCAGCCTGACCAGGGTGCCTCCAAACACGTCTCCGACGATTGTCTGGTTGAAGGCATATGCGACACTCATCGGTGAAGAGAACGTGATGCCAATTCCGTGGGGTCCATTCAGCATGTTGTTGGGCCCATCTGTACCGCGCTGCATGGTGTCGGGGTTGCAAAGCTGGACCTCGCCATGGACGTCGGGAGTGAAGTTGCGCATCATGCAGCCTATTGCGCACAGTTTGAGTTGAAACACGACGTCCTGTGGCTGAACGAAACGCATTATTCAACATGGTGGCATTGCTGTCAGGGTTCCTCCGAGCGGCAATCCGTAAGTAGCGGTCATCCACTACAGTAGTAGCCCTTGGGCGGCCTGAGCGAGGCCTGTCATCGACAGTTCCTGTATCTCTGTACCTCCTCCATGTCCGAACAACATCGCTTTGGTTCACTCTGAGACGCCTGGAAACTTCCCTTGTTGAGAGCCCTTCTTGACACAAAGTAACAATGCGGACGCGATCGAACTGCGGTATTGACCTTCTAGGCATGGTAGAACTACAGACAACATGAGCAGCGTACCTTCGTCCCGGTGGAATGACTGGAACTGATCGGCTGTCGTACCCCCTCCGTCTAATAGGCCCTGCTCATGCATGGTTGTTTACATCTTTGAGCAGTTTTAGTGACATCTATGAACAGTCAAAGGGACTGTATCTTGGATACAATATACACAGTCAACGTCTATATGCCGGAGATCTGGGAACCGAGGTGATGCAAAACTTTTTTTGATGTGTGTATTTACTAAAAGGGTCCTGAAATGTTCAGTGGGATGAGACTCCCGCAAGCACACACTTTGCATACATACAGTGAATCAGAATGCTGTGCTGCCTCGGACTTGCCACATTGTTTGCAAGTTTCTGGAGCAAGGGGGGGGGGGGGGGGGGGGGGATAGCTCCTCCTATCTCAGTGAAGGTAATCGTGTGTGCAGACCAGAATGAATTCCATTCATGTGCCAACAAAACGTGCCCTCTGTGAAAGCTTATTAAAGTGAAAGGACGTTGTTGTTGGGGGGCGTGTAGGTTCAGTGTGTGTTTGAGTCTTCAGTCTTTCGACTGGCTTGATGCAGCGCTCCATGCTTCGCTGTCCTGAGCTAATGGTTTCATCTTTACATAGCTACCACACCCAACATCCAAGGCAATCTGTTTAACATACTATAACCTTGGTCTACCCCTACAATTCTTATCCTCGACCTTTCCTACTATAACTAAGTTTACTATTCCTGGGTGTCTTAGTATGTGCCCTACCAACCTATCTCTTCGCTTCACTAGCATTCTCCAGAAACATCTCTCCTCTCCCACTCGTCTTAATACCTCTTCATCCGTAACCCTATCTATCTATCTGATCTTCATCATTCTACTGAAACACCACATTTCAAACGCTTGAATTCTCCTCTTTTCTGTTGCTCCAACAATCCAAGTTTCACTTCCATAGAGCGCCACGCTCCATAAAAATGCTTTCAAAAATGACTTCCTAATACCTAAATCTGTATTCGATGAGAAAAGATTCCTTTTTTGTATAAATGCTTTCCTTGCCTGTGCTAACTTGCTTTTTATATCCTCTTTGCTTCGTCCATCACTGGTTATTTTGCTTCCTAAGTAACAGAAGTCTGCTACTTCCTTTAGCCTTTCGCCTGCCAAATTGACGTCCATAGGGGTTTCTGATTTCTTTCTACTGCTGAAATATTAGGCGTCATCTTTCAGTGTTGTCTAAATAATCTATTATGAGAAGCGCTTCAAAACGAGTGTGCCCAAATTAGATAGAATATTAATAAATAATACATGGTTGTTGTGACAGTCTCATCTCTGTAAATTTACGACTCGTGAATGAATTCCTTAGGGACAAACTCAAAATTGATATACCCCGACTTTCCCGGTGGCCCATAATCAAATCCTAGTGTGAACCAGTCAGTTGTAACCTGACATACAGTATCTCCATCTAGATTGTCATGTTCGCCCCAAGACACCGCCAGTTAAATGGGTAAGATCAGTTATCTTGGCTGCACTCCGAGGTAAAAGCCAGACTTGGACAAAACCAAATGTTAATATTTAAATATTTGTTAATGTTAATGCAAATAGCATAAATAGAAATAAAATTTTATTTTAAAATGAATGTGACTATATATTTTTCTTATCGCTTATCCTCCCAGTTCATCTTCACCCACGGGCACTGCGAGGGATCATTCTTCTACCGTCGCAAGGTGTGTCTGCGAGATGAACACGCTTTGACAGCAGATACAACTGGGGATGGTGACAGGCTGATCGCCCAGATGACCGCTAACTTCGGTCTAATTAAGGAACGGTCAAGGAAGGGATTTTGTAAGAAGTTGGCCGTGGACCTGTTAAAAACAACCGTACCTGAATTTGCCTTGGGGTGAAAATAGGAAACCACAGAACACTATTTTCAGGACGGCGGAGGTGGGATTCGAACCCACGCTCTCCCGATGCCAGCGAGGGACGAGCTAACACTTTAGCGATCTCGGCCACCGTGGTCGGTATGTTAATAGGCTAATATAATTTACACCATCTTGGAGTTTAGAAGGAGAGTAGAAAGTATTAAAGCATTTCAGGAGAAACCAACAATGAGGAGGCCCAAACGGATCATTTCCGATGAGGAGAGAAAGAAAAGAAGTGAACGCATGAAAAGCTTCTGGGAGGAGAAAAGAAGAAAAGCCAAAAAGTCTTAAGTTCTTTGCGGTCCATAGTTGGCCAAATTCGAAAAGAAAAGAAAGAAAAAAACACCATCTTGAAAAAGTAACGAGCAGTTGCGTTACTTCTTTACTATTAAAAGTAGTGGTGTTACAGTTAGGTCCTTATCATAAACAGTAACGGTCACTCAAATTTATTGAATCAGACGTTGTGTTCAATAACAAATTAAAAGTCTTTGTGTCTAAGTTATAAGTTGTTCCTCTTTTTTAGGCACTGTCCATGCTTCGTCAAGGTGTTCATGTGTATGTTTTGTTTTGTATTATTTTTAGTTCGTTTTATTTATAACTAAACATTAGCTATGTGACTATTTTTTTGAAGTTTCATTATTTTGTAGTTAAACTTTTTCTTGCTTGGATTTTCCTTAAATTATTTAGATTTACAATTATCTACTATTTGTGTCGAGAAGGTACTGAATTCGGTTTATGACCTGTGTACTTTCATAAATAAACTAGCAGTAGTGCCCGGCTTCGCCCGGTGGACTTATTTGTTTTATGGATGATAATGAGTACTTCTACAGCACTGGAGCGCTCAAGAATAAGGATCGGAAAGCACCAACGCTTATTGCAGCTGATAACCTCAGTACACTGCACAAACACCATCGCCCTTACACAGAGGCATACTATTGTCAATATGGTAACTCTTTTAAAGGGCCTAAGAAATCTTTTTGCACTAATTACTCCCCGTGACTGCAATTTAGAAGCAGCTGGCAATGCTGCACTAGAACACTGGTAGGGGCGACGTGATGCAGCCCGCATTGCCAGGCAACAATAGACTTAGGTATTATTGAAGCTGTTCGGGAGCGCTTGTTCTTCCGACTTACTAAACAAAAATCAATCTTTAAGGTTGCCTGAGCGGTGTAGCCTAATGCTACATAGCCTAAGCTATTCCTCTTGAATCTGGCGATCGTATACAAAAATAATTTTTCGAATCCGTCTGGTAGTTCCATAGATTAGCGAGTTTTAACAAACAAACAAACAAACAAACTCTTCCGCTTTATTATAATAGTGTAGATAATTAACGGCGTGAGGAATAGCATGTTACTCCCAACCCTGGTCAATTCTTGTTGTCATCGAATGGAGACGCTACTACGTCCGTGGACAATGATGTTCCCAATTTCACAATCATTAATAGATGCTAAGTCACATGAATCAATCAATCTAAGTCAGTTAAATAAAGGTTATGAGGCTAAGGTGGTAGCCAGTATCGTGTCGCAAGACCACTGCTGCCATCTGTAACCAAAACCGACGGCACCCGCTACTCCTCTCCTACGTCCTAAACTTACGTCATTTAAGAAGCTTTAGTTATTCTTCGTCCACTATTAGTCATCACATGAATACAGGTTATCAGACAAATACAACACACATCCTACTAGATCCGCGTACCTGCCAACCTCTCACACTGAAAAATCGGGAGATTTTGAAGACTATTGATGTCTGACCATATTTCTTTACCATATTACCGAGGAACCAACAAAATCACTTAGATCGAGAATTTACAATAGCCCACCGGCATATTAATGACAACAACATCTACGTTATACATACATAATTTGACGTGCTAAACAGGAACAATCATCCGCAACCTACAACTACCTCTCACCCTCAGGCTATTATGAAAACTTCTAGGAACACACGCTGATTTAACCATCGACTATTTCAAACAAAGATAAATTCAAATCCAACTAAGCGGTACGGGTAGTTATGGAGAATTATCTATAAATTATCGATACGAACCGAAACTGCGGTATCGAAACACACTACATGTAAAATCGATCTGTTCGATGGATGACTGGAGTTTGTCATCTTGCACTTTTAGTCCGAAATTACGCGTGGGATTTTAGAAAAATAGAGAGATTTAATACGTTGAGTGTGAGGGCGGGAAAAGTAGTGTAATATCGGGAGTCTCCCGCCTAAATCTTGAGAGACTTAATAACACTGGGCTGATTACCAAGATGTCCCAAGCTCCTAAAATGAATTAACAAAACATTCTTCGTGGCAGTGAGAAACCTCGAACGCTGGGTTACAATTTTATACCTTCGAAATTTAATGGTTTTCAGTCAGTCAACACGATTGTACGCAAATGTAAGGGAACGATGTAAGGGATTGAAAATTGGCTTCCGACAGGATAACGTTGTACCTTTTTGCGGACGTAGGCTAGGCTACACCATATCTGGATCTGAGTCTGACCACCTCCTGGTGTAGCGGCTGGCGTTCTTAGCTATCGCCACGGCACGAGTTTGATTCCCGGCTCTGCCAAGAAATTTTAATTCTGGTGTGAGGACTGAAACGAGGCACACTCAACCTCGTGAGGCAAAACTGAGAAGAGGAGGGTTCAATTCCAACCTCAGCTATCGGTGGTTTTTGGTGGTTTCTCCACGTCTACTCCAGGCAAATACTAGTATTGTTCCTCACTTAAGGCCACGGCCGCCTCCTTCCCAATCCTACCCCCAATTTACAAATTCACACACTAATGCAGGCAACACAATAACACTAGTTATCACACACCCAAATACACGGGGCTATATGGCCGCAATGTCACAGCCCTTAAAATAAGCAACAACGATCTGAGTCTGTTCTACAAGACTTGAACAATATAAATGGCTTCACAGATAAACCGAAGGGGCGTGGTGGCGCAGCGGTCAAGCTGTTGGCCTCTTACCAAGGTGGACTGGGTTCGATTCCCGGTCAATGCAAGTGAGATTTTCGAAGTGGAACGCCATGTCCTGTGGTTCGGATTCCACGTAAAATGGAGGTCCCGTGTCTCATAATCACAAGATTCACGGTCACGTAAATCTACATTCCTTCCTTCAGATAACCCGATAACCTAGAAAAGTAATCAAGCATGGTAAGTCATGCTTCATGATTTCGGATATCCAAGTTTGGAATCCCGGCGCTGACAGCGGCCATTCTGAACAGGGGTTGTCCCCGGGTATTTTCGAGGGTGGTCTGTACCAGTACCAGTAGGCTACACATTCAACTTCTTTACTCCACCGGAATTTAACATTTTAGTGGAGTGATTCATCTGATAAATGAATAATAATGTTACTGTTTTTACGTCCCGTTTAACTACTCTGGCTTTTTAAGACTCCGCGGTGCCGGAATTTTGCCCCGAAGGGGATCGTTAACGTGCCAGTAAATCTACTGCTCTCTCGCATTTGCGCATTCTCAAATGTCAGCTGACTGCTCTAGGATACGAACCTGCAACCTTGGGCCCAGCAAGTGAGAACGTTACTGCTGAGCCACGCAGAAGGCATCTGATAAATGACAGCAGTTGAAGCAATAACTTTCAAATATTTACAGCCACCACGAGGGAGCTGACTCTCGTATGACTAACGAGCTGTTATTTATAGTTGGCACTCTTGTTTTAAATTCGGATTGTTTATTAACTGAAAATATAGATCAGATTAAAGTTTTGTATTGGGTTGTTAAATACTGAGGCAGTTGGTAGTTCCAATGAGTTTGAAAATATGGACTGTCATTTGTAGCTCTTCAGTCGGTCAACACGAATATGCCCAATGAATGGGCGGGGTACAAAGTATAAATATAAAAATACTCTCCTCGAAAAATTACATGTAGCCTATTAGTTAATTATTACTATTAATGGGGTAATGGTTTCAATGGAATGGTTTCCCACTTCTATTCCAGTCAAGTGCCGAATTGGTTTCTAAATTAAGGCCACGGCACCCTCTTCCTTCCCAATCCTCACAAATATAAGCACAATTATAGACACCACAACAACACAGGTTCAAAAAGATAATATATAATTATTTACTGTATATATATATACACACCCAAGTACACGGGGCCAAATTATCACTATGCCCAAGCCCCTCAAATGAAACAACAACAGATATCACAGAAGGTGGCCCTGATTAATAATAATAATAATAATACTTTAAGTACTTGGGTGAAATCATCGAGCCCACAAGTGTGGAAAGTGTAGCACAAATACACATGAAATCAAAATGCGGAAAGCATATGAAACAAGAAGTTCCGTGAAGAACTATACAGCCTACTTTTCATGCCAATGATTATCTACAGTATATGAACCTATCTAGAATAATGACGAAATTAAGTTGGTAATATCGAAATAACTAATTAGTTCCAAATATACCTGGTATAATGTAGCCTAATAGAGCACTACAGTTGGCAGCCCTGGTGACTGGATATATTCTTAGTTCCACCTCGTAAGGTACAGAATACAAAATTTGGTTGAAGTCCAAAGGACGTTGCATGCAGTTAGACACAGGATCTATCAGCACGCGTAAAAGCATGTTGCCAACAATACCATGCGTGTGCTGGTCAGAAATAATCTGAATTATTATGATATCTTGTTGTGCCAATTTTGGATGAAATCCATTTGTTAGTATAGAAGTTACATGTATTTTAAAATTGGACATATCAGCAGGCATAGAATCATGTTGGCAGCACTGCCTTGTATTAATTACTTCAAATTAATCTAGAATGTCAGGTGCTCTACGTGTGCAAAGTATAGAGTTGTTGGCTTGCATACTTTCTGATATATTGATATTAGGGTAAAAAGAATATAGACAGCATTTATTAACAGTTGGCAGCCCTGATTGCTCTTAACAATACTTATAGCCATGTCTGTTATGGTACACATAGCACATACGAAATTTGGTTGAAATCCAACTGATAGTATAGAAGTTACATGTATTTAAAAATTGGTACTATCAGCAGGCTTAAAATCATGTTGGTAGAACTGACGTATATAAGTTACTCCAAATTAATCTAAAATGTCAGAATATACGTGTGCATAGTTTAAAGCTGTTGGCTTGCATAATTTCTGATATATTGGTATTTGGATTAAAAAAAGAGAGAGAGCAATTATTAACAGTTGGCAGCCCTGGTGGCTCTTAAGAATACGCTCAGTCATATCTGTTTATGTACAGATATTACATACAAAATTTGGTTGAAATCCAATTGATAGTGTAGAAGTTATATGCATTTAAACATTGGACCTATCAGAAGGCTTAAAATTATTTTGGCAACACTGTCATGGTTGGCCTCCTGGAAATTAAACTGAAATAGTATTATCTACATGTGTGCCAATTTTGGAATAGCTCCCATGTATACCTTGCAAGATATCCAACATGGAGCTCAAATTTCTAGTGCGTTTTTTCAGCAGTTGGTAGCACTGACATAATTTTCAAATATGGACGTGAGCTATTCCGGTGCACATCTGTACTCATACTAAATTTGGTTTTGATTGCTGCAGCCGTTTAGGAGTTGATAGGGGGTCACACACACACAGCCAGACAGACAGACAGAAGGACAGACAGACAGACACACATTTTCCCGGATCGATCTCATAAGTCTACTTTTTCCTCATTTTTGCAAAATGTGAAAAGTAGGCTAAAAATCGCGAACATCCACAACAAGGGTTGCATGAGCAACAACACAAAAATTCGACACTACAAGACTGTCATCAAGCCCGAGATCTTAAACCTCAACTACAGAGGTAATCGCGAGAACATCAATAAGGCGGAGAGAAACATCATCCTGAAAATCTTGGGTTCGAAACTCACAGATGAAGGATGTTGTCTACAATCACACACAATCACAGAGATATACTCCAACATCGAGACAGATTTCCGCAAACGACGACTGGGATTTTACGGCCACATCATGAGACGGAATGACGACCGATTAACAAAGAGAATTCTGACATACTTAAGGAAATTTAAAGTAACAACAGTCCGGGTTGCACTGCCCAAATAGATCTCAGGAGTGCCAATATCACACCAACAGACATCGAGGATCGAATGACATTCAGACATAAGGTAGGTACACAGTTGGAAAGTTACACCTGATGATCGACGAAGGAGATCGGAGAAAGGATGGACGGAATAACGTCGAGTTCCACATAGCGAATCGATGAAGGGGGTTTATTAGAACAAGATAAATAAGAGCATCAGATCATTTTATGTGATCCTACGGGTCTAAATGACTTAAATAAATAATAGCCTAGTAATGTTATCGGTTTTACGTCAATTTCAACTACCCAGATAAACATAGTAGCATTACTATAAAAGTTCCTTCGCTACACTGAGAAATATCGAATCATAGATAATTATGTTTTATAGGCTTAGATGATGAACATTTGTTACCTAGGTGCAAAATTAATCTCGGGATTTTCCGCCAACACAAAGTTCCTCATTTCTCTACTAGAAAGCGGTGTAGCTTCAAGGAGCTTAGATATCTAACCTCCTTGTAAATTCGACACGCAAGCTACTCTCTGGGTGTCAATTAACAAAGCTTTCACCCGGCACCCGAGGCCATACGATATTATTATTATTATTATCATTATTGTTACCTTGGTAACCATATGAGACTCAGATGACGAACACTTGTTGCCATGGTAACCACCGTGTTTGACATTGTCCATGCTAATCACAGATAGTCTAAAATATAATATCTATTTATGTTAAAAGAAACGCCTAAAATATATCCAGGTTATGATAACTTATGATTGGTACTATTATAGAAGATGAAGGTAGAATGATTACATAGTATCTTAGCAATAATGGGTTAAATGACATGCACCATGCGGGCCAATAAAACAAGGTTATAATGCCAAGAATTTAGCAAATGACGACTAGGTCAGTGCCATCTGTACTCACCTGTAAAAAATGCTGGACACTCTCCAGTAACATACCATACATGTTGATCAACGAACAAGAGCCGAGATTTCACTATTGAGTCACACGCATATTTTATCTCGCACGTGTGGCGAGGCGGCTTGGGAACTTTCGGCTAAATCGCACTACTGTATTCTGGACTTGTTGTTCACATTATCAACTTCCTCTACACTGGCTCCCACCAACCGACCAAACGACCAAATGAACTTAATCAAGAGTGGTCTATTTCCAGTCAGGAAGCTGTCGAGTAATATTTTTCAACTGCGTGTCTTACACAATACCTGAAGGTTAAAATAACTCAGACGAGAGTAAATTTACTGGGCTGAAAATACAGAAACATAGATGTAAATACTGGGGAAGACGTGGGTGGGTGGTGTGGGCGGCTTCGGTGGCTTAGTTGGTACCATGCTGAACTTCTATACCCAAGGTCGGGGGTTCAAACCTGGCCGAGCGTTAAAAATCCCTCAGTATGCCTTCCTTCGGAGGGGAAGTAAAGCCGGCAGTCCCATGTTATAGATGTATGGCATGAAAAGGAACCTTCCAAAATTTGTAGGTTAGAATTGATAACGCTCTATTAGTTCCAACGTTTTCCGCCAGGTGCTGACTGCGATGCCATCTAGTAGCCAAGTCCGCAAGCTAGGTGTCGTGGACGGTTGCATTTGGTAGCAAAGTAGGAACTACTTGAAATTATTGTCAGCAGTCCTTACTTGAATTAAAAAACAGATAACACACACGAATACATCCATCACTTAACACGGGGCTACATGACCGCGTTGTCGCAGCCCCTAAACTAAGGAACCAACGTGGGTGGGTGGAGGGAAAACACAGTCTCGACCCACAACATGTTAAAAGTAAGTCTATAACCCTTCCAGGGTTTCATAACTTGCGAGATGATGCCGGCACCCACGGGATCTGTAGCTTAGTCTGACATTGCTCCCACTTGCACCAGGTTCCTCAAATACTATTTTCTGACCGTTCTACTTAGAAGGTTTAAAGATTCGGTTCAAATCTCGGCACTGTCATTGACCATACGTGTGTGTATTATTACGTGCTTTAGGTAAATGTCAGTAATCTTCATCATTTTAGGTCCCAGAGTAGGTCTACCAATCCTAAACCTAGATATAAATAATTACAGTCACAAACACTGCTGCAATCACTACAAAATTATTATTTATTTATTATTATTATTTATCGCATGTCTTTTAGTGCCGGGAGTGTACGAGGACATGTTCGGCTCACCAGAGGCTGTAGCTGCTTCTAGCGGACACCCATAGGGTGAGCTACAAGTTCCGTTCGATTTCAAGTAGTTCCAACTTTCGCTACCAGATGTCAATGATACCTAATTGTGAATGTTTGAACTTTGATAGAGCATTCCAACGAAATCTAACCTAGAAATTTAGCTTCACACAGGTTTAGTCTGTGGAAATCTTTTACATGCCATAAATCTATGACATGGGACCGCCGGCTTTACTTCCCCTCCGAAGGAAGGCATACAGTAGGATTTTAACGCTCTTAAAAAACCGACGACTTCGGTCGGGTTTGAACCCGCTATCTTGGGCACAGCAGTTCAGCATGCTACCAACTACGCCAACGAAGCTGTTACTACAAAATAAAAGACCGGCTGCTTGGCTTAATCTGTAAGGCTGTCCTGTTTTACCAAAGGGTGTAGGATTGAATTCCGGCAGAAGTTGGCAGTTGAGAGTACTTAAACGATGATGATGATAATGATAATGATGATGACGATGATGATGATTATGTAGGTAGATGATTGTTGTTTTAAGGGGCCTAACATCTAAACGCGGGAGACCACTGGTACATTAAAATTCCCCTTCAAAATTAAATTCCAGCACTTCGGTGATGTTAAACCCACAACAGTATTATTGTCACGACAATAGGACAGATTATATCAGACAATATAAACACATGGAGCTGGTGACAAAACTGCCGTAGTAACTTACGTAGTGAAAACTCCATCAGCTCTTATTCCCTTTCCACCCCGACCCTATTAGAACATTCGAACGTCCTCGCCTTTCATGGCCGTTCAATTTCTTCACACTAGAGATGGCCATTCGGCGCCAAAGTTCACGTGAACGGAGTGTGTTGCTAGCGTGCGAGGTAGACTTGCTCTTTTCTGTTTTTCCTTTAGGCACGTCGAATCCAGCTTGCCACTGCATATCATTTGAACTCGTCCGAGCTGCTTATTCCTGACCGCTGCGAATGTAGAAAGGGGAGTGTGCGGCTATCAGGAAGATCATTGCACACGAGCAAGGTTTCTTCGACCATATTTTTAAGCGATGGTCGTATTCTTCGAGAAATCGGAGCCGTTTCTTCTTGCTTCTTCAGTAATGGAAATATGAACTACTTCACAAGTCCACTTAGAATCCCAAAGCTCATAAGTGTGATCCCCAGTACTGCCAAAAACATTTAATTGTTATCTGGGGGCGTGGAATGGGGTTCACTCAGTAACTGTGAAAAGGTGGGTGTTTAAATTCCCCCTGGGTCATCCTAGATGGGAATTCCGTGGTTTTCCACAGGATGGTTCTTTACTTTGTTGTTGTTGTTGTTGTTGTTGATTTAACGACATCGTGGTCATGACTGTGGGCCCTTGTATTTGGGTATGTGTGGAATGTATAACCTGTCTTATATTGTGATGGCTGTATTAGTGAGTGTATTTCTAATTGAGATGAGGATTGGGATAGAAGACGGTCGTGGCAGTAAGCCCGGCATTTGCCTGGAGTAGAAGTGGGAAACTATGAAAAAGCACTTCCAATATGCCTGAGATGTGAATCGAACCCTCCGCTTCTCAGTTTTAACTCACGAGGCAAGGTGTCGCCCCGGGTCTGGCAAGGAAATTTAATTCTGGAAAATTATTGACGTGATGGGGATAAGACGAGTTACGTTTTATGGGCACGTGGCCCGAATGACGTCAACATGATAAACTTATCGCATTTTCACTTTTCTCCAAGAGAAAAAGACAAAGGAGCCTGGTTCAGGGAAATACAAAAATACTGTATCTGCACGAGATTGGGTTCTCATGTGAAGATATCCAGGAACGTAACCGGCTTAAGAGAAAACTCTTTGAGCATCGGAGTTTCCAACCTAAGCCGACGCTGAAAACTGGAAAGGCGTCGACAAACGAGAGAAAAGAACAACACCGTCTACAAAAGCTAAAAGGAAACAGTTGAAATAACGTGGTCCTTAGTTGGCCGAAACGAAACAAGAATAATAGTATTTTAATATATCAACCCATTAGCAAGAATATTTTTACAAATAATTACGCACTGATTACTGTAACGATAAATTTTGTTTAATCTACACTAATATGATATACGGTAAATTAATTTGTCAATTACTTCAACACTGTTAACAGAAAAGTGAAAACGATCACACGATAAGTGGTGTTGTCAGCGGAGATATGTGGTACTAACCGTTTGAAAACAAAAACAAAACACACAAAGAAAATAAATCGGTCACGAATACGCAGAGGGCTGTGATGAGACGCGACAACGACGGGTAGCGGTCGCGGACGCGAGCGTTGAGGTTGTACTGGGGTGTTGGGCATCTGCCTCACTCAACTTGGTGCGTCTTGCGCTCCCAGAATGCCGCGCGTGCGTGTGTATGTGCCTGCGTGGATGGGATACATAAAGAGTATGGGGGTGGGATCATCTTCCCAGCACGGAGAGATAGCACATCGAATGCGACAGATGTGTTATGGCTAGGCAGATAAACTAGAGTTTCATGATACCTCTTTATGTGAAACAGCAAAATGCTTTCCAGTCTAAATTAACATTACCAGTACTTTCCTTTCAGTCCTGTGCAGAATGGTGTCCGTCTCGTGGCGTAGTGGGTTTGATTCCCACCTCAGACATCCTGGAAGAGGTTTTCCGTGGTTTTCCACTTCTATTTCAGGTAAATCCCGGAATGGTTCCTAACTTAAGGCCATGGCTTCCTCCTTCCCAATCCTCATCTGAATTGTAAATTCACACACTACTACTGACACCGCAATAACGCAAGATTAACAGACAAACTCTACACATAGTCTACCCAAATACACGGGGCTAAATGGCCACGATGTCAAAGCTCCAAAAATGAAACAACGTGTGAGCAGTAGGGCTATAAATAATTCAAACAAAATGTATCCACTTTGAGATTTTAATTTAAATCAATATCCATGAATCAAATTGAAGTTCAGTAATTAATTATTGAATCAGAGTAGATTAATTCGAAGGTAGGATTCACTCACTTCAAAAACATAACGGCTTACGAAAGTTCTAGATATTAAGTATAATAATATCTTAATAATAATAATGATAATAATAATAATAATAATAATAATAATGCCGCGCGTGCGTGTGTATGTGCCTGCGTGGATGGGAACCTCAAGTTCATTGTAAAAGATCCCGCTGTACCAGATGATAAGTGCCGCTACGGATGTCAACAGTCAGAAACAATATAGCATATTACATCTGCATGTAGATATTTCCTGGCAACAGAGCACAAACAAAGGCATGATGCAGTTGCTAAAATCTTGCATCAGGAGTTGGCTGATAAGTTTCAGCTTTTGAAAGGAAAGAAAGTTCCGTACCACCAATATCAGCCAGAGTGTGTTCTTGAAAACAATGAATACAAGCTGTATTGGGACCGAACTATTTTGACTGATCATTCGGTATCACACAACAGGCCGGATCTGGTGGTTGTAAACAAGAAAACCAAGCAAACTACATTGATTGATGTTGCGATTTCTAACAACAAGAATCTTCAGTCAAAACACATTGAAAAGATCAGCAAATACAGCGAGTTGGTCAAGCCTATCAAAAGACAATGGCATGTAGAGCGAGTGAAGACCATACCTATCATTGTCTCGAGTACGGGCGTGATCCCAAGTACCTTGCTCCAAGGCCTTAAATAACTGGATCTGGATACTCGGCTGTACAAACCAATGCAGAAGGCAGTAGTTCCATCAACAACCAGAATCGTTCGGAAGTTCATGGGTAGCGAAATTCTAGCTTAGCAGTTGCTGTTTCCGTAGCTATACTTTGGTTCACTGAAGCCCGTATAGTTACGTTGTAATATACCAGAAATGTGTTATATGTACTGTATAAACCGATAATAATAATAATAATAATAATAATGATATGGGTTTCGCGTCCCTTTTAACTACTGTAGCTGTAGAGACATATGGGGCCATAATTTCGCCCTTAGGGGGATCTTTAACGTGCCGTTGCGTCGAGATTCAATCACGCAACCTTGGGCTCAGCAGGCGGGAACCATAACGCTGTGCCATGCAGCCATGAAAGTTCACGTTTCGTGTAGACAGGGTTGTCAGGCGTCCCAGTCCTGTATTTATGTAACAAGTTCAGCGACTCTCCTCATTTCTTTTACGAAACGTTAATTGTCACGAAGACCACCTCGTGGTGTAGCGGCTAGCATACTTGGCTGTCACTCTGGATGTCCGGGTTTGATTCCCGGCTCTGCCAAAAAAGAACATTCTGTTCTGAGCTGGTATACACAACTTCGTGAGGCAAACCAACTGAGAAGTGACCGGTTCGATTACCACCTTGACTATCCTATATGTGGTTTTCCGTGCTTTCCCATTTCTACTCCGGGCAAATGCCGGGATGGTTCCTAACTTTAAACCACGGCTGCCTCCCTCCCAATCCTCGCCTCAATTACAGAAATACGTAGACCTGCATATTAATAAGAATGGAAAATGTTTCCATTCTTCTTCTTATTATTATTATTAATATTATTTTGTATCTGTAATGTAAATAATAATTATTGTCTAATATATCTATGAAGACATTTTTGCATTTAAATTTATGCCTACCCTTAAAGCGCGGAGAATTATCTTTCCTTTATGCAATTACTTCATGTAGAGATATGTTTTAACTTCAACACATTGTAGACCTACTTGACTGTGAGTGAAATTTGTCTAACAACCAGCGTGGTATCAGTAAGCGCGAGTAGGCCTATATCTGTAATAATATTTTTGAGTACCATAGTTTAGGGAAGGGTACCCCCAGTACTTGCGATATGGCACCAGCATGACATTTCTCTGAAGGTAGTATTGAAAATATCATACTCAGGATAGCCGCTGTCAGTACCGACAAACGGTTGCCGAATATACAGTAGGCCTACAGCTACCCAATCTTCAATATGGAGCATAAATTAAGTCACTCAGCTACCCAGGTGAGTTTAGCAATCAATCTTCCTTACAATATATATCACGTATATGAGCAGCAGTCCCGCCCCTTAAAACAACAATAACTAACTAAGATCATCACGTATGGATTTACGCCGGTATTAGTGACAAAATTACGGATCTATGATGTTCAGATCTTCCAGATCTTTGATAGGTGCTTGAAATAGAAAAATGCTACGGCCTATGCATGCAGCCATATGACTTAAAACATATTTACATTTGAATACTGCTTTCCAGAGTTGTCAGGTTAAGACATAGGCCAGCTAAACTTCAGGGGCCGATAGCCTAGATGTTAGGCCCCTTAAAACAACAATTATCATCATCATCATAAACTTGCAAGTTATGATTTTTATGGTAGTCTACGTTATGGTAACTGATGAATCTGATGATCGGATATCTTTTTGAAGTTGTTGAAGTGCCTCTTTCAAATTGCTGGTTGTTTGAATAATTTATCAAATTGAGCATAATCTTTATTCTGTGACGCTACTCCACTCATATGTTTATGTTGCGCATCCAAAATTGTCTAATAATAATAATAATAATAATAATAATAGGCCTGATAACACTGTTATTGGTTTTACTTCCCTTTTAACTACTGCAGTTTTAGAGACGCATTTGCGCACCCTCTGATGCCAGCTGACTGCGCCAGGATTCTATCCTGCAAACTCGGGAACAGCAAGCGAGAAAGTTAACACTGAGCCAAGCAGCCAGCCCCAAAATGGTCTGCCTCTTAAGAAGTAACCTAGCCATTGGAATCTTATACGACATTACGAAGTCTATCCCCATTGTATCCACCATTCTGTCACGAGTGACCTGCTCGTGATTGATGTATCAGGGTTGGCTAATTACGTACAGTTTACGCCACGGATTTTGGCCGGTCAGTGCCGGTTTCACACTCGTACATAGAACAGTCTGCAGGCCTCACGCAAGTGCAATTTGATGCATGAGTTTTCAGTTGCGTAGAAAGCAACTCGTGTATCATTTGCACTTGCCTGAGGTTCGCCACCTGTCCTCTGCACGACTGCGCAATCGGAACTCACCGGCCAAAATCCGTGGCGTAAGCTGTACGGTAACCTATGGTGGAATTCCAGGCAAATGCCGGGACGATACCTTCTCATGTAATAAGCCACGTCCACTTCCTTCCATCTCCTTGCCCATTGTCATTTGTTTCATTTCTCATCAACTCCCCTCATGAGGTTCGCATCAGGAAGGGCTACCGGCTGCCACATAGAACTTCATCGTACCTCATACAATGACAAATATATACAAGTTCATTGGATTTTTGTGTTAGTAGCAATACCGTCCTGTGAGGCAAGTGTTAAAAGGAAAGACTATGAGCATGGGCGCCCGTAGGGGGCCGAGGGGTGTCAGGGGAGTATGCCCCCTCCCCCCTGGAATCTTAAGAAGTAAAACGATATGAAAATCAGACTGAGAACAAAAGTATTTTGCAAAAGTGCTTACAGTATTCTAATTAATTTTGAGCTAACCTTCCGTCGAGCGCAACATTAAATATGGCGGCAGTGGGCGCATTAAGCCTCTCTGGCATACCTCAGAAATCTGAATTTTAAAAAATTACAATATTTGCTGAAGAACAGTTTTGCTACAAAAGTGAATAAGTTACAATCATTCGTTCTCTACATATTAAGTTATTGTGCACTATCAGGCGCAATCTGCCTGGCAGATCACTTTTGCATCAACAGCAAATGTGTAGGAGGGTCTTTGAAAATCTGGCCGAAATGGACTTCAATGTCATGTGGAAAGAGGTAACTACTGAAAGGTGGAAGTAGCTTCGCCCCCACGAATGACGAATATGAAATAATAATTAACTCGTGTGCCTGCCAGATCAGTTGCACCCACCTGAAGGTTAAACTCATCCTTCATATCTCAGTTATGCAATGGTGCTGGTGTGCTTTCGCTTTATATTAGACGAGTAATATTACAAAGGAATATTGTAATTTATATGCACGTACATTTCGTTCGTGTTTATTGTGTTTACTATGAACGGCCGTCTAGACTGTGTCTGTGTGCTTATAGTATTATTTATTTATTTATTTATTAATTTCGTGTGCATGGTCTACGAATGGATTTATATTCATTTAAAGGTAGGTAATGTAATCTTATCTTATTATATATAATCCAAAAACGAGGTACTGACTCATTAATCATCGCATCTTTGTCGCCACAAAGGCTATGAAACTGAAATTTTGCATGTTGATTACCGGTACTCTCAAATTGTGGGTGTTCACTAAGAAATGTTCTTAGAATATTCAAGCTTTAAGTGGGTCTTTCGGCCATTTGGCTGTCATGCAGAAATAGAAGTTGTACAAAGACTGGACAAAGCACATTTAACGCCCCTCGGCTTGGCACGTGGAACAATACTTGGAAAGTCCCTGAGGGACCTGAAACCACATTTTAAGGCCCGTAAACCAGCTCATTTCGAGACAAGTCTATTTGCAAATCATTATCTTCGCTCTGGCGAACAGATTAACAAATGGCCAAACGAAACCATGGCAATAGTAGATCAACTTTCCATTTCTCTCTGTAAAAGGACGAGAATCGTCTGCTGACAACCTCCTATTATTATGTTGCTCCAGCTAACCGATTACCAACACCTGTGGGTTTTCTATTCGCCTAGTGTCGGACAAATCCAGTTCGACTCGTTGATTGATTCTTTTGCTACGTTTTTCTTCTTTTTCTCGGCTCGGATAAGTGCAATTCGTGTTTTGCGCATGTTAGCGATCGTCTTTCAAGATGGTTAGTAGTAGTAAATTAGCAAGTGCTAAAATAAGAAATTGTGTTCTTTAAGCATATTTTGTAAGTTCTAGGTTTAAAGTGGCTATTCTAGATGATGCCGTACACAACATTAAACAACTTTTACAGTAGGCCTAACTACCTACCGTAGTTAGATACAGTATCAACTCAACACCCGACACTGGATCCTTGTTAGACACCCAATGTAGGCTACACAACATGACCCGATAGCAGAAAGTCTCCATGATCTTCAAATCTAAAAGTTGTCTCAGAAATGAGTTATGTCAGCACACTGTTGGACACCGCGGACTACTACTCAACTCCTTCATTTACAACTGCCTCGTTGCTTAGTGGCTAACATTCCCGGCTCTGGAAAGAAATTTAATTCTGGTCTGAGGGCGGGAACGGGTTACACTCAGCCTCGTTAGGTAAAACTGAGAAGAGGCTGGTTTAATTCCCACCTCAGCCATCCTGGAAGTGGTTTTGCGTAGTTCCCCACTTCTACTTCAGGCAAATGCCGGGATGGTTCCTAACTTAAAGCCACGGTCCCTTCCTCCCAAACCGTGTATGAATTACAAATACGCACACTATTACAGCCATCACAATAACACAGGCTTCCGGTATCCGACAAATTCCACACACAACTAAGTACACGGGGATATATGACCACGATGTCTTAAAGCTCCTAAAGAATCAACAACAAAAACAAATACAGTAACTCATTAACAATGGTAAACTGACTTCGTTAAATAGTGGTACGGATTCAGAATAAAAGGGGACTGGATCTGGCGCTAAGATGAATACCGTATAGATAACAAGTAGTTCCGTGAAGAACTATACAGCCTATTGTCATATATCCTACTCATGTTCATTGCCTCTATCAACATACAAAATTTCAGTTTGATTGTTGTGAAAGATTCGTAGATATTGAGAACCGTCTAAATATTTCAGATGGTCGCCAGGTAGGATTATTATTTAGGTACTATTACATGAACATTATTGTGTACTTGTGGTATTCAGACTTCAATCGCATGATTAGGACACAAGAAGTAAACACGAGATTTTATAATTTCGCACAGCTGCCATCTTGTGGTTCTAAAAACAATTTAAATAAATTAGATGCCAGTGGATTAACAATTGTATAAGCATTTACAGCACCAAGTTTCACTGTAATCGGATGGTTAAATCGCGAGAAACGTCAATTTAAATATATATAATTCGCGTCACAGCCAAATTGGATTTGTGCCCACCAGGTAATTGAAAGACCTATAGGTGAACGTATGTCCACAGGCTCTATGAACATAAAAAAAATCAGTTTGATTGCTGTTAAAGATTCGTAGATATTGAGAACCGTCTAAATATTTCGGATGCTCGCCATTTTGGATTGTTATAAGTATAGGCCATAGAGTTACGTACTGCCCCCGTAATTGAATTATGTAGAGACCACGGTGGCTATATTTGAAATTATGATTAGAGTTATGGCTGTCATAGTTATGACGTGGGTAGTCATGACGTAAGCACGGATGACGTAAATGTTATGCCAGCAAGCTACTTGAGCTGAGATTCTCAGTGACGTCAGCATTTTAGTCCAGAATGTTCCAAGATGTACGACGCAGTCGCAGGAAACGAGGAATTCTGCTGAGGAAGAAACTATGCTATTGGAGGAGAGGCATGAACCAATGAACGATAGTTTAAAGGAAGACGGAGATTGCTGAAACTATGGTATTTTATGACTTTTTGAATGCAGAATTGTGGAAATACATTTGCAGTAAAAGCATTGATTTGGAATTTTGATGAAATTTATTTTCAGTTTTTGAATTTTGAAAATCCGTCATGTATTAACGAAGTTGGAAGTTCTAGCGATGACGTAGTATCACGCTTTGGAAGGGATGGTAACGCCCCTCGAGAAGGTAATAAAAGGGCTTGCGCAGCAGAGAGGAGCCTCTTCTCTTCTCTTCTCTTTCGTTCGCTGATCATTGTGAGATCTAATGCTCAGATCATCGAAGTATTTGTGAAAGTCAGTTTATTATACATTCAATATAGTGAGACATCAAAGTGAACAGCAAGTGAAAAGAATCGTATTTATAACGCGTGGCGAGGCCACTTTGTTAACGAGAACCAGGTCAAACTAGGTGAAGTTGAAACAGACCTTAGAAAGCTTCTATAAGTTTAACTTCAAACAGTTAGCGGTCTACGATAACATAATTGTATTGTGCAGTATTACATGCAATTATAAAGAAAAGCTGAACAATTTCGACCGAGTACTTCAAAAGATATTAGCTGTTTTATACCACTGGCAAAAGTGATTATCTCGCCACTAGAGAAACACTTTTGTATAAGCCAGAAACAACGCAAGGCTAACGCTGTGAGTGGAGTAGAAAGACTTCAGATTGCTTGCTTACAGAACGATACAGTATAATGGAGCATTTGAATACGGCAATTTGTTCTTCTGACACGACAACTGAAGTGCAAATGGAGGGCTAAGAAGGCTTATTGCAATTGGGACATACTTCAATGGAGTAAGATAGCGACATGGAACTTCGCTAATTGCTTTTCCACACAAGCGAACATGCGGTGAATACCATCTACACCCATGTTTCGTAAGTAAAGGCTGAATACCATCGAACAGCCATAGAAACAATTTCATACTCTGAATATGAATAATTTCTTCGGAAATTTCTACAAAACGTCATGATGATTGTCTACTGGAACTTCAGGGAATTTTTCAAGAGAGGTCAGGGTAGTCCCGACTCACAAAGAAGATTATTGCCGGAAGGATGTCTATTCGTATTCGAGGAGCAGAGCGATTCACGGAGAAGGAAGCAGTTCGATTCTCCGATGGTGCTATTTCCTATTTCGAGGATGGAGCTCAGCTTTAACGTGGTGAAATGGATCCATCTGCAGTCTTCTTTGGGGAATTTTCCTCTGGAACGTCAATCGGCAGATAAGGTAGTCGTGAACGTTTATTGTATTTGAGTAACCTAGTAATGTTTGAGCAACCATTTTTCCCATATTTTTATCCTCATGTATTTTGCTTTATTTTCTTGTTGAGATTCTTATTCTCAGTACACCTTGTTGAGTTTTGCATTTTTCGACGATTTATTAAGACATTGTTATGTCATGGGCATAGTTAACGATTTTGAATCAGTTGAGACTGATATTTGGATTTTTCAGTAATTATTATTTTTGTAGTCACGATTTGACTGTAAGTTAATGTTTTTATGGCAGATTTAAATTCAGACAGCGTGTCACTTTATTAAAGTAATTCAACCCCAGTTTAATTACTTTGAACAATTTTCTGTCATCATCAAGAAGGAAAAACATTTAAATGATTTTAGAGCGTTAAAATTTCTTACGTTATCGACGATCTTGGAAATACTAGTCGTTATTTGTATTGATTGCAACACAGACATTTATCGTCAGTTATGAATGAACATTGCATCATAGACAATTTTGTGAAAGAGTAATGTTAATAATGAATTATTGAATGCATTAAAGTCAAGTACTTTTGTTAGGAGTTTTTCTCAATTAGAGAATTATATAACGATGTTTGCATTCCCCAGTCTAATTGGAGTCTATTCGACTACTTTGCAGTTTAGTCGCACTTTATTTGAAGATAGTATTTTCATACTACAATTTCTTTTAAGATGTTAGTCTTAAATTTTGATAGACCAGATAGGCGTATATAAGCGTATTCACTATTAAATTTGTTTGTGATTGGCAAGTTTTGACTTCATTTCAGTTCATGAATGAAATCTACGAAGGTTAAATAGAAAAACAGTTTTGAAACAATTTATGATTATAAAATTTTTAAGTGGAACTATGAATGTATAATCGCTAGTGCAGCGCGTGTTGAAAGTCGCTGAGATATAATGCCCTTGAATATGAAGGAAGTTCCCACAGGAATAAATGTTAAAGAATTATTTGTGGAAGTTTTGTAAGTGATGTGAAAGTTTTAAATGCCATATAGATTAATATACACACATCAAAAAAAGTTTTGCATCACCTCGGTTCCAAGAGTTCCGGAACCTTTAAATACAAAGGGAATAGAGATCAACACAAACAACATTTCAGCTCGTTTTATTGCTCATGAGACCCACACATTGCATGTTGTACCATCATACAGCTAGACTTTCAGCATTTGTGGTCCAGATTGCAGTACACACCACTACCTCTAATACCCAGTAGCACGTCCTCTTGCATTGATGCATGCCTGTATTCGTCGTGGCATACTATCCACAAGTTCATCAAGACACTGTTGGTCCAAATTGTCCCACTCCTCAACGACAATTCGGCGTAAATCTCTCAGAGTGGTTGGTGGGTCAAGACGTCCATATACAGCCCTTTTCAACATATCCCAGGCATGTTCGATAGGGTTCATGTCTGGCGAACATGCTGGCCACTGTAGTCGAGCGATGTCGTTATCTTGAAGGAACGCATTCACAAGATGTGCACGATGAGGTCGAGAATTGTCGTCCATGAAGACAAATGCCTCTCCAATATTCTGCCGATATGGTTGCACTATGGGTCGGAGGATGTCATTCAGGTATCGTAAAGCCGTTTCGGAGCCTTCCATGACCACCAGTGGCGTACGTCGGCCCCACATAATGCCACCCCAAAACATCAGGGAACCACCACCTTGCTGCACTCGCTGGACAGTGTGTCTAAGACGTTCAGCCTGACCAGGGTGCCTCCAAACACGTCTCCGACGATTGTCTGGTTGAAGGCATATGCGACACTCATCGGTGAAGAGAACGTGATGCCAATTCCGTGGGGTCCATTCAGCATGTTGTTGGGCCCATCTGTACCGCGCTGCATGGTGTCGGGGTTGCAAAGCTGGACCTCGCCATGGACGTCGGGAGTGAAGTTGCGCATCATGCAGCCTATTGCGCACAGTTTGAGTTGAAACACGACGTCCTGTGGCTGAACGAAACGCATTATTCAACATGGTGGCATTGCTGTCAGGGTTCCTCCGAGCGGCAATCCGTAAGTAGCGGTCATCCACTACAGTAGTAGCCCTTGGGCGGCCTGAGCGAGGCCTGTCATCGACAGTTCCTGTATCTCTGTACCTCCTCCATGTCCGAACAACATCGCTTTGGTTCACTCTGAGACGCCTGGAAACTTCCCTTGTTGAGAGCCCTTCTTGACACAAAGTAACAATGCGGACGCGATCGAACTGCGGTATTGACCTTCTAGGCATGGTAGAACTACAGACAACATGAGCAGCGTACCTTCGTCCTGGTGGAATGACTGGAACTGATCGGCTGTCGTACCCACTCCGTCTAATAGGCCCTGCTCATGCATGGTTGTTTACATCTTTGAGCAGTTTTAGTGACATCTATGAACAGTCAAAGGGACTGTATCTTGGATACAATATACACAGTCAACGTCTATATGCCGGAGATCTGGGAACCGAGGTGATGCAAAACTTTTTTTGATGTGTGTATGATGATTTTGGGCATATTTTTAATGCAGATTGTGTATTAACTTGTTAGCGAAGGATTTTCCGCTGGAGTAAGATTGTTATAGTTCGTTGAAAATCAATCAAGTGATTTACTGTTATAATTAACACGAGTTTTGAAAGAATTTGAGACAAGATGTTGAATGAAGGTTGCCGTCACAAATCATTATTAAGAACTTTATTAAACCGGATTGTGACATTAACATGTATAACTAACCTTCATTGGTCGATTATATTAAACAGGATTATAAAATTACCAACCGAATGAACATGTGGCTAATGTATTTATTAAATTAATAATTTAAACAATTTAAATATTAATATTGTAAATAATTGTTGTAAATATTTTTGAAAACTAATGTGAAACGAGAGTGATGTTAAAGGCGTGCTTATAATATTTTTATTGTCTTTGACAAATATTATAAACAATTTCGAATTGTTATAAATAATTTTTGTGATTTTGTTATAAACATTTAAGAGCTAATTTAACATTTGGATTGAAGTTAACAAGTTTAAGAAATTTATGTAATGATCCATTAGGATGTGATCAAAGTACTTGAAAGATTTGCGTAAATATAATGTGAGTTGTCTTGTAAGACATTTAAAAGCTTGAGAGTGCAGGCTGGATTCTTACGTAACATAGCGTGTGAGAAGGGAGTGCATTTGACCAGTATGCGTCAGGCTGGAAGGTAGCCCGCAGCTGTGTCAACATATGGTTTTCAGAGAGTGAGGTCGTACACTCCGGCCTTGCGACTATAAATATCATTCTCTTGTTTATTAAAAGGAAACAAATGCTCTATATATGTCACACCCTGACGTCCTTTTCCAATCCAATAGTGTTATGAATATTACGGTATTTGGAACTCTTGGGAGCTAAAATGTTTTATATATCATGTTGTATAATAATTTTGCAAGTCCTACTGGAGGACGTAGTCAGATTGACTTGGGCTACTGATAGCCACGTATATTTTGTTGTGTTAGGAAAATCAGACCCTTTATTAGAAATAAAGCTTTTGTACAGTTCAAAGTTCTCGTCTTCGTTTCTGGTTCATTTTTAAATGTCATGGCGGAGATTATTGTGTGAACAGACTTTTAAGTGATCCTGTTGTCAACTCAAACCCCGAGATAATTAAGAGGTAAGCAACGGTAAGTATAAACCCCCGTCTATTTTGGTGTGTTCCACAATGATTTCCTGTGAATTTCTGTGCTCTTATCTCGATAGTATCTGTCAGTGCCATTTTCATTGATGTAACTGTGCCGGTGCGATTGATAATTGGCAATCCGATTGAGGGGGCGGATATCTGACAGCCTACTATCCAGGTAAACGGGGACAGAATGATTGGCGATCCAAGAGCGTGGGGCTGAGTCAACAGTAAGATTGACCCTAATATGTGGGACGAATTCGACAAAACTGGATTACCAGGTTGAACACTAGAAAGATTGACAAACCTAAAACGTGAGGTTTGATTAGACTCAAATAAAGAGGTTGATTCTTTGTTAGATGTCTAGGCCAATTGTAGTATTTAAGAGTGTGATTATATAGGAATTAAATGTTGTATTGTATTAGGAAAATTACACTCAGAAAAGATCAGATCTTATACAACTTGAGAAAGGTTAAATGGGCAGGAAACTTAGAAAAATCGCCTATAATCTGGAATCTTATTTTATTTGACCGGCTTATGACACTTTAGTCATATTAAAGATAAAATTAATTATTTGGATTGTAAATGTAAATTATTTGTGTTAGGATATTTTAAAATGAGCCAGAGAAATTTGAACATGTGCTTGAGTTTGTTTCAACATGAAGTATCTTCGAATATTAATTATAAGGTAGTTATAAGTTAGATTTAAGACAGAAAATTGATCAAATTTATATATGGTGAAAAGTGTTGCTCAAACGTTGTTATTTTGCTCTTTTGATGTATGTCCCTACAGCAATCCATTTTGAATAATAATATTGTAATGGCAGATGAAAGTTTGAGGTTGATGCTAGAGGAGATGTCTGCTAACTTGAAAGCTAGCATGAATAGTAGCATGAAGCAGATGCTGAATGAAAGCATGAAGGAGAATAATAGTAATATGTCTGCTAATTTGAATAGTAGTATAAAGGAGATGGAAGCTAGGAATACTAGTCGAATGGAGGAGAATATGAAGGTTCTTCATTCTAGTGCTGCCAATTTGGAGGATAATATGTCGCGTTTACAGGTTAATACCCTAGGAATTGAAAATACTGTAAGTGACATCCGCACAAATGTGTCTGATGTTAAAAATGATGTGTCTAAGGTACAGAGAGACCTTACAATGTTAAATTTAGATGTAGCTAATGTCCGAGGGGATATTGCTTGTGCTAGAGCCGAAGTAGTTGTTGTCAAAAACGATGTAGCGACTGTCCAAGACAAGGTCGAGGAAGTCCAGAAAGAAATTCAAAAAGCTAGAACAGATGTATCCAATGTTCAGGTAGACATTAACAACATTCATGCGGATATAACTGAGGTGCAAAGTGATGTAACTAAGATTCAGGTAGAGGTCAACACAGTTTTCGTAGATATCACTAAAGTCCAAACTGATGTCAATAAAGTCAGGGAAGAAATCGAAAACTCAAAAACTCTTTGTACGCGTAATATAACTGCATTAACGACTAGGTTAGTCGATGAATCGGTTAGAACAACAACGTCTTTAGCAGAGTTGAAGTACGACGTAGAGGTCATGAGAACACAGGTATTAGACCACAATAGAGTATTAAAAGAGGACATTGAAGTAGACATAGCCGAGATGTTAACAGCAAACGTAGCGGTATGGAAAGACGAGTGGAATAAGTCAAGTGGGGAACATGTAACCCAAATTCAGGAAAGGATTGAAAGAAAACTTGCCAGTACGCAGATAGAAATTAATAATGAGGTAGTACAGATTAGAAAAGATTTAAGCGTCAGGATAAATTCGCTATCCGAAAAACAAGTTGACGATAGAACACAACTAGATCAGGATATGCAAACTTTAAAATCTACATTAGAGGATCAAATTCATAAAGTTGTCTCGGACGTAAATGAAACGACGAGTAAACTGAAAAATTTGAAGTTAGGAGAGGCTAGTTTAATGGAGAACTACAAGGAAGAGATAGTCAAGAAAGTCTTAACAGAAATCACCGACAAGGATACAGAAGGCTTAGCTTGCGAATTGAACAGGAAGCATACCAGAAGATGTCACCTAGAGCCAGAAGAAAGAGACGTGACTCCTGAAGAACGTGTATCCAGATTCAGAGAGGAGGATGACGAGAGGAATATGGAATCTGAGTGGAATTATCGAGATAGTGGGAAAAACTATCCGGATTCATATCCAAGGAACGTGACGGTCATTAGGAATTTCGAGGACAAACCACAAAAATTCAGTAACACTGATAGTTTGACACCTATAGAGTATGTAAGGAATCTCAAAGATTATTTCATCGAAGCTCACATTCCCAGAGAGAGAGAGATGAAGATAGTAGAGCGATATCTGATTGGAGGACCCCTTGAATGGTTTAGAGCTTTTAGATATACATTCAGCAACTTTGACGAGTTTGCAGAGGCATTAATCAAACGATTTTGGTCCATAGAAGCGCAGAATTCGTTAAGAGCGGAGGTATATTCAAGAAAATACTCAGGTACTCTTCCAACGAGGTACGCTGATTTCTTTACGAGTCAGTTGTCCCGCTTGAGATTCTTGCAACCACCATTGTCCACGGAGCAACTAATAGATGCGATTTCTCGTATGCTGCCAGTTGAGGTGAGGAGACTTATAATTTCGTCCAACATCAGGGATTTATCCAGCATGGATGAATTACTAAGAAGGTTAGACTACACAAGTCCAATGCCTAACGTAGTCCAGAAAGGTCAAAGGCAAGAGTATAAGGAAATCAATACGGTATACATGGATCAAGTCCAACAAACTGACAAGCCAGAGGAGGAGAAAACTGACAATGTAGGTCCTCACAGGAATAATCAGTTTAGAAATTACAGATCACAAGGTTACCGACCATATCAACAGAGAAGAGGTTGGAACTACAACCGAGGAAACTATAATGGAAGAGGCAGATATTATAACAATAATGGGTATAATCGTAACTATAATAGGAATAACCAAAACCAAAATAGAAACCAGAATACTCAAAATCAGGTTATGACACCTGATCAATATCAGCAAAGAGAAAAGGAAAGCCAGCAATACTTAAAAGAATTAAGGGATAAAGAAGCTGACAATCAAAGGAAAAGGCAGGATGTTGTAATCGATCCTGGGCCTTCTACGAGCCAGCAGAACTTAGAGAATAGAAACACTGGTCAGAAGAGAAAGTAGAGAGGAAAGAATACATTAACCACATACAACCCAGAGTAGAAGAAAATTATGATTAAGGAACATAGAGGAAATATCATACTAGAGTAAGCCAGTAATAATTCAATTTCGTGTTCAAGAGAGTTGAGATCCTTGTAACATTGAGTTTAAAAACAATTTGCAACTGTTTTTAAAACGTGGTGGGAGGAGAATGCCCCCGTAATTGAATTATGTAGAGACCACGGTGGCTATATTTGAAATTATGATTAGAGTTATGGCTGTCATAGTTATGACGTGGGTAGTCATGACGTAAGCACGGATGACGTAAATGTTATGCCAGCAAGCTACTTGAGCTGAGATTCTCAGTGACGTCAGCATTTTAGTCCAGAATGTTCCAAGATGTACGACGCAGTCGCAGGAAACGAGGAATTCTGCTGAGGAAGAAACTATGCTATTGGAGGAGAGGCATGAACCAATGAACGATAGTTTAAAGGAAGACGGAGATTGCTGAAACTATGGTATTTTATGACTTTTTGAATGCAGAATTGTGGAAATACATTTGCAGTAAAAGCATTGATTTGGAATTTTGATGAAATTTATTTTCAGTTTTTGAATTTTGAAAATCCGTCATGTATTAACGAAGTTGGAAGTTCTAGCGATGACGTAGTATCACGCTTTGGAAGGGATGGTAACGCCCCTCGAGAAGGTAATAAAAGGGCTTGCGCAGCAGAGAGGAGCCTCTTCTCTTCTCTTCTCTTTCGTTCGCTGATCATTGTGAGATCTAATGCTCAGATCATCGAAGTATTTGTGAAAGTCAGTTTATTATACATTCAATATAGTGAGACATCAAAGTGAACAGCAAGTGAAAAGAATCGTATTTATAACGCGTGGCGAGGCCACTTTGTTAACGAGAACCAGGTCAAACTAGGTGAAGTTGAAACAGACCTTAGAAAGCTTCTATAAGTTTAACTTCAAACAGTTAGCGGTCTACGATAACATAATTGTATTGTGCAGTATTACATGCAATTATAAAGAAAAGCTGAACAATTTCGACCGAGTACTTCAAAAGATATTAGCTGTTTTATACCACTGGCAAAAGTGATTATCTCGCCACTAGAGAAACACTTTTGTATAAGCCAGAAACAACGCAAGGCTAACGCTGTGAGTGGAGTAGAAAGACTTCAGATTGCTTGCTTACAGAACGATACAGTATAATGGAGCATTTGAATACGGCAATTTGTTCTTCTGACACGACAACTGAAGTGCAAATGGAGGGCTAAGAAGGCTTATTGCAATTGGGACATACTTCAATGGAGTAAGATAGCGACATGGAACTTCGCTAATTGCTTTTCCACACAAGCGAACATGCGGTGAATACCATCTGCACCCATGTTTCGTAAGTAAAGGCTGAATACCATCGAACAGCCATAGAAACAATTTCATACTCTGAATATGAATAATTTCTTCGGAAATTTCTACAAAACGTCATGATGATTGTCTACTGGAACTTCAGGGAATTTTTCAAGAGAGGTCAGGGTAGTCCCGACTCACAAAGAAGATTATTGCCGGAAGGATGTCTATTCGTATTCGAGGAGCAGAGCGATTCACGGAGAAGGAAGCAGTTCGATTCTCCGATGGTGCTATTTCCTATTTCGAGGATGGAGCTCAGCTTTAACGTGGTGAAATGGATCCATCTGCAGTCTTCTTTGGGGAATTTTCCTCTGGAACGTCAATCGGCAGATAAGGTAGTCGTGAACGTTTATTGTATTTGAGTAACCTAGTAATGTTTGAGCAACCATTTTTCCCATATTTTTATCCTCATGTATTTTGCTTTATTTTCTTGTTGAGATTCTTATTCTCAGTACACCTTGTTGAGTTTTGCATTTTTCGACGATTTATTAAGACATTGTTATGTCATGGGCATAGTTAACGATTTTGAATCAGTTGAGACTGATATTTGGATTTTTCAGTAATTATTATTTTTGTAGTCACGATTTGACTGTAAGTTAATGTTTTTATGGCAGATTTAAATTCAGACAGCGTGTCACTTTATTAAAGTAATTCAACCCCAGTTTAATTACTTTGAACAATTTTCTGTCATCATCAAGAAGGAAGAACATTTAAATGATTTTAGAGCGTTAAAATTTCTTACGTTATCGACGATCTTGGAAATACTAGTCGTTATTTGTATTGATTGCAACACAGACATTTATCGTCAGTTATGAATGAACATTGCATCATAGACAATTTTGTGAAAGAGTAATGTTAATAATGAATTATTGAATGCATTAAAGTCAAGTACTTTTGTTAGGAGTTTTTCTCAATTAGAGAATTATATAACGATGTTTGCATTCCCCAGTCTAATTGGAGTCTATTCGACTACTTTGCAGTTTAGTCGCACTTTATTTGAAGATAGTATTTTCATACTACAATTTCTTTTAAGATGTTAGTCTTAAATTTTGATAGACCAGATAGGCGTATATAAGCGTATTCACTATTAAATTTGTTTGTGATTGGCAAGTTTTGACTTCATTTCAGTTCATGAATGAAATCTACGAAGGTTAAATAGAAAAACAGTTTTGAAACAATTTATGATTATAAAATTTTTAAGTGGAACTATGAATGTATAATCGCTAGTGCAGCGCGTGTTGAAAGTCGCTGAGATATAATGCCCTTGAATATGAAGGAAGTTCCCACAGGAATAAATGTTAAAGAATTATTTGTGGAAGTTTTGTAAGTGATGTGAAAGTTTTAAATGCCATATAGATTAATATATGATGATTTTGGGCATATTTTTAATGCAGATTGTGTATTAACTTGTTAGCGAAGGATTTTCCGCTGGAGTAAGATTGTTATAGTTCGTTGAAAATCAATCAAGTGATTTACTGTTATAATTAACACGAGTTTTGAGAGAATTTGAGACAAGATGTTGAATGAAGGTTGCCGTCACAAATCATTATTAAGAACTTTATTAAACCGGATTGTGACATTAACATGTATAACTAACCTTCATTGGTCGATTATATTAAACAGGATTATAAAATTACCAACCGAATGAACATGTGGCTAATGTATTTATTAAATTAATAATTTAAACAATTTAAATATTAATATTGTAAATAATTGTTGTAAATATTTTTGAAAACTAATGTGAAACGAGAGTGATGTTAAAGGCGTGCTTATAATATTTTTATTGTCTTTGACAAATATTATAAACAATTTCGAATTGTTATAAATAATTTTTGTGATTTTGTTATAAACATTTAAGAGCTAATTTAACATTTGGATTGAAGTTAACAAGTTTAAGAAATTTATGTAATGATCCATTAGGATGTGATCAAAGTACTTGAAAGATTTGCGTAAATATAATGTGAGTTGTCTTGTAAGACATTTAAAAGCTTGAGAGTGCAGGCTGGATTCTTACGTAACATAGCGTGTGAGAAGGGAGTGCATTTGACCAGTATGCGTCAGGCTGGAAGGTAGCCCGCAGCTGTGTCAACATATGGTTTTCAGAGAGTGAGGTCGTACACTCCGGCCTTGCGACTATAAATATCATTCTCTTGTTTATTAAAAGGAAACAAATGCTCTATATATGTCACACCCTGACGTCCTTTTCCAATCCAATAGTGTTATGAATATTACGGTATTTGGAACTCTTGGGAGCTAAAATGTTTTATATATCATGTTGTATAATAATTTTGCAAGTCCTACTGGAGGACGTAGTCAGATTGACTTGGGCTACTGATAGCCACGTATATTTTGTTGTGTTAGGAAAATCAGACCCTTTATTAGAAATAAAGCTTTTGTACAGTTCAAAGTTCTCGTCTTCGTTTCTGGTTCATTTTTAAATGTCATGGCGGAGATTATTGTGTGAACAGACTTTTAAGTGATCCTGTTGTCAACTCAAACCCCGAGATAATTAAGAGGTAAGCAACGGTAAGTATAAACCCCCGTCTATTTTGGTGTGTTCCACAATGATTTCCTGTGAATTTCTGTGCTCTTATCTCGATAGTATCTGTCAGTGCCATTTTCATTGATGTAACTGTGCCGGTGCGATTGATAATTGGCAATCCGATTGAGGGGGCGGATATCTGACAGCCTACTATCCAGGTAAACGGGGACAGTACCATTAAAGGAAAATTATTGCATAGCTTCATTATTCAAACTTTCACTTCGATCGCATGATTACGACACAAGAAATAAAAACTTAATTTTAAAATTTCGCACAGCCGCCATCTTGACGTTATGTAAACAATTGAACTAAATTAGATGCCACTGCATTGCAATATGTGTAATCATTTACTGTACCACATTTTACTGCTCTCGGATGGTTAAATCACGAGAAAAGTTTATTAAAATGTTTCAACTTCGCTTGGCCGCCATATTCGTTTTGTACTTTACAGGTTTTTGAAAGTTACATAGATAAACTTGTAGTAGTGCCCCTTATCACCGTACAAAATTTCAGGGTGATATCATAAATAGTTTCGGAGATACTCAATGCTGGTGAAATATTTTGCACAGCCGCCATTCTGGATTGGTGAGACACAATAAAATTTGAAGGGCACGGTCGGGGTCGGCCAGAATGGCGCTATGATCTTACCGAGTTTCATTGAAATCGCTCCAGCCATTTAGAATTTATTAGGGCGACACACACACACACCATCACACACACACAGACAGACACACGGACAAAAGGTGATCTCATAAGCCTTTTTTTTTTTTTCATAAAATTAAAATAGGCTAAAAATCCAACATGGGAATAGGAAGAATATCTGACACTTTGACACATTGTAATTCCTTTGTATAATATGGTAATATTGTATAGCCTCGGGTGCCGGGTGCAAACTTTGTTATTTGACACCCAGAGGGTAGCTTGAATGTCGAATTTTGTTGTTCCTTGAAGCACTATTAAAGTCAAGGAGGTTAGATATCTAAGCTCCTTGACACTATAGCGCTTTCTAGTAGAGAAATCGGAAACTTTGTGTTGGCGAAAAACCTTAGATTGATTTTGCCATTATGAACACTGCCTACTGAATTCAAATGGGTTCTTTGACATGCCAACATTGTATGACATGCGTGTCATAATTTTTGCCGCCTTTCAAAAAAATCACTTACCACGGCCAGGAGCGAACCTGCAAGCTTGGGGTTAGTAATCCGACACGATAACCACTCACTCACCTTGGGAGTGAGAGGTGGGGTGAAGTTTGCATGATGGTCCAGGTTGTAGCTCCTGTTGTGCTTGGGTTTGTGTAGGAGTGTCCTCTGACGTTCAAGTTTCTTGTCCCTCACCACACTAATTTTCCACTACATTTATGATAACATAATCTGGAGTTAATCTTCAGAAAACTTGTCCAGAATCAGGGGACAAAGGCTAGCTGCTCTAAATCCTGAGATTCCTTTCTCCAGCGTTGCAACTTTCAGGTAGGTACTAATAAAATCTCCGCAATTTCATAGTGTTATCTTCTTATGAACATGGGTGTTTAGCTACAGATCACATTCTCTGTTGAAGGCATTTTTCAGTGGGCCATAAAACACCAAATCTAGTGGCTGTAGCCTGAGCGAAGTATGCGGGGGATGGATACAATGTACGGTACCCGAAAATCCGGAGAGGATCCTGTTGGAATATCCATTGCCCCAGTTGGATTGCCTATTTCTAACAGCTCCGGCAAATTACTACATTAGAAATCGCTTCCAACATGGCCTTTAGGGATTTACATACAGCAGTTACAAGAATATTGTGGATCAACAACCAACTACACGGGGCACTTACCTTTACTTACCTCCTCGGGGACTGGGAATTCAGCTTCGCCTACAATACATCCACAATACTCTTCTCCTTATATTTAAAATGAATCACACTCCAACCACAACGGATAACAAACTGAATAACATTTATTAACAATAGTGTAAACTAATCTAGTATAAACAAAATAACAATAAACTAATTTAACAATAGAAATAAAAATAAAAACACGCAATCATTCACACTTCCTTTCAACTCTACATCTTACTACAATGCTGTATTAAAAAGTATTAGCATAAAATCTTGGCTTGTTTTAGGCCTACACAGTGTAAAATAAAACCGTTTAATGAAGGCTCTTACATTCGTGGCATTCCTAACACATGGTTTCATTCGCTAGCTTGCGTTTGTAGAACGCACGTGCATTGGTCTTGTTTCATCAATGAAACCTCAGCACCACGCTACACTCGGGATTGTTTTACAATTTATATACAAGGCGGTGAGTGTCCACTTGCTTATATTATGTCACACCGTCCTCCAACTCTAACGGTGATCATTCTAGCTAGCCCACATAGAGACTGCTTGTTGTGCGTTTAAAGTAACACGTACAATTAACATTTAGATCTTACAAAAGTTCACATAACTACTCTGTTTCATAAACAATCATTCTGAAAATTTGTATACACTCTTTCATTCGCACCCCGAAATTGTTCATGACCAATTCGGTTCCACATTTACTCTTAACAGCGAACAATCATTCATACCAAAAACATCCGCTCATAAAACACACGCTATTTCAAAACAATTGATTAATAAATCCTACTAAATTATTTAACTAATTAAATCATTTTCAAAGAAATTATTTACATGTAATATGTTCATAATAATATATATTATTTCGTGTTGCTAACACGTCACTTTCGAGATTGTGGTTTCTCGGTTACAATACAATTCTCAACTAACTATATACACTGGTTTTTCACATAACCCTTCTCTAACGTTCCGTAGTTTTGATATACTGCTTACACATCGTCTTATATAGGTTTCATTACAATGTCGGTATAATACAGTCGACTAATTAAAGTTAACTGTACGTAATTACATAGCTTCGGGTTTAATAAAGAATAATAATTGTATCATAGACATGAGTAGACAATCTTTCTCAAGTTGTATTTCCGCTAAAACCCTCCTGTTAACACAGCTAAATCGTTACTTCACAAGAACTGGGCTACTTGTATACAACGGCTCTTATCATGATCCATGCCTTCTTATCAAAGAACGATAATACTTTGACTTCTTTTAAAAATGCGTAACTCCCTCGCACGACACTTCATCATTGCTCTACAAATCCTCATATAACAGTATATATGGCATAAACAATTATCATCCACTATGTTAAACAATAACCAAAAAGGATTAATTGTTATTAACAGATCTTCTGTAGGCACTTCTCTCAAATAATGGCATGACCCTCAGTATCATTACACATGACTACTGGACTACAATTATTCATGCTTAAGTTCTTCAAACGAAACTTCCAATTGTAATGAACGATATTAGACAGTCGTGATTAATCTCCTAAAGTTTACTCCACAACAAGATAATTAACTGTTAACTCGTCTGTCGCAAATACATGTAATAAAAATAATACTCCTGTCTCACCTCACTTGTCAAGATTTAAATTGTTTATCGTTGTAATATCATGTCCACAAAATGACGTGATGTTACACAAATAGAATAAAATAACACATGTTATTTATAGTGTCAGATAGAATTCAATCTTGACCGGAATAAACTAGCTTTGAATTCCTAGCCAAAGATTTGAATAATCTTCTATCAAAAGGTAATTTCTCTAACATATTAAATGAACAAAGCTCTTAGCTTTACAAATAATAAAAAGGTTTGCCAATGTCGTAATGTTTTTCCACTCTACACAAAGAATGTTCATAGGGATTAAGACTTCGGTCTTATCAAACGACTAGTATTTCTTAGATCGTCGACAGTTTATGTACAATAATGATATAACAATATCATTCGATGTTTCTTCTGTTCTTGAAGTTAGATGTTGTTACATTAAAGTGCTCAAATTAAATTTAATAAGAATTTAATTTGAAGCTATGACACAATGTCAGAATACTTGGTTTAAAATAAAATTATTAAAATTCGAGAGTTGAAACGACTAGTCTTCTAAGAGGCAATATAATTCCTCAAACAAAATTTTTAATGTCAGTTCCACAACTGATCCGTAGAATAAAATTGAAAAATAGATGAAAGGCAATCATCTCCTAAATAATCTTGAAGCATAAAAATCTTAACACACATCTGAAGTGTAAAATACACGAAAATACTGGAATACATGAAATGTGAAAATATAGAAATATGGAATATGGAAACATGAAAATATGGAGTAAGATCGCTGGCTCAGGATGTCACTAATCAAGCTCTATACTACAAATGAGATACACTGCTACCTTATTTGGGCGAAAACTTGAAGATCTATGTAAGTATTCCCAAAATACTTTAGATGTTTCCTCAGTACAATACACTGAGATAGATCTGCATTCGAACCTCGGATCTGCGACCTCAGAGATAGGAAACGTCCCTCTCTGGAATTCACCAACATTCGCCTGGGCTCGAACGACATCCTTCTGGCAAATTCTTCTGTGTTGCTGGGCTACCCCCTAGCATCTTGACAAATCTCTTCTGTAGAGTCTTCATTATCCGTCGTAAATATGTATCAGCCTCATCATTTGAATAATTTATAGAAATATTCATAGAAATGGTGAATGAAATATTTCCATTGCTAATTGTTGTTATATTAGTGCTCGTAGACTGACGAAAATGTACAAGATGGACCATACACTACGTCTGTATTCAAGAATACGTTGTCTAACGAAGCTCCATCGTTGTATCTTACCTCCTGTTATCGAATATGTCTCTGGCGCATGACTATTTAGTTCATCATATCAACAATGTTAATTAAGTTGAATGAAAACCTTTGAAGAATAATAATAGTCATTCTGTTAATGTTTATGTGTTGCGCCAGTATTAAAAGTTCTCTGCTACTGTTCACTTGAACTGCGTTCGCTTACTTCACGTTGCAATTTAAAATGATATTCAGCTTTATTTCCAACACATTTGAAAATCTGACTTAACAGGCTTATATTGTCGAAACGGTGAGTTTTAAAACGCTCGACTTTTCGCAGAATGTAGTATGCGACCTGTACTTTATATATATACGCTTCGTTATATTCAAATCTCAATGATATAAGAGATATAATCAATTCAATGTTCCTCACAACTTCACATAGAATGGAAGTGCGGTGATCTCCTACGTTCCACCTAGCTATCCTCGCGTCTCCACAAGTCGACAGTCGTCGCACTCGGACTAAGACTTGGGATCTCCGTTAACACAGTATAAACACTTCCTCACTCTTCAAAAACTGCTGGAATAAGAACCTCGATCCTTGGATCTCCCCCTCCAAGTCGAATTTTTGGCGGCCATATCAATCTCCCACCATAATTTTAGAGCGTAGATTACTAATGCTTATTACAGCGTAGATTAACCGATCTGCGGTTTTTAAAGTATCAGACATAATGTCTTTTAATATTCTCTTCATTACCAAATAAGAAAATCTTCTTCTAAGGGCCTAAATGCATAATTTCATCATATTGTGTAATTGAAGTTGATCCCGTCTTCAATAAGACCTCTTCTCATTGGCTCTGGGCTGGGATCCAATAGCATAATTTATAACAATATTTATAATATTAATTTCCAAACTCGCTGTTGCTATGCCAAATATAGCCTTCTAGAAGCGTCCATTGTGCAATATATCACGTGATCGGGCTCTCCCACAGCCTCGAGCTTGTAACACTACCCTCCTGTGTCACACTTCCAGAAATTATATTTGCTGGTTAAATTTTATCATGGGGACGAAAAATACCCTCATTTTGTCCCTAAATAATTCAATTTACGGGGGCAGTACTATTACATGAAGATTATTGTACACGTGTGGTATTCAATCTTCAATCGCATGATTAGGACACCAGAAGTAAAAACGAGATTTTAAAATTTCTCACAGCTGCCATCTTGTGGTTATGAAAACAATTGAAATAAATTAGATGCCAGTGGATTAGCATTTGTATAGGCATTTACCGTACAAAGTTTCACTGCACTCGGATGGTTAAATCGCGAGAAACGTCCATTTAAATATTTATACTTCGCGTCACCGCCATGTTGGATTTGTGCTCACCAATTTATTGAAATTCCTATAGGTGAACTTATGTTTATAGCCTCTATGGACAAAAAAAAACAGTTGGATTGCTGTAAAAGATTCATAGATACTGAGAACCGTTTAAATACAGTATTTCGGATGGTTGCCATTTTGGATTGTTATATGTATGGGCCGTAGAGTTATGTACCATTAAAGGAAAATTATTGCGTACCGGTAGCATCATTATTCAAACTTTCACTTCGATCGTATGATTACAACACAAGAAATAAGAACTTAATTTTAAAATTTCGCACAGCCGCCATCTTGAGGTTATGTAAACAATTGAATTAAATCACCAAAAATAGAATTAAATTACATGCCAGTGCATTAGCATGTGTATAAATATTTACTGTACCATGTTTCACTGTGCTCAGATGGTTAAATCGCGAGAAAAGTTAACATGTTCCAACTTCGCGTGGCCGCCATGTTCGTTTTGTACTTTACAGGTTTTTGAAAGTTACATAGATACACTTTTAGTAGTGCCCTTTATCACCGTACAAAATTTCAGGGAGATATCAGTAATAGTTTCGGAGATATAGAATGCCGGCGAAATATTTCGCACAGCCGCCATCTTAAGGTTATGTAAACAATTGAACTAAATTAGAAGCCGGTGCATTGCAATATGTATAAACATTTGCTGTACCAAGTTTCATTGCGTTTGGATGGTTAAATAGAGAGAAAAGTCTATTAAAATGTTTCAACTTCGCTTGACCGCCATGATGGTTTTGTAGTTTCCAGGTTTTCGAAAGTCTCATAGGTGAACTTCTATTAGTGCCCTTTGTATTTTCGGAGATATTGAATGCTGGTGAAATATTTCGCACAGCTGCCATGTTGGATTGGTGAGACGTAATAACTAGGGCTAGGATTTTTAAGTAAATAAATATTTTTTATGTAAATACATACAGTATTTTAAGCATTTTTTATATAAATACATAGATTCCTGCTTTTCACTTATTAGCACATAAAATTACTTAATATTTACATTTTTTAAAATAAGTATGCTAGATCTTTCAGTTTATTGCATTTTAGTTCTGTGTTACTTCAACGGGGAAGAACCTGAGAGCTATCTAATCTTCACGCAGAGAGTATGTCAGCTTGCAACTGTATTATTCTTAACTTGTCGCTCCGTGCCAATCTCTGTGGAAGTCGGGGATTTCCTTGTCCATAGCTATATTGCACCACGTGCTATACCTCCCCCTCCCCCAGCTACCTGGAACCAGTGTCACTCACATGCAGTTCATTCCTGGCATTGTGAAGTGTCAGGCAATTTTACGATGTCTAAAGTATAAACAACTACAAGTTATCGTCTGCAGCAGTATGTTGCAGAATTTAAAGATAATTTTACTTCTGATGGGGGAGTTCTGTTCTGCCAACCATGTGGGAAAGGAATAAAGGCTGAACAGCGATCTCAAGTTCCACAACACCTCAAGGGCAAGACACATATTGCCGCAGTTCGCGCCTTCAGAATAAGTGTTCCGCGATAATCGTCAATCAGGGGCGGATCTAGGGGAGGGCGAGGAGGGTGACCGCCCAGGGCCCCGCGGGCCGGAGGGCCTCGCGCCATGAATTTTTTAAAATTTAATTAATTAATTAATTAATTAATTATACTTTTCAAACTTTTCAAACTAATTTATAATTTTTTTTTCAGTGCAGCTATGACCTCCCTTGACCGTTTAGCAAGTTTAGATTTCAGTGAAATAATAGAAGACTTCAGCCGGAAAAATAGGTCGCAAAGTAATAGTTTAATATTTCATAGTTTACATAATCTTTTTCAAGGGGGCTTACATGTTTCTTTCATATTATTTAAAAAATGTGCTGTAGTGTATTCAAAATATGGTAACTATTCTTTATTTTATTATTATTACAAAATTACTTTTCATTTGATTTGATTTATTTTTCCTATTGTTGTGGGCCCCACCTTATCATATCTCCAGGGGCCCCGCAAGGCCTGGATCCGCCACTGTCGTCAATCGTCGGTCATTTGTGATGGACAACCTGACGATGTATCTCGTTGTGTATTGTAATGCTTCAGCAGTCAGTGACATAGAATAAATTGCATTCGTGAGTACTGCATATTGTTTATATTCACATTAATAAACTAAATTATAATAAAATATTTTTACTTTTTGGTCACATATTTCAGGTATTTTTAATACATAAAAAATAAATATTTTCCCGATTTTTAGCACCTAAAAATCCTAGCCCTAGTAATAACATTTGAAGGGCACGGTCGGGGGTCGGCCAAAATGGTGCTATGACCTTACCTCTTGCAAGTCTAGAGCATTATCATCTCGTGGACTTTTAAAATGCCACAGCCGCGGTCTGCGAGTGAAGCGAGCTGACTGCTTGGCTGTGCCAATCCACAGGGATGTTGAAAAGGGACTGGTGCTCTTAATGCTGCTCCTTTTACCCTTTTATAGTAGCAATTTATAAAGTGAAATTAAATAATTTGTAGTTGCTTAAATTTTATCGCCTCGTTTATATTGAGGGCAGATTTTTTTGTTTTGGAGTCGTTTGTTATTTTATTAAGTTAAATTAGATATTTTTAAGTAATTGAGATAATTTGATCAGTATAGACTAGATTTTGCTTGCATGGTTTAGTATTTGGCCCGGCCATGGCTGGACCTACTGTATCTGGACGTATGAGTCAAGTGGACCGCCCAGCGACTGTAGGCCCAGGTGTTTAGTTCATTTTTGTATCAGCAGCAGCTTCAGGATATAATATGTATATTGATATAATAATAAAAGTATTTTAAGTTGTTATAATAATTTTAAAAAGAAGAGGAAGAAGAATGACCTAGTAGTGGGTTAATTTTGGTAGTATGAAGGAAGTTATAGTCCTGTAGTAGGTTGGCGTTATTTAAATAATACCGTCAGGGCCGTGGAAAGCGGCGACGGGCCCTGGGGCTGGGATATCCCGCCCCCCCCCCCCCCTCTATAACCAAACTCGGTAAATTTAATTTACAATCCTCGTAAATTTTCACAAACTGATTTCGCGCATTTTTTCCCCCCACAAAATGTTCATCACGAAATCAATTACAAGAACATAAAAAACCAGCAAGCAATAATATTAATAATAATTGTAGCAAGCTGAACTGCTATGCCCAAGATCACGGATTTAAACCAGCCAGAAGTCGTTGGATTTTTAAGAGCGTTAAAATCCTTCAGTATGCCTTTATTCGGAGGGGAAGTAAAGCCGGTGGGCCCATGTCTTACCATGGCATGTAAAAGAACCTACCACTACAATTGTTAGTGTGTAGCCGACATTTGTAGGTTATTTGGTTAGAAACGCTCTATCAAATTCCACCATTCGCCACTGGGTGTCAGTGACAGTGGCGTCTGGTATCCAACGTCGGAACTACTTGAAATTGAACTTGTTGAGGATCTTACGGGCGTTCAATTGATATGTCCTAATATGACCATTGGCTGCAATAAATACTTTAAAATAATACATTACTGTATTAATAATATTTCAATTATATATTCCACTAAATCCAGGCTATATTTATTATCATAAGCAGAGCGTGAATTACTGTCAATATAAATAAGTTAATGCTGGTATGTAAAATTTACAACAGTGAAACTGGAGGAATGCATGCAAAATTATTTGCCAATTTAATGTTTATACCTGACAAGTGGGTACCAATGCATTATTTTCAATTAACAAATATAAATATCACGAGTAAAGCGATCGAAAACTAGGTAGTCTAATAATTTTCATTACATTCACTATATTGTTCAATTTTCGCGTTTAACAGATCTAAATTTGTCCCGATGAGGTAACACTGTAAGCATGCACAGTGTTCAGATTTAAAGCTCTGCAGATCCTCTTTGATATCAATAATTTTAGAACTTCAGTGATACTCGTAAAAGCAATATGCTCGTTTGTCGTACAAAAATTTGAAAACAAAAAAGTATTTACCGGACCGTAATTTCATCGCTTTTACAGTATTTAACTTGGGGAAAAGAATAACATTGAAAAATGGTGTTGTCCATGAACTCGGAAACAGAAGGGGGGGGGGGGGGGGGGTTCGAATTCCACCGTCGGTGATTCTTGCTTATTTTCCATGATTCTTCGTTTTAACATTATAGCCAAACCTTATAGCACCATCGTACATTCATTTCCTCCTTAATTCTATCCCAAATTAATTAAAAATATATGAATAACTTCAGATATAGATTGTCGGTCAGAGTTCTGCACGCACAGTAAGTAGAAAGGACTAATGACCATGACGTCCTTAGACCCAAAAATAATCAACAGGATGTTCAGCTCACTGAACTGCATGTTAAAAGGGGTGGAAAGGGTATACTGTACACTGTGCAGTACTACGGCCTCTGTGACATGACGTAATCTCTTTTCATAAAGAAAACATGATTTTTACACAAAGTCAAGACGTACGGTATTTTAAAATTTGTTTTACATATAGTGTTTTATGTTGACATTCATAAAACTTGCTGCCCTTGAAGAGCCACGCCCATTGGTCTAAGCCTAAACATTGATAAGTGTTTTGGTTGAACGGCGATCACACATACTGTATTTGTACATTAAACAAAGCAAAATATATTAATAATTAACCATAGGTATACTCATACGTAAGTCAAGTTATTATTGCTATCAGTAGATTGCAACTCACCAGTGATTGTTTTCACCAAAGAAGAAAATGTGAATTTGTACTACGTTTTGTAATTTGCAGTCAGTGGATTTCTTACAATTTAATATTGCTTTGTAGTAAGCAAAACTAGAGCCAGGTTCTCCTAAAAATCCCCTATCCCATCTATGACTGGTGACCATCAGGGGCGGATTTAAGTCAAGATTATGGGGTAGTGGACACACCTGGGATTAGGGGGTATGGAATATCACCAAGGTCACAGTGGGGTCCGGGGGTCCTCCTCCGGAAAAATGTGCAAAAATTAGGTTTAAATTATTAAGTTATAGGCCATTTGGGTGATTATATTTGTGATGTTTTGGAGTAAACAGTTGGTGACCATTGACATTTAGTGGCTATAGTAAAGACTCTCCGGTATTGAAGTAAAAGCTCTAGCACCTTCAAGTAAGACCCCACGGTGTAGCTCACCAATGACCGTGATGGGGGTCTACAGCAAGTCTGCAGATCAGAGGTTCGAATCCCGGTGCTGCCAGCGGCTATCCTGAGTGTGGGTTTTCACAATCCCTCCAGACAAATGCCAGGATATTTCCTTATTTCAAGTCCAGGTACACCTACCCTACTCTTAACCCTAATAATTACAGTAATAGTTGCGACGGGCAACGCATTCCCACTTTTTCCACTCGGCAACTAAGAATACGGCATGCGATTGAACATGTCACAGAGGCCATAGCACAGCACAGTGTATACCCTGCGTTTCGTCCAGCAGTGGGTGGATTTAAGAGGGTCTAAGTTTCTACTATCCACGATTTACAACAAACACCTCTCATACAATACAACAACCACTAGCCTCCCCCTTCAGTGTACACAATTCGCACGTTTCTTGGTTTTCTATTTTGTTCGCTGTTTGAGAATCTTATAATTTACTTCATTAATATTTGTGAAAACTACTGCTTTACAGTCAACTTCATTCAATAATCGAAAGGCCTTCAGAAACAAACCGGAAAATTAACGCGTCAGCAAACACTGAATTGTATCTACAGTACTACTTGATGCAGACGATTCCCAACCGAGCTCCAATGGTTCATTGCCCGCCAGTGATACTATACCTACTACAGTAGTTACCAAGTACACGGGTTAAATGTCGCAAGCCCCTAAATTAATTAACAACTACTGTAACGACAAATAGGCCTATTATTAATTGTTGAGTAAGACTACGAATGAGCCCGCAGTCGGGAAGCCGAATCCTGCATTTCCTGCGGCGGCTTCGTCAAGACCCGGATCATTTCCAAGTCGTAGAAAAAGAGAGCAACTCATTTTATGTTTAACGGAACTGAGACGTTAAAGCGCATCATGAAAGGGCTTGATTAACAAGGGGAAATATCTCTTCGCGTCCTGAAAAATAAGTGGTTTGCAGATCGATGCTGTTCTTTGGAATAAACGGCGTAGAAATGTCCAATAATAATAAGTCACTACGCCAGCTGAAAACAAAATTGTATTTATAATCGACAATACTTCATATTAATTTTCTTCTAAATTAAGCAGACTTCAAATATTTGGTCTTTGGAAAATCTGCGTGGTTGCCTACATGCAATATATTAATTATTTCTCCATCGCCATGCGCACCACTGACGTTACTTATTGTTGTTTTAAGGGGTGGAACAGCTACGCCATCTGCCCCAATCAGTGAGTTCCATGAGAGGAATTGGAAAAAAGAAGTTGAGTGGTTCAGTCAAATAGCTTATAAAGATAATAGCGGAAACTCCTCGCCAAAACAGGAGACAGCGCTACCCAGCACTGCCTAGCGGTCCGAGTTGGCAACGTAAGACCAGCTGATTTACAACCGTGAGATCCAACCAAACAATTATAAGAAATTATTGACCTGTGAATGATCTAATTATCCAATTATAATGGTTGGTACGGGGAGTATTTGTGCTATATATGGCTGTAATAATTATAAACAACAACGTGACCCAAAATCTTTCTTTAGGTTCCCAAGAAATTATTGTAAACAAGTAGCCTACCATTACACTGATAGTTCGGTTTTCTTTTAATACAGAATGCTTTTACAATACATATATTTTAGCATATAATTTAGCATATTTTAGCCTGTTCTTTATTTATTTATAGATGCACGCTGTGGGTTATTCGAAGCCGTAGAGCTGACTTAGATGACGTATTGAAAGGAATGGCCCAGAACATTTAAACAGAACTCGTGTTGTATGCTCAGACCACTTTGTGGAGAAAGATTTCAGGAACAAAAACTTGTTAAGTCAAGGGTAAGATCTTTGTAGGTTGTTGATGGCCTAATGTTAATATTGAAATAAGAGCCTTTATAAAACGTGGTGACTCTACGGTACAGTAGGCCTAAAATTTAACAACTTGCTTCAATATTCCCGATTGAAAGTGTACGTAGTTATTTATTGTTGTTATAAGGGGCGGAACAGCGAGGTCATCTGCCTCTAAAGTGTACGTATTGTACTATTAAAGCAAAGGAGGTTGGTGTAATCGAACAAGTTCAGAAACACAAATTTTAATTTTACTGACTTTATTAGGAAATACGTTATATAAGAAGGTAACTGTTTTTTTAAATGTAATTAAGCGTGTTCAACTCGTTTTTAAATACCAGTATGTCAAAAAGGATGGATTAAAACCAATATGCTAATATTTCCTTGTAATTTTCAGTATTTGGCCTGGTGCAGTGCCTTCAGTTCTACTGCCTATGGCAAAGCAAACCATATGCAGAAGCAGTCCAGTATTTAGAATTCTCTATAAATATCGTACAGAACCAAGTATCTTTTGTTTCTTTTAACACTAATCTTTAAATTATTTGCTGCCTAAATATCAAGCCGAGACATATGTTAACTTCACAATGCAATTTCGGTCGTTGCGCACTCAAAAATGCTAGCTGTGGGTGGCAAGAAGAGTAATGCTGTCAACTCGCACCAAGAGATGGCACTGTGATCGCTGTCTCCAGGCGAGCGCATGCTTTTACGGCCGAGTTTCCGCTATTATCTTTATAAGCTATTTGGTTCAGTTCCCTAACTTAATTGTCATTTTTATCCTGGTTAATTAAACACTCAGTCCAGAAAAACACTGGAATGTTACCTTAGTTTCAGTCTTTGGATACATTTTCCAACTCTAGTAACCAATAGTAATAGGCCTATAGGTTTTCAATTAATCACTTAATCAGAAATGATTTGCGCACGAACCCAATTACTTTGGATTGTTGATCGTATTGAATGAACCAGCAATAAAAATAATTATACTGCACCTAAACATAGGCTACAGATTATTCAAATGTTAGCATTGTTTTCTCAATTCAGTATACGAGAAGATGAACAATTTCGCATACATTTCTTCTATCTACGTTTGACAACAGAATCATCCCACCCTTTCCCAAGATATTTAGCCAGCAATGATAATTTTTCACATAGTGCGAAAGTGAACTACTAGGGGAAGATGACCTCGCTGTTCCGCCCCTTAAATCAATAATAACTAAAAAGTGAATTACTGTGTGGACGCTACTTTAAAATTTATTTTACTTACCTGCCTGCACGGCATACGATTCGTCTAGTTAGACAATATATTCATTTCAGACACTTTTACCTCTAAATATCGAACGTAAGCTCGACGTGACGCACCAAACGCACCAGGACACCCCAGGTTCTCGTGGCCTTGGCGAAATAAGTGAAGGGATGAGAAAGTTATTTGAACGATTGGTGCATAAGCCGAATAAGCTAAATTTAGAATAATGGATTGCTCTCTCTGTCTTCAGGTATATTCTGAGAACAATACATAGCGAAGCCCCATCGCCTAAGTTGACCACTTTGAGACAGTTGTTCTTCCCACAAGCGCTTTGTAAAGGAAAATATTCTCCACTTGACAGTATAAGTTTCTCAATCCTTGTATAATTGTTCACAGACAGTTCATTGCATTCACTAAATGATAGCCAGTAGCAAATTCAAGTCACATAAAGGCAATAATAAATCAATGCCCGATCGGGCCCATCCTTCTAGGACGCCGGGCCCCCCTGGGAGGGCGGGCCCCGGGGCACCAGCCCTGTCTGACCCCCCCCCCCCCCCTCTCTCGTCGGGCCTGAATACCGTATGTAGAAATAATAAAAAATAAGCCTCATTTGCTCAGGGCGGAGTGGAATTAGATTTTAAGTTGGGTTTACCGAGTTTCATATCAAGATGGCGTCACAGTGAAAGTGTAGTGAAATAGCAGCTAGTGTAAATATTTGATAAAAGTGGTAAAATATTATAACAGAGGCTTAAAATCTATAAAGTTACTTTCCTTAGATCAAGTGTAATACGGAATATTGATAGTATTTAGAAATTCTTGTTGATAATTTAATAAACTTAAACTAAGTTGTGGGAACGTGTATCCAAAGATTCGGTGACTTCTTCAATCACTGTTTGAACCAAGTAGAGCAGTGGTGCTTTTACGAGACTTCACCCGATTGGAAGATATACGTATTTCACATTCTTCTTTATTGGTAGGTTATTAGATTAATTCTATTAGGTAGTAATAATTAAATTAAATTTAGTGTAATTTGGTGTAAACATCTAGGCTCACTTAGATCTCTAGTATGACGACAGTAAACAGTGTTAGTATCTCGTCAGGTTGTGTAACCGTAACGGATTTATGCTCGTCGTGCAAAATAAAAGTAAAAAATGCAAATAAAATCATCACAAGATCTCAGGTAAAATTGAATGAGGAGAAAAGTGAAACCGATTGTCGTAATGTAGGCCTACCGCTACCGTCATGCGAATGTCATAACCTGAGAAACGAACTGTCCTCAAAAGACGAAATTATAAAGCTGCTAAAGGAAGATATTGCTAAGTTAATGGAAGAGTTGAATAAATTAAAAGGAAACAGAGAGGAAAGCAAGGAAACTTGGTCGACAGTGATTGCTGGTAAGGTAAGATTGAATAAGCCTAGGCCTATAAATGGAGTACATGTAACTGAAATTTCCGTCTCAAATTCATTTGGAGTGCTTGTCGAAGAAAATGATGACTTTCCTCAAGAAGAAAAGAAGAAAGTGATAAAGAGAAAATCCAGGAAGATGCGGATATTTGCGGATAGCCACGGGCGAGATGTAGCAGCAAGCGTTTTGGAGAGAAGCCGAGAAATGGAGGTCACTTCGACAGTGAAGCCAGGAGCTCAGATTGCAGAAGTCACGAACGGAATGATAGGAGAATGTGCGTCCCTTACTGCAAAGGACTACGCAGTGATCATCGCTGGAGCAAACGACGTCTATAGAAATGAGAGTAAAAAGGTAATCAAAGATTTAAAGGGTACATTGCCATCCATGCAAAAAACAAATGTCATTATTGTAAACATTCCGCAGAGACACGATTTAATTCCCAAGTCATGTGTAAATGTAGAAATAGAGGCTACAAATGGAAAAATTCATAAAATTTGTAAGAGTTTTCCAAATGTCCAAATTGTAGATGTAAGTAAATTAGACAGGAAGTTCCACACTCGGCATGGCCTACACTTAAATAGATTAGGAAAAGAGTATCTTAGTGATGAAATCTGCAAAATTGTAAATTCAAATGGTAAGAATAATTCAACAGTAATATCATTAGAGTGGAAGCAGGGAAACTGGTAGAAGAAGCCAAACGTGAGGTTTGGCATTCACATCTTTTGAAGTCAAATTTAACGGAGTGCAACAATGGTATTTCGGATTTGTCTAGCAACAATAATAATAACAATTATGATAATAATAATGTAAATAAATCACCAACACAAGCTTGCAAAAGTAACAAATTTAAAATTTACCACCAGAATGTCCAGTCTCTTTATAATAAAATTGATTACATAAATCTAATGCTTAAAAATGAACTTAAAGACATCTCAGCACTATGTATTTCAGAACATTGGCTGAAAGAGGAACAACTCGAATTAATTCAATTCCCAGGGTATATACAAGCTAGTAAATACTCTAGATCTAATATTAGCCATGGTGGTACTTGCATCTTCTTAAGAAATAATTTAGATCATGAACAGATAACAGCTTATGATTATCTAATTATGGAACAGGATTTTGAATTCTCTGCCGTAAAAATTCAGCAGTTTAAGTTAATAATTGTATGCGTATAGCGTTCTCCGTCAGGAAAGTTTCCTCTATTTATAGATAAACTAGAATTGTTACCCAATAACATGAGCAAAGTAAATTTCGATATAATAATTTGTGGGGATGTAAATGTGGATTTCTTAAAACTTGATAGAAATTGTGAATTATTAAACCAGTTACTAATTTCCTATGGACTAAAACCTACAGTAAATACACCAACAAGAATAACAAAATTTAGTAAAACCACTCCTGATCAAATTTTTATAAATACAGATAAATATCACCATTCAATAGAAGTCTATTGTCCGGGTTTTAGTGACCACCATGGACAAATACTGAGTTTTGAAGTATCCGAAGTAATCAATAATAATGATAATGGAGTAAAATCAAAGAGCAGGTCATTCACTGAATCAAATGTTACATATTTCAATGACTTATTAAATAAGGAAACATGGTCAGAAATTTATGAACTAGAAAATGTAAATGATAAATTTAATGCATTTAACAGTACCCTAAAACACTATTTTGAAATAGCATTCCCCTTTAAACGAAGAACTGTTCAAAATAACAAAACTAGCAATTGGATAACAACAGGGATTATAAATTCATGTCAAAGAAAGAAATTTCTACACAAATTATATAAACAATACCACACAACACCTGAATTCAATTTATACTACAAAAAATACACTAGCATATTAAATAAGGTAATAAGACTAGCAAAGAAAATGCATAATGATAATTTTATTTCCCAATCATCTAATAAAAACAGGGCTATGTGGTCCGTAATAAAGAAAGAAACTGGAAAATCTGCTAAAATACAAAGGAACATTACACTGACCAGAAATAATAAAGTGATTAATAATCCAGAGGAAATAGCAAACACTTTTAATGACTATTTTCTGGAAATTCCGCAAAAATTATTAAATAAATCACAGGTAAATACACTAAATTCTAATAATAAAATAATTATATGCAGTGATTCTTTATTTATAAATCATGTCACAAGTGAAGAGGTAAGAATAGTTATAAAAGAGCTAAAAAATAAATTCTGTGCTGGCATTGATGGCATCCCTGATGCAATTTTAAAGAAATGTGCAGAAAATATAATAAATCCACTTACGCACTTAATAAACAGTTCAATTCTCTCAGGAACTTACCCGGATATTTTGAAGTTATCAAAAGTAATTCCAGTGCACAAAAACGGTTCAAAAGATGAATTAGATAACTATCGTCCTATTACCTTACCAACTGGTATTGCAAAAATTGTGGAAAAAATTATGTATAAGAGACTGATAAGTTTCATAGAAAAAAATAAAATATTATCAAACTCACAACATGGATTTAGAACGGAAAAATCTACACAGACAGCAATTTACGAATGTAGTAATAGTATACTGAAATTAATTGACAATAAGGAACATGTAACTGGCCTATTCTTGGATTTATCGAAAGCATTTGATGTAGTTGACCATAAAATCCTCCTTACCAAACTAAATCAATATGGTGTTAGAGGTCTAGCTAATAAATGGATAGAGTCTTACTTAACAAGGCGTAAACAAATAGTAAGCTTGAGACACAAGGATGATGGAACCAAATTACTTAATGAAACATTGTCCAATGAGGGAATTATTGAATTTGGAGTACCCCAGGGATCGGTTTTGGGCCCACTACTCTTTCTTCTATATATCAATGATATAACACAGAACGTTCATTCACATAAGGAAATTTTGTTTGCGGACGATACAACACTCGTAATAAAAGGTGAAACTAAACAGGTCATACAGCAGTCTGCTGACTCCGTTACAGGAGAGTTAACCAAATGGTCACAAGATAATCGCCTCATAATAAACTATAAAAAGACAGTATGTCTAAATTTCCACACTATACAGAATAGGAATCCTGCGATGCCCAATATAACATTAAATGGTCATCAAATAGAAAATAAATCAGAAACAAAGTTTTTAGGACTATGGATACAACAAGACTTGAAATGGAATAAACATATACAATATCTGAATACTAAACTGAACTCGATGTGCTTTGCGTTACGTATTTTGAAAACCTGCACTAGCATGCACACATTAAGAAATACTTATTTTGCTTATTTCCATTCATACTTAAGATATGGGATCATATTTTGGGGTATGTCGCCAGATGTACTAAGCACGTTTAGGATACAAAAGAGAGCGATTAGAATTATGGCAAATGTAAACTCTAGAGAATCATGTAGACCTCTGTTTAAAGATTTAAACATTCTCCCACTGCCCTGCATATATATCTTTGAAAGTATTATGTTTTTTAAAAAGAATTTAATGAATAAAGATGTTTTTCTTAAAACAAACAATGATGTTCATAGGCATAACACAAGACAAAATCAAAACATTCATATTTCACACACACACACAAGCATATATCAAAAAGGAACTTTTCACACTGGAGTTAAATTATACAATAAACTACCCCAGTATATAAAATTGGCCCCAAAAATAAAAACCTTTGATAGAATGTTGAAAGCTTATCTGCAGTGCCATTGTTTTTACTCAGTAGTTGAATATTTTAGCGTATAGGAGTGATGGAATCTATAACTATATTTTACTTTTTTAATTTAATTTTAATACCTAGCTGTATGTTGTTGTATTTATAGAATTAAATTTTCATATTATGATAATAGAGTGAGGTGTAAATAGTTGTGCAATAAGATTGTATCTATTAAGATTTGCTATTATAATAAGTTATAAATAGTTATAATCTTAGTAATATATACCAGTTAGTTCTTTTATTTTATGCATGTAAATTCTGACGTGTCCTATATCAAAAATGTATTGAATGCATGTATTTGATCAAATGGAATTAATAAAAATCTATCTATCATTGAAATCGCTCCAACCGTTTAGAAGTTATTAGGGGGACACACACATAGGCACACACATTCACACAGACAAAAGGTAGGGTCAGATGACCTCGTAGTTCCGCCCCTTAAAACAATAGTCTAATAACTAACGGACGAAAGGTGATCTCATAAGCCTATTCTTTTTTTCATAAAATGAAAATAGGCTAAACATCTTGCTTATGTGATAAACATCCGGGTCCTTCAACGAGTTCGGATTGTATTCTAGAAACTATCCGCAAATTTACTCCAAACATTATCCGCAGCTTATCCGCTACCCGCATAGCCATGCAAACTATATAGCCTACGCATAGCGAAACATTTTGCGGATATCCGCGGTTTCCGCATCCGCGCAGGGCTTTACCTATAGGCCAACACGAGAAAGATACCGTGATATCACAAAACATAGATTGTTAGACAGAGGCCCACGATGGGCTAATGGAAAAGAAACAACGAATGTTTTTAATAAATGTGCAATTTTATTTTCTCAAAAAATATGAAAGCATATCGTGATCAACCTAATTAGACTACTATAGTACGGTATGATACAACTGCTCCTTTCTTTTTTCAGTGTTGTAACTGAAATTCAAATGCGGGCCTATTATAGAGTTTTTAGCATCTATTTACCGCTTTATAATTCAAGATCCGTTTGGTTAATGATTTTGGGAAAATGCAAATAATTTCCTTCTCAAAATTTCATGAGGTTTCAAAATTTATATTTTCCAAAATTATGCTCTGGGGGCAAATAGAAAAAGTTCTGAATGTGTTCCAATGACATAAGTAAATCACTCAGCCAACTTGAGCGAGCGAGCCAGCTAATCAAGGAAAAGTTGACAGATGGCAGTGTATTTGTAAATATGGCGGCTGCCTGTAGTGATAGTTTTCCAACATCTCCGACCGAAATATCTGTAACTAATTCCGCAAACTCTTTTGACAGTAAAAGTATCTCTCGCTCTCCCTCTACATCGTCAATTAAAGAAGAACGATGGCCAATCCTTGTAGTTTCCAGAACACGGAAGGAACGAAGAATAAAGAAACGTAAGCAGTATTAAATAAGTTAATGGGCCAAGCTACTCCCATTTTGAGGTTATGTTGTCATAAATCATGATCTGAATTACTGTTTTAGAAGTTGAATGCTCGGAATTAGTGTTGATAGCGAGATTTATTGTTTTTTTTTACTTTCAACACAGAGTTGTTTGCTCTCTAGATTATTGTCAGATACCTTCTAATTTTAGAGAAACTGTTATAATGTTCCTGTTGGCATAAGGTCGGTATGGATGATTGTTTCAGGCATTATAAATCATAGTATGAAGTATAAAAACATACATAATTAAAATGTCATCGATATGCTGCCTTTCCATGAGGTTATTCTGAGCTTGCTACTTTGCCAGCTATAGGCTACCTGTGCTCATGCACCCTAACCAATTCCTTATCACAGTTTCTCTTCTCTTCTCTCTTTTTTTTTGTTTTTTTTTGTTGCAGAAGCATGTCATAGGCATATACCATCATGTTTGAATTAAGAAAGTTTTAAGCTACAGTGATTGTATTAACCGTAGACCTACCGTAGGTGTGTGTTCAGTTCCTTTCATAATATTAACACAGATAATAATAGTAAATTATTAAGCAATGGAGGTAACAGTTTTAAAACAAGTAACATAGGTCTAGTGTATTATCCACTGACTGTGTAGTAAGAAATAGGCCTATACGGTACTGTTGTAGGATTAAAAAAAAACACATGGCGCTACAGCCCATGAAGGTCCTAGGAACTTACTACCAAGCGATCGCTGCCAAGCCATTTGGCCTGCAAATTATGGGGCGATGTGTGGTCAGCATGTCGTGTCCCCACGACTGTTAATCTCAAGTGGTCTCGGTGACTAGGCCGCTGCCTCACTGTCAGACAGCTACTCAATTGTCCTCATGAGCATGAGTATTGCATTCTAGCCCTAATGTCAGTTTCCATAATCCCTGATGGAGCCGGAAATCGAACCCGAAGCAGGTGTGCTACCCCAACACCATGGGGTCGGCACTGTAGTAGGTTACTTGGTATGTTACCCACGAGGTTCAGGTATTTCCCGGTTTTGTATCACACTTTAGTGACTGAGCAAGGGAATTTTGTCAGTCTAGTGGGAAATAGGCCTAGGCTACGGCTAAGGCAAAGAAGTAAGGCTATAACAATTAGAAAAAGTTAGAATGTAAGTTTACCGTATTAAAACATTGTATCTGTTCGGTAGTAACTTATATTGTTCCGAATTAAAATTGACTTTCTGTCTGTAGGCTACATTTTGAATTTTTGGTTGTATTTATCCTGATCGGGGTAGCCTATAGGCCTATTATCAAATAAGATTTAACTTACCCCCCCCCTTTAATCTTTCTATCTTTGTCTGTTTCTTATGGGTTAGTATAAAAATTACTAGAGCGAATGACATGAAAAGTGGTATTTAAGTGGTAGGCACATCCAGTAGAAAACTAGGCTGCAAGTTATTTGCAACGTAAGGTGGGGAGTGGGTAAAGGGAAAGTCTTAACTTGTTTTATGTTCCTTTCTTCAGGTGGTTGGTTTTAGAAAATGTATAAGTTAGTCATTGGAAGTTTTACTATGAACATTTTCAACCAATAATAGCCTATTTATGATGGAATGAACCTTTACTGGTACGGTACTGATATACAGTGAGGGCCTTCTCTATAGAGCAGAACCTCACTGGGGCTGTGTGATGGACAGAGAGTGTCAAGTCACTGCCAGATGACTACACATTTGGCGATAACACAAGAGCGGGTCGGGATGTACCGGATGCTCTCATAGCATTCATTACATACAGAGCTGGCAAGATACCTTAGATAAGATAATTAAGACTTGTGATGAAGTAAAATTACTGTAGCCTATCTCGTATCCTGTGAACATGGTTAGGTATAGAACAAAACATCGGGGAAACTTGTCTTCTCAAGAAGAAGTCTTCAAGTCGGCTAGATGTTTTAGTAAGTTTCAGAGCCATGTGATTTTTTAACTTGTGGGGGAATATCAAACTAAGGTAGGCCTATACAGAAACAATTCGCATACTCTGCAGTATCTCAAGATCGAAGTAACTCCACTGATACGAAATATCAGTTAGGATAAATTACAGTGAGTGTACCAAAACTTCCTACGTTGGTGCTGTGTGTGTTTAGAAAATGAAGGACTGCATATCCAGCAAATACTCTGAAATTCATGTAATGATGATTATTAAATACGTTAAAAAGTGTAGGCATTTACGAGTTGAATTTGTTGGGTGCTGTGCTGCTGTTAGCGCCAGTGCCTTGCTCGACAGGTGGCTATACAGTGGCCCGGCCGTCACACAGCGTCTGTGAGGTTCCGTTCTATTAGAGAAGGCCCTCACTGTAGTTGGGAATAGCTCTTCAGTAAAGGGAGATGAACAATGTGAACAATATGAATTAGGCTACTGTGTCAAAATTTGAAAAATCATTTATTGTGCATTTTAGACCATCCTCCCTTTTCATCACTTTTAACACCTTAGCTTATTGAAAATATATCATTTATGATATACATATCTTTCTGGGAGTTGTTGGGAGTCGTTTCACAATCTCTTCATACTCAATAGCCACTGCTGCACCGCGATAATTGTTATTTCACGGAAATAATGCATTTTCCTTCACTTACGGACGCCATCGTGGACAATCATGTGACACCTGAAAGACGATCATGTGACTAAGTTACCAACTTGAATAAAGAAATTCACCACACGCCTTCGCTACTAAGTTAGGCACTGTCTTGCTGAAAATTACTGCTAGTACCACAAGCAAGGAGCTCGGGGGCTTAAGCCCCAGGTTAGGTTTGTTTTTGTATGTAAAACATTATAAATACATAAATAAACACTGTGATTGAGTTCACTTTCCACTGAGTGCGATTTCATAAATCACGTGCGAAATAGTACCAAACGCGTGGGGTTGGCATTACTGACTCAGTGAGAAAGATGGAGGTCAGAACTTTGATTTCAACTATATAAGTCGTGTTGCTATTTGGGCGGGATGGTGGGTCTATGACAGCGGAGCAGTGAACATCTAGTACTCAATCCTCTCCTGATATCCTCCCAACTATTAAATCAGGTAATTTCAGTTTAAAATTTTTTTTATACAAAGGATGGCCTCAAATGCACCGCAACCAAAAAATCATAAATCCATCATCAACGGGTATGTAAAGCTAATTTCCTATAATATAGGAACAACTTGCATTCATTTCCTTTCCTCTGAGACAAACAGGTTTTAATAAGTGTGTTCTATCTGCACATCACAATGATATCGTGAGAAACTGGGATAGTTGCTGACATATGGGTAAAAGTGCCTCAATCCTTGCTTCATTAGAATTTGCATACTGGCTAATTGTTTGTTTCTCACAACAGCTGTTTAATGTTGATTGTGTCACTGGAACTGAACTCCTAAATATGAACAGTTTGAGTTGGGCTACTGTGTCAAAATTAAAAAAAAAATCAAGAATCCTTCAGCAATGGGTATGCAAAGCTGATTTCCTATTTTAAGTTAATATAAGTTACGGACAGTTATGACAAATCTAGATGAGTAGCCTAGCCCTATAACAGTGACTACAGACAGCTCTTGAATACATAGCATGTCCACCATGTAGCTTGCATAAAATTCCAAACTAACTCATCAGAAAAGTAAATTTTGGCTAGCCCAGGCCCTTTGGTTGCACAAAGTGTAGTTCAGGGGTGTAAAATGAGCTTTTTGATGTCACATCGAAATGTGTAATAATTTAAGGTCACAGTGCATGCATGGCTATAAGCTTAGCAATTGTGTTAGTAAAACTTGCCAAAAGACTTTAAAAGAAAATACTAGAAATAGAAAATGAACTTTCTTGCTGTGTGTAGCCTACTGTTTCCCATAGTAGCTGCCCCTGACTGATAAAAATATTGCAATTAGCTTACTTCAAAATTGTATAAGACAGGGGTTAAGTTAAGTTAAAACCATTTAAAATCAACATCAGTCAAATGTTCAGAAGAAAATAGAATGATTGTTAAAACTGGAGGAAACCAAATACTGGGGCAAGGATTTTTAAACTACTAAAATAAGCCAAAATACCTGTGGTAATGGTCATGAAGAAAACTGGTGATGATGTAGTAATACAGAGAGTTTAGTTTGTATATAACGGAGACCCTCGCTTGCCCGCTCGCCCGTGGCAAGAGCCTGTCTCCCGCCACACACTTCGCCGTTATGCGGCACTGAGTCATTGAGTATAGAAATTTGTACTTGCCTAGTTCACAGCTGGTGCTGAAAATGTTTGCCATTCACTGCTACACATCGCTGGCACCTTTTTATGAAACTGGCATTTACTCTCTGAAGTTTCTCAGTACTGATTGGCTGTATTTCAGCTGTAATATAGTCTTGAAGCTAATTTATAGTGTGAGGGTTTCTCGCATACACTCTATTTTTAAGCGTCCCCCACAAATAAAAGGCACATGGTGATAAGTCTGGGATTCGCGGGGGCCACACGTTCCGACTTATAATCCTCGTACCGAAAATGCGACTCAATTCTGTCATGGATGCTTCGGCAGTGTGAGCAGTGGCAGACTCTTGTTGAAAGTAATTTGACAATCGCTCTCCGTAAGTCAGTTCGTCAAAAGATTGGTTAAGGATCACATTGAAGTACAAATTCCTATACTCAATGTCTCAGTGTCGCGCGAGCGCCGCATAATGGCAAAGTGCCTGGCGGGAGACAGGCGCGCAACAAGAGCGAGCAAGCGAGGGTCTCCGTTACTTACAAACTAAACTCTCTGTAGATGTTTACTCCTCCGCCGACTTTTATGCACCCAGCTGATGATACCTCTTGTGCCTCAGAAACATGAGCAAGAAATTATTTGCATAATATACAAATATTTCTAGTGCAGCAGCGATAATTGAGAGTAATTTCAATTCCTAATGACTCCCGGAATGGTATGAAAATCATATCTTAGCCTATTTTCAATAATATAACAGGTAGAAGTGTAAAAGCCAGGATTTGGTCTCTTCCAGAATTAACGAATGGAAATGATTCCATGGTAATGATTGTAACATATGAAAATCTATTTGCAGTACTTAAAAGTAGGCCTACTAGAATTTTGCATGTATATCCAAAGGCATTGGATCAGGGCTGGAGAGTTAAGCGTTGCAAATAATGATGACAGTTAGGCTACTTTTTACATGATGTAATGGCATTATTATTATTATTATGATAAATAACTAACACAACTTTATTTCTTTTAAGTTAATGGTAACAGAATAACGTGAAATATCTTCTCTCGTTACCTTTTTTTTAAACCATTATTTCTATGGTATATTTGAATTTAACTTGGGTGGAGGCAAACAAGAAATGGAATCCTTACTATGTTCACAGAAATACAGTACTAATTTCACAATATAATAGGCTCCCTCAATGTGAGATATTGCATGGCGAACAGGCTGGCTTATTGTTAATGATCACATAGTACTTGCTTAGCCACTTGTTGATGTTGTGTCCCCAACTCCCAGGTATGGTTATGTTTCTTAATTGCGGGCAGTAAATAGAACACTTTCTTTCCTTCCATTACCTCTTATGTTCAGACAGCTATAGCTCTAATCAATTGAATCATTTTGCAATTCAGCCTATAGTGATAATATTTCATTGTGGTTTTACACAATGAGAGCATTCTCTACAGAACGGAACTTTGCAGGCGCCGTGTGACTGCTGGGGCACTGTGGCTAGCCACCTGTCGAGCAAGGCACTGCCTTTAGCAGCAACACAGTGCCCAACTAGTTTAACACATTTACACTTTTTAACATATTTAATAATCAACATTACTTCCATGAATTTCAGAGTAGGCCTAGTTGCTGGAAATGCTGTTCTTCATTTTCAAAACACACATTGCACCAATGTAGGAAGTTTTGGTACACTCGCTGTAATTCATCTTCACTGATATTTCATATCAGTGGAGTTACTTTGTTCTCGAGAGCCTCCAGAGTACGCAGATTGTTTCTGTATACCTTTTGTTTGAGGTTCCCCCGCTAGTAAAAATCTCACGGCGCTAAAACTTACGAACACATTTACTGGAAGACTTCTTCTTGAGAAGATAAGTTTCCACTAGCAAAATTCGATGTTTTGTTCTATACCTAAACATTTTTGCAGGATATGAGATAGCCTACAGTACTTTACCACAAGTCTTAATTATCTCAACGAAAGTATCTTGCCAACTCTGTATGTAATAAATGGCATGACAGCACCCGGTACTTCCCAACCCGCTCTTGTGTTATCGGCAAATGCTAGTCGTCTAACGCTGACTCAACGCTCTTTGTCCGTCACACGGCCCCGGTGAGGCTCCGTTCTATATGGAAGGCTCTCACTGTAGAAGCTGTGGTGTTGGAATCTCACCCCAGAGTTTTTGGATATGCCAGCAAATCGACTGACATTAGTCCTATTACATTTCTGCTTACTCAGATGCCAACTAAGACGGAACTGATTCTTCAACCCTGGGCACAGGAAGTGGGTGGCTGACTGCGCCTTACAACTGGAGATGTATTTATAACATTGTGGTAAGGTGTGATAATGCTATGGGCTTAACATTCCCATTCAACATTTTGTTCGGCCATCTTGGAAGTGGTTTTCCCCATTTCTACTCCAGGCAAATGCTGGGATGATACCTGACTTAAGGAACGGCCGCCTCCTTCCGAAACCTCACCTGAATTACAAATAACACACATTAATACAGCCATCGCAATAACACAGATTATCTGACAAAATTTTACACACCCACTCAAGTAGGGGAAAGTGGGGGAATCCTACGCTGTATAAAATCAGTGGTCAGAACTGGGATGTGAATTGTGCTGCCACCTTGCAATGAAATGGTAGTCACATGTCTCTCCTTCCTCGCCATTTGTATGTGCATCTTTGATTGTGACAGTCGTGCATTGAAATTTGTCTGTTATCATGTAACTGGGACCAGAAAATAGTTAACTGTGAGTGAGCACATTTACATTATTTACTAAATTATTATTTATGATATAAAAATTATACAGTTGAAGCATTATTCCTTGCCTAGCTTCCTTCGTTCCATGGTACTACCGGCCTTGAAGAAGGATATTATTTTAGATTATGCATTTTAGGGCAAGACCACGCAATGGTTGTGGGAGCAGGAAAATGAGTTAACAGATTACGTGGCTGTCAAAGATGTTTTTCGGATTGACACCTATTGGACTTCGACATCTAGCTTATGATTTTGCAAAGGCTCTTGATATAAAACATAACTTTCACACAGAATCTAAACTGGCAGGCAAAGACTGGTTGCAACTATTTCTCGAACGCAAATCACAAATTAGTCCGAGGGAACCAGAAGGAGCCAGCATCATCAGGATAACAGCCTTTAACAGGAAGGAGATCTGTCGCTATTTCTCAAACATTGAAACGGTGTTACAGAAATACAGCTTCCAGGAAAGTAGAATTTATAATGTCGATGAAACTGGGATTTCCACTGTACATAAACCCGGAAGGATAGCCTACTTAGTATAAAAGGCTCTGCCATTTCTTGGGAGAGGGGGAAGAACATCACTGCAGTCTGCGCTGTAATTGCTTGTGGTAATTTTATTCCAGCCATGATGATTTTTTCTAGGGTTTGCATGAATCCTCAGTTAGAAAAGGGCGGACGTATCGGGGCATTATATGCATGTTCGAAAAATGGATGGATAAATGAAGAACGATTTTTCGCATGGTTCAAACATTTCAACATGCATGTAAAAGCATCTGTTCATGATCCAGTCCTACTAATATTTGATATCCATGCAAGTAATATTTCTCTCAGAATGCACAACTATTGTAAAGAAAATGGAATTGTGATGGTATCCAGGCTACAGCCACTAGATTTGACGTTTTATGGTTCACTGAAAATGCCTTCAACAGAGAATGTGATCTGTACCTAAAATCCCATGTTAAAGGTAGGAAGATTTTAGCCTAGATCTATGTAACCGTTAATCATGGAATCATGAGCCACGCGGTCTCCTTTTTATGTGGAATACGAACCACAGGACATGGCATTTCACTTCGGAAATCTCGCACGAATTGACCGGGAATCGAGCCCGGTCCACCTTGGTGAGAGGCCAACAGCTTGACCGCTGCGCCTCTGTGCCCCCAAAATCCCATGTTAATGAGAAGATAACACATTATGTAATTGCAGAGATTTTATTAGGACCTACATGAAAGTTGCATCGATAAAGAAAGGAATCTCAGGATTTAGAGCAGCTAGCATTTGTCTCCTGAATCCGGACAAGTTTTCTGAAGACTAATTTGAATCTGAACTCAAAACAACTCCAGATTATGTTATCACAAATGTAGTAGAAAATTAGTGTGGTGAGGGACAAGATTCTGGAACGTCAGAGGACACTCCTACACAAACCCAAGCAGAGCAGGAGCCACAACCTGGACCATCATGCGAACTCCACCCCACCTCTCACTCCCGAGTTTTGACAATGGAATTACAAAGTGTCAGATATTCTTCCCATTCCCAAGTCTGTTCCTAAAGCACTCGATAAACCAACAAACAGGAGAAAGCAACATTCAGAAATTCTAACTGGCACCCCTATGAAGACAAAATTACTCAAGTCAAATGAAAATAAGTGTAGACCTAAGAATAGTGAAGAGAAAAAAAGGAAGCGAGAGGCTGCAAAGAAGAGAAATAATAAAATGAAAATACCTTCCAAACCCATGAGAAGGTGTAGAAGAAAGATACGGTTTGATGAAACAGAAACTGATGAGCCAGATGGACTTGACGAAGCTACATTGTGCGATGATAATGATCTGATGATGTTGATCCCTTTAACGTTGATGTTTGTTTAATTTGTGGTGAATATGGACGAGATAAAGAACTCTGGTATCGTCGTATGTTATGCTCCTCAAGGTCACATTTGGAATGCAGTGGGTGGAGCTCGCCAGAAGATTATACATGTGATTTATGCTTTATGGCTGTGAAGGAGGAGGACTGAAAGCAGACAATTTCATTATAGCCTATAAGATTGCAGGTTCGCCCCTGACCGTGGTAAGTGATTTTTGAAAGGCGGCAAAAATACGACACGCATGTCATACGATGTTGGCATGTCAAAGAACCCATTTGAATTCAGTAGGCAGAGTTCATAATGGCAAAATTAATCTCGGGAGTTTCCGCCAGCACAAAGTTCCTCATTTCTCTACTAGAAAGCGCTATTGTGTTCAAGGAGATTAGATATCTAACATCTAACCTCCTTGACTTTCATAGTCAAGGAACTACGAAATTCGACATGCAAGCTACCCTCTGGGTGTCAAATAGCAAAGCTTGCACCAGGCACCCGAGGCCATACGATATTATTATTATTATAGCCTATATGAGACCAAATTACTGTTAAAAACATTAACAATTACACAATGTGTCCCCACTATTTAATTACAATATTTTCAAAGTGGTTATTTTTTGCTAACAGAAAGGACTTTGCAATATTATGTTTTTTGATAAGCTACTTTATATTCTATGCTCCATGAGTAAGGTTTACAGGGTTGAGTGAAAACTATTTATTTTTTTGTGCAGGCTCAGTACATTTCCATCTGTGCAGCATTACCCCCACCCCTGCACGGTTTTACCCCTGGAGTGGGGGAATACCGTGCAAACACAATTTCTTAAATTTCTTTCAACTTTTTGTAAATTTTTGCTTTTAGTAAGAAATCGCAGGGATATATGTGCAGATAAGACCTATGGCTTGTCGAAATTACAGTAGTTCTTAAAATTACCAGTGTTAATACGTAGGTAAAGATTTACATATTTTCTTTAGTGCACAGGATTACCCCGCCCTCCCCTACATGGGGCTGAATGGCCACGATGTCCAAGCCAAATGAAACAACAACTCTGTGCATTTTGTGACCCTTGTGGCTTTCTTTCCAGGGATGCCTGCCCCAGGTGACTCACGTCACCCTGAAACAACAATTAACTTAACACATTGTTGATTGATTCTTTGACATTTGTTAGTTGTCATAATTTCTTTACTGCCAATGCGGACACACAACATGTCAGTTAACATTCGAGTCTTGGCTAAGTCTGATGGTGTGACGACAGAGGTAGTGGTTGGCAATAGGGGCATGATGGTGCAGCAGTCAAGCTTCTTGCCTCTCACTAAGGTGGAGTGGATTCAATTACTGGTAAATGCATGTAAGATTTTTCAAGGTGAAGTGCCATGTAAAACAGAGGTTCCATGCTTTATGATCACAACCTTTCCTCTTTCGTTTGTTTGCTGATCTACGCTGGTGGACAAATACAGTAACGCTGTCATATCTTATCTAGTGGTCAGGTGGAATGTTTCCATTGTCTGACACTCGTGCTTCAGCAAACATCCATTCTTCCTATTTCTTATTATTTGAAATAGACTTTGCGACACTCTACTTAGGCCACCTCATGGTGTAGTGGCTAGCATTCTTGGCAGTCGGCCATCCCTGAAACTGAATAGGTATTGAATGGCCGATGGACATCTTTAACCTTGTATTTCTGGGTCATTTATTGATTTATTTTTGTATTGAAGACAGTAACTTGATGAAAGTATTAAGGCAAGGCTTTATTTTCCTATAATTTACTGCCTATGTGAGTGAATGTATTTGTATAACATACTGGTAAGTCATAATATGTGAGTGAAGTACTCCCGTCTGAAAGGAAAACATCCCTTGTCCTTCAAAAAATCCCATCACAGATGAAATGTGGAGTAAAGTTGGCAACTAACCTTATTAGTTTAACTCACAGGTGGATTCCTGTATGTGGGACAAAGTTAGCCTCAGCAAATGGTAGCTTTAGCCCATTCTTAAATATTTTCTATTTTAAAGTTAATTTCATGCAAAATAAAACTAGTGCACAGGAACTGATCTTATAGATTAATCACCATTTAAATCAGTCACTATGTGAAGTAAATTCTGGTAAAAGTGAAATTTGCAAATTTGTGGGTTGAAGTTGCCAACATTGACTATACAATTGAGGGACAATGAGTATATATCTTTGTGTTATATAAATGATCAATGGTATTTCAGTATAGGGTGTGCATAAAGATGATTCTTTTTAGTGTCTATAAATTGGGTCAGAGGGGTCTGCTATTCAATTTCAAGTAATTTCCTCATCCAGTGTTTTACAGACAATTTCTTTCAGAAATGAAATTATCAAAATTATTTCTTCTTTAATTTTTCTGTTCTATTTCTGTGTATATAGAACAGAAGATTTTGTGCCTAGTTGCAATTAGTACAATACAAACTACAACTTAATACTTGTACTTCTTTAAACAACACCTGCACATTACTGAGTAAAATCAGCTAGTTCTGGTATATTTTCCTAAAATGTTGCATTACGTCATAATCAAAACTATTTAGCCCTTCATGCAGAAAAGTTATTTAATTAAATAAAGGGAGAGTTAAATGGTAAAGGCTCATAGAAGATATGAAAATAGACTGTTAATTCTTCATGGAATTACTTGTTTTTAATTTCCATCAGGTTAGAAAAAATTCTGGACATTTTAGTATCCGGAAATAAGCTTGAGATACTTTCAAAACTATACCATACCTAAATCTTCTGTATCATTCAGAAGAAATATGAGGGTTTGGGTTTCTGAGATTTCGTGATGAATGAATGAATGAATGAGTGAGTCAGTCAGTGAGTGAGTGGTATTTAAGCTTTATATAGTAGATAGATAAGCATCGGTCCTAGTGGAAAATAATTCTATCACCTGAAGCCAAAAATGCATGGGACGAAAAAAACCATCAAAATATCATGTTGGTTTCGGACCCTAAAAGACGTGAAAAATATAATAAAAGTGTTAAAAAAACCTATTTTTTGAAATTTCATTCAGATCAATTTTTATGTAATTCCTGGGATTTAGAAAATTCCGGCCAAAAAGTACAAAATCATTAATATCCCCCTAAGTATTCGTCGTATGATGAAATAGCAAGAGCCAGAAAAGATGTAATGTGTTATTGTCTACAACATAGCCCATGTATAATTTTACACTCAGACATATTACGTTTCCCCCCCTCCCCCATAATTTCACCCCTCCCCATGGGCCCCTTAAATAGGATTTAGGAAAATATGGTCAATCACCTGTTTAGTTATTTTTTATGCTGATTTTTTTCGGCTGAGTTCCAAACTCCTCGCTCCGTTAGGAATCCTTCAACCCCCACTTTTCACCCCTTTCACCTCATAATATACACCACATCGAAAAACCCTCAGACACGTGTCTTCTTATTTTTAATGATGAGTTTATATGCCGAGTATCACATCCCCCAATGAAACCAATCGGAAGATATTGCTATTCAGTGAAATGCAGGTCTACCCCCTTAACACCCCTTTATAACCTGAATATCCGAAAACCCTTTCTTAGTGGGCGTTTGCGGCCCTTGAGGAAGCTGCATACCAAATTTCATTCCAATCCGTTTGGTGGTTTCTGAGATTTCGTGATGAGTGAGTGAGTGAGTGAGTCAGTCAGTGAGTGAGTGGTATTTGAGCTTTATATAGTAGATATACACAGTCACAAACATTAAACAAAAGTAGGCAAAAATTTGGCTACTTTCAGTGCATTGTCTGAAGCTTGATGTAAATCCTCCTCTGTGCAGGAAGTTGGGTACAGTTGACTCTGGAGCATATGCCTAACGGTCTGATCTTCTCCACAATCACCCTTAATATCTTGCTTTCCGTTTTAACTAGTAATAATACAATAATAATCATGTTATGCATTGAACATCCATTTTAACTAAGTTACAGCAGCTTTTAGAGATGTCAGGGTGCCAAAATTTGTCTTAAAGGGGATCTTTAATGTGCCAGTAAATCTACTAACATGGTTTCCTCTCTTTTAACCACCTTCAAATGCCAAGTGACTGTGCCCAAATTCATTGTTACAACTTTGGGCTCAGCAGCTAAGAACATTACCATTGTACTATGCAGCCAGCCTAGGGGATAACATTGGGAGAGGTAGACCCAGGAGATGATGGTTAGATTCGATATTTAATGATTTTAAGGTGAGCGGTGTAGCAACAGTGGACGCCACAATGCTAACTGCTAATAGGGGATTATGGAGGCAACTTTTTTTTTTTCACACACAGAGGCTTGAAGAATAGACTGGATGTTGAAAGGCAAAATAGTCTGTAATGAAAATGAATAAATGAAATTCATTTCCCCCTGCTCTATCTAATTTACATGATTATAAATGTGTTTTCAACATTCAAATCAAATTTCAGTATTACATAGCTACATTTCCCACATCATTTATTTCTTTGTACAATAAATCAATCCTTTGCACAGCTTCACGGCTCTTTAATACATTCCACCTTCACTCATTTACAAAATCTTTTAACACTCAAGAAATACCTAATATCAAGATTCCTGAAGGAATACGAATCAAAATTATAAATATTCCATACAAAATGTTTGAAATATATCCATGCCATACAGCTTTCTATAATATTTTTAGTATCCATGATACAACTTCTGTGGAATTGATAGTAGTACTAGTAATCATGTCACTCATGTACTTGTTAGCCTATTTTCAATTTTGAAAAAATAGGCTTATGAGATCACCTTTTGTGCATGTGTGAGGTGTGTGTGTGTGTCCCCTAATAAAATCTAAACGGCTGGAGCGATTTCAATGAAACTTGGTAAGTTCATAGCACTATTCCCGGCGACCTCGACCGTGCCCTTCAAATTTTGTTACGTCTCACCAATCCAACATGGCGGCTGTGCGAAATATTTCACTAGCATTCAATATCTCCGAAACTATTACCGATATTGCCCTGAAATTGTGTACGGTGATAAAGGGCACTACTAGAAGTTCACCTATGAGACTTTCAAAAACCTGGTGATTACAAAACCAACATGGCGGTCAAGCAAAATTGAGACTTTTAAATAGACATTTCTCGCGATTTAACTATCCAAACGTAATGAAACTTGGTACAGCAAATGTTTATACACATTGTAATGCACTGGAGTCTAATTTAGTTCAATTGTTTACATAACCTCCAAATGGCGGCTGTGCGAAATATTTCACTGACATTCTATATCTCCGAAACTATTACAGATATCATCATGCAATTTTGTACGGTTATAAAGGGTACTGATACAAGTTTACCTATGTATATTTCATAAACCTGTAAAGTACAAAACGAACATGGCGACCAAGCGAATTTGAAATATTTTAATAGACTTTTCTCGTGATTTAACTCTCTGAGCGCAGTGAAATGTGGTACAGTAAATGATTTTGCAGATTGTAATGCACTGCCATCTAATTTAATTCAATTGTTTACATAACCTCAAGATGGCGGCTGTGCGAAATTTTAAAATTAAGTTTTTAATCTTGTGTCGTAATCATGCGATCGAAGTGAAAGTTTGAATAATGAAGCTAGGCAATAATTGTCCTTGAATGGTACATAACTCTATGGCCTATACATATAACAATCCTAAATGGCGAGCTTCCGAAATATTTAGACGGTTCTCAATATCTATGAATCTTTTACAGCAACCGAACTGATTTTTTTAATGTTCATAGAGACTATGAACAAGTGTTCACCTATAGGACTTTCAGTAACCTGGTGAGCACAAATCCAACATGGCGGCGACGCGACATATAAATATTTAAATGGACTTTTCTCGTGATCTAACTATCCGAGTGCCGTGAAACGTTGCACGTTAAATGCTTTTACAAATGTTGATCCACTGGCATGTAATTTATTTCAATTGTTTGCATAATCACAAGATGGCTGGTGTGCGTACTTTTAAAATCTCGTTTTTACTTCTTGTGTTCTAATCATGCGATTGAAGTTTGAATACCACACGTACACAATAATCTTAATGTAATAGCACAAAAATAAAAATCCATCCTGGCGACCATCTGAATTATTTAGACGGTTCTCAATATCTACGAATCTGTTACAGCAATAAAACTGAAATTTTGCATGTTGATAGAGACAACATGAGCAGGATATATGAAAATAGGCTGTATAGTTCTTCACGGAACTACTTGTTTTTAATAATAGATCATATTATTATTGCATGAAAATTGTAGCCCTTTGTTAATGTACTATAATGTTTTCTTTTAATAGATATAATGCATTAGGTCTCAGGTTATTTATTTAATTACAATCTTCTAATTTGTATTATTCATTTTGTATGAAATGTTTGCTAATTGGCTTGTTTAGTTATAAGTATATTTTATATTTTGTTTTTCTTAGTTGTTAAGCTAGGTTTATTTTTATTTTATATTTTTATGACATAACTTCAAGCCAGAACATTGTATATGCTACATAAAGGGGCTCTTCAGCCTCAGTGGCAGTTATCTATGAATAAATTCAAATTCAAATTACATTTCATTACCTACAGTGACATAATAGCTCTCTCCTGCACCCCTGTGCAGTATGCAACAGTTGTTACTGCACAGTTAGACTAGTATTGATTGTAAGTGGCCCATCCAGAGCCCTCTGTTGAGAGCAGAGGACGTGAAATCAATATCTCCATGTGCCAGGGAGGCCATGACAGTGAATCTGAATGGTTACCACTCAGATCTTGTGAACAGGGGCTTGTCTTTGTTCTGTTTTGATGATATTGTCATTATATAACTTGTGATTTCATTCATAGAGAGTTAGGATGTAGTCTTAGGAATGAACTGCAGACCTGCTTGTGTGGATTAAATATTCTCAAAATCCATGCAGTATTAAAAACACCGACTGACGTTGTTGACACACCTCCGAATCTGAACAACAGATTGTTGTGTCAGAGAGTTGGTGTAATTTTGTACAAGAAGTTACAAAACACACAGGCTTAATGGTGAACTCTGATCCAAGTATGGATGGCCAATTGGCTAGAATGCTTGACCAGGATATGGCTGGGGCACAAGATACAATCTACTTGTGCAACTTCCGTGTGTCAGTAGATGGTGAATGGCTCTGTCTTAAAGAGCTACAAGATGTTGAGTTCACTGTCCCTGACACATCTCAACCTTCCACCCCCTCACCTGATGGGACATTACCACTTCTGGGTAAGTAAACATTATAAATTAATTTTAGAGAACATTTATAGTATTGTATAAAGGTCTCTTATGGACACAATTTTTATTTATTTTTATTGTATATATAAGTTTTCGTGATATTATAAGGTTGCATTGAAGACAACACATTCGATTACTACATATCTATATAATGGAAGTACAGTTATGCTTTGTTCTGTTCAGGGGCACCTGATTTGAACATAATGTGACCATGTCCTTAAATTATTTGGTCACATAACAATGATTTTATGGGTGAATTAAAATGGATGACATTTCTTTGTCACGAACAAGGCATTTCTATAACTATGGTTGCTCATAGAAAAAAAAAGTTTTTAATTCAACTGAATGACTGTTTTGAATTTAGATTTATTGCTGGATTGTTTCTAAATGATCAAGGATGAAATGTCCCTCGAAAAATTATTTCACCGTCGTAAAATGCATAGTGTTTTTTGTTCAGAAGATATACGTAACTGAAGATTGGTGTAGTGACGCACAGCAATGTACACACAACTTGTCTTATGTATACAGTGAATGTTGCCCATAGTCTTATTAAAGATGCCCCTACCAACACTTAATAAAAAGACCACCTCAGTTTAAGACATCTTAAGAACTACCACAGAATACACTTGCTCTGTAATCATCCATTTCCTTCAAATACACAAAATCATTACAAACATTCTACAAGAAATAATTTTTTTCCTGCTTAATGTTTATACAGTTGAACTTTGTTATAAAGACATTGGCTTCAACGACAACTCGGCAATAATGCCATGATTTCTGTGGTAAGAACGTATTCTTCATAAGGAATATCCTATGTTTCTCAGCCTTGCTTAATTGACAGACGTGTATGAGTGTACGTCGCATATAACATAATTTTCAATCTCAGTTTGCAATAAGATTTTCCAAGAACCAACATACAAGGAAATCTGTTGTTGAAATCTGGCAAGTTGGCAAATTCTTTTCCCTTTCCCTCTGTCATTAGTGCATACTGATTCTCCAGTGAACACAACCTGCCAGGCCCGCTTCAAGGCCAAAGTCAATACTGTAGATTCCTGCCCCATTGCAACCCTTGTGCATTCCACAGAACTCATTACCAGTACATACCTGAAGTCAGTTTCCATACCAGTTTTTCACCAAGAAAAGTTTAGAAAAGTTTTAACGTTGGAAGGAAAAGTTAATTGACTCATGGAATTGATAATGGAATGAAAAGAGCTGATGTGTGTTGTCAATTTGACCTAGTTAATTCCACAGTCCAAATGATTTGGAAAAGGAAGGATAGAAATGTTGCTGCATTTGAACAGAATAGATTGAAAATTAAGTGGTTACGAAAACCTGAACGGAGCGATGATGAAGTTCTGCTTAAGTGGTTTAAGAGGATTCAGCATCTTTTGTGTTACTCATAAAATAGACATGTCCAATTATTTACACTCACCGGAAAAAAAAAACCAACGCAACACTTGTATTTTTTATTTATTCTCATAATTTATTGCACTGAAATTATTCTTATGTAAAAATTATGCATAATTGTTTTTTAAACATTTGAAAATCACTTCACATACAAAAAATCTTCAAATAAAAAATCTGTTTAATTTTCTAGAATAAGAAAATAAAAGTGAAAATGTCTTAAATTTTGAGTAAATTACAAAGTCGTTTAAAAATGTTAATCTGAGTTCCAAAATTTATCATTGCAGAATTAATCCATTCCTTTGGGTACTGACACAATAAATGAACACATAAAAACGGGCATTTCCACCCATACTTGCGATGATTTGTGAATTGCTTTCCTGTGGGATGCGTTCCCACTCCTCATGCAGCATTGCCCAAAGTTGCTGGAGAGTCTCGGGAGCTTGTTGCCGAACATGCAGGTACTGCTGAACACATCGGGCAGTGTGTGCTCGTGCGTTGTCGTGCATCAGGCAAAATTCATCCCCCACAAATAGAGCACAGGCCATGACAGAACCCCCGTCGAATGCAGGATGCAGTCCTGGAGGAAACAGTTACAGGAGAAAACCTTTCTCCTACCCTCCTCCACACTCTTTCTCTTCCGTCAGGCGATCTGAGACCGAATCTCTTCCCGTCTGTGAAGAGACAGTATGCAGTTAATACGTAAGTTTTAATTTAAAAATTCAAGTGTTAAGTTTTTTTTGCCGGTGAGTGTATATTATTATTAATATCCATATTTCACAAAATGATAACTTTTCTGTTTAGCGGCTTCGTTAGCGTTCTTGGTAGCAGGCTGAGCTTATGTGCCCAAGATCGCGGGTTCGAACCCGTCTGAAGTTGTCGGATATTTGAAGAGCGTTAAAAATCTCTTCCTTTGGAGGGAAAGTAAAACCGGCGGTCCCATGTCATAGATTTATGGCATGAAAAAGAACCTTCCACTAACTACACTTGTGGAAGCTAAAATGTGTAGGTTAGTTTGATAATGCTATATTAGTTCCAACGTTCGCCGCCAGGTGCAGATTGCGATGTCATTCAGTAGCCACGTCTGCAGCTGGGTGTCGTGGACGGTAGCATTTGGTAGCAAAAGTAGGAACTACTTGAAAAAATTAATCGTCTGCAGTCCTTCTACCTGAATCACAGATAACACACACTAATACAGCCATCACAATTAACACTGGTTATCAGACAAATTCTACACACACCCAAAGTATACGGGACTACATGACGCGTTGTCGCAGCCCCTAAATTAAGGAACCAACCATAACTTTTCTTCTTGTCAAAACTTGTAATAAAAACACTATTATTCCTGTTTGTGCAACAGAATTAGATTTGAAGAATGGATTTAAGGGGAGATGGTGCTCGCGAGCACCTTTTGGCTCTTATGATGAGAGCACCAAATTTCATTTAAAGAGCACCAGGTTGAGAACACGTGTCTTAGGAGAAAGGAACATTAAACAATCTGAGGCTTCCTCTTAACCCCTTCACCTTCAAGTATTACACAAATAGTTTGCCACGGTGGGTGAGTGGTTATCGTGTTGGATTACGAAACTCAGGCTTGCAGGTTCGCTCCTGCCGTGGTAAATGATTTATGAAAGGCTGCAAAAATCACGATACCCATGTCAAACGATGTTGGCATGTTAAAGAACCCATTTGAATTCAATAGGCCGTGTTCATAATGGCAAACTTTATCTCGGAATTTTCCGCCAACATACTTCATTTCTCTACCAGATACCTAACCTCCTTGACTTTCATGGTGCTTCAAGGAACAACAAAATTCGACATGCAAGCTGCCCTCTGGATGTCCAATAACAAAGCTTGCACCCGGCATCCGAGGCCATACGATATTATTATTTATGTTCGACGATGTGGAAATGTAAATATTATATCTCAGAAAACTGGGTCATAATGAGGGTCATTATAACACTATTTTTCATTATAAAACAGTTTCTCCCACCAATCAGAGCTCAAGAAACAGTTGTTTGATCAATTAGGTGACGATAGCAACGCACCTGCGCTTAGTTCCAAGGCCTTCTAATTTAAATTTCACTGCCTGGCCTAGTGTCATAGTGGGGGTAATCGAGGAGGCCATGATCAAATACAAGGTATTCTGTGCGTCCCATGCGCTCTGTTCAGTACATAAAACTGGCGAAATCATTAATATTTATGTTCGATATAAAATAGTTATAATAATTATCGTCGAACATAAACAGTCGTATGCAACTCGCCTATAATGGTAATTAAGACACTCGTATGGAAATTATAAAAGTCGCATACGCTCGTTTTATAAACATACTCTTGTCTTAATTATTGCCATTATAGGCTCATTGCATAATGTACTATTTTATTACACAAATTATTTGTTGCCTAGGTTTCTTCTGTAGGTGTTTGTACTTACCAAGGTGTGCAAATTATTAGACTCAACTAAAGAATATTGAATTTTTAGAAGCTATTTTTCGATGTTGGCTAGTTCTACTCGAATGTATAATAAATCAACTAAATAATTTAAATCAGTCATAATATTGTATTCAAAATCATTTAATGACCAACTGGTTACATATTTTATTGGCATACTTAGTAATGTTTTATCCAATATGGACATAAAACGTTTCCCATTAGGAATTGAATCTGTAAATCTTCGGAATTGGAGATTCTGAGGGACACCTAAGCTGAATCCGTTTCCTCTTTTCTCATTGACTTTGGGATTTACCCTGAAAATCAGGTGGCTTCAGTCAACAGTCCACGAATCTTTGACTAATTGAAGAGTGGCTCATAAGTAAGAAAGATTTCGAATCCATGTGTTCTGAACGCAACCGAGAATAAAGTATGGTATTCAAAACAAAATGTGTGACATTCTGCACTAGTAAGGCTCCTTTTTTAGTGAAGATACTAAAAAATCATTATACTGTCAGTTTGGGTTGTTGTTGTTTTTTGAGTCTTCAGTCTCTTAACTGGTGTGATGCAGCCTTCCATGCCTCCCTGCCCTGAGTTAATGTTTCATCTCTACCTTTGGTGGCTTTGGTGGCATCGTTGGTAGCATGCTGAGCTTCTATGCCCAAGATGGCGGGTTCAAACCCGGCCGAAGTCCTCAGATTTTTTAAGAGCGTCAAAAATCCCTCAGTATCCCTTTCTTTGAAGGGGAAGTAAAGCGTGTGAAGCTAAATTTGTAGTTTACATTTGATAAACCCTCTATTAAGTTCCAACATTCTTCGCCAGGTGCTGGTTGCGGTGGCATATAGTAGCCAAATTCGCGGCTAGGTGTTGTTGACTTTAGCATTTGGTAGCAAAAGTAGGAACTGCTTGAAATTAATAGTCTGCAGTCCTTACCTGAATTACAGATAATACACACAAATACAGCCATCACAATGAACACCGGTTATCAGACAGATTCTACACACACCCAAAGCACATGAGGCTATATGACCGCATTGTCGCAGCCCCTAAACTGAGGAACCAACCAACTCTACCTTACATCCAAGGCAATCTGCTTAACATATTCTAACGTTGTCCTCGACCCTTCCTTCCTGGCTGTCTTAGTATGTATCCTACCAACGTATCACTTCTCTTCATTAGCAGTAGCCAGAAACATCTCGCCTCTCCCACTCGTCTTAATACCTCTTCATTTGTTACTCTATCTACCCATCTGATCATCATTCTCCTGTAACACCACATTCCAAATGCTTCTATTCTCCTCTTTTCTGCTGCCAGTTTATTAAAAGAAATGAAAATCAAGAGTACTGGTTTAATATTTGAAATACTTTCAGTGCCCCAGAAGAACATTTTTTACTGCATAAGTCATGACAAGGCTAAATGAAATGTTGGAAACTGGCGCTGAGTTTAATAATTTGAATACCTCTGTCAATACCATTTTTTTTATGCCATTTCTGCCAACTCATAATGAGGAGTCAAAAATAGATCTGTGAGTATGTTTGGACATCATTAGGGCTAGGATTTTTAGGTGCTAAAAATCGGGAAGATATTTATTTTCTATGTATTAAAAATACCTGTGACAAAAAAGTAAAAATATGTAATTATAATTTAAATAATTCATGTTTTTTGGGCTAATGGCGTGTGTATTTAGATTAGAACCATACGCTTCGGAGAAACCTTGTCTCCTTTTTCAATGGAATCAAACAATCCACATAGTTTGATTCCATTGAAAAAGGAGGCAAGGTTTCTCCGAAACGTTTGGTTCTAATCTAAATACACACGGCATTAGCCCCAAAAACATGAATTATTTATATAATCCGGGCCGTGAAATCCTTAATATACAAATTATAATTTAGTTTATTAATGTCAATATATAAACAATGTGCAGTGCTCACGAATGCAATTTATTCTATGTCTCACTGACTGCTGAAGCATTACAATACACAACGAGATACATCTTCAGGTAGTCCATCAAAAATGACCGAGGATTATCGCGAAACACTTCTTCTCAAGGTGCGAAACTGCTGCAATGTGTTTCATGCCCTTGAGGTGTTGTGTAACTTGAGATCGCTGTTCAGCGTTGATTGCTTTCCCACATGGTTGGCAGAACAGAACACCCCCATCAGAAGTAAAATTATCCTTAAATTCTGCAACAGTAGTTGTTTTTACTTTATTCATCGTAGAACTGCTTTACACTTCCCAGTGCCAGAAATTAACTGCATGTGAGTGACACTTGTTCCTGGTAGCTGGGGAAGGGGGAGGTCTATCACGTGGTGCAATATGTCTATGGACGAGGAAATCCCCGACTTCCACAGTGAGTGGCACGGCGTGAAAAGTTACGAATAGCACAGTGGCAAGCTGACATATGCTCTGCATGAAGATCAGATAGCTCACAGGTTCTTCACCATTGAAGTAACACAGAACAAAATGCAATAAACGGAAAGATATAGCATACTGATTTAAAAAATTTAAATATTATGTCTTTTTATGTGCTAATAAGTGAAAAGCAGGAATGTATGTATTTATAGAAAAAAATGCTTTAAATATGTATTTACATAAAAATATATTTTATTTACCTAAAAATCCGAGCCCTAGTCATCATACAACCTGTCTGGGATTCTGAAATTCTAAGTGTACAGACAGGAATACTATTTTATGGAGGAGATATTCTGTTTGCTTATGGTTAATTTCTCTTTTGCAGCACGAGATCCTGTTATGATAGAACGAAGCAACCTACTAAATATTTCAAAACTAATTGTCAAAGAATTAATAGAAACATCATTGAAATTTGGCCGTATGTTGGACTCGGATCATATGCCCCTTCAACATTTCTTCATTGTCTTGGAACATGTTCTAAGGCATGGACTCAAGCCTAAGAAGGTAAGTAGGCCTACTCTTAGAATCATGTATGTTTTTTTTAAATTGTTTTTCAGAAAAATACCGAGTGCAAACAATTTTTGCCTGGTTAAAAGAGGACCTTCTGTATGATTTTATTTATTCCATTCGGTTGTGTGTAAAAAGAGACTGATTTGACAAATGGAAGGTTTCAGCTATTAGCTCATGTATAGTACAGGAATTTGAAATCCTTTAGATGGAATGTGGGATATAAAATGTCTTGACTGATGCAAGACTTAAACCCACAACCTCTGGTTCTGTACATCATTCCTCTCACTGCTGAGTTACTGGAGGAGACATCTTAATTGTCATTAGTGAAAGGAGTTCAGGAATCCAAAGCCCACAGCAGGCAACTAATATGATGATTTTACCAAGCATATAGCTTGATGGGGGAGTGGTTAATGTGTCGGTCTACTAACCCCCAAGCTTGCAGGTTCGCTCCTGGCCGTGGTAAGTGATTTTTTTTTAAGGCGGCAAAAATTACGGCACCCATGTCATACGATGTTGGCATGTCAAAGAACCCATTTTAATTCAGTAGGCGGTGTTCATAATGGCAAAATTAATCTCAGGAGTTTCCGCCAACACAAAGTTCCTCATTTCTCTACTAGAAAGCGCTATAGTGTTCAAGGAGCTTTGCTATCTAACCTCCTTGACTTTCATAGTGCTTCAAGGAACAACGAATTTCAACATGCAAGCTACCCTCTGGGTGTCAAATAACAAAGCTTGCACCCGGCACCGAGGCCATACAATATTATTTTTATTATTATTATCAAGCATATAGGCCTACTGGCTTCTTATAGCATACCATTCACCAGTCAGAGGTCTCTTGGTTTGAGTCCTGCATTTTAATTCTCTCTGCCAAATGGCTTGTATTTTCTGTATAATACATGACCTAATAGCTGAAAGTTTCAGTCATCAGTATGGTTGTAATAAATCCAATTTTGGACTAATTTGTACTGGTGTAGGCTTCCATAATCGGGGTATGAATCTTCAAACATCTTTCCATATTGTGCAGAACATGCTTGGGGAAATGGATCATGCAATTCAATTCAAGGCACAGAAATTATTTCTAGAACTAACTTACCATGTCAGACAATAGAGAGAAGCAATTAAAATTTATAAACATCCATATATTTTCAAAATAAAAATAACCAGTTATGGACAAAGCAAAGAGGATATAAAAAGTAGGTTGGCTCAGTCAAGGAAAGTATTTCTAAAGAAAATAAATTTGTTGACATCAAAAAATTGATTTAGGTATTATAAAGTCAGTTTTGAAAGGCTATGTCTGGAACATGGCACTCTATGGAGGTGAAACTTGGACTTTGGCTCAGCTGAAAAGAGGAGAATAGAAGAGTTTGAAATGTGGTGTTACAGGATAATGATGAAGATCAGATGGGTAGATAGAGTATCAAATGAAGAGGTATTAAGACGAGTGAAAGTTGAGAGATATTTCTGGTGACTGCTAATGAAGAGAAGAGGTAGACTGGTAGGACACATACTACTGTAAGACACCCAGGAATAGCAAACTTAGTTCTGGAAGGAAGGGTTGAGGACAAGAATTGTACGGGTAGACCATGGTTAGAATATGTTCAGCAGATTGCCTTGGATTTAGGTGTGGAAGCAATGTAGAGATGAAATGATTAGCTCAGGACAGAGAAGCATGGCGAGCTGCATTTAACCAGTCAAATACCTGAAGACTTGAGCAACATGTGAAGAAGATTTGAAAGTCTCCCAGGACACAAAATTTGTGGAAAGTGGGTCAGTCTCTCCCATTCCTGCGAACAATAACCTCACCATGTGCCAACGGAACCCAAGATCAGAAATTACTAGAATTCTATTCTATTCACATTTCGTGTTATTTTAAAATATTCCAACAGCCTATATAGATAAGTTTAACTGGGCACCAATTGAAAAACAATTATTTTATTAAATGACAAAGACAACTCTGAAAAATAGCTTCTCATGCAAGAATCGTTTCAAACCCTGCAGCGTAAAACCATTGAAAATGCACTTGCTGGGTAAGTGTTACATATCAAGAAGCACACAACACGGTCGAACAGCTCAAAATTCTTTGGTTTGTAAGTGGTAGAGTGTCCATCTCCTGATCCCAAGATTGTGGGTTCCATTCCTATCCGAGGATGTGGATTTTTAAAGGACAAAAAAATCCACATCACTCCCAAGTTGTACGATGATGGCTTGTAAAGGAGATCTCATATTACCGTATTTACTCGGCTATAGGACCCCTTTGCCTATATTACCCCCCTTAATTTTCAAGAGCCAAAATCCAAAATTCTTGGAAATCGCTTATAGTACCCCTCCTTAATTATTAAGAGTCCTGTCCGTCATTGTCTAGCAACGAGCACGGCGCGAGCAACTCCGCGCAGAAGGGATACGGCCAGCGGTTGGTCAGGCAAGACAATCGCAGCAAAAGTGTGATATCTTTTCAGAGGTGGTTGGCAATAATCATGGAATATACTTGTGTTTGTATAGCAGATGCTTGATCATTGTTGGCTGCTTGGGCCATACCATTCAATTGTACGCGAGCTCTGTTGCTAACAAGGCGTGACCGTGTTTGAAGAAAGAAGTCTTGTCTTTCCTTTTGTGCGTTCAGGCTATGACCTACGTTATGCGACAGGTGGCCGGACGGTCACACGTGGGTGCTGCTACATTCATGTAAGGATAAGATGTTAGTGGCCGGCCGGCATACGTACGCCAGTCTACATTCTGTGGTGTATTTCGAAACATGTTATAGGTAGTGATGTAAAATACCCAGGTATTTATAAACTGGGGTAAATACCCAGGGTATATACCCGGGTGAATACCCAATTTGGGTAAATACCCGGCTATTTTAGATTTTTCATTAAAAATCCTGTGTCGTGGTAAGTTGAACCTTAAACTATGCAAACTGTTCTACATTAACTTTTTAGAAATGTAACAACATTAGATAGTTAATAAAATTAAATTTAATTAGAATTGGGACTTAAAAACAGAATTGAAGACCTTGTTTCCAAAACTCACTAAGTCAAAAATTATGATTTTTCAGGAGAGAGATTTTTTGAACCGGAGCCTACTTTGGCAATATTACTTCATTATGAAGTAAAGAGACGTTTTTCAAATTAATATGCAGAACAGTGATAACGAACCAACCAAAGTGCTGCAACATCTTTCTTCTTCTCTGAAGTTATTAATGTTAAAATGCCAATTTTTTTCTAAAAGTAAACTAGGTCACTTGACATAGGTCAATTCTGGAAAAGAACTACCGACTTAGTGAGTTCTGGAATAAAACATCTACTTGCACATGCTAAGTTACACATTTGGTAGATCGGAAGCAAGCACGTAAAGCAATGGGATTTTAGTGATTTATTCTAGATTGATCAAACTTCCCTTGAAAATCAATGAGGAACAGAAAAAAGTTCTTAAATTGTCCAATACCTGCCATTAAAAAAAATAAAAATACAAATATATAACAAATAAATTCCAAGAACAAACGCACTTGCACAGCCTTAACTTTGTACTACACAAATGGCTCTTCTTCAGCATAGTGTATTTCTGTGTGATCAACCAGATCTGCATCATCACCGAAGTTCTTCAGAGCTTTATTGTAGTACAACTGGCCTTGTTCAGACAGAGAAACAAACTTCAGAAGTGCTGCAACATCTTTCTTCTTCTCTGAAGATATTTTATTGCATTCCTCTACTACATGGACCAATCTGTATGAGTTCCTCCAAGAATGGACTGATTTCTTCTTTAACACTTCGTATTCATTGAAGTCTCCATTGTAGGTATTCTTGGCAAACACTTCTTTCTTTCCTTTTTTATACAGAAGAACACGCTGTTCCCTCATCAAGAATGGGAGCTTAGTTTTCATTATATTATTGGCGCTCCTTTTAAAATCAAGTAGCCGCCAATCTCACTTTAAAAGTTTAACAGCTCCATTTCCAGAGTAGCATGATAATCTTGTGGCTCTAATAGTTTTTCACGAGTTCTGTACACTTTTCCGATTCTTCCAAACACTCGGTCCGGAGGCAAAAAACTGTTTCCTCTGATAGGAAATATGTGTTCCACTTTATTAAAAATGTCACTTTTGTTTACATAATCTAGCAAGAAGCCCATGATGGTCGAGTTCTTCTTTTGACTTGTGGCAGAGTCTGAGAACAGTCTCAATATTTTCTGAGTTTTAATGCCTTCTGGTTTTGCTTCTTGACGAACCCTCTCTTCAGGACAGTGTAGGAAGTTATGCAAGGCTGATGCAACGTCGTTCGATCCTCTTCCAGACTGATCTTCTGTCCAAGAATATATGAATGTGTTTTCCACATTTTGGACGTTTTCATGAATTATAAAAGTTAGGTTGTACAACCAAAGCTGTCGAGCATAAAAAGTCTCGGAAATTCTAATCGTGGGAAGGGGCTGGTTCTGTTGCATGTCAAATGCTACTTTCAGAACATTATCTTCCTCTCGCTTCAAAATTTCATATTTTTTTTGGGCTCGTAATTTGTGCAATCTGTAACATCCCATCAGGTCTGCCCTTTCGGCTGGTGATGTAGAATAATTTTGTATCTTGATTTGTAATTCTTCACAGTATGAACATGTGTCGGTTTTCGGGTGCCCAAACCCGATATTGAATCGTGTTTGGAAAATTCTATGAAATTTGCTGTAAGATGCGACTGATTTTGAAGCACTTACCCTGGCCTCTCTCCTCAATCGCCAAATCTTCTTGGCGGAAAGTGTTGGGTCCATGTAAACTCGTACGCTCTTTGCCCTCCCATAATGGCTTTCTCTGCACTTCAATGTCTTAATGAAATTAACAATTGAAACCTCAGGTTCCATGTCTTTGGCTTTAATACGACCACCGCCCCTGTTCTCTTTACATTGTTCACCTGTAGCTTGAAGTTCTTCGATAAACTATTCAATCTGAATCTACTCATTCCTGTTACCGAACAGAAAGATTGAGCACAAACTCGTATAATCTGGCCGGCTTTCCTCCGTATAAAATATTGTGTTAATAACCTAGCACGGGGATTGCCTACATTTCTTGGTCGATGTGATTTTGGTTCTTTTGTTACAATATATTTTAAAAGGAAGTTATCTTGCTCTACTTTTGATTTGTTGTCATACAGTTTGTCACGGAAATGAGTGATGTCTTCTTGACTCAACAATCCTACCTTGCATGTATAGTTCGGTCTTCCAGCATGATTACAAGCGATACAAGATGCAGGATGAGCACTTGAACTGTTTCTTGCATGCTTGCGTTTTGTTTTATCCTAGGTGTTTATATCGTTTCTTCTCTTCCTGCTTCGACCGGAATCTTCTAGAGGACTCTTTAATCCTCCTAAATCAAAGTCACTCATCTTGTACACTTTCTTAAAATGTAGAAACTTTCTCTTAAACACCGCTCATTAACATACGACACATGAATCAGCCAAGAGGTTACTGGCAGGAAACAGGCACGTTAGACTTAGCAGAGTTTGGAAGACATCACGGCTTGGCGGGAAACAGGAGCTTACTCGTACGCATGCGCATTAGACATAGCAGAGTTTGGAAGACATCACGGCCTGACTTAGTACAGTTTTGGAAAAAAATGCAATATCCTACGTTACAATTTATGATGACATAGTGAGTTCTGGAATACAATATTAGTAGCATATATTGGTCTACACCTTGCAAACAAGATCCAACGGATTTCTCAATTTCGTCCAAAACTGACTTAGTGAGTTTTGGAAACGAGCTCTTCAATTAGAATTGGGAATTAGATCAGAAGATAAAATTCAATAGTTATAACCTGAAAAACTCAGGGTTTGAACTAGGCTTTTTTTTGCAAACAATGAGATAAAAGTTGGGGGAAATTTATTCAGAGCATTGGCAAGGTTCTACAAAAGGTGTAATAGACAGTTTTTCAGAACAGTTTTTAAAATCATCTCTACTTAGTATAAAACAAAGTCCCCGATTCTTGGATGTCACGGGTAATCTCGAGAACCTTTGGATATATTTTGATGCGGGTTTCACAATTCTGTAAAGGGTATCTCGAGGATGATTTCTGTAGAAAATAATTTATTTATGATCAAAGGAAGCAGATCAGTAATGATTTCAGTGAAAAAATAAACAAAAAAACTTGGCGTCCGAGTGCTTTTTAAGTTTATTTTGGGCAAACCGTTTAACATATCTAAATACTATGAATGTAAGAATTGTTCAGCATGAAAAGTTCAACATAAAATCCAGGAGAGCATATCTCTACCTTCAATACATCGCCCACGATAAGTATTTTTACGTTTTCATTTCTTCCAACCATGTCCATTCTAATATTGAGGCGACAGTTTACGAGCTAGCTAAGGGCGAGTTTATCACCCCTATTACAGCCTAACTAGCGGGCGAACCTATTACCCCAGACACAGCCAGCAGCAAAACGTCGAGTCGTGTTGAGTTAAGACTTCAGAGAAGGCTGGTTGTGTTTGGAGTTACCCTGGAAGTTCAACTCGGTTTTTCTTCATTTCGCCTGTGAACTTTCCTTTCCACAAAATACACAGTCAAGTTAAGATTGGACGGAAGAGGGATTTGTGTTTCATGCAACTCGCCATTCCCTGGAAGTGCAACTCGGCTTATCTTCATTTCGTCTGTGAACTTTTTGTTCCGCAAAATTCACAATCAATTTAAGATTGGACGGAGGGGGGATTTGTGTTTCATGCACCTCGCCATTCTTATATTACGTCTGACAAGAATTCGTTATAATTAATAGTCCAGTCAGTGTTGTTAAGCCATCATGCCGAGATGTAAAATGGATATAGGTCATAGTTCATTGACATCGCAAAATAAAAAAGTGCTTATCACGTAACAATGAAACAGAGCAACAAATAATTTCTAGATTGCCACAAGAGAAACAAAGACTTCGTTCTCGGCACCTTCAAACCGTTGCTCAAGAAGAACACCGTCTGAACCACGATCAGAAACAAGCTTATAACACTAAGAGGGAAGGTAAGATATTTTTTCTCGATGCCCCTGTAGGCACAGGCAAAACATTCTTGATTTATGTGTTGCTCGCCAAAGTGAGGTCTGGTGGTAATATTGCTCTTGCCGTCGCATCATCTGGAATTGCAGCCACTCTTTTGGATGGAGAAAGAACAGCACATGCAACATTTAAACTTCCTTTGAAAGTCAGCAGTAATGATGGAAATGTATGTAATATTTCAAAACAAAGTAACACTGCCAGTGTAATCCAAAATTGTTCTTTAGTTGTATGGGATGAGGCTACAATGTCGCACAAAATTTCCGTTGAAGCTGTCGACAGGACTTTGCGTGATCTAAGTAATCGGAACACACCTATGGATGGCTGCACAGTTTTGTTCGCCGCAGATTTTCGTCAAATCTTACCAGTTGTCACCAGAGGAACGAGAACCGACGAAGTGAACACTTCATTAAAAATATCTTACATCTGGCCAGATATAACAAATTGGCACTCAAAACTAACATGAGAGTAGGCTACTCTTATCTTCAGAAGATAATAGTTTGTTTGCTAATTTGTTACTTAGAGTTGGAAATGGAGATTTACTGGTCATTGACGGGAGAATTACCCTCAGTGACGATTTCTGTGCTTTAGTAAGCAGTATTCAAGAATTGATTGATAGCGTTTATCCTCAAATCCATGGCCCATCTAACAAGTCTCATTCATGGTTTAAAGAAAGAGCAATATTATCGCCGACAAACGAACAAGTTGTGAAAACTAATGACTTGGTGTTCTCCAAATTCACTGCCCAGGCTCTAGTATATTACTCAGTAGGCTAGACGCAGTAGTCGATAGTGAAGAAGCTGTTCATTACCATACAGAATTCCTAAATTCTTTATTTCCTTCTGGCTTGCCACCACACAAGCTTATTTTAAAAGTAGGAGTGCCTATTATATTGCTACATAATTTACCACCACCAAAGTTATGCAATGGGACACGATTGGTAGTGAAAACTTTGAAAAACTGTTTCATTGAATCAACTATCTTAACTAGCTGTGGTACAGGAGAAACGGTCTTAGTACCCAGAATCCCTATGATTCCTTCAGATTTGCCTTATCGTTTCAAACGAGTACAATTTCCAGTAAGAGTCTGCTTTGGCATGACTATAAACAAAGCACAGGATCAGACACTTACCGTGACTGGAGTTGATCTTAATGGAGAATGTTTTTCTCATGGACAGCTTTACGTGGCTCTATCGCTTGTTACATCAAACCGAAATCTTTTCGTGTTCACTGCTGGAGGGAAAACGACTAATGTCGTATACAAGGATATCTTATAGGACCTCCGTTAGAAGTAGACTATCACCTTGCATTCATAACTGTTCCCGGGCGAAGCAGGGGTGGGTTGCTAGTTCATATATAAAATAAATAATCAAATAACCAAAAAGGCTAGTAAATAGTAAATAGAAAATCAAACAAAGAATAGGAAATGAGAGGGAAGTACAGCATCAGTTTGAATTCTGAGTAGGAGGAGCTAAGCAGTGTTGCCAACCCATATGCTTGCTGGCATACAGTACATCTTCACCCATTATAGAGCCCACATACTACAAAAACTTCCTGACATGCATTTGTGTTTTTTAGAGTAGGATTAAAAAAAAAAAATATTTCTTTAATATTTAAAATTGAATGAAAAATAACTTAAAAGCACTTTTACTAAGCATTTTTTTTTCAAATGTCCTTTCTATTGAATAGATTTTATTACCTTTGGAGTTTTGGCATACACATTCAATTACTATGCAAATAGCTTACTCTTATTACTGCAAAAGTAGTTTTTCCCTCCCACATCTTTGTTGCTCATTTCCAGTATCGTAATAAAACTCGACCTTCTCAATATCTTGGTATTTATTAAAAATTTAAAACACAAAACAACCAAAAGGTTTTACTCAATATCTTACTTTGGTTTAAGGAAAAAAAACAACAATTAAAGACAAGGTTACAGTGTCAAAACATAACATATAAATACCCAAAAATACCTGGACATCCATTTTCCTTTTTTTTTTTAGTATGGAAGGATCAATTTTGTTCCTGATTTCAATTTAAGGCATCAAATACCTGTGTTTCAGTCCTTGTTTGTCCAACACTTCATCAACACATCAAAAAGTGTTGTACAAAGCTCAGAAACTGAAAATACCCTCATTTTGGGTATTTAAAAGACCACTGGGTAAATACCCGATTTATATTTACCTTCCCACTGGGTAGTTACCCGTCCCTCATCACTAGTTATAGGTAGCGATTTTGTATTCGGATTGCATGGTCTACTGGCCACGCCCATCCACCACATTATGGTAGTATCTTCGGTCTTTGCAAATCTTGCTGCGCGGATAAACTTTGTTCATTTTGATTAAATATATCGTACTATGTTGCATCAAAATAAAATAGCTTATTTTTACTCTCTCCCTTTCCAAAAATAATGGATTCTTACGAAGTTTGAGTCTATAGTACCCCCACTGAATTTCGGAACTAAAAATTTAAGGAAAATCGGGTCCTATAGACGAGTAAATACGGTACATTTAGTGGTTACAAGACAAAGTCAATCTCAGCCACAGGTCACCCAGTAGAGTTCTGGTTTTCACTGCCAGATGACAGTGTTAAACAGAATGACAAATTGGTAGAGTAGAGCGTCTCAATAACTTCAGCTCGAAAGATGTACATCATGGTAGCTGAGGTCATACAATTATCATCATCATCATCATCCAAAAAGCTGTTCTGTAGATGATTTATACTAGTTTCTTAAATTAATAACTTTTCTGAACTAAAAATATTGACATTGTCCTGAATCAGTTTCAGGTGAACTCTTTTATTGCTCTTGTGAAATCATTGATTTATTCAATTACAGGGTTTGCTTGGGCCAAAGAAGGAATTATGGGATATTCTGCAATCTGTTGAGAAGTTCACAGTTGAAGCCCAAGATATTACAGCCAGTGTTCGAGATCTTCCTACTGTGAGGTAAGGATATCGACTTAAATGTGCGAGTACACCTCTGAACGAAAAAGATGCATTACTGTACATATGATATGTATGAAAATAGATATCAAACTCCCCTACTTTTTAGCCTACTTTTCACATTTTGCAAAAATGATGAAAAAGTAGTCTTATGAAATTACTGGGCAGCAGTGTGTCTTGTGCCCCCCCCCCCCGCCTATCAACTGCTAAATGGCTGCAGCTATCAAAACCAAGTTTGGTATAAGGAAAGATCTATACCTGAATATCTCATGGTCATATTTGAAAATTATGTCAATGCTACCAACTGCTGAAAAATCGCAATTGAAATTTGAGCTCTATGTTGGATATCTCAGAAGGTATGCATGGGAACTGTTCCAAAATTGGCACACACATAGATAATAGCATTCCAGATTAATTTTCAGAGAATGGAAGAGAAGAAGATTCCCAAGAGGATACATGAGATGCAGATGCAGAAGACACGACCAAGGGGTGTGTCAAGAAGAGAGGCGAGGACTGGACTAGAGTGACAGTGGAGAGGTGGTGGGAAGAAAGGACTAAGTGGCGAGGCTTATGTTCCAAACAGACCCAGCCTGGGGCTGGAAAATGTACAAGATGATGATGATGATGATGATTAATTTTCAGGAGTTCATACATGGCAGTGTTGCCAACATGATTCTAACAAGGGAAGTATCTGGTAAGACAGGTCAAAACCTATCTTGAAACTTTGTGGATGCAATCATTCTACTATAAGAAGGCAATGTGCGGAAAATAACCTGCTAGATTGAACTGCAAGGCTCTGAAATCGTACCTGATATCCTGGTACGCAGGCATGATGGCTGGAGAGGCTGGATATCCCCGTGGCACTCGGAGTAGTAGCGAAGAGGGGCGTACATGCTGACTGGAGCGTGCGGCTCCTTCCCACTGCACAGTGGGTCAAAATCGAAATCTAGGAGGACAAAATTATTTATTTTCATAATTAAAAAATCAAAATTTATTACTTCTACAGCATTCTCATATTATTACCGCTCACTATTCTGGGATATAGCCTTGGAGGCTGGATTTAGACAGCTCCTTAACCCGGTCCATGAGTCAATCCTAATTGGCTACATGGATAATTCTTGCCAGGCACGTCCACGTCGCGGGGGTGGGCAACGGTACTGTAATAGACCATGGAACTACAGTACCGGCTAAGTTCTGGTGAGGACCCAGTCCTATGGGGTATAACATAGGCCCCGTGTACAGGGTTACGTGCGAAGACCTCAAAGGAAACTACAGCGGAGAAGATGGACTTCAGAACGGTGGAGATTGCGGAAGAGGCAACCCAGTACTCGGGGAATAGTATGAGTACAGCATCAATCGGCAGCGTCTGTTTCCCATGTTAGGGGCGGCTGCAAGGGCGTTTGTTCTCCATGTTAGGGGCGGCCTGAATAATAGCTGGCAGTAGCTTCATAAAATGCCTTTGGGAGTGGCGACCCCATCGTAATAATAGCCTAAAATGGATATGGCACTTCCAATGATTCGGAAAAGGTTAGGGCGTACCCTGCAGGCGACGCGCAGTTCCTTTGGTACTGGGGGAACTGTGAGAAATGGGCGACCAGTAACCGAAATGAAAGTGGGAATCATGAATGTCATGACCCTGACAGGCAAGGTGGAGGAGGTGGTAGACTTCATGGAGAGGGAGAAGGTTGGAATGATGGGGCTGAGTGAAGTGAAATGGAAAGGTAAAGGAAGGAAGAAATTGAGGAAAGGATATACATTATACTGGAGTGGTGGCCAAGAGGCAAAAAATGGCGTGGGACTGATAACCTCGAAACAACTGGAGGAGTATGTTGAAGTGGTAGAGTGTGTGAGTGACAGAATAATGAAAATTAGAATGAAGATGAAGAATGACGTGATGGACTTCATACAAGTGTATGCACCACAGACTGGAAACAGAGAAGAAGATATTGAAGTATTCCTGGAGGATGTAGAAAGAGTAATCTCAGATGTAGAAGTGGTGATCATGGGAGACATGAATGCGCAAGTCGGAATTGAGAGACAAGGAAAGGAAGAAGTCGTTGGACCATATGGATATGGGAAAAAGAACCGGGAAGGAGAGGAACTTGTAAACTTTTGTGAAAGGAATGGACTGATAGTGGGTAATTCATGGTTTCGGAAGAAAAACAGCAGGAAAATTACGAGATATGGGTGGGGTGATAGAAGAACAAAATCAGTAATTGACTACTTCCTGGTGGAAAGGACAAATCGCAGAAAGCTGATGGATGTGACAGCTTTACCAGGTGAAGCATTTGATGGGGACCATAGAGCTGTGGTGGCAAAATTTAGATGGGGAAAATTGGAAAACCTAAAGGAGATCAGAGAAAGTAAAATAAAAGTATGGAAATTGAAAGACAAAGCTGTACAGGAAGATTTTCAGGAGAGATTGAAGCAACAAATCCCAGTTACTGAAGTGGAAAATGTAGAAGAGGAATGGTCCCACTTTAAAAAGGCATTTGCTGGTGCAGCAGAGAGTGCTTGTGGTAGGACGTCAACAAGAGTGAAAGAGAAGGAGACACCGTGGTGGAATGAGGAAGTGAGGAAAGCAGTAAAAGAAAAGAAGTCTGCATGGAAAGAATGGAACCGAGATCAAACAGAAGAAAGCAAAAGGAAGTACCACGACAGCAAACGGAGGTGTAAGAAAGTGGTAGGAGAAGAAAAGTTGGGAAGAATTTACACGAAGAATGGAAACAGATGTAAGTGGCAGTAAAAGGATGCTGTATGGGCTTCTAAGAAGTAAGAGGAAAGAAAGAGTTACTACAAAGCTGGTGAAAAAGGAAGATGGAGAGTTGTTAACACACCCAGAAGAGATAAAGGGACGATGGAAGGAGTATTTCGATAAGCTATTGAATGTGAGCAATTGTACTGGTGACACAACCTGACGACTCTATAACAGAAGATGATATAACAATGCTGGAGGTGGAATTAGCAGTACAGAAAATGAAGATGGGAAAAGCAACAGGGGTGGATGAAATCTGTGTAGAAATGATAAAGGCTGCTGGACCTGTTGGTATGCAATGGCTGTATCGACTGCTAAAGTGTGTGTGGAAACGGAAATGTGTACCAGAAGACTGGGAGAAAGGGCTAATAATACCAGTGTTTAAGAAAGGGGACAAGAAAGTGTGTGATAACTATAGAGGGATCACCCTCATATCACAGATAGTAAAAATACTGGAAAGGATATTAGAAAGAAGAATGAGAAGAAAGGTGGAAGGAGAGTTGCAAGAGGAACAGTATGGCTTCAGGAGTGGAAGATCCACAGTGGACCCAATCTTTAGCTTGAGGCAGGTGATGGAAAAGAACTGGGAATATGGAGAGGATTTGATCATGACTTTCATAGATCTAGAAAAGGCATATGATAGTGTCCCCAGAGAGAAGGTATGGGAAACCATGGTTAAGAAGAGACTGGGAAGAGAAATGTTGGAAATGGTGCAAGCAATGTACAGCAACTGTGTTAGTAGGGTACTGACCCCAGTTGGAAAGACAGATTGGTTTAGGAACAAGACTGGACTAAGACAGGGGAGTGTGCTGTCACCTCTTTTATTCATAATGGTAATGGATGAAATTGTAAAGGAAACAAAGGAAGCATATGGGCATAAAGAAATGAAGTTACTATTATTTGCAGACGATATTGTGGTCTGGGGAAGGAACACCGAAGAAGTGCAAAAACAACTAGATGCACTGAACGAAAATATTCAGAAGTATGGCCTGAAAATCAGTATAGAGAAAAGCAAGACCATGGTGATGACAAGAGGGGAAAGACAAGGAAAGGGCACTGTGAAAATTGGAAGTCAGAGTTTGGAAATTGTGGACACGTTCAAATACCTAGGAAGTGAATTGATGCAAACTGGTAGGTTGGACATGGAGATTGGCAGGAGGGTACAGCAGAGCAATGCATTCTATCAAAGTGTAAGAAATCTTGTTTGGGATAAGGAAGTACCAAGGAAAAGCAAGGAGGTAATGTATAAAATGTACTATGTACCCATATTAACTTATGCAGCTGAGACTTGGACCCTGACAAGCAGGCAAGAGAGTAAAATCCAAGCCAGTGAAATGAAATTCCTAAGAAGTATGATAGGTAAGACAAGGAAAGACAGAGTGAGGAATGAAGATGTTAGGAAGGAAGTTGGGATGGGAAAACTAAATGAGAGAATTGAGAAGAATAAACTAAGGTGGTTTGGACATGTAAAGAGGATGGAGGAAAATAGAATACCAAGACAGGTGCTGGAGGCCAAGTGCAAGGGTAAGAAAGCAAGGGGAAGACCTAGAACAAGGTGGATCGATTCAGTGAAGAACAGCGTGAGAAAAAGGAATCTGGACTGGGACAAGATCGTGGAAGAAGAATTGTGGAAGGAAAGAGGAAAGTGGAGAAGTGCCATAAATACCCCGACCCGGCAGGAGCTGGATAAGGGGAAATGATGATGATGATGATGATTCTGGGATATAAACGCATCTTAGTGTAAATCTGTCACCACTGTTCGAGCAGTCTGAATTGGAGGGTGAATGCAAGTGGCTGTGGTTTGGTCGTCTTTGTGGTTAGTGTGATGCTTTAAGATGGAACATGCAGCTGTAACGTGTTTCAGTTATTAATGTGCGTAATTGTTATGTAATTTTAGCTATATTTGCATTATATAATATTTAGCTATTATTCTTAAAATTATATTTTCACTTAGATTTTTAGTAAGTCGCGTCACTCTGCGTCACTTTCTACTTAATGTTAAAATGTAAATAAAGTCTTGTAGTTTACACCTGTTATAAGATATTTTGCATCTTTTTGCAACTTACGTAGTTATTTTATGTTTTAGAAGATGCCGCGCAACCAGTTCTCACACGTTTACAACTGTTTGAAGCACTGGGTTCGACGAGTATGTCAAAAGTGGAACTTTGTGACTTTGTTAAAAGAAAATTGTTCTGACGAGATAACTGAATGCTCTATCCAACTCCTAGTCATAGACAATTTCTTGCATGTGTAGATGTAGCTTAAAAAGTCTTAACTGATGTTTCTTCTTCTTCTTCTTTTGAGACCACAAAGGATCACTTTACCCAACCATTAGTTCGTCGACTTGTAGGAACTGTACGAGCCTTGCGGTCCTCCCAGTACTTCTTCATGCGTATTGATCGTCTTGCGCGTTCTTCGGCGGAAAATATTCTTGTAGGAATTTTCTTCTTTGTGAGTGGAAAATGAAACGTCATATTTTTAAGTGCTGTAGTTAAACTTTTCTTATTTGCAGCATCTTCTGTTGTTAGGCCAATTTCTTTTAAGTCCTCTCTGATTTCTTTTAACCATCGGCATCCAGTTATTGTGTTTTTTGAAGCAAGATTGTACTGCACTAGTTGTTTTAGAAGATGTGAATCTGGCATCGTGCCGAAAGAATCCTAGTCTTTTCTTTCGCATGGTATCAGTAATGGGTTCTAGGTTGTTATAGACCATATTGTTAGGTATTATTCGCCATTGCCCATCTTTTTTATATCCTTTATTGATACAAGTTCTTCCAATTCGCCTTTCGATCTTCTGTAATCTGTCGGTTTTAGAATGTTCATTTAGATGGAATAATGTTTCTGCTGCATATGTGGCTTCCGGTTTTATGACTGTATTGTAATGTTTAATTTTTGCATTAATTGATAAGCATTTCTTTTTGTAAGTTTCCCATGTTAATTTTTGTGCCCTAGATAGCTTGTTGGTTCTTATTTGAATTGACGCTTTCTCATTTAAATTGTTTGTTATTAGCTCTCCTAGATATTTGAATCGTGTTACAATTTTAATTTTTGTATCATTAATTTGTATTTCCTTTAATGGTGTTGGTTTTTGTGGCATGATTTCTGTTTTTTCGAATGATATCTTAAGGCCAATTTTATTTGCAATTGTCTGAAGCTCTGATATCTGTGTTTTGTCTTCCTCTAAATCTTTCGCCAATAATGCCATGTCGTCTGCAAAACCAAGACAGTTTGTTTGAATTTTTCTCCCTATTTTTATATTTGGAGGGCATTTCTTAGACCATTCTCGCATTACCATTTCCAATGCACTGTTAAATAGTAATGGTGATAAGCCATCACCCTGTCGTAAACCAGTTGTGACCTCAAATGGGTCAGAGAATTCACCTCTGAATTTAACTTTTGATTTGGTGCCTGTAAGAGTTAGTTTTATGAGATTTGTCAATTTGGGGTGTAATCCCATGTGTCTTAGAATTTTTAATAAAGATTCTCTATGAATACAATCATATGCTTTTTTAAAGTCGATAAATGTTATCACCATATCTCTATTCCTTTTTCTATTATAATCCATTATCAATTTTAGGCTCATAATTTGATCTGGGCAACTTCTCCAGGGCCTGAAACCTCCTTGATATTCTCCTAATTCATTTTCAAGTTGTACTTTAATTCTATTGAGAAGAATTCGAGAATTTTTTTTATAGGTAACATCCAGGAGTGAAATCCCTCGGTAATTGTTAGGGTCTGTCTTATCTCCTTTTTTATGTAGTGGATGGATGATAGCTGATCTCCAATGTTCAGGGAATTTTCCTGTAATCCAGATGTTGACTAGTTGTTGGTGAAGAGCGATTTTTGCCGAATTTCCAGCATACTTCCAAATCTCTGCAAAAGTCTGGTCTTTTCCAGGGGCTTTGAAATTCTTCATCTCATTCAGTGCTATGTAAACGTCTTCTAATGTGGGCGGGTTAATGTTCTCCGGTGGTGTTGTTATTGGAGTGTCAACATCCAATTGGAGAAATTCTATGGGTTCTTCACAGTTTAGGAGTGTCTTAAAATATTTAGCCATAATTTGTGCATTATCCTGGTTGTTGTGGGCCAATTTACCATTTTCATCTTTTAACAATAAGGTAGATGCTTCATATTTTTTCAGATGTTGTTTAAAGATTTTGTAATAATTCCGCGATTGTGAAATTTTGAATTCCTCTTCCATTGTTTGTAGGGTGTCAGTATATTGCCGTTTTATTCTTCTTAAAGTTTTAGTTGTTTCTTTTCGTTGTGTAACTAAATTTTGAAAAGATGTTTCAGATTTTTGGGATTGGTGTATTTAATAACCACGCTCGGTGTAGTTTTTCAATCATCCCATCACATTCATTATTCCACCATTGATGTTTTTTCCGCGGTTTAATTGGAGCCAGGTCTTCTGCTATTCGTTGTAGGTTGTGAACCAAGTTTTCGAGTTTATCAGTTATTTTAATGTTTCCAGTTGCTTTTTGGTACTGTTCACTGTTGATTAACTGGATAGGATCTATTGTTCGTTTAATTTTGGGGGTTTTCCTTTGTCGTCTCTTCTGGGGCGTGAGTTTAATTTTAATTTTGACTACGTAGTGATCAGAACCTGTGTCAATTCCGCGGAGGACTTTGACGTTATAGATCTCTTTATGGTGGTGTTTATCCATGCACACGTGGTCCAGTTGCCATTCTCCCTTAGTGTAATCAGGGTGTTTCCATGTTTTAAGTTTTTGAGGTTTTCGTTTAAAACATGTAGATTTTGAGATTAAGTTATGGTTTCGACACAGGTCAACTAGTCGCTCTCCATTTTTATTTGTTCTATTGTGTGCTGGCCATTTTCCGATGATGTCACGGTATTTTCTTTCTCTACCTAGCTGAGCGTTAAAGTCGCCAATTAATAATTTAACATGGTGTTTGGGGATGTTATCTATGGTTTGATCCAGTAGGTCCCAAAATTCTTCTGTTTCTTCACGGTCTTTGGGGGAAGTGTTTTTATCATTAGTGGGAGCATGGGCATTTGTGATAGTATAAATCTTATTAGATGTGTTAAAGGTGAGTGTTGAGATTCGAGGAGATGGTGAGCGGAATTCTTGAACTGAATTTATAATTTTAAGGTTGATCAGAAATCCTGTTCCAAATTGTGGAACATTCTTCATGACTCTCTTCCCCGGTATACCCTTATATAGTCGATACCCTTGAGATTCCAAAGCATCCTGGTCGGTGTTCCTCAATTCCTGTAATCCCATGATAAGAATTTTGTGCTGATCCATTATGTCAGTGATCACCTTTAGCTTACCAGTTTGCATGAGGGAGTTCACATTATGTGTAGAGAAGTAAGTTACCTGCATTGGTTTGATTCTTGATCTCGTCTTATTCGCGTTTGTTGTACTGGGATGTTTCCGTGCCTCCGACATCACGGTATCTCGTAGGTTGCAGCCCACCGGATCCGAATGCTGCTTTCTCTGAACTCTAGGTTCAGCCGGTGGAGTATTCCTTGAAAGACTTTCCATGGTTGACTGTCACGGTAACACCGATGAGTAGGGACCGGAAAAATTAGCATCTATTTGTTTCAAAATTAGCATCTATTTGTTTCAAAATTAGCATCTATTTTCTTCAAAATTAGCATCTATTTTCTTCAAAATTAGCATCTATTTACAAAGTTAAAAATCATCACATTGTAATATTATTTTAACGACTTCATGGTTATGAAGTGCAGTTATAGTCCTCAAACGAAAGCATTGTCTGTAGTTCAGCATTGCTTTCTTTCAAATTGCACCGTCTGTCTGTAACCACTATGTTGTAATGGGACAACACACGCTCGCTATCAACATTGTTCGTTGGGGTCCACAAAACAGTATTTACAAATATGCTGAACTCTGTCTGAACTGCAGTTAATGCAAGCATGATATCACATTTTTCACTTTCTTTCATCTGGGTTTGAATTGCATTTAGCCAACTGTGGCCGAAGACGCGGCGAACAATGTACAGCATGCTAACACTCACGCTGCGCCGTATGCTTGCACGCTGCCGAGTTCTGATGCGACGCAATGCGTAAAGACGAAATCATTGAGATTCGAGAAGACTGAACTGCGTTTCCCTGCGATGTAACAGTAGGCCTACTTGCGCAACTGTTGTGGCGCGCTAATCGCTAATTCGAACGTATCTCAAGGCGGCGAATTTAGCCAACCGTGGCCGAAGACGCGGCGAACGATGCACAGCGTACTAACACTCACGCTGCGCCGTATGCTTGCACGCGGCCGAGCTCTGATGCGACGCAATGCGTAAAGACGAAATCATTGAGATTCGAGAAGTCTGAACTGTGTTTCCCTGCGATGTAACAGTAGGCCAATTTGCGCAACTGTTGTGGCGCGCTAATCGCTAATTCGAACGTGTGTCAAGGTGGCGAATTTAGCCAACCGTGGCCGAAGACGCGGCGAACGATGTTCAGCGTGCTAACACTTACGCTGCGCCGTATGCTTGCACGTGGCCGAGCTCTGATGCGACGCAATGCGTAAAGACGAAATCATTGAGATTCGAGAAGACTGAACTGCGTTTCTCTGCGATGTAACAGTAGGCCTACTTGCACAACTGTTGTGGCGTGCTAATCGCTATGAACTGCGTTTCTCTGCGATGTAACAGTAGGCCTACTTGCACAACTGTTGTGGCGTGCTAATCGCTAATTCAAACGTGTCTCAAGGCGGCAAATTTAGCCAATCTTGGCCGAAGACGCGGCGAACGATGTACAGCATGCTAACACTCACGCAGCGCCGTATGCTTGCACGCGGCGCCTCGATCCTTAATCGGCTCGTATCGAAGTTCGGATCAACTCGTTGTTGCTCGCTCTTCCTGTTAGTATCGCTTCGGGTAAGTTCTTGGACAATGACGACTGTTGTGGCGCGCTAAATCGAACGTGTTTCTACCTGAAGGTTATTACGGTCACTTATATGACGGTGTCAGTAATGAATGCGAGATATATGCGAGTACTTTTTCCCCCTGAAATTTCAATTAAAAACAAGGGGTGCGAGATATACGCGGGGGCGAGATATACACGAGCAAATACGGTATATCGATCAGAGGGGTTGAAAAAGATATGCGTCATATTTGCAGTATTTCTCATGATTTCGCCGAAATATGTGGTTTTCGCCACTAAAATAACAAATTTTCGCAGAATTCGCACCAAAATCGCATATTTGTGCTAATTTCGCATTTTGGTCAAAATTCGCATTTTGTCGCATTTTGAATTTAGGTACCACAGTGCTTCAGAACACCTTAAAACTATTTAAAAAATGGTTTTAACACATATTACAAAAAATCGCATTTATCGCAAATGCGAATTTTTCCGGTCCCTACCGATGAGGGACTAGGTCCCGAGTTACAACTCTGGATGTGATCCAGAGAGGTGATAATAAGGCCGCTCCTCTGGAGTACAGACGTCTTGCGCAGCCGTCCCTAACCTGGAGAACAGACGCTGCATTTTCTACGCCGTTGACCACAAGTGGTTCATCCGCCTTTAGGGGAAGTTTCCCACCCCAAGGGCAAGAGAGTGCCCCAACCTCCACCAGTTCATCCGCCTCCCTAGAGAGCCGTTGACCGGGTAGAGGTGGACTCCTTATCCCGGGAGTCACTCGGTCGTCAGAGCCTCGTCAGTCTAAAGCAGGGTGCACCACGTGCAGGTGAGGATGACTTTTGGGTAGGTTCTACCCCTTACACCCCTAACTGATGTTTATTATGAAGTAAACAAATTATATACGTTGCTTTCACTCTAAATTAATGATTTAAACGTAAACATAATTTTGTCCCCCTAGATTTCGATTTTGACCCACTGTGCACCGGCCTTGAGTGCTTGAGCGGTCAGAGCTATCTATCCCATCACGTACCTTACTCGCTACCTCCCATTGATTTATATGAAAGATTCACCACATGATTTCAGAGCCTTACAGTTCAATCCGGCAGCTGATTTTCCGCACGTTGAACTCTTATAGTACAATGATTTCATCCACAAAGTTTCAAGATAGGTTTCGACCTGTCTTACCTGATAATTCCCGTTGTAAGCCTGCTGATAGGTCCAATTATTAAATGCATTTAACTTCTATATTATCAATTGGATTTCAACCAAATTTTGTATGTTCTATGTTTACCATAACAGATATGACCATGCATATTCTTAAGAGCCATCAGGGCTGCCAATTGTTAATAAATGATCTATTTTTTAAATCCTAATATGAATATATCAGAAAGTATGCAAGCCAACAGCTCTAAACTTTAGTATAGTATCTGACATTCTAGATTAATTTGGAGTAATATATGTCAGTGCTGCCAACATGATTCTAAGCCTGCTAAAAGGTCTAATTTTTAAATACATGTAATTTCTATACTAACAAATGGATTTCATCCAAAATTGACAAAATAATAGATCATAATATGTCGGATTAATTCTAAGCAACACATACATGATATTGTTGCCAACATGATTTTACGCACCCTGATAGATCCAATGTCTAACTGCATGTAACGTACATATTATTCATTGGACTTCAACCAAATTTTGTGTGTGCATTTTGTACCTTAAGAGATGGAACTATGAATATATTCAGAGTCACCCTGCCAACTGTAGTGCTGTAATAAGCTACACTATTTCAGGTATATTTTGAACTAATAGAAATGTCAGTATTACCAACTTAATTTCGTCATTATTCTAGACTAAATCATTGTCATGAATCTAAAATTTTAAGAAAAGTAGGCTCTTTAGTTCGTCACGGAACTACTTGTTTAAGTTATCTATAGTAGTTTAAGAAGTACAAAACTGTGTACAGCTATCTTTCCTTTACATTCGTATCTATAGCATTTTCATCATAAGTCTAGTATGTTTTAGAACTATTGAAAAATGGTTTGTGTGATTGTGCACTTAATCATGTGAACAATATGTACTATGCAACATGCAATATTAATTGTCAATAAAGCAACACTGTAAAATGGCTTCAAAGCTCTCCATATTTCTATATCTTTTCACTGGTAGTTCCTGCATTAGGATGGTGAGTAGTTTCATCAAACCAATGCTCTTTTTTTTTTTTTTTTTTATGTGAAACCATACAGCGTTAATATTCTTGTTTCTCTTGCAGTGCTACTTCCTTTACTACCTGATTTCCTTTTATTTGTTTCTTGATACTTATCTCATTTCCAGAAACTATAAATTTTATTTCTTGTATGGTTATAGTTGGTTCCTCAGTTTAGGGGCTGCGACAACGCTGTCATGTAGCCCCGTGTATGGTTATATAGTAAGTTCAATCTATTTGTTGCAGGACTCACATGGGTAGAGCTCGAGCATGGGTACGTCTTGCTCTCATGCAGAAGAAACTGCCAGATTATCTCAAGATCCTCATCGACCACAAGGATGACATGCTTTCAGAATATTATGAGCCTGATGCCTTAATGATGAGTGATGAAGCAATAGTCATTATGGGCTTACTAGTTGGACTCAATGTTATAGACTGCAACCTTTGCGTGAAGGTATTCTCTACATACAAACTATATTTTCATTTGCTTGTGTAATAGTGTAGCTAACAATTATTTTAAAAACCCTCCTTGGCTGGGCCACTGATGTTGGGCATCCAAAGAATATGATAACATATATTATTATTATTATTATATAATTTTTGCCCTTAGGGACAGTGTTTGAACTTAAATATCTCATGATGACACAATTTTCACTTCTCTCCCTTCTTCCTTTTCTCTTCCCAAAATCTCTTCATCCTTTGACTGTGCTGCTGTTTCCGTTGTTCTGTCCACAATGTTCCAGTCTTCATCTTTTCTTTTACTTTAAATGTTGTATTCTTAATTGTGTTTCTGAATTCTCCTCTGTCTCCAATCATTTGCCTGTCGATCCCCACCTGCCTTAAGTCTTCCTCTATTTCATGATACCAATTAGTTTTCCTGCTTGAGCTGTACTACCGTATTTCCTCGCATAATCGTCGCTACCGCGTAATCGTCGCACCCCACTTTTCAAACACTAAAATAGGTTTATAAAATTTCATCGCATAATCGTCGCGTAGCATGTTCGTATTTGTGCGCCAGTCAGTTGCACACGCTGCCGCGACTTTATAACCTGGCGCGACTTTGTCAGACGAAAAATATCTCGTCTTTATGCTTGCGGGCAATGAACTGTGACGCGAGCGGCAAGCTTCGTCACTTAGCACATTCCGCGAGCGTTTAATCTGGCGTGATCTTGTCAGGAGAAAGTAATCTTGTCTTTATGCCTGCCGGCTATGAACCGCGACGCAAACGGCCAGCGCACATTCCGCGAGCGTATAGGCCTAATCTGGCTTGGTCTTGTCAGGAGAAAGTAATCTCATCTTTAAGCCTGCCGGCTATGAACCGCGACGCGAACGGCCAACTCACATTCCGCGAGCTTATAGGCCTAATCTGGCGTGATCATGTCAGCAAAAAGTAATCTCATCTTTAGACCTGCGGCCTATGAACTGAGACGCGAGCGGCCAGCGCACATTCCGCGAGCGTATAGGCCTAATCTGGCGTGATCTTGTCAGGAGAAAGTAATATCGTATTTATGCCTGCGGGCTATGAACCGCGACGCGAATGGTCAGCGCACATTCCGCGAGCTTATAGGCCTAATCTGGCGTGATCATGTCAGCAAAAAGTAATCTCATCTTTAGACCTGCGGCCTATGAACTGTGACGCGAGCGGCCAGAGCACATTCCGCGAGCGTATAGGCCTAATCTGGCGTGATCTTGTCAGGAGAAAGTAATATCGTATTTATGCCTGCGGGCTATGAACTACGACGCGAATGGTCAGCGCACATTTCGCGAGCTTATAGGCCTAATCTGGCGTGATCTTGTCAGCAAAAAGTAATCTCATCTTTAGACCTGCGGCCTATGAACTGAGACGCGAGCGGTCAGCGCACATTCCGCGAGCTTATAGGCCTAATCTGGCGTGATCTTGTCAGCAGAAAGTACTCTCGTCTTTATGCCTGCGGGCTATGAACTGTGACGCGAACGACCAGCGCACATTCCGCGAGCTTATAGGCCTGATTTGGCGTAATCCTGCCAGGAGAAAGTAATATTGTCTTTATGCCTGCCGGCTATGAACCACGACGCGAACGGCCAGCGCACATTCCGCGAGTTTATAGGCCTAATCTGGCGTGATCTTGACAGCAGAAAGTAATTCGTCTTTATGCCTGCGGGCTATGAACTGTGACGCGAACGGCCAGCGCACATTCCGCGAGTTTATAGGCCTAATCTGGCGTGATCTTGTCAGGAGAAAGTAATCTCGTCTTTATGCCTGCGGGCTATGAACCACGATGCGAATGGCCAGCTTCGTCAGCACATTCCGCGAGCGTTAACCTGTCGTGACCTTGTTAGAAGAAAGAACCCTGTCTCTGACTGCGGGCTATGACTCACGCGAATGACTGGCCCATGCAGCAAATAATGATACAGTATATTCTTTGAAATTAAATATTCTTCGCATAATCGTCGCACCCTGCTTTTTTTCACGAAATTTTGGCAAAAATAGTGCGACGATTATGCGAGGAAATACGGTACTTCAAAGAGATATATATATTATGTATAAGACCTACCGGTATTCTATTACTTACCAGTAATGACGTATGGAGCAGAAACTTGGCCGATGATGAGGCAAGGTGAAAGTAGAATACAGGCAGCCGGAATGAAATTCCTGAGGAGTATGGTACAGAAGACTAGGAGAGAGAGAGAGTGAGAGTGAGAAATGCAGGCACTCAAAAGGAAGTGAATGTACAGAAGCTGAATGATAAGCTAGAGCAGAACAGATTGAGGTGGTATGGACATGTGTAAAGGATGAATGATGAAAGAATGCCGAAACAAGTGATGGAGAGACAGATGACTGGAAAGAGAGGACGAGGAAGACCTAGAGTATGGAGGATGGATTTGGTGAAGGACAGTTTGAGAAACCGAAACTTGGAGTGAAATTCAGTTGTTGAGGAAGGATGGTGGACGGATAGAGTAAAGTGGAGGTGTGTCATATTTGCTCAGACCTAGCTTAGGTTGGAAAACTGAAATTGATGATGTTATTAGGAGTAGGATGTACCCTGTGCTAATTTTCAACAAACCAAGGCCTCAAATTAGGCAGTATTGAAGGGTCCTATCCCATCTAAAAGACTGGCTGCAAGCACATATGGACACTGAAGGTCGAAGCGGTGGCAGATGGGTTAAATGGCCTGCAATTGTGATTGGGAATAGTTTCAGAATCCATAACATACACCACTTTTTAGATCATTCAAGCCTCAGTTCTTTTTAAATCAAGTTAGTTACAATTTCTGATAACATGGTGCATGCAAAGATCAGACCACCATGCACTGTAGCATATCAGTTGGGAGCAGACATGCAAGAGCATAACACCTATGGAAACAAGTCAGCATTCAGATGTAATGTTCTAATTTTATTTTATTTATTATATTGTGTTGTTCTTACTGTATACATGTGCATAATACTCATATGTATTTCACACTTATAAAACAAATTAACCATATATAAAGAGATTCAAGCTGCAAATCATAATATAAACACCAACTAAACGCATTATACCACTTGTAATTAGATAGTACAGTAGAGTCTCGCTAATCCGAACTAATTGAGACCGAACCTCGTTTGGATTAGCGAAAATTCGGATTTAGTGGACTTTCGTCAAATACGGCATTATATTGACATTAAGGCTCGAAAACCATACTGTACTGTAATGTTTTTATAAGCACTGTTGGCGTCTACCCAGTTTGCAGCAATGGGTCATATGCATAAAAATGTAGCATATACTACAAGTACAAGCAATAAGTAAAAGCATATGCTTTCAGCAAATACTAGCAAGTAAAAGCATTTGCTTAAATTGATATGAATAACCTTTTGCTTATGCTGACTAGAAAGTGCTACAAGTTTTTCCAGCAAGTGCTGACTTTTTGTAGAATATGCTAACCAGCATTTGCTAGTCGCGCAAAGCATGCTGGTTGCCGGTAAGAGGTTATGTTCATCTCAACATCATTAATGTGTTGACCGCCGTGACCATACAAGTTTGCATTAGGTGTTACTAGTTTACAGTTTTGATTTCCTCAAGTGCCTATTCATTCTACGATGTCGGAAATGTCAGAAACAGAGGTTGAAATTGATGTGAATTATCACTTTGTTACCATGCTAAAACAGTTACCAGTCTTATTGAGTAAATCGCAAACTCCGTCGATGAAAACAGCCAAATTACAAGCTGTTGAACAGTTGCGTGAGAGCTGTGAGAAGACTCTTGGGCGGCAATTTACAGCAGATCAGGTGAAAAAAGGGATCCATAACATGGAAGACGGAAGTCAAAAAGAAGAGTGATCGTAACACTACAGGAAATAGGAAGATACAGCTGAAGAAATGGGAGGAGGAACTTAGCAATTTCATAGAAGGACAACAGAATCCAACATTCACTCGTGTACCAGGTATGTTTATTAAATTTTACTATACTCGCTGATGAAATACCGCATGCTGTGTTGTAATGAGGAAAAGGTGATAATGATGATAGGCCTAATTTAAGAGTCCTACCTTCTGGGTTATCGGCCCCTAGTTGAAAAAAAATGCATTACGCCTCAGTAGTTAAACGGGACGTAAAACCAATAACATTATTATTATGTGTTCATTTTATTAATCTGTAGGCCAAGGTCAGTACCGTAATTCTATTTCATTATTTCAGGAGGATGTGCTGTAGGAGGAAGTAAGGAACATGCAACTGATAGCAATAATGATGACACACTACCACTACAGCGTATGACATCACCATGACAAATCAAGAAAATCAAGTTATCTTCAGAGACTGAGGAGACGGAAAAACTGTCGAATACGGAACTTCAAAGACTAGTGTTATTGGAACAGTTGAAGTTAGCTCGCATGCAACAGCAGGAAATAGAAGATAGGAAATTAGCTTCAAACATAAGTGAACAAACCTACATACAGTTTGAATAATAAATGTGTGGAACAGGGAGATAAATGTTTGTATTTAACTGAGGCGAAATTATACATGTACCGAATCCCAAATAAATTCATAGCGATGCAAGATTATAAGTTAAATGAAAAGATACGAGCCACACCATTATTAAATTTTGTTTTTCCCAGATCACAGTGCTTCACTTTCATTGTTCGTTTACAGCAACGTGTTGAAACAAAATATTAGCGATTTCATTTCTTCTCTGTGCACCACGTCTTCTCATCATGTCATCATGACCATATTCTTGTTCAGCCCTGTCACCAGCACCATCATCATCTCTTTCTTCAATATGAACATTTTCAAAATTGTCCTCATCCCTTAAATGCTTAGAGACGTTATGTAGCACAAAGCAACAGATGATAATGCGTGAAATTTTCTCTAAAGAGATTCTGACTTTGTTTGCTATTAGAGGGAAACGTCTCTTAAGCTGACCCAAACATCGTTATTTATTATCCTTATATTGAATACATTGAACCCCCACCCAGTCATGGGGCAAATTTGTGTTGATCAACTGACAGTTTGTATAGGCGACACTGAAAGAATGGCTTCAAAACTTGACATTTGAATTCAGAATACAGAAATAATTTCAATACAGGACCAATGTTAAATTCAGCAGCTTCAAGTGAAGTCCTAAGCGCCCAACTAATGTTACAAAGGGCCTAAAATGAAAACAACCAATAGAAGGAATTGCTTTACACTGACATTATAAAAAGAAGAAAGCACGAAAGAAAAAAATTGAACAAATTTCGAAAGTAATGGCTAGATCCTGTACAACATTTGAGTTGGCTACCTTGTTACATTTCTCTTCGCCAGTATGACCCAAGTTGAACTCCAGTGACTTGTTGGCAATGGAAGACAAGACTCTAAGAGATTGAATTATTGCTCATTGGAGTCATTGTGGTGAAAATTGAATACATTAGAGTGTGGCACCCAGAGTGGTGACACATTCCTTGTGGTTGGTACTCTGCTTGTGAAGACCTCCAACGTTTGCTACCTTGGATCCCTGAGGACAACTGATGGCGACATGAACTTCAGTGCCGAAGCACATGTTAATGCTAAAGTACCTGGTTGAAGTGGCACCAAGTTGCAGACTTCCTCTGTGACCAAAAGTTCCTGCTGAACATAGAGTTAAAAGTTAACTAGTTAATCGTCTGTTCAGTGGCTCTGTATAGTGCCTAGTACAAAATAACATAAGCAGATGCTTTCTATGATGTACTGTAATTAAAAATGTTATTGTTAACGTCCCTTTTAACGACTGCGGCTTTGAGATGCCGGGGTGCTGGAATTTTGCAACAAAAGGGATCTTTAGTGTGCCAGTAAATCTACTGACACGGTTCCCTCGCATTTGCGCACCCTCAAATGCCAGCTGACTCTGCCAGGATTCGATCCTGCAACCTTGGGAATAGCAGGCGAGAATGTTACCGCTGAGCCATGCAGCCAGTCTGATGTACTGTAGATGTGCATGCTATGCTGGTCAATGGGAGACTTGCAAACGGACCATCTTAGGAGTGAAGACATCCAGAACTCACTTGGAGTCTCACAACACTGGACAAGATGAGGGAAGTAAGACAGCAGTGGTATAGGCCCATAGCTAGAGCTGTCGCAGAGGCGGGTGCAAGGAGAGCACTCATACTCGGCCCTAATGGCCAGTGACCCGCATGGAGGACTTGGAGAATGGTGAATGGACTACGTGTGAGAGGATATGCAAGCAGTAGGTATCCACACAGTGGACACAGTAGACTTCACACCATGACGGGAAAAACACGAGTTATTGTTTTACCATTCTCGTTTTTGTTAACTTCTTATTTTGGATTATTTGCAGGAAGAAGATTTGGACTGTCAGCAAGGGGTGATTGATTTCTCATTGTATTTGCGCTCCAGTCATCATAGTGCTGGTGAATCACCGGAGGATGAACTGGACCACGACAACATGACAACTGTTCTCGACCAGAAGAACTATATTGAGGAACTTAATCGCCACTTGAAGTAAGTACATAGATTGTTTATTGAATCAGTATTAACTTACTACAATATATACATTTACCTTAATAACTGTATGTTATATGCTATCGTGTTGGAAGCCATTTTTCAGTGTTGCCTTAGTAAATGAAATGTAGATACCGTACTTTTCAATCAACACGATTGTACCCAAATTGTTATGGGTGTTATTCCCTACACTTGAAAAATATTACATGAGATTACGGTAATTAATATACTTGGATGACTACCAGTTTCGAGCAATCATCAGATCCCTTACACTCAGGCCTTTAAATCTATATTTAAACACAAATAGTGCTAAATGTTCCGGCATAACTCAACAAGATGACAGTGTTTCGCCCCGGTGTGCTATTGGGGTCTTCAGTTGGTTAAAGCACACCTCACCAAGACACTGTCTAGTGCACACTGGGAAGGCCATTGCAAGACGTATTTGATACATGTGTATCCGCGTCACGAGCAAGCTATGGGAGTCGAAACTCCATTCCAAAGCAATTATAACCTTACCTTGGCATTGAATATACAAATTGTTCAATGCCAAGGTAAGGTTATAATTGCTTTGGAATGGAGTTTCGACTCCCATAGTGACGCGGATACACATGTATCAAATACGTCTTGCAATGGCCTTCCCAGTGTGCACTAGACAGTGTCTTGGTGAGGTGTGCTTTAACCAACTGAAGAGCCCAATAGCACACCGGGGCGAAACACTGTCATCTTGTTGAGTTATGCCGGAACATTTAGCACTATTTGTGTTTAAATATATTATGGCTCAACGGACAATGCATATTTTCTTATGAAAATTGTATACTTTAAATCTATGTCTACATGTGGGGGCAGATATTTACAATATGTACACTTATTTAGTTACAGAAATTTATTGTTAACTTGCACAATATGCCAAGATTGTTAGTTTTGTTATGGTCTTGTTGGTGGCTATTTTTATGTTTTACTTTAACGAAAATTTAAGTTGACAACTCTGATGGCACAAGGGGTTTGAGCGTGTAGTATAAAACAGGGAGTTCAGTATGTATACCAACTGGGAGTGGGATAAACAGTCAGATATCTTAATTCCTACACAGAGAAGTAAGGTTTCTTTTGTCCCTATGATAGCAAGCCTACAAATTTGGTGTGCGTCTCTTAAGCGGGACTGGAGTGTAATTGTTTAGGAGTGGTGAACCTGGATTCTTCACTTGCACTAGGATAATATTTGTATTTTTCATGATTTTTATTCCTTATTTCATATTCCATGAATAATTACCAATTGAAATTACTGTCCATTATCACTACTGCACTAGTGGCTTCGGTGGCGTAGTCGGAAGCATGCTGAACTGCTATGCCCAAGATAGCGGGTTCAAACCCGGCCGAAGTCGTCGGATTTTTTAAGAGCGTTAAAAATCCTTCAGTATGCCTTCCTTCGGAGGGGTAGTAAAGCCGGCGGTCCCATGTCATAGATTTATGGCATGTAAAAGATCCTTTCACAGACTAAACTTGTGTAAAGCAAAATTGTTAGGTTAGATTTCGTCAGAACGCTCTATCAAAGTTCCAACGTTCACCACTAGGTATCGTTGATATCGGTGGCGAAAGTTGAAACTACTTGAAATTGAATGGAACTTGTAGCTCACCCTTTAGGGTGTCCGCTGGAAGCAGCTACAGACTCAGGCGAGCCGAATATGTCCTCGGACACTCCCGACTTTAAAAGCCATACGATAAATAACTACTGCACTGGAAATGTACTAAATTACGTAAATATGTGTGTTTGTATCTTGCTCATTCAACAATTGCCAGGTTTGCTTGGCGCATCAGGTCTCTGAAACTGTTACTGATGCGCATACATTGATGTCACATTACTGTTGGCAGCTTCGGTGGCGTAGTCGGTCGCATGCTGAGCTTCTATGCCCAAGATCGCGGGTTCAAATCCAGCCGAAGTCGTCGGATTTTTTAAGAGCGTTAAAAATCCCTCAGTATGCCTTCCTTCGGAGGGGAAGTAAAGCCGGCGGTCCCATGTCATAGATTTATGGCATGTTAAAAAACCTTCCACTAATTACACCTGTGTGAAGCTAAATTGTATAGGTTAAGAATGTAAACAACGCTCTTAAATTCCTACGTTCCTTGCCAAGAGCCGACTGCGGTGATGTCTGGTAGCTAAGTTCTGAACTAGTAGTCGTTGACGGTGGTGTTTGGCAGCAAAAGTAGGAACTACTTGAAAATTGATCGTCTGCAGTCCTTACTTGTATTAAAACAGATACACACACTAATACAGTCAACACAATTAATACCGGTTATCAGACAGATTCTAAACACACCCGAAGTACACGGGGCTACATGACCACGTTGTCGCGGCCCCTAAACTTAAGAACCAACCATCACATTACTGCTACCAACATATGGGATACAAAATACATCATGTAATTATGTGAAAAAGCATTAATTGGCAAAACGATTGGTCTGGATGAAGGTTATCGATGCGCGAGTACTCCCACTGTGCGCGGAAAAAACCAGGGATGTATATATTATCTAACGCAGGTAATTTAAGTACTTTTGTACACAAGTTTCACCACTCCTGAACTATTACTGTTAAAAGTGGTAGATTCTTTTTGTTGGAGTGTGGCTCATATGCAAGTAAATACAATATTATCAGCATCATCCTGAACCAACTCCAGTTGCCCGGGTGTGGTATATGAGCCCCCTCCATTTCACCCTGTCCTTGTACCACTCCTCCTCCACCAACTTGTCCCAATCATGACCTCTCTGCAATATTAATTACTCTGAAATTTAATTTCATGCTCCATTAATAGAAGGGATAACAGCAGACATCAGGCTGGGGAAATGAAATTTCTGAGGACAATGCTTCATAAAATGAGACTTGATAAGATCAGGAATGAAAAGATCTGTGAAGACATACAAGTGAAACCACTTAAGGAAACTATAGCAACATCATGGTTGAGATGGTTCAGTTACTTGAAGAGGATGGATCTAAAGAGAGTAGCATGGAAATGGATTGATAAGGAAGGCGACCTAGGGGGAGACCAAGGACACGATGGATCTCCCAAATAAAAGATGATCTGGAATATAGAGGAGTGGAATTGTGTAAAGTCGAAGAAGAAGAAGAAGAAGAATTGCATTTGCATAGACTGAAATGGAGAGCGCTCTTACACCGTACCTGGGAAACTGGAGACGGTTAAATGATGATGAATTTCATGATGAAAGTATTCATCAGCTAAATATACAACCACAATGTTGACTGTCAGTACTGATTTTCTATTGTTATTTAGCTGTCTAGTGATTGTTACTATAGTTTCATCATAATTTTGGCGATATGTCTGGTTGAATACTGTATTTACCTTGTTCTGTTTCAGTGCAACTGTTACGAATCTTCAAGCCAAAGTAGAGACATTGACAACAACAAATGCACTAATGAAAGAAGATTTAGCAATTGCTAAGAACAATATTTTATCCCTTCAAGAAGAAAATGCTCAATTGAAGAGACAGCTAGGGTCAGAGGCAACACCTGACCGAGCTGATGAGGGGGGAGGGGAGGCTACAACAGCAAAGAAAGGTGAACTAGAGGAACTCCAGGCAATGGTTGAGCAAGAGAAAAAGCAGCGACAAGAAGCTGAAAAGGAATTGGACCTCCAGGCGAGTGGCAAGTTGGTTTTAAAACTGTTGTGTTAGTATTCTAATGGCAGAACTATTTAACTCCATTGATATTTTAGCAGTGTGATAGAACTTTGATAAGATTGTGTTACTCCTGATGACTACATTCCGATCGCCTTTGTTGAGTTATGGTATGGAATTGGGGTTGAAGTGGGACGAGTCTCTGTATGGTGATTGGTTTTTATGGACAGATGCCCTTCCTGATGCCAACCTCATGAGAGGAGTTAGAGACAGATAAAATGAATGAAAATGAGCAAGGAGTTGCAAGGTAGCAGTTTTGGCTTATTAGCAGGTACCGCCCTGGCATTTGCCTGCTGATAATAATAATAATAATAATATCGTATGGCCTCGGGTGCTTGGTGCAAGCTTTGTAATTTGACACCCAGAGGGTAGCTTGCATGTCGAATTTTGTTGTTCCTTGAATCACTATGAAAGTCAAGGAGGTTAGATATCTAAGCTCCTTGAACCCTATAGCACATTCTAGTAGAGAAATGATGAACTTTGTGTTGGCGGAAACTCCCGAGATTAATTTTGCCATTATGAACACGGCCTACTGAATTCAAATAGGTTCTTTGACATTCCAACATCGTATGACATGCGTGTCGTATTTTTGCCGCCTTTCAAAAATCACTTACCAAAATCACTTACCACGGCCAGGGGCGAACCTGCAATCTTGAGGTTAGTAGACCGACACGCTATCCACTCACCCACCGTGGCAAGCTACCTGCTGATGGAAATGAGTAACCACAGGAAGCCATTTCAAGGACGGTTACTGTTGGGGTTCGAACCCACTCTTTTTTCTGTTTTATCTGTCAAATCATTGTTTCTTTTGTCATCCTGCGTTTTTTTTTTGCCAGTAACATTTTAACAGTTGTTTTTCAGGGGAAACTTCCCTTCTCATCACATACATGTATCATCTCATGTTCTTTAACTTTTCCGGCTGGTATAGCCAGTAATTGCTATAATAGTAATAGATTATTAATATTAATAATTTTAGTTATTTGACTGTTATATGTGTGCAGATCAGTCTGAAAGCTGAGATGGAAGTTGCCATGAAGCTATTGGAGAAGGACATTCATGAGAAACAAGATACAATTGTGTCTTTGCGTCGTCAGCTCGATGATATCAAACTAATCAACTTGGAAATGTATAAGAAGTTACAGGTAAGATTTATGCTGCTTAAAGGTTTCCATTTTTCTGTAAAATTTGGTTTCTGTCTTACAATTGGCATTTAGACTCTTCTTGGATAAAATGGTAGTTTCTCGGGAACTCCTCATCATTGTGTAGGCCTACTATAAAACCTGACATGCATCCAGTTTTTGCAACACAACAAACAGGAGTGTTGTTTTCTTACACAATTTTATTTTAAATAATTTGATCAAAAATACAGCAAAATACAATAAAATTAACCTGAAGTATTAGCTTTATTCCTATCGTCCATATTGACTTACAGTATAGAGTATTGAAAATTGCAAAATAGTCGGCCACTTTTGAAATCCACTATGTCATTTAATTAAAGATCCACTCAGTATATGTTTCGGTGCTGTTAGGCACTTTCTTCAGCTGACGAATTGAAGATCTACCTACTAACATTAAAATTGGGTGTGTGATGGTGATGGTATGCTTTAGACATTATGGTGATGGTATGCATTAGACATTATGAATAATAGTTAAAAATTACATAAAGAACATGTCATTGGCAAATATTCTTAGTTTGCATATACAGTACAGTATTTGAATATTTGATTGTCCTTTGTGTATTTCATGTTATAAAAAGGTTTCAGCTATGCAGATAGTTCTGAATTTTCTTCTAAAGCATTGAAATTAAAGTATAAGCTTTTGTAAAGTGTTATTCTTGTTGACTGTGGGGACAGGTGTATATATTTTGGTCTATTTCCTATTGTTGTTGTTCAGTGCAGAAACAAAATGTGTCTCGAGTGCTGGATGACCTTAAGTTGGTCTTGTTTTCTAATTTATGTATTCATCATTCTTAAGGATGTCAAAAGAAATACTGATAAGGAAAAATGAAAACAAAATTTAATTGAACTATATGGAGGAAAATGAGATCAACATAGATTGGGGGGCGAGAGTTATGTGGAAATGTAGGCATCTTACCTACTGTGCAGAGATGGGGTTGAGGGATGACAGACGTGTTAGTGTGAGTTAAATTTTTCTGAATTTTGGCTAGCCAGGAATGGGTGATAACACAAATATTGAAGGTCTACCAGTTAACGAGCCTGTAAATGCCACCGTAAAGAACCTAGCCAGGAAATGGGAAGTATACTACAGTCTTGCCAACATTAACGCGCTTTTGCATCGTAATGTCAGTGAATTTTATTAAGCACACTCTTTGTATAATATCTAATTCAATACTATAGCATATATACAGAGTGGTTCACCAGCTCCTTATTTTTTTGGAGAAAGGCAACCCAACAAAGCGTATATCATAGTCATCCTAAGTTCATTAGTACCTGCTCCTTTACGGCCTCAGTACAACTTTACCATTGAGTTCATGCTCGCGAATATAGTAGAAATCTATAGCTGCAGTGTTATTTCAATGACCTCAAATATAATGCGTTATTAAAACAATCACAGTACCGAATAACACCACCTTACGTTTGGACAGGAAGTGTCTACGAATAGATTCAATAAACCTACGTGCCAGCAATACACCATAGCTCTCAGTAGCTAAAGTGGCTAAATCAAGCATTGCTGGAGTAGCATCAGCCAAGCTGCCCGGTAGCTGGTTCGAACCCTGAGCTAGTACATATTTTTTTACTTAATGTCGTTTATAGTGGATGTATTATGGACACATATCTACCTGTTTCAATAAGTGATTTTTTATTCGGTCCTAATAAGGACCGTATTTATCCGATGGTACGTAGCCAGGTTGGACGACGACATAGTGATCTGTAGAACGAAAGCAGGGTACTCTGTATATTCAGGGTAGCAAGAATTCGAAATGCTGACCCCCTTGTTTTAAAGGATAACTCGGGCCGCGACATCTGTCAAGTCAAAGCCCTCTGTAACACCGGGTTGTAACCATTCCTCATTCTTATGCTGTATCAAGTCATAGCCCTCTGTAACCCCGGGATGTAAACCATTCCTCATTCTTATGTTTGACAAATATAAAGAAGTATTAATTGATCCATTAATAAGAAATACCATGGTGTATTGACTGCGTCAGGCCTCGGCAGCCGGCACATTTCATATCCTCGCCGCTGGGGGCTTCATTCATTCCATTCCTGACCCGGTCGGAGACTGGAAGCAGGCTGTGGATTTTTTTTTTATGGTGTATTGACGTCAGAAAAGTTGGATGGCGCAGCCACGCGGTAGAATGTTGAAGCTGTAACATTGTGACTGGTGTGGTTTATTTAGATGGTGAAGTATTGACGTCGTGATGGAAACAGAAAGAAATTTGTCAAATTCGAGGAGGTACTGCTCTGTATACGGTTGCAAATCGTATAAAACGGGTACGAAATATCTTCACTACTTTCCTGTACAAAAAGTTCAGAGAGAAAGATGGGCTTCGGCGCTGTCAATTGGAAAACATGTTACATGTTACATGACAGTGTGCAGTGTGCATTTTTGTGAAGACGACTTCTTTCCACCGGTACTGTTGATTATTGATAGTTATTGTCTCTAATTTGTATTCACATGGATTTAGCTACATCAAAAATACTGATAAACTTGTAGCCTATTACTTCTGTGCCGTACATAGAATTAATCCGCTCTTCGTAAACTTATTTTAGGGGCTCTTCCGATTGACAATAGCTGAATGATTAGAAAACTTAAGAAAAAATGCTGTTCCTAGCCTTAATTTGCCAGAGAATTTATATTCTTGCCTTTGAACAGCAAGTATGTAGGTCATTGAAGTATGATTTGGCTTAAATTGTGTTTTTGGCTATGATCTCCCTACTGTTGAATTTAGTTAATTAAAATGTAAAATCTTAGTTTTAAGTACCGGTTTGGTGACCCATCATCCCAGGCAGGCCGGTAACACCTATACTACTCAGGCAGATAGGTCACTTAAATAGCCGTAATTTTGAAGTTAAAGTGATGTTAAGTATACATATGCGGTAATGTAGCAGGAGACTGGATTGGCCTAGGCTATTCTAAGTTTAATTAGTTCCCATTTCAGGGTTTTTCAGTTTTGAGTGCGAATAGTTGGTTTGAAAGTTGTACAACAGTAAGGAGAGTATGTTTTGTATAGGTTTTAATTTGTATTATGGTTTATGTCGAGCTGAGGAGTGAATTTGGTTTGGCTTAAAGTGTAGTTTTTGATCCGTTCCGTTTGCTTATGACAAATGAAGACTCCAGCTTTGTTAAATATCTGTATTTTAAACATTTAATTAAATGTATGTATGTATGTATGTCTACCCCTTATTATTCCCGTTTTCCAACGGGGTCGGGGATGAAATGCGATGGAAGTCTTTGTGGTGTTGGTTTTTACGGCCGGATGCCCTTCCTGACGCCAACCTCATGAGAGGAGTTAATGAGAGATGAAATGAATGATGGTGAATGAAACTGGGCAAGGATGGAGAAGGAAGCGGCCGTGGCCTGTCAGAAGGTACCGTCCCAGCATTTGCCTGGTGTTGAAAATGGGAAACCACGGAAAACCATTTCAAGGACGGCCGACGGTGGGGCTCGAACCCACGCGTCTACCGAGTCAGCAGAGAGTTTGGCCCCATGACCTAATGCTGCGCTTTAGCCAGCGTAGCCACTACTAAACATTTAATTAAATATATTGATAAAAAAGGATGCCTCCATTTTAACTTTCCTGAGGCAAGAGAGTAATAAATTAATATTCTTGCCTTTGAACAGCAAGTATGTAGGTCAATATTTGCAATATTGAAGTATGATTTGAGCATCCCAAGTAACGCTTCTTTGAACCCAAAACATTCATGCAAATTCAGAGTTGCTTTATTCAATTTAATATCAGGGAGTCGTCCTTTGTGTTATGTGAGATATATATATTGTGAAATTAATTAAAACATCGATACCGCTAGGCTCCCAAGTACAGGCTTCATATAGGCCTATGTAACAGCAGACAGTAAATTAACTATCTACACGCGGGTAATATTTTTAACTGGTAGTAATTAGCTGCATTTAAATGGATTATAAAAATATGTCTATCAATGAAAGAAAATATGTAGTATTTTGCCATCATAAATAACTAGAAGCCATAACAAACGTACACCCAATTACTTCACGTCACTATATCGCCGCCATTTTGCAAACAGCTAAGCTCCTCCCCCGTTTCGGACGTCAATATATAAATATTTGGTTCAATATTTAGAGAAATTTTATATGCACATTACACATTGAGTTTAATTTCCAGTAAATGATAAGTCTTATGTTGGTTACACAGTGAAGAGATCAAAAATTAAAGGTGCACTGCGGTGCACAAACTGCAAGTTTTACTGACTGTAGGTGAGATTGTTGCATGAATGATATTCTTTGTTAGTGAAACAGCTCTCAATACAAAAGTAAAATTTTTAGTAAGTTGAGTTTCAGTTATGTTCAGTAATGACAGTGTTATGAGTAGCCTATTAAGTTCATAATCAGGACTGTTACAGGTCAGGGAAGTCAGGGAAAACAAATCTGGTCATGGAAGTCAAGGAAATGTCAGGAAAATTTTCTGCAAGGTCAGGGAACTTTTGAATTTTTAAAAATAAAATAATACATGCTGGAGCGTGAATCTGTCTATTTGCCTTTAATACTAAGCTCCTTCGCTTTGTCGGGTTAGCGCTGCAAAATGCTAAAATTGTAAAATAGAGGAGAGAGAGCAAGAAAGGAACACATTGCTGTAGCCCTGCTGCTCTCGATACTTCGTCTCGTCGTTTGTCCCCACTACACTCTTTCCTCCACTTTCCCTTGCCCAAGTCGGTCGCGTTTCGTCGGGAATCGTGCTTGTTCGGGTCCAAAGCCACTACTCCACATGCACCATCCCCCTCGCGTCCCCTTTCACCTCGCCCGTGTTTGGTTCGCCGAAGTTTCGCTTCGTGTACCTTCGGCATACAGAGATGATAGTCGAAAATCAGCTCGAACGTTGTCTCATAGGCCTAAGGCAAGTGTACGATGGTGTTCTATCCGAGGGAGAGTTAGGTAAAGTGACTGTCACCAAAGAAATGCTCGTTAAGGCGAGGCATGCTCATTCAGAATATGAAAATGCGCCTAAGGAGAGGGCAGCCGAGAAGAAAAGAAAATGAGGCCAAAGAAAAACAGAAGAGAGCAATTGTAGACGAGGTAAAAGAGTTGAAAACCAAAAGAGTCATATTGATGTTAGAAAAAGAAGCCGACCTAATTGATATTGAAGAACATTTAAAAGTGCTAAACAGTGGGTACTTGTGGAGAGTTATTCAAATAGATGCATGCAACGAAAGTTTTAAAGCTAATGTGTTAGCTTTTCAAAATGTGATCATACTTACTTTCACTAAAAAAGTAGCAAAAAGGTGTATACTCCAAGCCAAATGCGTGGATTTCTTGTTTTAGTCCATCGATTTCTTTACCAGTATCAGTCACTAAATTTTATGTTTTCGATGTCTATATTTTTTCTCAGTATTGTTTATGTATTTTAAGTTATTATTATTATTTATTAAATCGTTACAAGTACACACATTTTACAAAATTCATAATATCTGTACACATTTCAGGAATTTCCTTAGACTTCCTACTCATTGTTTAAATTAGTAATTATAGCAATAAGATCTTACGGGCACAAAACATGTGTCACGATGTATGGTCTTCCTAGTGTACGTCAGGCGTCCATTAAAGCTTTTAAGTTTCAAATCATTCTTTTTGTTCTTCAATTTTGATCAGTATAGGATAAGGTATCAACGAATCCGTGGCATACCAGACTTAGTGTCACCTAGATCGCATATGGATTTTGTAATCCATTGATTATGTAAAATATTACAAAGTGTTAAATGTCTTTCTGTGTTGTCTGTGGGTCCGTGCAAGACTTGTTTGCTTCCTAGACAATGAAAAGGGCTTTTGCAGTCAATCGATGTAAATAAGCTTTTGAGTCCAATTAAATGGTTTCGTTGTGCCATTTTTTTTGATTACCTATTTTTAATTTCTTTCTTACCTTAGCAATAATTTTGAAAGAATCCGTGCCATGTACGTTACATACCCATCGTATTATTTGACTGTTAGGCCATAGTTTTTAAGTCATTAGTTATAACAATTGCAATAACTTTTTGAATGTAAGAAGTTTCATTGTGAACTGAGTGTACTGACAAAGAAAGAAGTTAAAAATTATGTTCCTTGAATCCATTTTTAAAAAATTATTTGTATTGTTATTAACTTTTAGCATAACCGATTTATTTATTTAAGAAGTCAGATGAAGCCAGTTTTTTTTCATGCCTTCTGAAGTGCTCACAGCATCTAAAACTGGGCTAATTCTTAAAATTAGCTTTTTGTTAAAATTCTTTCTTCAAGCCTTTTCTTTACAATCTCTGAAAAGAAACTCTTTTTCTGTATGAGATAGCTTACATATCTCGTGTAATACAGAAGCTGGAAAAAAAGTTGGCATGGACGTGTATTTAAAGAAAAAGATAGAATTTAATCACCGTATGTCGTGCGATTCGAAGATGTAAATCAGAAACTATATTTGATCAATTTGACGGGTTTTATTTTTAAAATATGTTCATACGGTGATCAGAATGCAAGCCTCCGTGGCTTAGGCAGCAGCATGCCGGCCTCTCACCGCTGGGTCCGTGGTTCAAATCCCGGTCACTCCATGTGAGATCTGTGCTGGACAAAACGGAGGCAGACAGGTTTTTCTCCGGGTACTCCGGTTTTCCCTGTCAACATTTCATTCCAGCAATACTCTCCACTATCATTTCATCTGTCATTCATTTAATCATTGCCCCAGAGGAGTGCGTCAGGCCTCGGAAGCCGGCACAGGTCATATCCTCGCCGCTAGATGGGGGCTTCATTCATTCCATTCCTGACCCGGTCGGAGACTGGAAGCAGGCTGTGGTTTTTCATTTTCATACGGTGATCAGAATAAAGTATTGGTGGTCAGGGAAAAGTCAGGGAAAATGGGATCTTAAGTCAGGGAAAAGTCAGGGAAAATGCAAATCTTGGTCTTGTAACAATTTGCCAGCATGTGGATAAAAGAGTGAGGCCTGTTCAGCGTATTAAGAAATGGTATTTATGTGGGTTTGAAAGCTTGTCTTAAGCTGGGGGCCACTGTAGTAACCACTGTACTCCACGGGCTTCTTAAAGTCGTTTTACATTGTGAAATTAATTTGGAAACTAATTTTGATGTATTTTCAAGTATTTCCTTGATATTTTGATTGTTTCATGTTGTTTCTCTTGTTTGTGTGGAACCTTAAGACGAATTTGGAAATCTCACAATAAATTATCAATGTAAATATATCTTAAAGATGGTATAATGGCTTTCACGGCCAAGGAATTAAACTCGGTAATTTTTCTAGGTTTATTGCCGTGTCTTGTGCGGGTTTCGCCTATGAATACCAAGATAGGCTCACAGTTCTCTACTCCTGTGGGGGTCCGGGCACAGTCAACAAGAGCCCACTGATGAGCCTATCTGGGTGTTCATTAGCAAAACTTTAGTATGAGCTATGTGTCCAAGTTTAGCTTGTTAAATATAACTAGTGTATTTATTGTCAATGTTTCTGTATTTTCAGCTGCAGAAAATAATCTTGCCATACTTTTTAGTTTCTTGTTTCACTCCCCGAGCTCTCAACAACAGTGGCGTATTTAGCAGCATTTACAATATTATGCCTATTTATATTGATACTTATTTGAATATATAGTTAATAATGTAACAGAATTTATTCCGTTACAGTAGCTCACCCTCGGGTTTTGCTTCGTGCAGTTAGTTTGGGGTATTTTATTCGTATCTTATTATATTGGGTTAATGTGGGGTTGCAGAGGTGATTTTTATTGTGCCTGTGTGTGTTTTTGTGGACGGATTCATCTTTGGATGGTCCGGACCAACTAGGATCACTGTTTATTAATTATCGGTTTTTGGATATTTGATATTATAAAATACGGGGTTTTGCGATTTATTACATTTTGGGAATAAGGATATATAAGACTGTATTAAGTAGAAGCATTATTTCATTTTGGTTTGGGGTTAATGGCTTTATTTTGACCTAGTAATGTTAAATGTTAGATTCGTGGCTGTACTATAAAGGTACAATGAATTGGTATTTTCGAGTGCTGGATATGTTGCATACCTGGAAAAGACAGGCAGTAATTCGGCTTGTGAGGGAATACCTAGGCTATTTATAGCATGAACTCCCATGAACTTCAAGTGGAAAATTACTGTGTGACGTCAGTGTGAATTTCGACTGTCTGATGTTCATGTGTTGACACGAATGTTCCGCTAGGAGCGGGCCACGCACGATTTAGTTCCGGCAGAAACATTTGGGGTTATGTATCCGTACGCCAGTGCATATAATGGCATGTCTGGCGTTCAGAAATCGTCTTCTTGCTTTTCAGCGAAAGTCCGTTGTCTACTTGCAAATTAGTGTCGTTATTACTTGATCATGGTATCGTAATACGAACGAGCAGTGACTAATCTTTAGCTATCCACTGAGCTCTTACGGGCTATTGGAGGCTACGTGCATTTCATCGGTCCATCCATACCATGGGCTGTCGGTAATAACTTACCACGCCTAAAAGGATAATCAGTCGTAAACATTTCATCGAAAAGTCATGCGAGAATGGAGACGTGAACGAGCAGTTCGAGAAGAAAGAAAGTGGAGTGAACCAGTCTAACGTGTGTAGATATTTTGTGTACGGACGGTACAGTGTGTATATACGTAGGTGGCTGTTATGCCTGGGTCTGATATGGCCGTAAGTGTTTTCCTGCTCTCACAAGGGAAGTCTCTGAACCGGGGAATCGCGAATCCTGCTGAAACTTAGCAAATATGTTGCCTGAGCCCAACTAGGCAGAACCATGAAGAAAAATCTTTCGGAAATTAACTCCTGCCCTCCGTAGACGGCAATAAGTACAACAATTTTGAACTGTGCGCGCTGGTCAAGCGCGGGTGTGTCTCATGTCTGATTGGTGGCTCAAAAGGTCATGCTCCAACCGACTGCCCTCCCTTACTCGCGCTCACAACCTGTGCTGCGGCATGGACATTAATTCTGCATCTGTACAATATATTGCACGTCGTGCTTTATTATTAAGCATGCAATGTAAGGTATCACAAATACATATCATTACAACACAACACAGAGTAAACTGAACCAATAGTCAAACGAGTAAGTGACCAAGCTACTTCACATAGTTCTGACAACAGTGATGTTCGTGGTATTAATGTTGGAAACACAAACTGGTTTTACACCATCCACACCGTATGAAACACGGGCGAGTGCAAGTACTACATTGTATTGCACTGATATCGAAACAATATGGCACAGGGTGTTCAAACCCACCGGGATTTTCGGACAGGTACTGACTTCGGTACCATGCGTATTGCCACATTGAAGTAAAACGAGGGGACGACAATTGGTGATGTCAGAGACTGCATTTTCAAGATTGTATTTCTCTGGGTCAAATTGATGTCAAAATTCTATAACCGAACGGTGTTCGAAAATCTACGGACAAAGCTTTTCCAGACCCTAAAGACAATAGGCTGTGGCCCCAGGAGGTATCATAATCAGTCATATGCGCTCTTCACTTTCTAACGATTTATGTCCAGAAAAGGAATCCAGAAGGAGTGCCTCATTGCCGGACGGTACTTGCTGTTTGAAAACATTATGAAACCAATCCATCAATTGTGCGGATCCCATTTTGCCAGATTTTGTAGGAACAACGTAAATATTGTCATGTGCAAACATTGTTTCTTTCACCCTTTTTCCAAACACACCTTTTGGTTCTTTAAGAGTTATGAAGAGAGGTCCTAGTAGCTTGCCGGCTGCTGTTATCGTTGGCATTATTGTATAACTGTGCGTTGTGGCCCCCACTGATTGCACTTTGGAGCAAACCGTTTTCGACCTTTTTATGGCCAGTGTCCTACCCGAACACATCTCCAAATTGAACCCACTTTGATCACTATTACATACGTTCCCAGGGCCAAGTGAATCAAGAACCGATGTAACCTCTTCTACGAATATTTCTGCTGCTGACATAATATCCATTTCTCGATGGGCATTCTTTGATGTTGTCACAGTTGTTATTTTCGCGAAATGATATTATAGCGATCCTTAAAGTGCTGCACCCAGGAATGGCTGGCTTTAAACCCCGTACATTTTACGTCCTGTGCTGCTAGCATAGCCCATTGCTGAATTGTCACGTCATGTATTACTTCATTATTCTGATGGGCAATGTCAAACTGGGCTTTTACGACACATGTTATTCTCCTCAATTTGTCGCGGCGGGTGCCTCCCCTTTTCACTTGCTTTGCCCACAAATATAAATCTTTCTTGCTTTTTAAACGGTGAAACTTACTTTTTACCGACGAAGAGGAAAGCGGACGCCTCTTACCAATTTTCCAATAATCAACAGCATTTTGTTTGTATTCCATACCTACAGCTACATCTGTCACTTTCCTGGGTGAGCTATCGGTGGCAGCCCAAATATTATCTTCATCAGAGTTGTTGGTGTTACTGGTGTTACTGTCATCCAGTAGCTCATGTGTGGCGACAGTAAGAGTAGAATAGGAGTCCACGTTCATAGTACTGTTCTCTATACAACCAGTTATGATACGGTACCTGTAAATATCAATTAGCACGACAAATAAACACACTTGTTACAAGAGACGAACGCCAGAAAGTCAGATAGGCACAAAACCATCAATAGCCTATCATCCTAACAGTCCAACAGGTCCTGTTCTTGAATGCTGAGAGGCCTTTCCATACATTTTCCTCCAGACAACATAACTTTTGCAATGTTAATATTCATCATGCAATGCATGGGTCACTCTCCGTGTACGGATATAAGCGTATACCGGGTCTGTTGCCTCTCATTCGGTGACTGTACGCCGTAGGCCGGGAAGCACAGTACGGTTGGGAAGCAACCTCTGACGCAGCCAATGAAGCTCACGCCGCTGGCGCGCCAATTTAAACGTGTAAATCTTAATTTTTCATCTAGTACAAGGGGAAGTTAATTTCCGAAAGATTTCTCTTCACGGTTCTGCCTATTTGGGCTCACGCAACGTATCTGCAAAGTTCCAGCAGGATCTGCGATTCCCCGGTTCAGAGACTTCCCTTGTCAGAGCCTAAATTCAGTGGCAAGGTACTGTATAAATCACGAGTGTATGAAGGGTATTTTGTGTTGTATATTATGTATATATGTGTATAGTACAGCCAATAGATTATCTCTTTAAAATTCATGTGTGTTTATATTCCTGTCTTGCATGAACCTGGTTGCATCAGCGAACGCATGCCAAATGCCCTACGCCTGGGATAAGGAGTTTCATAGTCGGGGCAACAGTTATGCATTTTATTCTATTTTATTCAGGAAGACCCATATGGTCAACCTTGGCGCCGATTCAAAGTCGGGAAAACTTTAAAATCACTTGTGGCCTGTATTTGAAGGCAGTAAATTCTATAGGTTTGTGTTAATGAGGGTAGTTAAAGTTAAATCAACTCCAGCGGGGAGGTGAGAGTGTTTCAATAACTAGCTTTGGAAAATAACAAATAGCTCCCTTTAGTTCTTCAACTAGTATAATTTGAATGCAGTAGTACTGTGTATTTTCTCATTTGCGTAATTTAAAAAGAAAAATTACAGGATTTATAGGATTTTTAAAAGAAATGAAAATAAACTCACCACAAATCGCACTACAAATCAGTAGTACAACCGGAAGGATTGTACGCTTTTGAATGTCTATTTTAAGTAGAAAGGGAGAACTTCAAGTACTAGAAAAAAAAAGAAAGGAAGATTCTGAGAAAAATACTCTGACCACAGAAGACTACTGATGGGACATGGAAGAAGAGGAAAAATGAAGAACTTTACAAGTGTACTGAAAAGATCACAGACATAATTATGAAGAAGCGGATGCTAAAGTTCTACGGACATTTGCTGTGAATGGATGAAGGCAGGCTGACCAAAAGGATCTTCAGCTACATCATGGGGTTAAAGGTCACATCTAAATGGGTAGATGAGGTGAAGAGGGATGCAGCGGAAGTTGGAATTATTCCAGCGATGGCCTACGATAGAAGAGAATTCCGCAGTCGAGTTGACGGAGTAAAATCATTTCAGGAGAAACTACCAAGCAGGAGGTCCAAACGGATCATTTCCGAGGAGGAGAGAAAACAAAGAAGTGACAGCACGTAGAAGTTCTGGGAAGAGAAGAGAAAGAAAGCCAATAAGTCTTGAGTTCCTTGCGGTCCATAGTTGGCCAAATTCAATAATTTAAAAAAAAACTCACCACAATTTCTTTTTCCATACTTTTTGCATGATTGTGCTTTGCTTAGTGACAAGGTTGGCTCCAATAACCCATAAAACATCAATCATTATTTGATTATTTTACACTTGATTTCCTCCATAAGCGAGCTGTTCATGTATTGAGGTAACAGTGCAATGGCCTTAGTTACAATAGTGCGGTGAAAATAGAGTATCAGATATCCGCAACCACAAGGCTGCCACAGAAAGCACACTTCTTTAAAGTTAGGCAAGTCATGTAATACAATATACAGTATGCTAAATAATATACTGCCTGGCCAACTTTCCCCAACAACTCTTCGTCCTTTGGTATAGAATACTTTATACTGTTATAATATGAGTCGTCCAGTTGCAAAACTTGTTCAATTCACTTGTGAATACGGAGCTTGTCGTAAAATTATTTATTTAATTAGTTTACTTTATTTTACTTTATTTTGTTTTATTTTGTTTTGTTTAATTTAATTTATTTTTGTTTGTTTTATTTTGGTTTTGTTTTATTTAATTTCGTTTAATTTTTTTTAAATTGTTTTATTTAATTTTTTGTTTTATTTTGATTTTGTTTTGTTTATTTTTTGTTTTATTTTGATTTTGTTTTGTTTATTTTGTTTTGTTTGTTTTTGATTTTCCAGAAAACAAACATAAAACCAAAAACAAAAAATATGAAGCAAAAAGAAAAATTCAAAAACAAAAGCAAAAGCAGAAAACAATAAACAAGAAACTAAAAGCAAAAAGCAAAATTCAAAAAAAAAAGCAAAAGCAGAAAACAAACACAAAACCAAGAAAGAAAAGCAAAAAGTAAAATTCAAAAGCAAAAGCACAAAGCAAACACAAAACCAAAAACACAAAGCAAAAAGATAAAAGTAGAAAACAACAAACACAAAAGATACGCGAGGCAAAGTCCAGAGAAACGTTTCTCATGAAAATGATTCTTATTCACAAGTGGATTAAACGAGTTTTGCAACTGGACGACTCATATGGTGCCACAATACAAAATTTGGTGGTTTGGAAGCAAAAATTCACTGTTATGCTCAAGCATAAAATGCTGGATGGGGGGTTGACATTCATAGTATTTCCCTGGATACCACATCTGGCATCTTCAGGGAGTCCTCTTATCTTCTGCATTCAACTGTCAGAGACAGAGGACCCCTTGAAGATATCTGGGGAACCGTTGGGAATTTCAATCACCACTTGGCTATGGTCAACAAGCCTAGAGGAGTTGTTCTTCCATTCAGATGATGACCGTGAAACCTACAGCTGTTACATTTTGCTACTAAAGCTCAGCATCTCCAACTGAAACCCCGGAAAAAATGTGAACTCCAAACTCACTGTCCTCTCTGTCACTCTGGCTGACGGAGCTAGCGCTCACGCAGGGTCACACTTCAAGTTGCTGAGCTCTAACTTTGCAGAGCTTTCATGGACAGTGCAGTTGTCTTCTAACTGTTGTTGAATGCTTTTTGTATAGTTTTTAGAGGCAAATTCTGGGTTTTTGGGAAATTGACTAAAATCTGTTCATAGCTTCTGAAGATGTGAATTGGTTTTCCCTTTGTTTTTAACACTTTGATTACATGCTTTTAGTCTCATGTAACTATCCTTCCTTGAAAGAAGTCCATTATGTTTGCCTACCCTGTCTATTAACCCCAACCATAATTTCCTTCATTCATGTCCAGAGTAGCATTCCTTAGTTGATACATAACTATGAATGCCATTTACATTTCCAGAACCATACTGAAATGATAAAAAAAAACCATTTAAATGAAAACTATATGTATGAATTTCAGAAGCAGAAAAGTTTTCTCTCCCTAACATTGATATCCACTGGAAGTATTGTATTTCTGTCTGAATATCTAAATATCTCTTATGCTCTCGTAAATGCTTATAGGAATGTGAACAAGAGCTGACAGAGAAGGGTGAGATGGTGTCTCGCCTCCAAGCTAAAACAAGTAAAATTGGCAAAATTCTCAACAATCTGGAGAAATACAACCACCTTATTAAGGATGCTGAAAGAGGTGCTAGTAGTGGAAATGGATGTGGTAGCAGCAGTGGTGGTAGTGGAGGTGGTAGATACAAACAGGGAAATAGCAATACCCACCCTCTTCTACCTATTCAGCCTATCCCACCTCATAATCCTAGTCATAAAACAAATCAAAAAATTCTCAGCAATATGGATAAATACAACCTTTCAAAGGATGGAGAGAGTGGTGCCAGTAGTGGAAATGGAACTGGTAGCAGCAGTGGTGGTGGTAGTGGAGACGGTGGATACAAACAGGGAAACAACAACACACACCCACTTCTACCTATTCAGCCTATCCCACCCCATAACCCAAAAAAGTAGTCTGTTGTATCCCTCCACACTTACGGAGAAAACGTGCTTGCTATTTACGGACGAGAACTTTAGAATTTAGTTCCTTTCTTGAAATGTTGCTTTGTTTAACTCTGTATTCTGTGTTCTTTCTAGATATGTTTTTTATTTAAATTATGCATCATGTTGAATTTTTGCAGGAGTGTGAAAGCTCTCTTAAACACAAAACTGAATTAAAGAACAAATTGGAAGCTAAGACAATAGCCATGGATGAGACAATTCAAAGTCTGGAGGAAAAGTATGTACCTTCATAAGAACATATTATAGAGGTTAATATTATGATGTGAAATGAGATAAAAGCTTTGGTCAAATTTTTGACAGTTTTTTAACAAAATCAGTCTTGAAGTGCATAACTATGCAATAGCAATCAGATCTTTTATCCCATTTCTAGATATGTGGCTGTGCTTTGTAAGAATCTATTCAAGCTTTTCAAGATTGTGTTCTTTAAGAAACCAAGGAATTGATTGTACTGTTCTGTTGCAACAGTTATAAAGTAACTGATTACAATGCAATTCCATTTTAATATGATATTTCATCTGTTGTTCATTCTTACATACTACATTTACTTGTGAATAAACTCATTTTATTTTTACAAATATCAACCATAAATTTTGAAAGGTCATTAACTCTATACAAAATATTTTGCTAACCGAAACACATTCATACCTAAGAAGCAAAAATTTAAAATTTGTTAAAACAAAAAAAGAGTTGCTACAATAAACAAAAATATATTGCCAGGATTACTACTAATTTAGCGTAATTTTCCATTTATTGCCGGTTTGATAATAGCATGTCCTTAATTAGTCAGTGAATGATTGTTGAGAAGTGTTCTTTTATTAAATAAAATGGTGTTATTCCCTAAGAATGACATTGACATAACTCGGTGTCTGCTTTCTTTTCCCCTCTTCGAGATAATATTTAAATTTTTTACTTTTTAGTTTAAAAATATGTTGGAGATTCAAGACAGTGGGGACAAATATTTGAGTCAACTCACTTTTCATAAATTATATCATCTAATTAATGGCCAATAAAACTTAAAATTTTAACCCTTAGCATACTTAATACTATTATTTTTTAGTTCATTGTAACGTCTTACGTTTGAAATATGTTTCAAGAAGAATACTATGGATTCCTAGTATCCAATTTTATTGAAAGCTCAGTCGTTTTGATCGACTGATAAGTTGCAACATCAATTTTATTGCAGTACCAATCATTTCCAATTGAGCTCATTCAATGGCTGCCATAAGGACAAAGTGTATTACACATTTTTTTTAACGTTTTTGTAATTAAAAAAAATAACTTTTTATTTGTTTTTGTTTTGAGGTAGAAGGAGATATAATTGTGCCAATTTCATTACCTAATATAACTAGCCTCACCCTATCCTAGATCCAGTGAGAATACTTGAGCATCTCGTGAAGAAACCAACACAACTAATGTAAACGATTAAGGGATAGATTTCTATGGAAACAACAGTATTACATTGGGATGCACACAAATATTTCTGATACTATAACTCTTCATTTTATATTCTTCTTCTTATTATTATTATTTAATGTTTCACAGCTCTAGACTTTATTTGTGTCAATAAGGGAACTGTTTCAAGACAATACGAGTGTTGATACTTTATTTATTATAGCCAAAAGTTGTTTACCGGTAATTATTATTTGATTTCTTCATATCTGCTGCAAATGCTAATTAAGAGTGGAACAAAAATTGATGAGCCAGTAACTGAAAAGATCTTGTTTTGGGCTTGCAACATTTTCAAAATATTTTCTAATTTAATTATGCAATGATACTGCAGTAAAATAATAATAAAAATTATAATAGTAATTCTTTATTATTTGTACCTTCAGTCAATGGAAGAATGTTAATTTTATCTTAAAAATCAAAATTTTGCATATATTTTTGTTTATCAAGCATAAAATTGAAATGAGGTTAGCAGTGTTGTTTTCATTGCTATGGTTATGTAAGGACATAAACATATTTACTCATAAAGTTTGTAGTATTGATCATTTAATGGAAACTTTTATGGCCACATGAATAGCTATTTTCAGGTCATAAATCCAAAAAATTTAAATATGACTAGTATTAACCATGTAATTCTCACACACTTTATGGTAAAGATATTGTTTGTGCTGTGGGAAAAGTGAACGTTAACTTCATATTTTAATATTCCTTTAATGACCAAATTGCAGGTCTATAATAAGATTTGAATGAGGTCAAGCAGCTTTTCTAAGGCTGGAGTTGGGGATTCTTTTGTATTGAAATCAGTAACCCTAGTACTGCTTGTTCTTAGTTTACTGACCAAGTGATTGATATGAGAGAATATAAGGAATTGGAAGTGTACTTTTGGTGGAGCTGAAATACATTGGTTCTTATTTACCAATGCTTCTATTTAAAGATGATACTTCAATTAAAATAAATCTGAGATTAAACAATTATAAAAAATCTGACTTTAAAACTTGTATTGTTAAGTCAATCATACAGTATGCAGTAACTTTCCTAGACTTCTTGGTTGAAGAGCTTCTCCTAGTAGGGGAGACGTGAGCATTTTCTTGGCCTCCTGGACTTGGCTAAGAATCAATGAGAGACCATCAAACTACCTGATCCTGCCAATCTCGAATTTGCTTACGAGAATGATGAAATATGGCAGTTCGAATTTGCTTACGAGAATGATGAAATATGGCAGTTCAAAATTTTAGATTTAATTTTCAAGTGGAAAATAGTTTTTTCATTAGGTTGAATGTCCTGTCTCTTCAAATCTTTTAAATATTTAAAACCTTCATTGAAACAACTAACACTGCTGTTTTGAAGGGATCAATTTCTATCTACAGGAACTAGGCATATGATTGTTAAAGCACCAACCAAGCCATGTTTTACATCTAAGATTTCTTTTTCTTTCGATTTAGATGATCATTTCAAAATACTTGCACTGTAAGAAATATTTTATGCTTTGGGTACTCCTTGTCCTTGTGGCAGCCTACAACTGTCATGGGAAGAAATCAGAATTAAAAGGAACTATCCAGAGTGTTTAAAAATTGTGGTTTCTCCATTTCAAGACATATCAAGTGGGAATCGATCCATTGAAACCTTTGCAGGCAGTTTGTTACAGAGTTGAACTTGTTCAATTTTTGTCGTACCTAGTGGCTTACCTTTAAATGGTAATTTTTTAAATTAAAGTGCCACAAAAACAATTTCAATATGTTGTTTACTGGTATCTTTAATAAGTCATCCTTAAATTAACACTAGAGCTATGATAGATGTTTTTTTATAATAAATCTGTTGCCAATGTTGCAATTCCATAATGGTTGGTTCTTTTAATTGCAACCAAGTATGTGTTAATATTTCATTCGAGGTGCAAATGTGTCTCTTATATTTCTCAGTAAATGCTTTGTGTATTTATTCAGAAATAAGCAGTTAGATGTAATACAGTAGACACTCGCACAGTATCCATGTGCTTATGCTTGTGTTGGTGATGGCAATAGTCTCAAGCAGGTATGATCTCTAAGGATCCTGATGTACACAAGTGGTTGTAATGGAAAATGGCCAAGTTTAAATACTATGTAATATTTCTGGGACTAAGGTGCCACTAAAGGTATTTTTAATCTATTCTGTCTCTACAAGACTTCTGAAATCTAGGACCATGTCGTTACCCAAACGGTTGTTTAAAGAAATATTGCCATTTACCGTATATGACAACTCTGAGAAGAACAGATTTGGACAGATATTTCACCCACCAAATGTACCCTGGAATGATGGTACCACATTTTAAAATATTACCCTATGTATATTTTTACCCATGATATTCAACCACTAAACTTAAAATTTAGTTCTTAACAAGATGGTTCGATTTTGTAACTTATCCATATAAGTTCAAAGGGAACTAAACTCTCAACTAAAGAACCATGTAGACTTTTCCCCCAAAAGTACACAATTCCTTATTTATCAGATACAGTATTACTTACCGTTTTTGTTTCTTAAGATGACTTGGAACAACATTGTAACTGTGATGTCTGAATTGAAGACTTTTACTCTTTTCACTTTTTTTTTCTCTCACTCATTCTCTTAAAACATTAACAATTGTGTGCCAAAATCTGAATTTGAATAGGGGCAAGCAATAAAACACATTAAAAGTCATTACTATGCAGAGGGTAATCATAACCACATATTTTAATGTACTTTATCAGATTTTACAAATGGCTCCAATTAATGAGAGTTCATGCCATCAAAAAAGGTTTTTTTTTTAAGATTATCTAGACTTGCCCACCTAAGGAAGAAGTTAGTTAGTTATTGTTGTTTTAAGGGGCAGAACTAGAGGAAGAAGTTGTGTAAAAGATTTGAACACAGAGAAATTGTTTAACTGGATGAGTCAATAAGTACATTGAATAATTGTAGGAGTTAATTAACTATGGTATTTAAAATTATTGGTATATGTAGTGCCTGAGAAAATATAGGAATCAAACTTTCAGATTTATGTATCGTACATATCATTTTTGGTATGTGATGGTGCATTGGACTTGACTGGACTCTTATTACAACTACAAGGGTCCATTTACATTTACAATATTTCAATTGTTAGCCTATAGTTAATAATTCAAGTGTGATACGGAAATATTTTAAAATACTATTCTGTAGTTCTAAAAATCAGGCAAGTCATTAGGATTTACCAAAATATGGACTACAATATTTTACTATTACTACCATATACCGGTATTATAATACAATCAAATGCAGATGTGCATTTGGGGAATTGTAGTAATACATGGACATCGTGCAATATCTCAAGTTTCCATAGGATTTTTATAATATACAGTATTTGTATATTGGTAGGTGAATGTTAGTTCATTAATGGTGAACCTTTATTTTTATCAGAATAACTTCATAACATAGGCATATTCTAAACTCCTTTGTGTTTGAGATTATTTACTGAGAACTGAAACAGGATTAGTCACGCAATAATACAACACAGGAGAAGAAAGTGCTCACTATAAAATATTGGTGTTCAGATATATATATATATATATATATATATATTTGTAATGTATAGTTTTATTGACACATAGACTGATGAATGTGTATGTCTTTTAATACTCCTATGGGTAAAGTTGGTGAAACTTCTGAAAGTGTTGAATATGTTTGGATCACAAATGGCTCTTTCCTTCTTTTAGCTCCCATGTTAATGAATGTGTTTTAAGAAGCCCTTGTGAATGATTTGGTTTGGCACACATTGTTATAACTTTCAGACCTCACTTACTAGATACGGTAATTACAGTTTTGAAGGAATTTATTTTCAAAGAGGAGTGTAACCTTTATTGAATCCGAATAGCTTTCTCAATGAAATCATGGATTAGATTTGAATTTGTGCATCCATTCATTGAGGAAACAATTCATTTTGTTGTTTCATGCAGTGACTCACTGTTGTCTCCTGCAATATAATTACTGTAGTTGTTAGATTTTCAAGGTTATTGGAGTGTAGTGAGGTCTATGATGTAATATAGTAATTTTTGCACCGTGCTTGTGGTGTAATTCATCTTATGTCGGAGATATTGGCAAACCTTCACTACAGGCGCCACTGGTATGGTGATACAAACGCTATCACCATTCTTGCATGTAGTATTTTTTAGACTATAGACTGAAATTAAGAGAATTTGACTACTTGTGTATGTACAACTAAAGAAAAGCGATATTTCCAATTGACTTATGCTTGACTGCTTGTAAAGTTATTATTAATAAAGAATATATTATGGAAAGAAAAACAATAGTATTATTAATAAATGGAGTGGCATGTATTCCATCTCTCCTGTTTCTAATTTTCTCTGTTTTAGTTTAGTTATCAATTCATTTTATCTATTTATTTGGTGTTTGTCTGTTTTGATGGTTTGCCATTATTTTTCTGCAACAGCTCAAGCTGTATTGGGAATGTTATAATTTTCTTTCTGGAACATAATTTTGGAGTTGAGTTCTTGGCAATTTCACAAGTCTCTTTGGAAATTTCGAAAATGCTTGATTCCTGTGCATGTGGTTCAGTCTGAATCTTATAATTTTAATGCATGAGCTGTTGCATAGAGTTTTTTTTTTCTTTCTTTTCCTTAACCCTTATTTTGTTTTTGTTGGTTGTTGCTAGATGGACAGTTTTACTAACTGATATTTCACATCAAGGGACTTAATTCCTTGGTCATCAGTCCTTTTATTAGTTTTGTTCCACTTTTATAAGCATATTTCTATTATTTTTCTCTATTCAAGCTGAGTGGTGAACATCTGCTATCTAATAATAGCTGATCATCGTACAAAGAATGTATATAAGAACATTCTTCAGTAAATATTTTCCAACTGATCGTCATGGTTTGACGGGTTTCAACTAATTTCTTCTTAAAACTGTAATGTTAAAGGAAAACTTGCTGTCCATCTTTCAACTATCTAGTAATATTTGCTGTTCTTTTCTTGTCATGACCTTGTTTGGTTTAACCCCAACCATCCTTGAACCTTGCCTATGACTGGCTGTATAGGTTCAAGAAGTGCGAAGGTGAAAGGATATCAATCGAAGAGACTTCCCGTAAGCTGGGCCAACAGCTAGCTGAACGTGAAGTCAAAACCAGCAGTGTTGAGGGTGACTTACGTATCGAACGAGAATGGAGAACGTCATTGCAAGAGACCATGGTGAAAGATCGAGATAAAATCTCTCAGTTACATCAGGAGTTAGCACAGCTCAAAGCTGTAACATCAGTAAGTATCTTATAAGACTCCAGATATATTCAGTTAATGTCATAAATTTCTAATTGATGAGGAAAATTAATACAGTGATTGATTAAGTTTTAATATCTTAACACCAGGGTCATTTATTCTGATGAGTAGGAGATTGAATTGTTCAAATCTGCTCCTTGTTTATTTTGCTGTTTATTGTTGTTTAAAGAAATAGAACATCGAAGTCATGTGTCCCAAATTTCAAGTTTGGTTGGTTGGTTCCTTCCTCAAGAACTGCAGACGATCAATTTCAAGTAGTTCCTTTTTGCTACCAAATGCTACCATCGACACCTAACCGTAAACTTGGCTACTAGATGTCACCACAACTGGCAACTGGTGGCGAACGTTGGAACTTAATAGAGCGTTAATCAAATCTAACCTGCAAATTTTAGTTTCACACAATTGTAGTTAGTGGAAGGTTCTTTTACATGCCATAAATCTATGACATGGGCCCACCGCCGGCTTTACTTTCCTGCCGAAGGAAGGCTTACTGAGGGATTTTTAGCGATCTTAAAACATCCAATGACTTCGGCTGGGTTTGAACCCGCGATCTTGGGCATAGAAGCTCAGCATGCTACCAACTATGCCATCAAAGCCGCCAATTTCAAGTTTAATCTACCATATTATGTTAATGTGTTACCTTGCCTATACAGTCTTTCATTTTCACTAGTAAGTCCTCTAGAAAAGACAATAGGTTAGTAAACAACAACACTGTATTCTTGACGTATGAATGTTAAGACACAAATTAATATGAAATACGGGGGTCATTCAAATATAAACCGGAAATTTGTTCATTTGATTCGCAAAGTGACATTATCAGCTGGGCGTGTTGGGGAATCAGTGGCAGGGGAATGGAGAGGAGATACAATTCCTACAGACCTCACACTCGTGTCCACCATTTCAGCATCAATATGAGTGAATAGAAAGTACCACTGTCTGTTGCGTTATCTGTTCTTATTTTTTTTTCTCGCCAACGAAGGTGAGAAATCAAGTGAAATTTTGAAGAGACTCCAAGCGTAGTTCAGTGATGCTCCTGTGGATGATCCCCAAGTGTTTGATTGGGCCCAAAAGTTTTGAAAATGTCGTGATAAAGTGGATAAACAAAGCTTTAAACGACGTCCAGCGACCAGCGTCATTGAAAACAATATTCAGGCTGTGTATGAGCTTGTAGGAAGTGATTGCCCCATTACTGTTGTTGAGATTGTATTAGAGGTGGGTATAGTGTTCGAAATGTCCATACCATTGTATTGGAGACGCTTGGATACAGAAAACTATGCTGACAACCAATTCGTGATGTCTTCCTCCTGTATGACATTGCACAGTCACATAAAGAAACTCTAACTCATGATAAACTCACTAAATTACACTGGCTATGTCTTGAACATCCACCTTACAGTCCAAGCTTGTCCCCATGTGACTACTATATGTTTGGTCCACTGAAGGAGGCATTAGGAGTGGAAAGTTTTGACGACGATGCTGCAGTGAACAGTACGTGCACAATTGGCTTCTGGGGCAGCCATATTCTTTCTTCCCTGAAGAGATCAGATCCTATCCAATGGAGAATATGTATTTCTGTTGAAGGATACTATGTAGAAAAATAAGATACTCCATTTGAACTTATATGTATCGCCAATAAAGCTGTGTTAAGGAATTCCTGTTTATATTTGAATGACCTTCGTATGCTGTATTAATTGTTGATAATTATAATAGAGTAAGCTTGAAGCTTACTCAAGGATTGGAATAAAGCATAGGGACAGAGAGGGTGGTGTACAATCTCTACAGAAACCAGACGACAGTCGAGTCAAAGGATCTGAGAGAGAAGATAGTACCGTTATTCAGAAATGTGTAAGGCATGGCTGCAATTTATCACGCATACTTATCAATCTATACACTCACAAGAAATGAAGGATATTAGAAAAAAAAAATAAGTAGGTGTAAAGATTCAGGGTGAAATAATTTCAACTCCGAGATTTGCTGATGACCTTAGCCAATTCACCAGAGGATTTAGCTTGCCAAGGTCGGTGAGTGGTTAACATGTCTGATTACTAACACCAAGCTTGCAGGTTCGCTCCTGGCCGTGGTAAGTGATTTTTTTGAAAGGTGGCAAAAATTACGACTCGCATGTGATACGATGTTGGCATGTCAAAGAACCCATTTGAATTCAGTAGGCCGTGTTCATAATGGCAAAATTAATTTCAGGGAGTTTCCGCCAACACAAAGTTCCTAATTTCTCAACTAGAATGTGCTATAGTGTTCAAGGAGCTTAGATATCTAACCTCCTTGACTTTCATAGTGCTTCAACATGCAAGCTACCCTCTGGGTGTCAAATAACAAAGCTTGCACCCGGCACCCGAGGTCATACGAAATTATTGTTATTACCAGAGGATTTGAATAAGTTTTTAAATGGTATGGACTCCATGTTCAGGTGAAAATCAACTGACTAAATGTAAAACCAAAATTATGGAATGCAGCAGAAAGAAATTAAAAATCCTTATCGACATCAAATTGGTGGGAGATTAGGTAAAGGAAGTAGGATACTTCTGCTACTTACAAAGCAAAATATGCAGTGATGTATGAAGCAAAGAAGATACAAAAAGTAATTTGGCACAGGCAAGGAAAGCATTTCGACATAAAAGAAGTCTGTTGACATTCAAGATTTAGGTATTTAAAAAGTCATTTTTCAAAAACTTTTCTGCAGCGTGGTGCTCGATGGAAGTGAAACCAGGACTGTTGGTGCAGCAGATAGAAGCATTTGAAATGTGGTGTTTTACAAGAATGAAGAAGATCAGTTGGGTAGATGGAGTATCAAATGAAGATGTGAGGTATTAAGACGAGTGGGACAGAAGAGATGTTTATGGCGACTGCTAATGAGAGAAAAGATAAGTTTGTAGGACAATGCCAAGGCTCCCATGAATAGCAAACTTACTTATGGAAGGGAAACACTTGATATAGCAACATTTCAGTTGGTGAACCCAATATATTCCCAATTACTGGAACATGCAAAAAGCAACCTGAAAAAAAATTAAATGAGATTATTATTTATTTATTTATTTATTTATCGCATGGCTTTTAGTGCCGGAAGTGTCTGAGGATATGTTCGGCTCGCCTGAGGCTGTAGCTGTTCAAGTGGACACCCATAGGGTGAGCTACAAGTTCTGTTCAATTTCAAGTAGTTCCAACTTTCGCTGCCAGATGTCACTGATACCTAGTGGTGAACATTGGAACTTTAATACGAGCGTTGCGACGAAATCTAACCTATAAATTTAGCTTCACACAAGTTTTGTCTGTGGAAGGATCTTTTGCATGCCATAAATCTATGACATGGGACCTCCGGCTTTACTTTCCCTCCAAAGGAAGGCATACTGAAGGATTTTAACGCTCTTATAAAATCCGACAACTTCGGCCTGATTTGAACCCGCGATCTTGGGCACAGCAGTTCAGCATGCTACAAACTATGCCACTCGTATACATATTTGTTACGGATTACAAAAGAGTTGCAATATATATTGTCAATAAGGCAACACTGAAAAATTGCTTCAAAGCTCTCTATATGGAAGGAAAAATCTAGGATAAGAACGGTAGGGGTAGACTAAGGTTAGAATATGTTAAAAAGATTGCCTCGGAGGTAGGATATGGTAGCTATGTATAGATCAAACAATTAGCTCAGGACCAGGAGACACGTCCACATAAGTCAGCCCAAAGACTGAAGACTCAAACAACAAGCTTGAGGCTACTACTTCTATTGATGTTATGGAGGGTGTTTCTGCATTTCAATCAATTCAGGGACAGTCATTGAGGAATCATCTTATCCAAGTTAAAATTCTGCCACTTCCTTCATTATTGCTCCAAATACACTGTATAACAAAACAACGCACCGGGAAGGTGTTGTCCGATTGTAAGGAAATTATGTATTCAAAGGCATTCGGACCGAACATACAACTGATTAAAGCTTCGTGCCCAATGAATGAATAGCGGGAGCTCCCTCGCATCCGAACTGCGCATGCATCAGGTGTATATAAGGCGTGATTCTGAAGTGTATGCTCAAAGTAGCTGTTGCATTTGACTGCGAAATCTGAACATCGGCTGTAAGAATGCCACACCGAGGGATTCGTGCTCATTACGAGTAGATGTCAGAGTTTGAAAGAGGTTGTGCGATTATTGGTTTGAAAGAAGCTGGTTGGTCGAATCGAGCTGTCGCTGGACATTTGGGTTGAAGTGATGCGGCGATCAGACGATGCTGGTAAGCGTGGTCAGCAACGGCAGGCATCAGTGTCAGGGCGGCAGTGGTCGACAGAGGGCCACAACAGCACGGGCAGACAGAGCGATTGTCAGAAAAGCTGTTGCAGCACCGGAGTCGTCGTTATCAACGATCCAATGTGTGACCCACACACATGTCCACCATGACCATCAACAGACGCCTGAGCGACAGGAATTTGGGCTCCCGCCCCCGTTATGCCGTTTACCACTCATGCCTGTTCACCGTCAAGTCAGATTACAGAGGTGCCGCGCTCGAGCAACGTGGAACTGAACTGACTGGGGACGTATAGTCATTAGTGACTAGTCCCATTTACAATGGTGCCCTGACGACAACAGCAGACGTGTTTGGAGACGTCCAGGCCAGCATGGGGATCCTGTCTTGACTATCGCACGCCACACAGCCCCTAAACACAGGGTGATGGTCTGGGGTGCCATCTCCTTTGATAGCCGGACCCCTCTGGTAGTCATTCCCGGCACACTTGACAGCACAGTGGTATGTTGATGACATGGCACGTGTTGCTATGGACTGACTTCTAGCTTGCCCTATCCTTCTTTGGCCTGCTCGGTCGCCTGATCTCTCTCCCACAGAGCACATTTGGGACGTCACGAGAAGGCGATTGCGAACATCCCGGAATGTCGCCGTTTTAACCCAACAGTTGGAGACCATTTGGCAGGAAATTCTGCAGGACACCATCCAGGAACTTTATCAGTCCATGCCACGTCGAGTGACAGCTTGAATCCAGGCCAGGGATGGACCAACACCTTATTGACGTCCTCACTTTGTAACGCTCTAACTCTGCAATAAATCATTCGATTGTTGTTCTGCACTTTAGATCGTTTGTTTTTCTATGTCTGTTCCTCACATCCACCGATTTTTATCGCCATCGGACGATTCCTTCTTGGTGCGTCGTTTTTTTGTTGTTATACAGTGTAGTTACATTACACACAAGAATATGCCTTTGCATATCCGTGAATGTTACATTATTCACTACAAGCATAATGGGGAGCTGCAGGGAGTCCGCTGAACGGAGGTTTGGATTCCAGCACTGACAGTAGCTATCCTGCGCGTGTTTTTTCCCCCAGGCTTTTCCATACTCCTTGCTGGAATAGTACTGTACCTTATTTGAAGTCCCAGGGCACTTATCCCATTCTAGACCATAATAATTACTATTACTCACACTAGGTTAGTATAGTCACCACAGAAACACAGGTTATCGGGCAAATTGAACACATACCCAAGTACATGGGGTTGATGACCAAGCCTCTAAAATGAACAAACAACAAAAACATCTAGTGTCTATAAAATTACATGTACCTCTATGGAATTATACATAGATCAACTAATGGGAGTTCAGTAATTTGGGAAGCATCATCGCATTTAATGGGAGATGTGACAAGGACGTCCGTTCTCGAATAGCCAAGGCTAAAGAAGCTTTAAATAAAATAAGTCTATTGACCTCCAAGGCTATATCCCTACCAGTGAGAAAGCATTTAATTCAGAGCTTCATTTGGAGCATTGCGACCTATGGCTCTGAAACCTGGACTCTATTAAAGGCTGATAAGGAGAGAATACATGCATTTGAAATGTGGTGAATACACTGGACTGACAGGCTAACAAATGAAGAAGTCATCAAGAGAGTTGAAGAAACAATCAGTCTAGGGAAAATTATCACGAAAAGAAGATATAGTTGGATTGGTCACTTATTCCGACATTCATCATGGTGCACCACACTGTTTGAAGGGAAACTGGAGGGGAAGGCTAGAAGAGGACGACCAAGAGCATGGTTCCTCGAAGACATTAAAGGACGACGTCCATATCAACTAATCAAGCAGTTGGCTCAAGATAGAAGGTCATTGGATGGAAGACAGTCATGCTATGAGAACGAGAGAGAGATAAACTAATGGGAATGATGTACTCACTCGTTAGGAACATAAAGAGATGTATTTAATTGACCCAGACAAAAAACTGAGATTTATGGCTCATATTGTGCCACAGCTTGTTTACCCTGACCTGAAAGTGATGGATAAACAATAAATGTAACATCATTGCAAACTGTAGCATTCCTGGTAGGAATTAAGAAACCTGGTGCCATTGTTGCAGTGAATTTGAAGCTACTGGGTCCAGAGCAATGTTCTCAAGTGTTTGAAGACTTACCGGAAATTGGATGTGAGTTTTCTTTGGCCATTATCTTACAATCCTGAGCCACAAGGCCCCTTTTTAAAAAAAATCTGGAATCCTATCCACAGGACCTGCAGACATCTACTGGGTGCTTCACCTAAGAGTCAGTAGATGCCTGTTTCTTTGATATTTCTGAAGATTTATTCAGTTTGATTTATTTAATGTGTTGGTAGTGTTAGCCCTAATAAACATTGTCCATTGACTAGGTCTTGCGACGTCCAGTTTCAAGTCAGATGTCTTTGTATTTGTCATTGAGATCAAGATTGATGTTGTCAATGCCGGTGTAGTGGTTCAATTGCCTACTCTACCAAGAAATTTAATTTTGGTTTGAGATACTGGAATAGTATCGTTTACAGTACTTGAAAGTCACCCAAGTGGTGTATGTATCGAAGACTGTATCAGGCCAGTGGACTGTAATTTGTATAGGCATGTTTATTAAATCTGTTTTAGTAGTTTATAAATTTGATATTCTGTAAAGTTGAGGAAAACCAATACTGTAGTTGTTGGTCTGAAGAATATGCAGAGTTTTTAATGCATTTTGGTAGATAACATGACTGATTGCCCATCGTTGATAAAATGATGAAAATTTTATTCCTTTCCATTGTTAAGAAAATGTAACATTCTCTTCTAAATAATCTTAGAACTTAAAAGGTTCATTCTGGTTCCGTATTTATAAATTAATTTAATAATAAACAGGTTAAAATATTTTTTATTAAAAAATGATCACTGTGTGGTCATTGGTGGGACATGTTTCAAGGCCAGTCTCTACCACTGCATATGTTGAAATTACACACTTCATACGGTTTCTATTGGCAAGATATTATTTCAGCCCTGTGACTTCATTGTTTTTTATATTTCTACATTACTGGTGAAGTATTGAAATACTAAATATTTCCATTCATTATTACTGGATTCCAACAACATGTTTCATAGTATTCTCAACTGTAAAATGCTACCTGTACTGAACCAAACATCTGTAGACCACAGTGAAGCGTGTGTTCATTATCATAAATTGTCTCGTCAATGAACACTTATGAATATTTAAACTAGCCCTATTGAAAGTGTTCCTAGTTTGTAAGACTCTTTACATCATTTTGTGTTACTTTAGGCTTTCAATTTCAATCTATCTTTATGGTGCACCATATAAAATTTAGTGATAAGGGACTTTTTAGTGCTATGCTAAACAATTATCTTGTGTCGTATTCATTCATATCGGCTGATGAAGGGGCCAAAACTAATAATTAGGCCTCGAAACATGTTTCACCAATGACCAAACAGTGATCATGTTTTAATAAAAAGTATCGATCAGGCGGAACTTTTACCCTTTTAATTACTAAATTCTAGATGATCTGTACAAATGCTCAAGATTCCTACTATACACATGGCATGAACCCAAGGAATCACCAAGTCCTAGTATTTTGGGCTGTGAAAGACACAAATATAACTAAATATAATTAAGTACAAGTTTTTCGTGCTTGTAGGCCGTGGTCCCGACAGGATATCCTGTCTGGACCACGGCCTACAAGCCAGAAAAACTTGTACTTAATTATGAACACCGGCCGTAAAAGCCAAAGCTGTTATAACTAAATATAATTTATTTTGTTCATGTAGAAATATGTTTCTCTGCAAGAGGAGAATTACTCGTTAAGAGAGCAGTGCAGTGAGCAGGAGCGCACCCTGGAGGAACTGGGCAGTCAATTAAGTATCTCCAAGCTGCAGGTATCGGATCTCAAAGAAGAGGCAACTCGCTCTAAAGGCGATGGCCAATGGGCACCTGACCGCCAAGTGACTCAGTGCAAAGGTTGTAATAAGGAATTCAACCTTACACGGAGAAAGGTATGTTGTAATGCTAAGGAACATTTGTGTTAAGGCAATGTTCATTTCATAAAATAATTCTATTGTGGTATTGAGACCATACACTCCCAAGATCTGGCGATAAATCTCTTCCGGTGGCACATTCCTTGCAGTCAATAACCAGAGAACCGTAGTTCACTGAAGGCAGGCCACTCCATTGACTTAGTGAGATCCATCACACATTAAAAAGCAACAATACAGCACAAACATGGCAACAAGCATGCATTTTGTGTGCAAGGGCTGTTGAAAGTCAGCACACATATGGAAAAGAACAAATGTGTGGATTATGAAAGATATGGACAATCGTTCCTTACTTTAAAAAGTGGGCTTTGTATATGAGAGATACAGATAGGAGTTAAACTGCGGTATTGCAATGCTCTACATTCTTTTTGCATGAAACCTAAATAAAAAGTCCAATCCTTGATTCTAAGCTATACAAACAAAATTTTAATTTCATTAATATCGGTTATAAACTTATTACGTTGAAATGGGCAGTGATGTGCATGTCTAAATAAACCTCTCTCAAAGATGAATTATGTGATCATTCTCTGATTTGGCTTATTTCAAATGCCAGCTTAACTAATAAGGGGGGCTGCATAACCTATCGGTAGAGGCACTGGGCTTCTAACTGAAAGGAAGTGGGTTCGATTCCCACCCATGTAGTGGATTTTAGAAACAAAAATACCACTTTCAGAAACACAAATGGTCCTGGGGTTCACACAGCATAAAACAGAAATGAGTACTGCTCTAAAGAATGTGGCCCCCGTTCAAAATTAAAAGTTTATATTAAAATATTATACTGCAGAAGTGACTTTAAAAAGCTGAGCCGTCTCGGTTACAGGACAAGATAGCAGCTGATCCCTCGTTCTGACCTATATTTCACTAATTTGAGTATGTTGCATGCAATATAGCCTATTGATAGAAATAATATAAACTTTGTATGAAATGAATTACGGTATAATGAATATATACTCCAGTGAAGAAATCGTTTTGTCCAAGTCATTATTTGCTAAGACGTATGTAAATCGATTGATAACATTTGACCTGGGTGGACACGTTTGGCTCTGTGGTTAGAGCTTTAGTCTTTCACCCGGCCGGGGTTCAAAACCTATCAGAGTTGTATTTTTTTGCTTGAATTTTTTTTATATTTATTGTTTTTTAAGTACTGATACATTATAAAATTAAGCGTTATGTTGTGCATTTTGCAATGGAAAATATATATTTAATTAAAACAAAGTTCTCCACCGGATCTGTACAAGTGACATCTACTATACTCTGAATTACCATTAAAGCTCGCTGACAGCTGTCAAAGCTAGCACGTGGGGAAATGCTGCGGTGCCACTGAGGCAGATCATGACTCATAACATTCCAAGAGGCTTGCAGGAAGACACAATACTGGCGGTCTAATGACCGTGGCTAGTGAAGACACACTGAGTCAAACCATGTGTTTACTGCTGAGTCGGCAGACATTTGCAACATTGCTCACTGTTGCCATGGAGACCGTTACCCCTCTCGTCTCGTCTCCTCACCCATCAAGCGAATGACAGCTTTCACCGAGCATCTTTTGTAAATCAGAGTATAGCAACCAGTTGAACTATGCGTTTGCTAACCACAGCCTACTAGATGCAAGCCGCGCTCTATACCGGCCTTGACATTCCCAGTTAGTGAACCCATGCATACAGTGTAATTGAAAAAATTCCTCTTGTTGCCGATAGAGTGCACTCGCCCGCAAGTATAGGCGCAATTAAAAATTTGCTGTGCTGTAGATTTATTAAATGTGTTTCTCCCAGTGATACATTTAGACCAACGAAGTTATGTTCCAGTTTCAATTATTCTAAGTAGTCGGTGTTAGTATACTGAATTCCTACGTTGTTTGGAGTGTTTGCTGATGAAATTGTAAAATGCTGGGGTGAATTATAAACTATGGTTTGAATGCTGCTGCTCAAATCCACTTTGTCATACTGTTCTATGCCATTTTGCACTTCGAATAGGAGGAAAATAGGAGGTGATAAGGACAAAGAGTTCTAATTATACCCGTACATTCAGGAGAAAGTAGGCTATATGTTCTTTCCTGAACATCTTGTTATTTTTTGTTGTAATGTCCTGAAATTCGCTAAAAAAATATGGATAAATACTGTAAATTAATTATTAAATCAGCCATTGTAAATATTAATCGGTTGTCAGAGATGGCTGAGAAAGTAGGTTTACAGATTTCCTTTGAGAAGACCAAGTACATGACAAACATCAGTGATGGACCAGAATGGATGAAAACAAACCAAGGAAAGATTAAAGGTGTAAAGAAATTTAAATACCTGGGTGAGGTAATCCAACAAAATGGCCTAGAACAGGAAGCAATTAATCTTAGAATCTGGAAATTAGACCGAGCCTATCACCTGACGAAAAATCTCTATAATAAGAAGTCGCTGAGCATTGGAGCCAAATTAAGACACTACAGTACGGTTGTCAAACCTGAATCATTATATGCTTCTGAGACTTTGATTATGAACAGGCGAGGACTAGTCAAAAGAGAATGCAGGGTATTAAGAAAAATTTTAGGCAACAGATGGGTTGACGGACACATACGTTTGAAGTCAAATGAAGAGTTATATAGAAAGACAGAACCAGTCACGTCAACAATAAAAAGGAAAAGGTTGTTGTTCTCTGGACACATTTTCAGAATGTCCAACGATCGTCTAACAAAGAAAATTTGGAATTTCGTGAAACCAAAGAGGAAACAATTGGCTTGGTTTGAAGAAAACAAAGACCTTCTAGAAATTGGTATTCCGGACTGCAAAATTATGAACAGGTGTGAATTCAGACACATAATTAAAAATTACCTGGGATTTAAGGTAGGGGCAGAACCCAAAAGACGGAGGGGACCTTTTTCAGAAGATCGGAAGAAGGCGCTGAGTGATGGGCTCAAGAGATACTGGCAGGACATCAAAGCTGGCAGACGATCTAGAACGAAACATCGATTTTGATTGTTATTCCATAGTCCATAGAGGCTCAAACCGAATGTAAAAAAAAAAAAAAGATTCTTATTTTAAATTGAAACTTGGAAAGGTTTCAAAGGAAGGAAGAGAAAACAAGTTGATAATGGAGAGGAGACATATTTATTGTAAATGTTATCTCAGACCATGTGCACAACGTAATATCTTGATATTGACTCCCACGGCCGTCAAATATGTGCTCAACAGAACAACTGTTTTATCATGAACTCTCAATTCGACGGTGGTGAAAGTCACAATCGGCTCATGAGTGATGCTAATCTTATCTCCAGTTTTGCGCGCACTGTAATTTCAAGATATTGACTGCTATGGACTCTGGAAACTGCAATAAAAAGAATCCATCCTTCATAAGACTAGGATGTGGGGTATATTCGCCATTGTGGGTTGTATTTTTCTTGATGATTGAATATGCAACTTATATAAATGTTATGGATTTGACGTTAAATAGTCTTTAAAATTTTAGTTTCGAGTGGGTAGGTTTTTTCTCATGTAACAATACCATGTACACATTTTAGTACTCGCTGGCATTATCAGAAACAGTTTGTAATGGTTTTGAGAGCACTGAATCTTGCCCCATTAGTTGGGCGTTATTTGTAATGGGTATTATTAACTGAATAATGTTAATAAAAAAATTATTAATTAAATTGATTATATGCAAAGCACTTCATTGTTGGGCGTTATTAATATGGTTAATGTTAATAAGAAAAATGTTAATATGAAAACTTAAATAATTAGTCGCCCATTTTAGGGTGATCAAAATGAAACATTTAATTGTGTATTAATCTAATAGTGTATCTGTATTGTTGTCAGCTTCACTAAAAAAAAGTACATAATGTGTAGTATTATATGTAGCCAAGGGCGCCAGACCATTTATATATCATGATCAAAATAATATATTAAACCTCGGTTAAACAGAGGTAGAGCATCGAAATTCCTATCTCCAGTCGTAGTGAAACTTACATAATCTAACCTTTCGATAATTAGTTCAGGAGTGTGGTGTTGCCTTATAGTAATTTCTAGCTACTAAAGGAAACCAGTCGAACATTTGAATTTAAAAATGAATTTAATATATAAAAACAACAAGTGCAAAAAGAATAAAATACTAAAGATAATAATAATAATAAATTAAATTAAAGAATCTACTGAATTTACTTGTATTATGGGTCTTGATTGGAAATTGGAGTATACTGAGTTAATTGAATAAAATATAGATTGAATTTAATAAGCATGAGAGCCTTCTGATTTGACTGGGAGTATAACTGTTTAAATCGCTCACCGCATTGAAGATCTTTGTAGTCGGATTGTTGTGTAGAGAGTTCCTGATGGCCCTAATCTTCCTCAACGTAATAAATTTATATGTGGATGACGGAATAAATTCCAAAAATCATCCCTGTGACAATAGCCTCGTACACAACCATGTCACAGTTTGATGAGACAGAATGTCTTATCAAATTCACATACTTAATAGTCAACTGTCTAGTCTAGAACTGCGTTACAGACTCCATCTCGCTACAAGTTCCATTCCTCTGCTCCACTCAGCGCCATTCCCTCTCCTCCAGCAATTCAATAATAATAATCCATAACGTTCCCAGGTAAGGCACGTGTCTATCCCCTCTTCTGAGGTCGCTAGGCAATATTAGCCCGCCTTTCTTATATCAACAATGACAATACTTCTTTGTAGCATTTCTCGGGAGGTCCAGCCCACCTTTTGTATAAAGTTGCAAAGGACTCATTCATCGGCCCAGCATTGTTAGTGGCAAGTCTTCATAGAATCCCTTCTTAGTATGATTTGTATACTGGTAGAATACTTGATGTGAAAGACATAAGTGTCTATTTATGTCATTTCCAAGAAGCGGTATATAAGCCGGCCTTCCCTTGAACACCCTCTTCTTCTCTTGTTCGAATTTTCTTCAGAAATAATATTCAGTCAAGCGTCTTAACTTATTTCAAATATAATGTGTATCGCTCCAAGTCCTTTAAATTGCCATAATATTCTACATTACCGCATAATAATAGATATAAACATATTAGTTAACATAATAACTAATAAAAGGTAAAATGTAAACTTTAAAAATATTGATAATAATAATAATAATAATAATATATAAAATTATATCATTCTGGTCACAAATTGGGACCACTACAATTCGCCCCAGAGAATTATGGTATATGTCAACAATCATATCACCATACTTCTCTTCAACACTTGTACAAATATGAAATATTATATCCTACAAAGAAATTACCAACATCGACAATATTATACTCTTCAAAGCAATTACCAACATACAAAAAATATACCCTTCAAGTTTAATATATATATATATTTTTAACATCTCATCATTTCAGACTTTCACTGTTCATAATGTCTTTTTCTTTCTTCTTTACATAATTAAAGCGACCTGTAAACAATGTACATCAAAATACCCTTCACTTTTATATTCTTGTTTTGGACATGTCATCATTGCACTTATGTATATTTGGGTGGCATACACCTTCGATTTATATCTTGAGGACGTAGAATTCAATTTTCAGCCTGGTGTTGAACTGAATACACTATTGCTAGTTGGTGGGACTGCCAACTGATTAATTCACTTAATCACTTCACAACACTTGGTATGTGATGCGAATAACCAGATCTACTCCAGTCTCTCAGGAATTATGTGTATCTAGTAACACAGGCATATTATAGAAAACAAGTAGTTCCGTGAAGAACTATACAGCCTATTTTCATATAACCTACTCATATTAATTGCCTCTATCAACATACAAAATTTCAGTTTGATTGCTATGTTAGATTCGTAGATACTGATAACCGACTAAATATTGCAGATGGTAGCCAGGTTGGATTTTTATTTATGTACTATTACATGAAGATTATTGTGTACGTGTGGTTTTCAGACTTCAATCGCATTTTTAGGACACAAGAAGTAAAAACGAGATTTTAAAATTTCGCACAGCTGCCATCTTGTTGTTATGAAAACAATTGAAATAAATTAGATACCAGTGGATTAACATTTGTATAAGCATTAACGTGCAAAAATTCACTGCACTCAGATGGTTAAATCGCGAGAAATGTCCATTGAAATATTTATTGTTCGCGTCGCCGCCATGTTGGATTTGTGCTCACCAGGTTACTGAAAGTCATATAGGTGAACTTATGTTCGTAGCCTACATGAACATAAGAAAAATCAGTTTGATTGCTGGAAAAGATTCTTAGATATTGAGAACTGTCAAAATATTTCGGATGCTTGCTATTTTGGATTGTTATATGTATAGGCCATAGAGTTATGTACCATTAAAGGAAAATTATTGCATAGCTTCATTATTCAAACTTTCACTTTGATCGCATGATTACGACACAGGAATAAAAACTTAATTTTAAAATTTCGCGCAGCCGCCATCTTCAGTTTATGTAAACAATTGAACTAAATTAGATGCCAGTGAATGACAATATGTATAATCATTTACTGTACCACATTTAAATGTGCTCATATGATTAAATCACGAGAAAAATGTATTAGAATGTTTCAAATTCGCTTGGCCGCCATGTTCGTTTCGTAGTTAACAGGATTTGGAAAGTTACATGGATAAACTTGTAGTAGTGCTCTTTATCACTGTACAAAATTTCAGGTTGATATCATAAATAGTTTCGGAGATATTGATTGCCTGTGAAATATTTCGCACAGCCGCCATTTTGAGGTTATGTAAACAATTGAACGAAGTTAGATGTCGGCGCATTACAATGTGTATAAACATATACTGTGCCAAGTTTCATTGCGTTTGGTTGGATAAATCGCGAGAAACGTCCATATAAAAGTCGCAACTTCGCTTGGCCGCCATGTTCGGTTTGTAGTTACCAGGTTTTCAAAGGTCACATAAGTGAATTTCTAGTATTTCCCTTTATCACCATACAAAATTCCAGGGTGATATCAGTAATAGTTTCGGAGATATTGAATGCTGGTGAAATATTTCGCACAGCCGCCATGTTGAATTGGTGAGACATAACAAAATTTGAAGGGCATGGTCGGTGTCGCCCGGAATAGAGCTATGAACTTACCGAGTTTCATTGAAATCTCTCCAACAATTTAGATTTTATTAGGGGGGGACACACACACGAATCACACACACACACGGACAAAAGGTGATCTCATGAGCCTATTTTTTCAAAATTGAAAATAGGCTAAAAATGAAACTTTATTAGCTTATATTACCTAAGGCAACATCTTTCAGTGCAAATGTAGTGCGCTAATTTACCCCACATATGTATATATATCACACTCAAATACACAAGCTTATAGCCGACAAAATACGCTTTATATTTCCTCTGTGCTCTTCAAGACGCACAATATCATAGATCGGCGCAACACTTCGTATTACCTGCTCGTTCAGATCACAATCATTCACTTAATATTAAGCGACTTTCCTTACTTACCATCAGTTATACTCCTATTACTCATGATACATATTTCCTTAAGGATCTCACATTGTAAGTGCCGTATAATCGTTTTACTGCATCGTCTAATTACTCACCTTTTTGACCTGAGTTACTCGCCTTTATAACCGTAGTTACTCACCTTATTTCTCACAATTACAGTCCATTCTACTCAAGATCCCCTTATTTCTCACGATTACACTCCATTCTACCTAAGATTACACCTCTTAATCATCTGTAGATACTCACCTTATTTCTCAAAATTACACTTCTTTCTACTTAAGATTGATTACCTTTTTATCACCCGTAGTTATTCACATTATTTCTCAAAATTATACTTCTTTCTATTCAAGATTACCTTTCTTTATCAACCGTAATTACTTACTTTATTTCCCAAAATTACACTTCTTTCTACTCAAGATTACTTCTCTTTCGCGGAATCCGTATTCATTTACTTTATTTCTCAAAATTACACTTCTTTCTACTTCAGATTACTGTTCTTTATCACCCGTAATTACTCACCTTATTTCTCAAAATTATACTTCTTTCTATTCAAGATTATCTTTCTTTCGCGGAATCCGCATTCACTTACTTTATTTCTTAAAATTACACTTCTTTCTACTTCAGATTACCTTTCTTTCTCACCCGTAGTTATTCACCTTACTTTATTTCTCAAAATTACACTTCTTTCTACTCAAGATTACCTTTCTTTGTCACTCGTAGTTACTCACCTTACTTCTCAAAATTACACTTCTTTCTACTTCAGATTACCTTTCTTTCGCGGAATCCGTATGACCAATACAATTTAATTTCTCCATTACAAAAAAATGACTTACCTTTAAATCCTTGCATTACCATCCTAGCTACTGAAATATTAACTGTTCACAAAAATCTACCTAATTAAATTACGGGCATCAAAATATAGCTTTACTTTCATTTCTGACTTGGGAACTACCATTAACGAATTAATATATGGGCTAATATAGGGTTCTATAATTGTATCTTGCAACATGCTTTCAATCTGCCTTCTCACAGCTTCCTGGAATTTGTAATGCACAGGGTAGCGATGACCTACAAAAATACTGCGATCATGTACATATAATGAATGTTAGTAGCTATTAGCTAATCCAATACGGTTCTCAAATATATACTAATTCTCTTACAACACCTCCAACAATCGATCCACACGATCACTCTCTAACGCACTCTGTAATGCAGCCTCACACAAGGAATCCTCTAGATAATCCTTCGTCATCATACTGCCTAAAAATGTAAAAAAAACAAGGTTCCCTCTCAAGAGTTACCCCAACAATCTCACCAATAACCTCACTACAAATATCGACTCCTTTAGTCGTTAATACCTCCTCAATCATACATATCTTCTTAGAACCACCATATAACTTACTTCAATTATTAAATGACATGATCATATCTCCACCCATTCATCTGAATTTAACACTACCCTCCTTATAACATAGCTGTGCAGAATGTTGCGACATCCTGTCCGAACCCATAATTAGTGAATATATCGGATTTGGAATCCAAAAACATACTTGTGTTCCAATCTTACTTTCTTTTAAAATTTCTGCAACCACTTGTTAAGAAAATATGCGGAATATCTTTCCCATTGCAGTTAACACAATAGTAGTTCTAATTGGAATTTCCTATATTTTAATACCATTTTCCTTCCTATTATTATAAAATGCTGCACTGATGCAAGAAACCTGACAGCCACTGTCAAAAAGTGTATTGATACATGCCCCTAACACTTGTAATTTTAAGACTGAGTTAAAATTAATAACGGTAGGTTCTTTAGATACCTCCATAAATTCACTTAATAAATCATTACGGATATTTAGGTCATACGGTTCGCTCAAAATAGTAATACCGACTTACATAACTACTCTATCTGGCATTTTAAAGTTCTTATCACCTTCTTCTTCGCTTCTATATTTATTTATAGTTACGCTCTCTTCTCTCCTCATAACAATAGTTTCTTCCTCCCCCATACTATATTTATTAATAGTAACGCTGTATTTCGCCTTTCCGCCTATCACTTCCCCTATTCTACCTTCTATGGCACGCCACTGCACCTCATAATCTTTCTCTCTCTTTTTCATCCCATTTTCCCTTTCCTCTATCAACTTAATCCTTTTCTCTTTCATTTTACTTCTTAAAGATCTTCCTGCATACCTTCCCTTCATTTCTCCACTATCTCTCCCCACCATTTCCTCTAACATCGTGCTTTGCTTGTGCTTTTTCTTCCTATTCTTGAGATTCCTTATCTCAGTCTTCTGGTTTTCTTGTTCAATAATTATGTCTTTCTGACTATGACTTAACGCACGCTTCTTTATCTCTGTTAATTTCATATTAACTTCCTCTATACAGGCTTTGAATTCTTCCCTGGTCTGCCTAATCTCTTCATATATGATTTTCTGCATTTCTATTTCTTGAGCGCTTAGTACTTTATTTGTTTTACATACTTCCACTCTTTCTTTCAAATTATTCTCTTTTTTTATTAATCCATATCTTAATATCTTCTTTTTCTCCTCTTTCTTACTACGTTCTATAATCTCTTCTACAGGTATCCAGCTTTCACCTATCATCTCCGCTACCTCAGCTGACTGCTGTTCCTCACCTAAGCTACTTTCGCCTATGTCTGTCCTACTTTCACCTACACTCGTCTCCAAATACTGCACATTTACTTCACAATCCTCTACTGTCTCTACCAACTCTACTATGCTTTCTCCTACTATCTTCGCTAACTGCTCTTCCTCATCTAAGCTAATTTCACCTATGTATGTCCTAGTTTCACCTACACTCGTCTCTAAATACTGCACGTCTACTTCACAATCCTCTATCGTCTCTATCAACTCTACTGTACTTTCTCCTACTATCTTCGCTAACTGCTCTTCCTCATCTAAGCTACTTTCGCCTATGTCTGTCATACTTTCACCTACACTCGTCTCTAAATACTGCACATCTACTTCACAATCCTCTACCGTCTCTACCAACTCTACTATGCATTCTCCTACTATCTTTGCTAACTTCTCTTCCTCATCCAAGCTACTTTCACCTACTCTCCTCTTCTCCTCATGCTCTATTTCACTTTCACTTACACTTATCTCTAAATACTGCACATCTATTTCTTGTTCACCTAACGTCTCCCCTATTTCTATTCTGCTTTCACCTACAGCCACCTCTGATTCCAATCTGCTTTCACCTAAAATATCTTCTACCTCTCAACTGCTTTCAACTATTATCTCTCTCATCCTCTCCAGATGACCCCTTTCCATTTCTCCATGTCTCTCATCCATGTATCTTATTATCTGCCTACTGCGATTCTGCAATTCCATACTTAAGTTACTTTCACCTACGTCTTCCTCTAATCTGCTTTCAGCTATTTTCCCTTGTGCGACTAACCGCCTTCTGATTTCATTCTCCTCTACTTGAGCTATCCAGAGCATTAAGTTAACGCTTTCTTTAGGATCCAAAGAACAAAACTCCTCCCTACTCATACCTACGATCGCCCTAAATTTCTCGTCCGAAATCATTTTGCAATATACTGTACTTAATATAATTACCCTCCAAAATTCACCTCACTTTCCCCCAAAATCAATCACTAATAATACACAAATTCACTTCACTTTCCCCCAAAATCACTGACAATTTGCACTGAATTTACACTCTCTCCTTCCGTAAATATCGTTAGGTTTTCGTGCCGCATAGTTGGGGGCCATTTGTAATGGTTTTGAGAGCACTGAATCTTGCCCCAGTAGTTGGGCGTTATTTGTAATGGGTATTATTAACTGAATAATGTTAATAAAAAAAAAATTAATTAAATTGATTATATGCAAAGCACTTCATTGTTGGGCGTTATTAATATGGTTAATGTTAATAAGAAAAATGTTAATATGAAAAGTTAAATAATTAAATAGTCGCCCATTTTAGGGTGATCAAAGTGAAACATTTAATTGTGTATTAATCTAATAGTGTATCTGTATTGTTGTCAGCTTCACTAAAAAAAAATACATAATGTGTAGTATTATATGTAGCCAAGGGCGCCAGACCATTTATATATCATGATCAAAATAATATATTAAACCTCGGTTAAACAGAGGTAGAGCATCGAAATTCCTATCTCCAGTCGTAGTGAAACTTACGTAATCTAACCTTTCGATAATTAGTTCAGGAGTGTGGTGTTGCCTTATAGTAACTTCTAGCTACTAAAGGAAACCAGTCGAACATTTGAATTTAAAAATGAATTTAATATATAAAAACAACAAGTGCAAAAAGAATAAAATACTAAAGATAATAATAATAATAAATTAAATTAAAGAATCTACTGAATTTACTTGTATTATGGGTCTTGATTGGAAATTGGAGTATACTGAGTTAATTGAATAAAATATAGATTGAATTTAATAAGCATGAGAGCCTTCTGATTTGACTGGAGTATAACTGTTTAAATCGCTCACCGCATTGAAGATCTTTGTAGTCGGATTGTTGTGTAGAGAGTTCCTGATGGCCCTAATCTTCCTCAACGTAATAAATTTATATGTGGATGACGGAATAAATTCCAAAAATCATCCCTGTGACAATAGCCTCATACACAACCATGTCACAGTTTGATGAGACTGTCTTATCAAATTCACATACTTAATAGTCAACTGTCTAGTCTAGAACTGCGTTACAGACTCCATCTCGCTACAAGTTCCATTCCTCTGCTCCACTCAGCGCCATTCCCTCTCCTCCAGCAATTCAATAATAATAATCCATAACGTTCCCAGGTAAGGCACGTGTCTATCCCCTCTTCTGAGGTCGCTAGGCAATATTAGCCCGCCTTTCTTATATCAACAATGACAATACTTCTTTGTAGCATTTCTCGGGAGGTCCAGCCCACCTTTTGTATAAAGTTGCAAAGGACTCATTCATCGGCCCAGCATTGTTAGTGGCAAGTCTTCATAGAATCCCTTCTTAGTATGATTTGTATACTGGTAGAATACTTGATGTGAAAGACATAAGTGTCTATTTATGTCATTTCCAAGAAGCGGTATATAAGCCGGCCTTCCCTTGAACACCCTCTTCTTCTCTTGTTCGAATTTTCTTCAGAAATAATATTCAGTCAAGCGTCTAACTTATTTCAAATATAATGTGTATCGCTCCAAGTCCTTTAAATTGCCATAATATTCTACATTACCGCATAATAATAGATATAAATATATTAGTTAACATAATAACTAATAAAAGGTAAAATGTAAACTTTAAAAATATTGATAATAATAATAATAATAATAATATATAAAATTATATCATTCTGGTCACAAATTGGGACCACTATAAGTTGTTGAAATTGTGAATGGTATCACTTCTTACAATTTTTTCTGGCATGTTCCTGTTTTAGGTAATTAAGTTCTTTTAAGCTATCAGTTCTTATTTTATGTATAGCAATGTCTTAAAGTGCGTTGAGGTTCATGGAAACACTTGAATAACATTCATCGCCACAAAGTCTCAAATATGCCCAGTGGGGTTGAGATCAAGGATAGTGTGCTGGCCAGAATTCCCACATGACCCTCTGCCCATACATTCCTCAGTTGCTAAAATTGAGTTCTTAGCTATTCCTTGTCACACAATGTGATCAAGGACAGTTATGTATTCCTCTTTACTATCATAAGAAAATGGTGCAGATTGTTACATAATTTGGTGAAGTTTAACGGATTGTCATTTATTGTAATTTGAAAATTGTTTTCAGCATCATTGCCGAAGCTGTGGGGAAATCTTCTGCAATGCCTGCTCTGACAACACAATGGCTTTACCATCTTCAGCTAAGCCTGTGAGGGTGTGTGATGAGTGCCATATATTCTTAGTTGGACGTTATTCAGTGTGCAGTTGAGTGGACATGTATTGAATGTATAGAGATAGTTTTGCATTGAGCTCTTTCCTGCGGCAGCAGCAGCAGCAGCATCACATCCAGAAGAGGTTTGTGTGTATGTACTGTATGTATCTAAAGTAACAGCATATGCTGTCATTTAAAATCATTCAGTAGCACATGCTGAAATTATTTTGTGATATTAACTCATTTCTTACTGCATTTCAAACAGCTTATGATGAAGCTTCAGTATATTTGCTACAGCAACATTTTACACTGAACATCTGTTGGTGCATGTCATTAGTAGTTTATCATTTTCGAATATGTTTGTTCATTTTCTGTAGCTTGGTGTGGTTATTACAGTTTACGCCACGGGTTTTATCCGGTCAGCCCCGGTTGCGAAGACGAATAGAGAAAAGTCGGTGAGCCTCAGGCCTTTGCAATTCATACGCGAGTTGCTTTCCACTCAACTGACAACTCACGAATCAATTGCACATACCTGAGGCTCACCGACTCTCCTTGATACGACTTCGCAACCGGTGGTAACCGGCTAGAAACTGTGGCATTAACTGTATATTATGCAGCAGGAAATTACAAATATCTTGCTGCAAAGAGCAAAAAACGAAAAAAAATCCTGGTATTTTTCTGTGTTTACACAGTGGGAAAGTGTTCTTGATGATGTTATCAAGACAATTACTACAAACTCATGGTTGTTATTCTCGAACCAAACCATCATGGGCAATGGGGAGCAGGTTTAACTGTAATAGTGAAGTGTTGGAGATATTTAGTGTCTTAGAGGGAAACATTGTGAACATGAACTCCCTGATCTTGTTGAAGCTTGGCATGCTTGGTCGCAAAGAAATCATTTTTGATGTCATTATCTAATCAACTTGATGTGTGTCATCTGTATAGAGAGAGTTTAGCCCACTTGAGAAGGTGTGCATGTAAAAAAATTATAATATACGAAGATCCTCAATCTAACTTAATTTTCTGTTTTCATATGAATAGAAGTGTTATTTTACATGGCTAAAACATTTATCATTTTCATAAAGACATACACACGGATAGGAAATATTTACCAACACAGTTACATAATTTCTATTACTTATGTTTGGTGATTGTTTGAATTACTGATGTCATAGTATTACTCTTTTCCAACTTTGTGAGGTTTGAAGCCATTTTTCAGTGTTGCCTAAGTAAACAAAAGTTTGGTGCTTTTCAGTCGGTCAACACGAATGTACCCAAAAAGAGCTGGGTTGTGACCTAATCCTGAAATAAATTACACGAGATTAATAAATACACTAGGATGACCAGTTTTGATCATCTAGCGATCATCATCAGATCCATTACACTTACTCTATAACATCTATGTTTGAGAATACAGGTGAAAAATATTTACAATATGTACAATTACTTAGTTGCAGTGTTGGTAATGCAACTGTCGGTATATGCTAATTGTAGTATATCTAATGTCAGGTGAAATGCTAAAATGGTGATAAAAATCCAGAGTTTGTCTGTTTGGGGTGATTATATGGTTATAGAAAATCAACTATGGTTATACTGTAATAATACAGGCTGATACTTATCCAGTTTGTCTTCCTTACTGGAACTTCGAGCAGTTTCGTGTTCACTCTGGCACCAGTTTTGGTCGACTAACCCGGGTGTTAACTGGATGTAACTGGTTTTTCCCTTTTTCCCCCCTTTTGTTCTTATGTGGTTTCTGAGGTCAAGGGGGGGGAATAGCGGTGGTTATTGGTAAATGTTATCTGGATCAGGTGTACTATGTACTTTTTTCTGCAATAAACCTAGGCCGGTATCCGCGGCAGTATTAAAGGTGCTGGGACGTCTTCAATAGACCGTGTACCGCTTAGTTGAATGGCATTAAAGTCTGCGCATGGCGAGGACAGTTCCACGGTCTTTAATAGTTGTAGATCTTCCTGTAATCAATAACATACATTCTTATCTAGACTTGGCAACGTCACACAAATAAACATTGCACTGACCTCAGAAACCACATAGCATCGGGGCGCTGTCTCACTGTCAGACAGCTACGGCTGAGTGCACCCCGTTCCAACCCTCACGTCAGTTTTAAAATCCCTGACGGAGCCGGGGATCGAACCCGGGGCCTCCGGGTGAGAGGCAGGCGCGCTACCCCAACACCACGGGGCCGGCACGTAGAAATATTTTAAGATGTAAAATTTCTAGAATATGCAATAAGCTCTTTTGAGACCGGTCCGACAGATAACGAGGTTTGAAGGACAACTGCGTATCAGCACCAAGTGCAGGCAACAGAGGACAAGTCCATTCGAAAGTACTCGGAGGGAGGCAACGCAAGCTTGTGTGACCTTGAAGATAGCGCATGGTCTAAAAGACCAGCTGACATGCAACTGAGCTTTGTTGTACCTTATGGCCAGTAACACTAATAAAACATCCATCCCTTCTCCTCTTCTCCTCTTCTCTTTTCAGCCTGCATTTTAAAACAAACCACTTATCAGTATGATGATGGGTGTGCTTTTTGAAGTCTAGACATTAACAGCAGTTCAACTCGTGCAGGGCAAAAAATGTTCGAAGTATGTAATTTAAACTCTCACCCTAGGTTGTCTGACATTAGACAGGCTTTTGACGAAAATGAAGGTATCAAATTGATTGGTTATAAATAAGGGGACTTAGTACGTGCAGTTAATAGGGCACTATGTCTCACACGCAAATTTAAATTTGTCTCTCTATAGAGATGGCCCAAGTTGGATTTGGGGACAAAACATCACAAAAGGCTACATGTTTTTCTAGTGGTGTGGTATTTATGCATGCAACGTTTCATCAGGATGAAAGAGTTCATGTTCACAAAATTCCTCTGTTAGCGTGAAAGTAACTTTAAGCTAATTGGGATACTGAAATTAAAGATGCGTGCACAGTAGAGAAAAGAGGTAGTCCTATTGCACTGCTATTTAAGAAAAGGAATTGAAGGAGAAGTAGTAATAATAATAATCCACATGTGTTTAAAACTTGCTAGTTATGTAAATATCTGGATCTTTTTGAGACTAATTATTTTGTTAATACCCAGTTGCATTCCATGAATGTTATGTAATATAGCTACTACTTATGTAGCCCATATAGGTAACTGTTATTTTCATATGTGGGTTATACTGTGAATTCAGATACAGTGAAATATTTGTTGAATAAGACTTGAAAATGTGACTGCAGTCAGGATTCAAACCCAAATCCCAACTGCGCTCATATTTTCAAGTCCTACTCAACAGAAATGGCTACTCCATGGGGAGCTACGCCCTAGAGCCATTTCTTTATTCCAGTGAAATATTGCTTTAACAAAAATACTAGTATGAAGTATTCAGTACTGTAAACTTCATTCGGCCACATGTTTTAACATTTTGAAGCCTTAGTCATACACGGTAAAAAAAGAGAAATAGAAGATTGTCGGAACACACAAAACCCTTGGATGAATTTCTTATGGGAAACAATTTTCAAAAATCAGTACTATAAAAAGAATCAGGTCATGGTTCTCATCTGACTTAACATAGGAAATGGGTATAAAGACATGATGAACACCATGCTGACTACAGTGTGGATCCATGCTGTCTTTGTTAACTAAATATAGTCTACCACCTTTCAGCACCAGTACATAATAAGATACAAGCAGTAGAAATGATTTTTTTTTATAACTTCAGTTAAAAAGACAAGAAGGGATAGAATTCAAATGATTAAAATCAGAGAAGAGTTAAATATGGAACCGTTAAATCAGAAGATACAGAAAGCAAGGTTACGTTGGTTCGGACATGAAAAAGAATGGGTAAGGAAAGAGTAGCACGAAGGGAATTAGAAAGAGAAGTCAAGGGAAAGAGACCAGTTGGAAGACCGAGAAGAAGGTGGTTGGACCAAATTTTGAAGGACATTGGAGAAGCTGGATTGGATGTGGCAGAAGTGATAGAACAGGAAAAATGGAAGGACAGAAAGGAGTGGAGGAGGCTTGTAAACCACACTCTGGTGACTGGAGTGGGACTTCGATGATGATGATGATGACGACATTTATATCAAAACTTAGTACATGTTTCGGACAATCTGTAATCTCCTTCAGTCAAAACAAATCATCAAAAAATATAAAATATCTACAAAAGATCAATTCTCACATTTATTTTATATTTTTCCCCTCAACTTTATCTGGACCATCTCTATAGACATTGCACAACTTTAGATACACCCATTAAGAAATTGGTTATTTACATTTTAACTGTTAAGAATTGATATTTTGTAGTGATTTTTATATTTTAATATGGCTGAGGAAGGACTACAGATTGTCCAAAACTTGTACAAAGTTTTGTTATAAATATTCTGGTGTTGAAAGGTGGAAGAGTTTAAGATTATATTTAGAGGAAATGGAGTTGAATCAGCCACCTTATTTAAATCTATTATTTAAACTAGTTTCCAGGTTGGTTCCGTATTGACGTACTAAATAGTTTTAACAACAAATTGTATATCCGCCTTAGTCAATACATAAACGAAAATAAATTATAATTACACTTGCTCCTGGTACATGTTTCGGGGATTAATTGCTTTTATCCCCTTCATCAGCCAAGACAAATATCCGAAGAAAGATATAAGATAGCGTAGCACTCAAAAAATAAATGGCTATTTAATTTAATATGGTGCACCATATAAGTAGGTCACATGAAAATGTTGAGCAAAACTAATAACATATATGTAACAGCGATGATATTCAGCCATCAAAACACGAATTAACTGACCACTGATTCTCTGTGTTTTGATGGCTGAATATCATCGCTGTTACATGTATGTTTTTAGTTTTGCTCAACATTTTCATGTGACCTACTTATATGGTGCACCATATTAAGTTAAATAGCCATTTATTTTTTGAGTGCTACGCTATCTTATATCTTTCTTCGGATATTTGTCTTGGCTGATGAAGGGGATAAAAGCAATTAATCCCCGAAACATGTACCAGGAGCAAGTGTAATTATAATTTATTTTCGTTTATGTATTGACTAAGGCGGATATACAATTTGTTGTTAAAATTATTATTTAAATCTATTATAAACTCCTTTCATGATTTCCTGATGGTATCAGATACCTTACTGTAATAAGTATGGTTTGCTTTGTGGAAGCATGGGTTTAGGAATGATTGGAAACTTAATTCTTTTAATGTATTTCCTTAAATTTATGTAACACATTCACCGCATCACCAGTAACAAAAATACCGTATTGACCTGAATATAATACGACCCCCAACTTTTCGAAATCATTTCCAGAAAAATCAATAATTCAAAAGGAAATTAAAATGTAGGCTACAAGCAATTTTTATTTACAATACAGTGAATGAATAACCTTAAATTTTACTGTTACAAAGAAAGCATGTTGAAAAATGTTACAGCCTAGGCCCTAGATTTTCAACTAGACTCAATCTGTACTGAATCACGATCTTTAAAATAACTTTTTACTTCCTGCTAATGGGACAGAGTTGGTATTTGCCCTAAACTCTTAGATCTGTGTTTTGTTTTGTTTTTTGTTTTCTCCATAAAGATGATTCTCCTTTGCATCTTTTCCATTATTTGTTATAATCATTGCTCTTGAATGTTGAGTAATATAAGAAATTTCATTTGGCAGCTGTTGATCCACTGGTTTAAGTACATTTTGACAGTATAATTTAATTTTGTTTGGTTATAAACAGTGCAATAATAAATAAAATAATAATGATATCATGAAAATGTAAACATTTTTTGGATAATGATTCTTACATTCACAATTTAAGTCCTGTCATTATGTTGGTCTTCTATCCTTCTGTTCATGCCTAATGATTGTTAGTTGTTAAGTTGTTTAATTAATATTATTTTTCATCTGTGTATATTATTTATTGTGTCCAAGCATAGTAATTCTTAGTAGCACTTAATTTTGAATTTTAACTCTTCCATATTGTGTCAGGGCAAATCATGGCTTTAACACCTCCAGTTTTCCTTTCATGTGCTCCATGCATTAAATGGTTGAGAAAATACAAATCAAGATGCTACAGTAATATGTTTGTTTTGTTTTTCTTGTTAAGTTACTTGTTTTATTGTTCATGTTCATATGTCTTCCCAAGTCTTACAGACGCCAATTCAGTGAGGTCATTGGACCAACTTGAGCAGTGACTGGCAGGCTTGTCGTGTGAGCTGTACATAGGGATCATGTTTTAGTTATGCAGTTCCATGAAGTGCTGTGCCAAGAACATGAATTTTATTTGAAATGAAGAATGTAATACATAATCATACATGAATTTTCAGTTATATAAAACAAAAGTACAGTTTTCCCATAGTTGGCAGTTTACAATCAAACTGGAATCACTTTTGACACTTGTACACATTGCCTTTTGGAAAACAATTTATTAGGCTTCTTTTATTCATTGAGACTGTCTTCCCTTTCAGTGTCCAGTCTAGACTGCAAGCCTCCGTTTTCAAACAAGTTTCCTCCGTGATCCCCTTTTAGCAGTTAGCACTGTGACCTCTCCTTTTACACCTCTCATCTTGAAATACTGAATGTAACCATCGCTTCCCAGGTCTACCTCTGTTTCTCTTACCCTCTATAGCCAAATTCATTAATCTCCTGGGTAATATCTCCTCGACCATTCTCATCGCATGACCACACCATCCGATAGAGTAGGTAAATAACTCAAGTGCTCGAAATGGTCCACCTGCTACAATTAAGTTCCTCGTATCTGGTGTCCTTTTCTTGTGTTTTTTTTTTTGTGTTAAAAATGCTGATTTTTATACAGGGTCTTTCACTCAAAGTGGCGCGTGGAGGGTCTGACGAGCACATGGCAACACGCTGAGCATGGGATCGAGAGAGCGCCCGTACTACGAATCACGTGTAAATAACAATCACACATAATAACTAGAGACACAATTTTATGGTGCATCGCGAAAATGCGAAATGTGTTTATATGTGCATCAAAGGTGTTTTAAATGTGTGTTTAATATTGTTTGATCATAAAGCACTGAATTTGTCCTCACGACTAAACACGAAATTCCACCTTATTTGCGATGTACGTCCGTATTTGGGACATATCACGAAATCAGCTTGTTTATTACGTCTCTACACGATTTGGTGTGATATCACGAGCCTTAGTGGTTTTCACCTTGTTAGCATTGCTGGTAGAATCCAATTCAAATGTATTTTTAAGTGTTTAAAGCCTAAGCATATCCTAACATCACGTAGCAGGAAATTACTATACAGTTTCAATATTGGCTATCCTGTCGTACTGGGAGACAAGTGAGAGAGTTGGGCCGCGCATTGCTGACCACGTGGGTGCGCTGTGATTTGTAGTTGAAATTTCTATTTCTAATGTGAATTCACAATGCCGAAAATAACGACGTGTTTTGATAGGGCTGACGAGTTTAAAGACGAAGGCTATCATGTTTTCGATGCACGGCAGAAGATAGTTATGTGCAAATTCTGCAACATTAGACTAGATTGGAAGCGTCGCGATTCATGTGTGAAACACAACTTAAGTGAAAATCACAAAAAGAAGAAAAGGATTTTGTCTGAAGGAGGTATCAAAAGACAGATATCAGTTCAAGAGGTGGTCGGGAATGCCAAAAAAGTGAGAAATGACTCCGACGAATTTGTAATGTCAACAGTGGAGGCCTTTTTGAGTGCCAACATTCCTTTCGAAAAGCTAGACCATGCAACAATGAAGGATTGGATGAACAAACATATTCTGGAACGTTTTTGCCAAAATTGTTACTCGTTTAGCACCACGTACAGCTTAAGGTATGCTGCGGACGTGAGCAACTTCATTCCCGAATGATCAATGTTCGTTACAACAACACAACTTCAGGTTGCAAGCAATCAAAACTAGGCCTCCCACAAGGAGCTGTATCAAGCACAACTTTATTCAATCAACGATCTTCCAAAAACAATAAAGAAAGTAGTTAATGTGAATATCAGCATGTTTGCAGACAATGTTATCATTTGGACCACAGCACGTAACAGCCCAAATCAGCAAATGCTTCTTGAACACAGAATGAACCAGGCACTTATAAAACTCAAAAACTGGACTGAAAACAATAATATGGAAATCAATACTTCCAAAACAGTATACCAGTTTTTCTCCCTGAGACACCACAATCCAACTATTAGTCTCAAATTTAGTAATCAAGACCTTCCAAAATGTGAATGTACAAAGTACCTAGGTATCATCATGGACAAGAAGCTGAACTGGACCAAACACACAAAACATGTGGAGGATAAGGTAAGCAAACTGATGAAATTACTGAAGAGACTAGCAGGAGCTACTTGGGGGAGCACTCAAGACACACTCAACAAAACCGACAATACTTACATCAAACCTATCATAAAATATGGCAGTGAAGTACTCTCTACAGCACCCCAGTCAAACATTGATCGCCTCGAGAGGTGTCAGAATAATGCCCTACGAATCATAACAGGTGCAATAAAAACCACACCTATAACCGCCTTGCAATTATATACCCACAACTTACCAATAGAAGAAGAGATGAAACATCAAACAGCCAATGCATATCTCAGTATACAAAGACTACCTCAAATGACATGGATCAAAAAACCAGTTTCTAGCCCCAATCTTAAAACACAAAAAGATCCCTTAAGTCTCGCCAAAGAATATATCAATAAGAGCAATCTGCAAATAAAACTTCAACCACTCTGTATGCCAGTCAACCCCATTGAATATATACAAGTGACTACAGATCTTACTTTGTTAGAAGAGGTCTGCAAGAAAGACTCTTCACCACAAGATCTAAAACAACTGGCCCTCTGTACAATAGAAGAAAGATATCCATCTAATCAATGGCTAAAAATATTTACAGATGGCTCACAAGACAAAGAAAATAGAACTGGAGCAGGAATACATTCATCTCTCTTCTCACTCTACTTCCCAGTAGGCCAAAACACTACAAACTTTGATGCTGAGATAAGAGCAATTTCACATGCACTCCATCAGTTATTAGGCAGAAACATTGATTATCAAAAATGCGTTATCATTACAGAATCAAAAGCAGCCATCCAAGCCATCTCGTCAAATTATAAGCCCCAAAATAAAGAACTGGAAGAAATTTTTTGTATGATAAAAACCCTTCAAAGACTCCACAAACAGATCTCATTTCAGTGGATCCCTTCTCATTTTGGAATAGCAGGAAATGAAGAGGCAGACAGATTAGCAAAAAAAGGTACCACACTACAACAGCCTGTCAGTCAGACTGATGTTATGTCAGCAAAAAGGATCTTGAAAAATACTATCAAAAACAGGTATGAAGAAAAGGCAAAGAAAACAGCAGAAGCCAAATTATGGAAAGACATTGATGCTAAATGGGATCAATATAAATTAACACCAAGAAGAGAAGCTGTAGCCTTCTTCAGACTTAACACTGGCCACGACTGCCTTGCAGCTCATCTGAAACGAATCAACATCCCGAGATCTGAAGAATGCACACTTTGTCACGAACCTGGAAGTAAAATGGATAAGGGGCACCTGCTACATTGCAACAAACTTGATGTGACTGCTAGAACTTCTGGAAACCTCACACAACTCTATTGGAACGCAAGAAAGCTGATGGATTGGAATCCGGGCTAGCCATAGGAAACAACAACAACTGAACAAACATATACCAGGCGAGTTAATTTTTTTCGGATGCTGCTACACTTACCAGTATCCCGCAGCCCCACTTTTTGTAGCGATAAAAATAATAATAGGTGGAAAGACGTAGTTTTATGTAATGAATTTTATCAGGGAGGGAAGGTAATTCTTTTACGATTGTCGAGAATCCACCAACCCGCCGTGACATTTACAGCTTAAAGTTTTGCAGCCACCATGGAAACGTGATGTGGGATACTAGAAAGTGTAGTAATGATTTAGTTTACTTTTAAATACTTTGAAGTTCATATCATAAACAACAAATAAGTCTGATTTATTAATATTTTAAATTAAAATGATTTGCTTGCTAATAGATTTTTTTCATCACACTGTTTTAGGAAGTGGAAATTTTCCCACAGCTGACTGGTTACGAAAGAAATATTTGCCCCTATTACATCAAGAAAAAGAAGAATCAAGTAGTGAGAATTTAAAGAATCAGCATGTTATTCTGCACTGTGATGAAACCACAGATAGGATGGGTCGAGCCGTGTTCATTGTGCTATTTAGAACTCTTCCCAAGGGTAGTAGCGAGACTCCTAAAGTGCTAGTAGGTGGTGTCCTAATGCTTCAGAATGTTAACTCGCAGGAATGTTCTCAAGCCATAGTGGAGGTTATTAAGAGACATAAACTTGAATACAAAATTATCATAGGTATTTCAACAGATGGTGCACAATATATGAAAAAGTGTGTGCAAACTTTACAAGGTTTGATATTGGACAACCTTCTTCACATTGAGTGTTGGGCACACAAGCTTGATTTAGTAGCAGGAATCTGGCCGAAGAAACTTCATCGTGTGAATGAGTGTGTTATCAAAACAAAGCAAGCTTATCTTAATACAAGAAAATGGAAGCATAGGTATATTAGGTTCTTGCAGCAGAAGTATGGTGCAGGAGAAAAGGATATAAAGCTCTTTCCCTCACCAGTTATCACAAGGTGGAATACGTGGTTCACATCAGTTTCCTACTTTGCAGACTATGTCATGGACTTGGTTCAGTATTTTAAAACAGTGGAGAGTGATGCTGAAAGTGTTAAATACTTTCAAAAATTAAGTGAAAGTGAAGTAAAATCAATTTTGTGTGAGGCAATTTTTGTGAAAGAACACTGTGCCTCAACTTCTGAAAAGATAACTTGCTTCGAGGGTTCTAATTATGCTTTGGCACATAAAGTTGTTCCAATGGTAAATGAACTCATTTCTGAGTACACGGTTATCGAAAAACTAGTGATGAAACCAGACACATTGAAGGCATTGAATGAACTATCAAGCGATAGAAAGAAAAGTGCTGAAAAAAAGGTTCGTAGCCCTTGCACAATGCATGTCACACACAACTCTCTGATATGCTGGCAAAAGACTCTGCTCATGAGATTTTTAATTCACTCTCCTCACTGTTTCATCTGCCCCTGCTAAGAACTGTGAACATAGTCATCTCTCTTCAACAAGATAGAGAAAATCCCCCTTTTTGCTGGAGTGAATTATCATGACTTTTTGAAGTTCTACATTGAACTGCAAATCACCTGTAAATCTTTTGCATGTAGTGACGGTAATGTAGTTGAAGATGTATTGAAGGGAATGTTAGAGGAATATCCTATAACTGTGAAGTCTTCAATCTCTGTACATTTCCATTTCAAATGTTGACAGTGAAAGGGCCCTTTCTGCCTACAATGATATTTTGTCTGACAAGCGTACCAACCTGTCAAATGATAACTTAGAAACATTACTGAGTTACTACATCAACAGCAAATGAATACTGTAAACCAAGCCATACTTAGTGTGTTTGTTGTTTCCTTCATTGCAACATAAGGCAAAAGTATGTATATATTCTAGTAAACCGTTTTCCTACACCGTAAGCAATGGCATTTATTCACCGCTTTTATCCCGCTTTGCCCGTAGTTTTTACACTGCTATTGTGGTTTTTTATTCACCATAAAATCAAAGTAAAATCATAGTCGCAGAAGATGTTGAAAATGTCCTCCACCTGCATCTACACATTCCTGGCATCTTCTAAGGAAATGTTCATTCCCACGCACTAGTTCATCTACCGAGATAGCCTCAATTTCTCTCGTGATATTTAGTTTTGAGTTCCTCTTGAGTGTGAGGGTTTCTTGCATAGACCTTATTTTTCAATTTTCCCCATAAATTAAAATGGAAGCAATAGGCTGTAACACTTAGCAATAACACGTTATAAAATTATGAAACATAATAACAATTAAACAATAACCACGTACACACGTTATAAACGTTATAAACTTATAACATAAAATAGGTTATAAACAAAATAACGAAGTCAACTTTACTCGTCAAATCCTGCGTCGCAACTGTCTCAGCTCCGTGTTGCAATGTACCGTACTCTTCTGACCTTCAGCTCGACCTTCTACCTGCAGCGCTGCGCCAACAGTGCGGCTGGCCCCACTTTGAGTGAAAGACCCTGTACCATATTCCTTGCAGTTTTGTTGTACCGGTATGTTCTAACATGTTAATTTGTAAGCTTTCGACAGAGTCTGTCATTGCAATTAGCATAAGCCAGACTGCTTACCTGGTTTAAACCTAACTGAATCCCACCCAGTCAGTTTATGGCCTTCAGCAAATGATTCATATGTAAAATGAACAGTAATGGTGAAAGATTACAGCCTTGCCTCACTCCTGTTAACATTTTTAAACCAAGAACTCATCCTACTATTAACTTTCACTGTAGCTTGATTATCAGCATAAATACTTTTGATTGTCTGTAGTAACCTTTCCTCGATGCAATAGTCTGTTAGGATGATTAGCGTTATTTCTTTGGTGCTCTATTGTATGCATTCTCAAGATCTGAGAAGCACAAATACATCTCATAGCATTTCTCAATAACATGGCATGGACTGAAAACTTGAACTTCACATCCTTGTTGTGTAAAGTCATATTGGTTTTGATCCATCCTACTCTTGGTTGATGAATGAACTCTCCTTTCGACAATGCCTGATAACTCTTTGCCTAGGACACTCATCAATGAAATATCTCTAGAATTGAAATTTGTAATGCTTTTCAGTCGGTCAACACGATTGTACCCAATTTATTGTGATGGGTGTTATTCCCCAAACCTGAAAAATATTACATGAGATTAATTTCAAGTGAATTTATTAATCTCGTGTATTATCTTTTTCAGAATTAGGGAATAAAGATAGCTATGAAGCCATTTTTCAGTGTTGTCTTATTAATAATTGATATTGTACGAGGGCTGTATTTTAAGTAAGGGCCGTTCTTTTTTTAAAGCCCGTAGTTAGTGCGCACGCCGCAACAAGCGAGCGCGCTACCTCCCGGCTTCCTTTGCGAACAAGCAGGCGTCAGTTGCAGCTGTGTAGCTAACCTGTACGCTGAACTGTGCATCTTTACAATGTTCAAGATTATTGATTCACCCGCCGCGTGTGAGGTACGATCTGTGATACTTTTTTGAGTGCAAGAGACAAGTCAGCTTTGTGAGGTGTATGGTGATAATGCAATGAACATTTTCACGGCCACTTTTGAACTCGCGTACCCATTTTCGCCCATTACCGTCACAGCGCACGATCATGGCAAGACCTCACACTGCTGCCCGGATTCGGGAACTGATTGACTCTTTTGGGAGGGAAGTTTTGGATCACCCACCGTATAGCCCTTCGTCATCTTGGTGGGAAGCGCTTTGCCGACGATGAAGAAGTGAAAACAGCCGTGAATTCTTGGTTGTCAGAGCAGGCGGCAAACTTTTATGCAGTGGGATTTCAGAACTTTATTTTAAGGTATGACAAGTGCCTAAATAAACAAGGCAACTATGTAGAAAAATAGAGGAAGGTATGTAAAACCTAAAAATAAATGTGGTTTCAAAATAAAATGTTCGGTTATTTTTAAAATAAAAAACGGCCCTTACTTAAATAACAGCCCTCGTAGTTTTCATGATATGACATGAATATGATCATGTTAGCCCTTATTGACATAGTATATTAAGTTCTGAAGATTAAAAACCTTAAGTCGATATTAATTTGTTCTTTTTATTGTAGCGGTCAATACAAAATAATTCCAATTATTGGAATATGGGAAAAAGATATCCTGAAAAGAAAAATCTCACATAACATTTTTCAGGTTATTTTTTATTGCGTATTCCAGTAAGTGGAATTTATTATTTTGTGTTGAGTTACAATATCGATTGAATTAGGAAGTAACACCCATTACAAGTGGGTAAAATCCTGTTGACCGAATGAAAAGTATTTATTATTTTTAAATATTTTATGCCCTCATTGGAGCACTTGAATCAATACAAATACAATTAAGTCTAACAACAGTATGTGGAGAACAACGCTTCAGCTTCTTCTGCACCCAAAATGTCTTCATTCTATCTGACCTGGCTGCCCTTTGTTCATCTGTGATGGTGTATTTTTCCGTTCAAATGTTGTTAGTGTGAATCATAAGTATTTATTCCTTAAAATATTCTTCTCTTCTCTATTTTTAATTTGGAGCATTGTTAAATTTAATTCGTCTAAATCATGCTGGATCTCTTTGAACCAGTTATTTGTTTTACTCTTCCTGAAGTAACTAAACAACTGTTTTATTAGTCTGGTTTCTGGTAGGCAATGTATCTTTTATTGATTCACTCTCTCGATATACCACTTCATTCGGCAGCAATCTCCATTGGCCATTTACTTGATGTTTTTTGTTAATAATTGTTCTGATGATTCTTCTGTCTGCTTTCTGCAGTTTGTCAGTTGTTAATTTGGTTTTCAACATGAAGAGTGTTTCACTACCTCGGGTTTAACTACGGAATTGTAGAGCCGAAATTTGGCATTCACTGAGAAAATTTGTTTACTAAGGCATTAATAAAAAATGGCTTCCAACACAATAATGATAACCTGTATATTTGTTGAAATCAAAAGCTCAAACCCTTTGTTTTAGGCTTCCTTCTTCTTCTTCTTCTCCTTCTGCTGCTTTTACGGCCTCATTGGACCATTTCAGTCAATCATTTCTTGGTCCTCTTCTTCAGTAAGTTTCCTTTCCGAGTCGCCCAGTAGCTCTTCATTCGCTCTGATCTTCTCAGGCGTTCCTCATCTGTAAATACCCTTTTTACTGTATTACGTTTGTCTATTTTAGCCTGAAATCTTGTTATATCTCTCAGTTTTTTTAATTTTGTTGTTTTGTTTTGCAAGTCATCCAAGGTTATTTCCAATTCTTTCATATCTTCTCTAATTTCCTTAATCCATCCTACTTGTTGTTTCATATTCCAAAGTTTCACTACAATTTTTCTAGATAACCTGGTTTCTGGTGTCCTCATGATGTGACCAAAGAAAGAAAGAAAGCCGTTTCTTCCGAATAGTATCAGTGATGGGCTCCAGTTCTCTGTATACCACTTCATTTGGTACTATCCGCCACTGTCCATCTTTCTGATATTTTTTATTTATGCATGTTCTAGCTATTCGTCTTTCTACTTTAAAAATTTTGTCGATTCTGTTTTTCTGAGTAACTTTAAAAAGAGTTTCACTTCCACAGGTCACCTCTGGTTGAACCACCATCTTGTAATGTTTTAATTTTGTTGCGATTGATAGACATTTTCTTTTACATGTAGACCATGTTAATTTTTGGGCTTTTATCATTTTATTAGTTCTTTCTTGCCATGCAGGTTTCTCATCCAAGTTGTAAGTTATAATTTCTCCTAAGTATTTAAATTGCTTCACTCTTTTAACTTTCTTGTTATTTACTGTTATGTGATTGATTACAAGTGGATTTGCTACCATTATCTCTGTCTTTTCCTTCCTTCATTGTGTTATATTATACTAACACATATTTGCACATTTACCCAAGATTAAAGTTACACTTTTCCTGGTAACAAAATATTTGTTTTTCTCAATCAATTACTGAATACCGGTATTAATGTTAATCCTTATCCTGTTGAATATTTGGCATGACCTTAGAACCGTTTTCTCATTTGCCAAGACCACTGCAGCCAGGCTATGGCATCGTGTGTTTGACAGTGTGCACCACTGTTGTATAGTGTGACAGCCTACCGGCTGAGTTCTCACTAACTCCTGCTCGCTGGCAGCAGGCCTGCCAGTCTCTGATCTCGAGTTATTTTGTGCTGTGCATTGTCTTGAAGGTCATTCGAATCAATTCTTTTAAAAGAATAGTATATATAAATGTTTGTAAATTAATTCTTAACATGGATAAGTTTATGATATGTGATCTAGAACAGTGGTTCTCAACCATTAGAATATCACGATCAAACTCACTTCACCAAGACCCACTATCTAAATTATTGCACTACTTCTTCTTTTCTGACCTCATAGGATCACTTTAGTCAATTCATTTTACTCAGTTGTGCCATGCAGTCCTCCCAGTAATTTTTCAATTGTTCAGATCTTCATGTCCTGTTCCCTTTTTACTTAAAACAAATGGTTTACCATAAGCCATGTGTATATTGGGTCCCATTTTCATTAACTTACAATGTAAATCTGATTATTTAACAAGTGTATTTCTGCTCTTGCTTTTCACTCTAATCAATGCTGCACAATTATAAAGCATGAGCAACTTTTAAGATATTCACCTCCTAAAGATATTATTAAAAAAAACTGTTGTACCTGACATATACAAAATATTTATAACATCAGAACTACAGCTGATATAACTGTTTTTCCAGTAACGTTATGGAACTTTCATGGAATGGATCTCAAATCCAATTGAGTTCATTGTGACTATATACCTACTTTCAGTGTTGGGTTATTTTTGGCTTCATTCAGGGAATTCTTGACCCTCCAAAATTCCCCAAGGGATCCATAAGTACATCATGGCCTATAGGTTTAGAAGCACTGATCTAGAATATCTGTATTGCACAATTGTGATACCATTCTTGATCAATTGTATACATGTCTTAATTTTTCATTCTGTACTGATGTTACATAAGCTGTTAAGTACTCATTTTCTTAAAACCATAATATCACAGGCAGTATGATTGCTTGTTTTAATAATACAATTATTTTCTCAAACTGCAAAAGTTGCAGAGTACTTGCTCAAAGATAATTTTATGAAATCTACAGCTTTTCATTAAGTTGTCCACTCTTTTGTCTCATTGCATATAAATATTGATATTATTTACTTGTTATCAAATCTATATCTACAAGCATTCTTTTGATGTTTCTTGAAATGTTGTAATAATACTATGCTCTTTATTTATATTTATTTTTATTACTTATTTCTATCTTTAGTATAACATGAGAAGCAAAATGAAGTGATATTGATGATTTGCTTTTTCTTCCACTTGTCATATGTGGGAATGAAATCTCAGTAACATAATCCCTGGGCATTTACCTCAGCAAATTGCTCTTTCTTGCTACGTTTTATTTATTTCTAGCCTATTTTATCATGTACTTGTAGCAGAAAAGGCCTGTCAGTCTGGCCTCTCAACTGTAGGCAGTTGTTTCTATGGTGTATTGCTACTTTATTATGCACCTTGTATATACCTGTTTCAAGCTTGATCCCTCAGTCTTCCTCTAGACAACATTTTTATGAGCAGTAGTGTGCTTCCTCTAGAAACATTTATATTGGAGAGTTTTTATGTTTTTTTTAATATGTTAAAACCATTTTACTCTAAATAAGTAACCCACATTAATTAGTTTCACTATAAATACTTGTATAAGATTATCAATGAATTGGTTTATGCATATACAATTCAGTTCCACTTTTCAGTCACCAGGATTTGAACCTCGGCCATTTGAGTGAAAGGCAATGCCACAGTACCATCACTCCCTCCCTACCTCCCCTTCTCTTTCTCGCAAGAAAAGGGATTATTACGGAATGTAACTTGTATGTCTTTTGCTTGTAAATGGAGGCTCCGTAAGAAGTGCCTTGAGGTTAGGCTTCCTATTAACCCCAACCATGTATTACAGACGTGGCCAAATTATTAGAATTGAAATAAAATTTCCTAATTCATTAACTATGTGTAACCCTGATTAGGAATGTCATCTGTGTTTTAATAAATTTAATTTTAGTGATGAGTAGACAATTTCAATATTTTGAGCTATTTAACATTTTATGCAATTATTCTGAACCAAAGGAGTTATTTCTACCCCATTTTTTTGTGAAAAATTATCATACTTCTTTCTCTAAAATCTATAAATATTTTTTTAAGAAAATGTGTATAAGATATTTTAATAACTAAGCAATTCAGATTTCATATATTCATTTAAAATCCAGTGATAACTTTTTGTACTTACCAGTATTATTTATTTGTTTTGATTTATTTCCAACATTTGTGGCCTACTAAATAAACCAAAGAAATCCAGAATGCATTTACTTTGATAGGGAAGTGAATAATTATCAGACTGCTTCAGAATTAATTTCTCTATCAGGAATACTAATATAGCATCATCATCTTCTTCATTTCCCCTTTTTCAGCTGACACTGGGTGGGGGCAAATATGGTTCCTCTCCACTTTGTCCTGTCGTTCCACCATTCCTCTTCCGTCACGGTGTTCAATCCAGGTTCCGTTTTCTAATGCTATACTTCACCGAGTCCATCCAACATATTATTCTAATAATATGACCACGACTGTACATGAAAAATTTGTAGCCTTGTTTTATATTAGGGGTGCCTTCTAATTAAATATGAATTCTCATACCATTCACTTATGTAGTTTTTATCCCAAGCCATAACAAACACACAAAATTTAACCAAATGTGTAAATACACCTCATCTGTTCAGACAATTAGTTATTGTTGTTTTAAGGGGTGGAACTACCAGGTCATCTACCCCTTATGTTCAGACAGAAAGCCTACTTTATTTATAGAGATAAATACCATTTACTTCTGTTTATCACCTAAGATATAATGTAAATGGAAAGACATTTCCACAGAAAGAAACTCAGAGGAGGGATATTATTCACCCAGCCCAAACTGTCTAAATACATGTGGCACAATCATTAATATTCAATGTGACTATCTTTTGCAGGCACACAATTCTTAAGACTCTGTGACTATTCATTAATTGCAATGCATTGTATTACTGTCTTCTCATTGGCAACACTGGAGTTTATTTACTTGCATTCATGTTTTAAAGCACAGCCCACAGTATGAAGTGGTTGAATCCATGAGATAAGGACAGCCTGGGGACATGATCGCAAGATATAAACACACTTAAAACTGCAATCTTCCTTGCTTTCCTTATAGACTTCACCTGCTAGAAATGACACTCCTTTATTACCAGTCTAAAGTGTTCTCTTATGGACACACAGGCAGATTTCCCTCTACTTCAATTATTGACATGTGGTGAAGTCTTTAAATTCAATGCACACACAAAAAAAAAAGTGCTCTATTTGAACTGTGATTTGTATTCATCTGTGTAATATATGTTATTAGGATTTTAAAATATCTCCCTGCATTAGCTATTTCATTGAAACATTGCGACAGTATTTATGATGTAATGGCATATTCTTGTTTTGATGTGAAAAACAAATTGGATTTTACCGGTATATGCTTCATTACTACAACTTTTCTCCATTAAATACGAGTAGGTTTACATAATATCAAAACTAATACATTGTACCCATTTTATATTTTGTTGGGAGATTAATGAAAACTCTTTATCATAAATCAGTTTCTCATGATTTATCTTTAGAATCACTGCAATGCTTTATGTATTCATTGGACCATTGTGCAATGTTGTTAGTACAAAATTAACATAATTTAATTGTGTGGTTGACGATTACCCAGTGAAATCAAATGAAACATCATTTGTTTGATGATGTATGGCTTGGTTGCCGGAATGAAAGGTGGTGATTCAAGGTACAGAACTTTTGTCTGGCCCTTGTAGTTAGAAAGAGGGTTGCATGTAAATCATGCCCAGGAGAGGCATGATAGTGTAGTGGTCTAGCTGCTTACTTCTCGCCAAAGCTCCCATGAAGTTTTATAAAAGAGAGGATGATAATTCTTTGTGTATCTTGAAAACAAATTATAATCAACAAGATAAAGAGCTTTATTTTTCTAAGATTGCCTGTGTCTGAGAGGTGTGTGTACTTGATTTCTTTCATTTTTCTCTCTTTTATTGTTTAATTTAGACCGCTTCCCATTCTAGCTTTGTAATAGACATTTTCCTTCAACTTTCTCAGAAAGCTTGCCAATTTGTTGCTATCCATTACTGATCCCTATTATGAATATCTTTGACTACTGTCATTTTTCGTTTTCCGTATTGAAATTATAATTGTTTTACATATTTTCCACTTTTCAATACAAAGTACTTTATTGAGAACCGATGTTCCCATTCAACTGTAGTACATGTTCCGGTTTAATGTAAACATTCTTCAGCCATAGCAATCTCGATTAATACACCATATGGTGCACGTCAAACATGAAATTAACATAAAAACAATGTGATGAAATGTCCTAAAAATTCATAAAATACATTTGATATACCGGTAAGTTAAAAATTTTAAATTTTACATCAAGTGTATCTTATGAATTTTTAGTACATTTCATCACATTGTTTTTATGTTAATTTTATGTTTGAAGTGCACATTAACCCATTAACGTCATTTGACGAGCTCTGGTCGTGGGTTATCACATCAGCACACAAATCATATGATGAGCTCTACTCCCAGTGACAGATTGCTTTACTTACGTTCGTGTATTCCGACCTAGTTTCCTTATAACTTGCCAAAATCCTGAAATAATGAAAGTAGTCATGTGTTGTGCATAAACAATGGTGTTTGTCTTAAGTTATTGATTGGTATTGTTGAAGATCACTTTACATTCTTAGCTTATTAGTATTCAACATGCAGTCGAACCGGTGTCGTGATAATGATGAGAGAGACTTTGAGTGACTGGAATTGGACTGAAAGAGACAATAATCCCAATGTATATCCTTTTAGCAGATACAGTGGGTAATATCTCACCCTTATGACTGTTTGCAAGCATATATGGACCTGTTGTCTAAGCTGTGGCAGTGCAAGAAGTGTGGTGTTGCTCTTCATTTACCGGAATGCTTTAAAGTCTACCACACTCAGCGGTAATTCTCGGACTAAAGAACGAGTAAGTTACTACTTTCAGACATATGCAAACAAAATTTCAGTATAATATTGTTATTGGTTTGTATTTTATGGATATTTTTGTAGTGTAAGTAATCTCAGACCACTGCCGGGTGTATAAAATCTGATATCACAGTCAACAATGTGACTATTAAATTATGACTGGAATGAGTTAATCAAGATTGCTATGGCTGAAGAATGTTTACATTAAACCGAAACATGTACCGCAGTTGAATGGGAACATAGGTTCTCAATAAAGAATAAAATCTGATATCACAGTCAACAATGTGACTAATAAATTATGACTGGAATGAGTTAATCAAGATTGCTATGGCTGAAGAATGTTTACATTAAACCGAAACATATACCGCAGTTGAATGGGAACATAGGTTCTCAATAAAGAAACTTTGTATTGAAAATTGGAAAATTTGTAAAACAATGATCCCTATTAGCTAAGAAATGCTGAAATTTAGAAAAAGTATATCAGTTTGCTTAAAGATTCTTGTGGGCACCAACAGGTTAAGTTTTTTTTATTGGTTTAAGAAAATGTTTTTCAAAGGTTTGTTTTTAACAGAATGGTATTTAATTTAATCTTTCCGCATTATATCAGGAACAGGAAACATTGCAATAGTTTTCAGGTTTTTCTTGAATAATGACATTGACTTTATTAAGTGACAAAGTATTTCTACTTCTATTCTTCTTCTTTCTATGGACAGTTTCTTCATTTTGTACAGAAGTTGTGAATGATTTGTATGGAAGTTAGATTTGAAATGTGTGTAACATGATCTGATATAATCTGCTTAGGAAAATGATGTGCAATCACGATAATACTGTTATATTGTTACCAAAGATATGCCTCTTGTGTCTGTATTAAAAAATATAGTGCTCTAATGTCCTCAAGTCATGACTACAGTATTGTATAATCTCTTGATTTGCTGTATGTTATTTTCATAACGTGTTTATTATGGTGTATGGAAATCTTTTGATATGTGTATGTGAATGGAATCAGATGGACATTTAAGCATTTTTCCTTTGTCAGACACATTTGCCTACAATATTTAGGAGTTATAACTGTTCATGTATGATTTTGTTCATATAATTACGAACCCAGTATGCAAAGGTCGCTAGATTGGGGAATGTTCAGTCCATATTTTGTGCAGTGTTTGTTGCTTGGAATATCTGATAATTCTTGTTATACACCTTTGTACAAGAAAATAGAATTAAGGAGGACCATTATAAACATTGTTTTGCTATGAATAAATTGTATATATATTAATGGTTTAATAAAAGAAATAGGCATGAGAAGCCAAAATATGAATTGTATTACTGGTTTTCTTTCCATACCAATGTTATGACCTATTTGTATTTCCTTAATTTGAAGATTTTTTGAATTATTTTTCTGATTTCTCTACTTGATTTAAATATTCTTCTTGATATTGTTAGTGCAGTAGACACCCAATATAATAATACATATGAATTATGAATTATAACAAAAGTTAGGTGCTTTTCAGTCGGTCAACACGATTGTACTCAAATGAGATGGGTTCTTCCCTAATCCTGAAAAACATTACATGAGATTAATAAATACACCTGGATGACCAGTTTTGATCGTCAAGCGATCATCATCAGATCCACTACACTCAGGCTATGAAATCTATGTCTGATAGTATGGGTGAAAATATTTACAATGTGTACACTTATGTAGTTGCAGTATTAGTTGAGATAATGCAACTCGTCAGTGTTTGTTAGTTGTAGTCCATGTGATGTTTTGGTGAGATACTGGAAGTGGTGATTGACCTCCAGAATTTGCCTGTTTGGACTGGATATGTGGTCGTTGTAAATGGTCAATTCAGATTGTATTGTACAGGCTACTTATCTGGATAGATAGATAGATAGATTTTTATTAATTCCATTTGATCAAATACATGCATTCAATACATTTTTGATATAGGACACGTCAGAATTTACATGCATAAAATAAAAGAACTAACAGGTATATATTACTAAGATTATAACTATTTATAACTTATTATAATAGCAAATCTAAATAGATACAATCTTATTGCACAACTATTTACACCTCACTCTATTATCATAATATGAAAACTTAATTCTATAAATACAACAACATACAGCTAGGTATTAAAATTAAATTAAAAAAGTAAAATATAGTTATAGATTCCATCACTCCTATACGCTAAAATATTCAACTACTGAGTAAAAACAATGGCACTGCAGATAAGCTTTCAACATTCTATCAAAGGTTTTTATTTTTGGGGCCAGTTTTATATACTGGGGTAGTTTATTGTATAATTTAACTCCAGTGTGAAAAGTTCCTTTTTGATATATGCTTGTGTGTGTGTGTGAAATATGAATGTTTTGATTTTGTCTTGTGTTATGCCTATGAACATCATTGTTTGTTTTAAGAAAAACATCTTTATTCATTAAATTCTTTTTAAAAAACATAATACTTTCAAAGATATATATGCAGGGCAGTGGGAGAATGTTTAAATCTTTAAACAGAGGTCTACATGATTCTCTCGAGTTTACATTTGCCATAATTCTAATCGCTCTCTTTTGTATCCTAAACGTGCTTAGTACATCTGGCGACATACCCCAAAATATGATCCCATATCTTAAGTATGAATGGAAATAAGCAAAATAAGTATTTCTTAATGTGTGCATGCTAGTGCAGGTTTTCAAAATACGTAACGCAAAGCACATCGAGTTCAGTTTAGTATTCAGATATTGTATATGTTTATTCCATTTCAAGTCTTGTTGTATCCATAGTCCTAAAAACTTTGTTTCTGATTTATTTTCTATTTGATGACCATTTAATGTTATATTGGGCATCGCAGGATTCCTATTCTGTATAGTGTGGAAATTTTGACATACTGTCTTTTTATAGTTTATTATGAGGCGATTATCTTGTGACCATTTGGTTATCTCTCCTGTAACGGAGTCAGCAGACTGCTGTATGACCTGTTTAGTTTCACCTTTTATTACGAGTGTTGTATCGTCCGCAAACAAAATTTCCTTATGTGAATGAACGTTCTGTGTTATATCATTGATATATAGAAGAAAGAGTAGTGGGCCCAAAACCGATCCCTGGGGTACTCCAAATTCAATAATTCCCTCATTGGACAATGTTTCATTAAGTAATTTGGTTCCATCATCCTTGTGTCTCAAGCTTACTATTTGTTTACGCCTTGTTAAGTAAGACTCGATCCATTTATTAGCTAGACCTCTAACACCATATTGATTTAGTTTGGTAAGGAGGATTTTATGGTCAACTACATCAAATGCTTTCGATAAATCCAAGAATAGGCCAGTTACATGTTCCTTATTGTCAATTAATTTCAGTATACTATTACTACATTCGTAAATTGCTGTCTGTGTAGATTTTTCCGTTCTAAATCCATGTTGTGAGTTTGATAATATTTTATTTTTTTCTATGAAACTTATCAGTCTCTTATACATAATTTTTTCCACAATTTTTGCAATACCAGTTGGTAAGGTAATAGGACGATAGTTATCTAATTCATCTTTTGAACCGTTTTTGTGCACTGGAATTACTTTTGATAACTTCAAAATATCCGGGTAAGTTCCTGAGAGAATTGAACTGTTTATTAAGTGCGTAAGTGGATTTATTATATTTTCGGCACATTTCTTTAAAATTGCATCAGGGATGCCATCAATGCCAGCACAGAATTTATTTTTTAGCTCTTTTATAACTATTCTTACCTCTTCACTTGTGACATGATTTATAAATAAAGAATCACTGCATATATTTATTTTATTATTAGAATTTAGTGTATTTACCTGTGATTTATTTAATAATTTTTGCGGAATTTCCAGAAAATAGTCATTAAAAGTGTTTGCTATTTCCTCTGGATTATTAATCACTTTATTATTTCTGGTCAGTGTAATGTTCCTTTGTATTTTAGCATATTTTCCAGTTTCTTTCTTTATTACGGACCACATAGCCCTGTTTTTATTAGATGATTGGGAAATAAAATTATCATTATGCATTTTCTTTGCTAGTCTTATTACCTTATTTAATATGCTAGTGTATTTTTTGTAGTATAAATTGAATTCAGGTGTTGTGTGGTATTGTTTATATAATTTGTGTAGAAATTTCTTTCTTTGACATGAATTTATAATCCCTGTTGTTATCCAATTGCTAGTTTTGTTATTTTGAACAGTTCTTCGTTTAAAGGGGAATGCTATTTCAAAATAGTGTTTTAGGGTACTGTTAAATGCATTAAATTTATCATTTACATTTTCTAGTTCATAAATTTCTGACCATGTTTCCTTATTTAATAAGTCATTGAAATATGTAACATTTGCTTCAGTGAATGACCTGCACTTTGATTTTACTCCATTATCATTATTATTGATTACTTCGGATACTTCAAAACTCAGTATTTGTCCATGGTGGTCACTAAAACCCGGACAATAGACTTCTATTGAATGGTGATATTTATCTGTATTTATAAAAATTTGATCAGGAGTGGTTTTACTAAATTTTGTTATTCTTGTTGGTGTATTTACTGTAGGTTTCAGTCCATAGGAAATTAGTAACTGGTTTAATAATTCACAATTTCTATCAAGTTTTAAGAAATCCACATTTACATCCCCACAAATTATTATATCGAAATTTACTTTGCTCATGTTATTGAGTAACAATTCTAGTTTATCTATAAATAGAGGAAACTTTCCTGACGGAGAACGGTATACGCATACAATTATTAACTTAAACTGCTGAATTTTTACGGCAGAGAATTCAAAATCCTGTTCCATAATTAGATAATCATAAGCTGTTATCTGTTCATGATCTAAATTATTTCTTAAGAAGATGCAAGTACCACCATGGCTAATATTAGATCTAGAGTATTTACTAGCTTGTATAAACCCTGGGAATTGAATTAATTCGAGTTGTTCCTCTTTCAGCCAATGTTCTGAAATACATAGTGCTGAGATGTCTTTAAGTTCATTTTTAAGCATTAGATTTATGTAATCAATTTTATTATAAAGAGACTGGACATTCTGGTGGTAAATTTTAAATTTGTTACTTTTGCTGGTCGAGTCTTGTGCAGTCCTGTTGAGAGCATTTGACTTGGTCACTGTTTGCACTCAACTGAATGGAAATTCCTGTGTGTGAGGGTCCGTTATCTTGCTGGGCTGTTCCCCCTCTCGCATTCCTAAATGTTGTGTGTTCCTCGTGCAAGTGTACCTCTAGTGAGTTGCCAAGCCTAGTCTCTCAAATGTGGTGTATGTTACTGTATTCAGGATAATCTTCAACTATTAAAGACCTGGTTTTAAACTCCTCACGCATAAGCTAACAAGCCCTCTTTAAGCACAAACGGACTAATGAGAATGTCCCGGCACCTTTAATACTGCCGTCAATACCGGCCTAGGTTTGTTAAAGAAAAAGATACATGGTACATCCTGATCCAAAAACATGTTTCCCTTATTAATTCCTTATCTACCTTGGCTACATCGTTATCTGGTTTCTGATGGGGTGTGTTTTATAGTAGAGTGGAGAGGGGTGAACTCTCCTCCATGAAAGTGTGTTCGTTTAAATTATTGTTTTTTTTTCTTTTAGCTAGGAGTATCTCGATTGCTTCCTTTATGTGAAGATCTCTGCCTTTCGGTTCGTGATAAATTATTTTTAAGCCAGTACCAATGTTAGTGAAACTGTGTCCCGCGTCGCACATGTGTTCGCATACGACCGAGTGTGTCCCGAATTTTATCGCATTTCTATGCTCATTGTATTGTATATCTAATCTTCTGGAGCCTCCGTAGCTTAGGCGGCAGCACGCCTGCCTCACACCGCTGGGTCCGTGGTTCAAATCCCGGTCACTCCATGTGAGATCTGTGCTGGACAAAACGGAGGCAGACAGGTTTTTCTCCAGGTACTCCAGTTTTCCCTGTCAAAATTTCATTCCTGCAACACTCTCCACTATCATTTCATTTCATCTGTCATTCATTTAATCATTTCCCCAGAGGAGTGCGACAGGCTTCAGCAGCCGGCACAGTTCATATCCTCGCCGCTAGATGGGGGCTTCATTCCATTCCTGACCCGGTCGGAGACTGGATGCAGGCTGTGGATTTTCATTCTTCCACTCTGCCCGATGTAATTTGCTTGACAACCTGTATCTTGGCAGTAATGGAATATACCCGATGCTTTGAATACGGGTCTTGTTTATTTAGATTACTATTGTGCAGATGCCTTCCGTTTGTGTTATTCATTGTAAATGCTATTTTTATGCCTTGTTTTTTGAACAGATTAGTGATTTGATATGTATTCGCTTTCACATAACTGAAAAGCGCGAATATTTTCTCATTATTGTCCGCCTTTTGAATCGTTTTATTTTTGTGTCTGGCTACAATTTGATCTATTTTGCTGGATGGAAAATTGTTTCCCTTTGCTATTTGCTTGATTATTCTGATTTCCTTATTGTAATTGTCTTTTGACATGGGTATGTTTAAAGCCCTGTGCACCTTTGAATTGAACCTCGCTAATTTATGCGTACTGGGGTGATTGGACTGATTGTCAATTGCATACAAAGTTTGTTTGGCTTTTTGGAATATGGAATATTAATGCTCATTCATTATCTTTATGTTCGATAGTTACGTCGAGATAATTTATTTTCCGATCGGTTTCGGATTCCGTAGTGAATTTGATTGAGTGATGTAGGCTAGTAATGGTTTGGAGAATTGTTTCTGCGCTTGTTAATTCAGAGTTGTAGACGCAAATTACATCTTCCACGTAACTACTCCCTTTGTTAAGGTCTTTTCTTGGAACACATTTTCCAGTGCGTTAATGGAGATGTCGGCGATTAGCCCGCTTAGTGGTTACCCTATGGCTAGGCTCTCTGTTTGTGTGTATATTTTATTATCGAATTGAAACATGTTTTGGCTGAGTACAACCCTCTGTAATCTCACGACCTCTTCAATTATGTTCTCGGTTACGTTCTTGCCTGTTGTGCCCACGGTTGCAGGATTGAATCCTTGTGCAGTCAGTTGACATTTGAGGGTGCGCAAATGCGAGGGAGTAGATTTACTGGCACGTTAACCCTCTTTGGTAGATCAGTTTTGACGTGGTGATTTGAGATCTCTGTAAACGTAGTTTAAATGCCCATATACTGTATATTATGATTAATATCATCCAGGGTGAACGGATGTAATAGAAAAAAGTATAGGGAAGTCAGCTTAAAATAAGTATTCATAAAATTCTATTTACAGTGGGAAGAATAGGAATTAAACAAGAATAGCCTCACCAGTGTAATTTATGAATTAATGTGTTATGTATTATTGTAACACTGTTCCAAACATATCCATTATATCGCCTATGATTCCAACAATACATCAAACCTAATGGAAGGCCAATACGCTTATCTGCAATTAGGACATGATAATATCTGCAAGGACTCCCGCAAGAGTCGCAGCGATCTGTGAGATCAAACTGCAGACAGCACTTGCCTTCCAGCAACCTTGAAATAGGCCTAACCGCACCTCCTAACGGAGCCTACACTTCGCTGTTACAAAACAAGACTGGACACAGCAAGAAGTCGTCAAACTGTCACAAAGTACTTTAGTAATAATAACTTACCCCCATCGTGACTACACTGCGAAAATATGTACGAAGAATACCGGGACTATACTGCAAAAATGTGTACGAAAAATTAATTCAAACATATTCGATTTACAGTTCAGTGTCAATTACAGAGAATTTTTTGTACTGTATACTGTATTCTCAATTATTTTTAATTAGACAAAAACGTGCAAGGTTAATCCTCAAACCTGATAATACACGCACGGATAATCGAGAGTATACTGTAGTGCAAGCGTATGTCCTGGCTTCTATGAGTGTTCACTTCAGCGATAATATTTAAGGAAACACAAGTATATTATTCTGCTATTTAGTATATGTTAAAAGGGTTTTACAATACTATAGGATGTTTTTGACCTTGGTGGCAGTAGTAATTGTTATTTTAAGGGGCAGAACAACTATGTGGGTGGTGCTGAAGCGGTTTGGTTGCCCTCAGCGTTTTGTTGATCTAATCAAGGCTCTCCATGATGGCATGACAGGTCAGGTTTGCCATCAGAATAAGATGTCCGATGAATTTCCTATTACCCATGGACTGAAACAAGGATGTGTACTGGCTCCAACACTTTTTGCGCTGTACTTGGCTGCAATGCTTGATGATTCACCTACAAACATCCCAGGTGTGGAGATCAAGTATCGTTTTGATGGAGGGCTTTTCAACCTAACTCGTCTCCGCTCCTTGAGGGAAACTCAGGTTACTAATGTTACTAATATGTTGTATGCAGATGATGCTGCGTCGCCAACTCTCACACCAGAAGAGCTGCAAGCGTCAGTTAATTGTTACAAAAGTGCATGTGTTCGCTTTGGTCTTGCCATAAATGTAAATAAGTCTAAAGTCTTGGCACAACCTTCAACAGGCATGCCACTTCTTCAGTTCAATATCTCCATCTCAAATTTGCCATTAGAACAGGTAGACCACTTTCCGTACCTGGGCAGTACCATTTCTGTGAGCAGGATGTGGATAAGAAAATTGGTGCAGCCCATGCAGCATATGGACGATTATCACACCGGGTCTTCATGACTTAAAGATCTGTCCATGAGTACAAAGCTTATGGTTACAAGGCAGTAGTCATGTCTACATTGTTGTATGGCTGTGAAACGTGGACCCTTGAGCTTGAGCACTTCCACTTACAAAAACTTCGATCAATCCTGAGGATTAAATGGGAAGACCGCATTACCAATATTGCTGTTTTTGTAAAGGCTCAAATCAACAGCATAGAATCATCCATAATAGGTCACCAATTTAGCTGGATTGGTCATGTCCATCGGACGGATGATATGAGATTACCTCGTTAAATGCTATATGGTGAGCTATGTTCATGGTGGTCCTAAGAGGCGCTACAAGGACCAATTTAAGCAGACCCTGAAATTGACAGGTCTTAATCCACAAACCTGGAGCATGCTGGCTGAAGACCGCTCAACTTGGCGCCGTACCATCTCGGATACTGTAAAAACGTTTGAAAGGGATCGACTCGCACATGAAGAGGCCAAGCATCGAGCTAGGAAACTTCGAGCGGCCCAACCACGTCCTCCCCCAGCAATACTATGTGACTTGTGTGGTCGCTTGTTCCATGCCATGATTGGACTCTTTAGTCACCGTAAACACATCCACAAACTGGACTGAAGGAAGATGATTTATACTCGGATTCGAGTTGAAGCTGATGATGATGATGATGAGATAATAAAAATGAACATTAGTATTAATACATCTACTTCCACAGCTAAATAGGCCTACTTCAGGCTCTCCAGAATCCAAAGGCCTGGTTACAACACTCTTGGTGGTAAGTGTTTTTCCATTTATGGCTACCCTCTAGAATAGTTGTCACACACCATTGCCAATTGTTGAAGTTATTGATTGAACAGGAAATCCTTTTTTCGAACATATAATTTATCTAATGGGAGAATAATAATAATAAGAAGAAAGTGTTTCAGCCCGAGGACTGCCTTGCATCTCTGATGATGATGATAATTGTTGTTTTAAGGGGCCTAACATCGAGGTTATCGGCCCCTAATGATCTGGGAGATAGCGAAAATGATAATGAAATGGAAACCAGAACAAAATTATCTGAGACGGAAAATACGGTCTTACAAAAGGGAATTTAGAACGAAAGTTGCACAAAAAGAATAGATTGAAAAAGACCCACAAAACGTAGGCTAGATTCAAAATACGTACAAAATGCAATGTAGCGTCGAAATACTTATAAAATGCAACTGAAATTCAAAATACTTACAAAATGTAATTTAGATTCAAAATACCCACAAAATGCAATTGAGAATCAAAATATGTGCAAAATGCCCACCAAACAAAATGCAATTGAGATTCAAAATTCGTGCGAAATGCGGTTTTGGTTGAAAATACTTACAAAATGCAATTGAAATTCAAAATACTCACTAAAAGGCCCCGCCACCTGCATTGAAAGACTTACTAAAAAGCAATTTAGATTGTCAATCTTTACAAAATGCAATTGAGGTTGAAAACAATTGCGAGACGTAATTTAGATCGAAAAAACGTACTGCCCCCGTAAATTGAATTATATAGAGACCACGGTGGCTATATTGGAAAATTATAAAGAAAGTTATGGCTGTCATAGTTATGACGTGGGTAGTCATGACGTAAGCACGGATGACGCAGACGTTATGCCAGCAGGCTACTTGAGCTGAGATTCTCAGTGACGTCAGCATTTATTCGAGAAAGATCCGAGATTTACGACGCAGTCGCAGGAAACGTGGAATTCTGCTGAGGAAGAAATTATGCTATTGGAGGGGAGGCTCGAACCAATGAACGATAGTCTGAAGGAAGACGGAGATTGCTGAAACTATGATATTTTTATTACTTTTTGGAATGCAGAATTGTGGAAATCCATTTGCAGTAGAGGCATTGTTCTGGAATTTTGGTGAAATTAATTTTCAGTTTTTGAATTTTGAAAATCCGTCATGTATTGACGAAGTTGGAACTTCTAGCGATGATGCAGTAACACGCTATGGAAGGGATGGATACGCCCCTCATGAAGTTTATAAAAGGCCTTGCGCAGAAGAGAGGAGCCTCAATCGTCTGATAGCTCATTCTCAGATCATCGAAGCTGATATCATCAAAGCTCAAATCGTCAGATCTTCAGTCTCAGTTCTTATATAGTCATTTCGGTGAGACGTCGAGTGAAATTAGTAGAAAGAGTCGTCATTATAGCGCGTGGTGAAGCCACTGCATTAAACGAGAGTCGAGCAGACAAGCAGTGCAAGTTTACAGTGAGTAAAACTAGGTGAAGTTAAAACGCACATTATAACGCGTCTACAAGATTAGCTATGAACAGTTAGCGGTCGCCTATAAGCTAATTCTATTGTGCAGTGCTACATTAAGGAATGTAGAAAAGTTGAACAATTTCGAGGAATTATTTTGGAAGATATTGGCAATTTTAGACGACTGACAAAAGTGATTTTCTCGCCACCTGAGAAGCACTTTGTATCGTCAGATTCTACGCCACGGCTGACACGGCTAGTGAAATAGGGAGACTTCAGATTGCTTTTGTGACACAACGCTACAGTATTATGGAGCAGTTTAATATGGCAGTTTGTTCTTCTATTACCATAACCGAAGAGAAGATGGAAGGCTAAAGGACTTTAATGCAATTGGGACATATTTCAACGGAGGAAGATAGCAGCATGGAACTTCGCTAATTGCCATTCCACACAAGCGAACATGTGGTGAATAACCATCTACACCCATGTTTCGTGGTTCAACGCTGAATACTATCAAACAGCAATGGAAACGATTTCATACTCACTGAATATGAATATTTCTTCGGAAATTACTACAAAAACTTCATGGCGATTTTCTACTGGAACTTCAGGGATTTTTCAAGAGAGGTCAGGGTTGTCCCGACTCACAAAGAAGAATTTTGCCGGAAGGATGTCTTTCGTCTTCACGGAGCAGTGCAATTTCCGGAGGAGGAAGCAGTTCGATTCTCCGAGGGTGCTGTTTCCTGTTTCGAGGATGGAGCTCATCTTCAAGTTGGTGAAATGGATCCATCAGCAGTCTTCTTTGGGGAATTTTCCTCTGGAACTTCAACCAGCAGATAAGGTAGTCGTGAACGTTTATTGTATTTGAGTTTCTTAGCGATATCTGAGCAACCATTTTCCCATATTTTCTGTCCTCATGTATTTTGCCCTATATTCTTGTTTGAGATTCCTATTCTCAGTACACCTTGATGAGTTATGCCTTTTTCGACGATTTATTAAGACATTGTTATGTCATGGGCATAGTTAAATGATTTTGGATCAGTTGAGACTGATATTTAGATTTTTCAGTAATTTGCTTATTTTTTTTGTAGTCTCGATTTGACTGTAAGGTAATGATTTTTATGGCAGATTTAAATTCAGACAGCGTGTCACTTTATTAAAGTAATTCTACCCCAGTTTAATTACTTTGACCAATTTTCTGTCATCATCAAGAAGGAAGAACATTTATATGATTTTAGAGCGTTAAAATCCATTACGTTGTCGACGATCTTGGAAATACTAGTCGTTATTTGAATTGATTGCAACACAGACATTTATCGTCAGTTATGAACGATCATTGCATCATAGACCATTTTGTGAAAGATGAACTTTAATTATGAATTATTGAATGCATTAAAGTCGTGAACTTTTGTTAGGAGTTTTTTCTCAATTAGAGATTTATATAATGATGTTTGCATTCCCCAGTCTAATTGGATTCTATTCGACTATTTTACAGTTTAGTCGCACTTTGTTTGATGATAGTATTTTTATACTACAATTCTTTGAAGATGTTAATCTTAAATTTTGATAGACCAGACAAGCGTATATAAGCGTATTCACTATTAAATTTGTTTGTGATTGGCAAATTTTTACTTCATTTCGATTCATGAATGAAATCCACGAAGGTTAAATGACAACAGTTTTGAAACTATTAATGATTATAAGAATTTTTGAAGTGGAACTATGAATGTATAATCGCTAGTGCAGCGGACGTGTTGAAAGTCGCTGATGTATAATGCCCTTGAATAAATGAAGGAGGTTCCCACAGTAATTAATGATGTTAAAGAATTTGATAGTGGAGGTTTTTGTAAATTCTGTGGAAGATTTTGATGCCATATATATTAATATGTGAGATCTGTGCTGGACAAAACGGAGGCAGACAGGTTTTTCTCCGGGTACTCCGGTTTTCCCTGTCAAAGTTTCATTCCAGCAACACTCTCCACCATCAATTCATTTCATCTGTCATGCATTTAATCATTGCCCCAGAGGAGTGCGTCAGGCCTCGACAGCCGGCACAGTCCATATCCTCGCCGCTAGATGGGGGCTTCATTCATTCCATTCCTGACCCGGTCGGAGACTGGAAGCAGGCTGTGGATTTTCATTTTCATATATTAATATATGATGAATTTTGGGCCTATTTTAATGCAGTTTGTGCATTATTTTGTAAGCGAATTATTTTCCGATGGAGTGTATTGTCATAGTCCGTTGAAAATTAATCAAGTGAATTTACTGTTATAATTAACAAGAGTTTTGAAAGAATTTGAGATAAGATTTTGAATGAAGATTACCGTCACAAATAATTATAATAATTATTACAACCTTTATTAAACCAGATTGTGACATTAAATGTATAACTAACCTTCATTGGTCGATTATATTGACACGATTATGAAATTACCAACCGGATGAACATGTGGTTAAATGTATTTCTTAAATTAATAATTTGAATAATTTAAATGTCGATATTGTAAATAATGATGTAAATATCTTTGACAATAATGTGGAACGAAAGTAATGTTAGAGGCGTGTTTAAATTTTTTTTATTGTCTTTGACAAATATTATAAACAATTTCTAATTGTTATCAATAATTTATGTGATTTTGTTATAAACATTTAAGAGTGTGTTTTATACTCTAAACTATGCTTATTAAACATTTGGATGATAATTTAACAAGTTTAGGGATTGTCAGAATAATCCAGTGGTATGTGAGTAAAGCATTTGAAAGACTTGCATAAATATATATGAGTTGTCTTGCGGACATTTAAAGCTTTTGAGAGGGAGCTGGATTCTTACGCAGTGTGGCATGACAAGTGAGCCCCATTTGACAGGTGTGCCTCCGGTTGAAGGGTAGATCGCAGCTGGCCAGACAACTGGTTATCAGCGGGCGAGGTCGTCTACATTCTGGCCTTGTGCCTATAAATACAAGTGTCATGTTTATTAAAAGAAACCAAATGCTCTTTATATGTGTCTCGTCCTGACTTCCTTTTCCAGTCCAATTGTGTTATGAATATTACGTTATTTTGAGCTCGTGGGAGCTAATATGTTCTATAACAAACTTTGCAAGTTCTTCAGGAGGACATAGTCAGATTGACATGGGCTACTGATAGCCACATTTATTTTGTTGAGTTGTTAAAATCATACCCTTTATTTGAAATAAAAGCTTTTGTACAGTTCAAAGTTCTCGTCTTCGTTCTGGTTCATTTTTAAATGTCATGGTGGAGGTTATTGTGGGAGCATACTTTAGAGATCCTGTTGTCAACCCAATCCCCGAGATAATTTTTAAGAGGTAAGTAAAGGTAAGTATGAACCCCCGTCTATTTTGGTGTGTTCCACAATGATTTCTTGTTAACTTCTGTGCTCAAACCTCGGTAGTATCTGTCAGTGCCATTTTCATTGGTGTAGCTGAGCCGGTGCGGTTGATTATTGGCAATCCGATTGAGGGGGCGGATATCTGACAGCCTACTATCCGGGTTTACGGGGACAGAAGGATTGGCGAACCTAAAACGTGGGGCTGGTTCAACATAACTGGATCACCAGGTTGAACGCCAGTAGGATTGGCAAACCTAAAACGTGTCGCTCGATTAGACTCAAATAAAGAGGTTGATTCTTTGTTAGATGTCTAGGCCAATTGTAGAATTTAAGAGTGTGATTATATAGGAATTAAATGTTGTATTGTATTAGGAAAATTACACTCAGAAAAGATCAGATCTTATACAACTTGAGAAAGGTTAAATAGGCTGGAAACTTAGAAAAATCGCCTATGATCTGGAATCTTATTTTATTTGACCGGCTTATGACATTTTAGTCATATTTAAGATAAAATTAAATTATTTGGATTGTAAATGTAAATTATTTGTGTTAGGATATTTTAAAATGGGCCAGGGGAATTTGAACATGTGCTTGAGTTTGTTTCAACATGAAGTGTCTTCGAAAGTTAATCATAAGGTAGTTAGTTATAAGTTAGATTTAAGACAGAAAATTGATCAAATTTATATATGGTGAAAAGTGTTGCTCAGATGTTGTTATTTTGCTCTATTGATGTATGTCCCTACAGCAGTCTAATTTTTGAATAATATTGTAATGGCAGAGGAAAGTCTGAGGATGATGTTAGAGGAGATGTCTGCTAACTTGAAAGCAAGCATGAATAGTAGTATGAAACAGATGATGGAGGAGAATGCTAGTCGAATGGAGGAGAATATGAAAGCTAGCATGGATGAAAGTTTGAAGGTTCTTCAGACCAGTTCTGCTAACTTAGAGGATAATATGTCGCGTTTACAGATTAATACCCAAGGAATTGAGAATACTGTAACTGACATGCGCACAGATGTGTCCAATGTCCATAAAGATTTGTCTAATATGCATAAGGACGTTTCTGATGTTAAAATTGATGTTTCTAAGGTACAGAAAGATCTTACAATGTTGAATCTAGATGTGGCTAATGTCCGAGGTGATATTTCTTGTGCTAGGGCTGAAGTACAGTAGCCTCTCACAAATCCGGACCTCAAAAATCCGGACTCCGGCAAATCCGGACCGCTCAAAAAATATTTTTTGTAATACAAAATCAGTAAAATGTAGGTAACGTGATGCTTAAGCGCCTTCAATTTCTCCGCGACCATTCCGCATTACAAGAATGACGTCTTTTCTATTCTACTGGCTGTGCGGCACGGCGGGAGGTCATTGACTCGCCCCCTCCCCAACAGCTCTTTGTTTACTCATACAGTACTTAGTTGACCGCGCTCACTCTCTCTGTGCAGACGTTATTTTCGGTGGCTACCTCGTGTTGTGTCGGTGCTCTGTGTTTCTCGCGTCTTGTTTTTAAGTACTGTAAGATGAGTAACAAACGAAAGCAAGTGTGTGTGTCAGTGGAAGAAAAACTCCGTGCTATAAAGAGGATTGATGCTGGAGAATCGGCGAAAAAAATCGCTCTAGAGTTAGGAGTAGGAACAAGTACAGTTTCAGATTGGAAGAAGAATCGCGGACAGATAGAAAAATGGTGTTCCTCTCAATCCAGTGGAAGTGCGATTAAAATTAGAAAAAGCATGCATAAAGGCAAACATGTAGAAGTTGAAGAAGCATTGTTCTTGTGGCATGAACATTTAAGAGGTAAAGGGGTTCCTATTACGGGGCCTATGCTTCAAGAAAAGGCGTTGCATTTCAAAAAAGAAATTGAAGGTGAAGATGGTGAGTTTACAGCAAGTGAAGGTTGGCTTGATCGTTGGAAGAAACGATTTGGTGTTCGTAAACTGTCAATAAGTGGGGAGGCATTATCAGCCAACAAAGATGCTGTTCCTGAATTCAAGAAACTACTTTTTAGTATCTTGGACAGAGAAGAAATTTCCGGAGAACAGCTCTACAACTGCGACGAGACTGGTTTAAATTATAAGATGTTGCCCACAAAATCTCTTGCGTCAAAAAAAGAAGTTTCAGCCCCGGGCTACAAAAAGAGCAAGGAACGAGTTACGGTGTTGGCGTGTAGTAATGTGACCGGCAGTCATAAGCTTAGGTTAACATTGATTGGAAAATCAAAAAAACCACGAGCTTTTAAGAAAATAAAGAAAGATGATGAGTTGCCACTTTGGTATACAAACCAACAAAAAGCGTGGATGAATTCTGCAATTTTCAAGACATGGTTTACCAAGGAGTTTGTCCCGTCAGTAGAGACACATCTGACTGAAAATAATTTACCAAGAAAAGCAATTCTGTTGTTAGACAACGCTCCAACACATCCGATCGCTGACGAATTAACAGACGGTGAAATCAAAGCAGTGTTCTTGCCGCCAAATGTGACAGCTGTGTGTCAGCCTATGGACCAAGGGGTACTTCAAGCTCTAAAATTAAAGTACCGTCGTAGACTTCTCAGTTATTTGATTTCGGCGATTGAGAATGACGAGGATTACATCGGTGCATTGAAGAAGATTGACGTTTTGGATGTAATTAGGTGGGTAGCCGAAGGGTGGGAGGAAATTTCTCCTTCATCAATAGTTTCGTCATGGAAAGTTCTCTTGGACCATCAGGGAAACAAGTTTGAAGAAATAGCCGTCGAAAACGTTGATGAAAATCAGTTTGAAAGGGAAAACGTCGTTACACTGTTGGAAAAAATACCCGGATGTGAGGAAGTGAGTGATAATGATGTCCATGAATGGATGAACAATGACGACGAAAATGAAATAACAGACGATGATATAGTCAGAATGGTGACAAATGAAGATTGTTTGGAAGAAGAGGAACTACCTGAGAGCAACATAAACCTGATTCCACATTCAGAAGGATTTAAAATGTTGGACCGAGCCCTAGAGTACATTACTCAGCAGGATGGAATATCTTCAGCTGACATCATTTGTTTAATGAAGTTAAGAGACATTGCGGCAAGAAAACGTGCTGAAACTGTGAAGCAGAAAAATATTCAAGACTTTTTCAAGCATGTGTAAGTTTGTTTTTACACACTGTTTCTGATGATTTATTTTCATTTATTTTGCATACTGTAGTACTGTACTGTAATGTAAATTCTTAAGTCTTATTAAAGTTGTTCAATACTATTAACCATCTATTTTTTCTACCCCTGTGTTCAGTTAATTGCAGTTCAGAACTGTTTTATGCGAGTAACAATAAAGTACACATATCGGCACGGAGTGGCGGCGATCGCGGCACGCAAACCACTGCCGCGACCGACGTCACTCTGTCTCCGGGAAATCCGGATTTTTCGGAATCCGGATCGGCCGTCCGCCACATTGGTCCGGATTTTCGAGAGTCTACTGTAGTTGTTGTTAAAAATGATATTGCGACTGTCCAAGACAAGGTTGAGGAAGTCCAAAGAGAAATCCAAAATGTTAGAACTGATGTGTCCAATGTTCAGGTTGATATTAATAACATTCATTCGGATGTAAATGAGATGCAAAGTGACATAAATAAGATGCAAGTAGAAGTCAACACAGTTTTCGTAGATATTGCTAAAGTCCAAACTGATGTAAATAAAGTCAGGGAAGAGATAGAAAATTCGAAAACACTTTGTACACGTAATATAAGTGCATTAACGAATAGATTAGTTGATGAGTCAGTTAGAACGACAACGTCTTTAGCAGGTTTAAAGTATGATGTAGAGGTCATGAGAACCCAAGTATTAGACCATAATAAAGTATTGAAAGAAGATATCGAAGTAGACATAGCAGAAATGTTAACGGCAAATGTAGCAGTATGGAAAGACGAGTGGAATAGGTCAAGTGGGGAACATGTAACCCAAATTCAGGAACGTATTGAAAGAAAACTTGCCAGTACTCAAATAGATATTAACAATGAAGTAGTACAGATTAGGAAAGATTTAAGCGTCAGGATGGATTCGCTATCCGAAAGACAAGTTGAAGATAGAACACAACTAGGTCAGGATGTGCAAGCATTAAAATCTGCATTAGAGGAACAGATTCATAAAGTTGTCTCTGATGTGAATGAAACGACGAGCAAACTGTAGAATTTGAAGCTAGGAGAGGCTAGTTTGATGGAGACCTACAAAGAAGAGTTAATCAAGAAAGTCTTAACGGAAATCACTGACAAGGATACAGAAGGCTTGACTTGCGAAATCAATAGGAATTATGCCAGAAGATATAACCTAGCTCCAGAAGAGAGAGACGTGACTCCTGAAGAACGTATATCCAGATTCAGGGAGGAAGATGACGAGAGGAATATGGAACCTGAGTGGAACTATCGAGATAGTGGGAAAAATTACCCGGATTCATATCCGAGGAACGTGACGGTCATCAGGAATTTTGAAGACAAACCGCAAAAATTCAGCAACACTGATAGTTTGACACCTATAGAATATGTAAGGAACCTCAAAGATTATTTCATCGAAGCTCACATTCCCAGAGAGAGAGAGATGAAGATAGTGGAGAGATTTTTGATTGGAGGACCCCTCGAATGGTTTTGCGCATTTAGATACACATTCAGTAACTTTGACGAGTTTGCAGAGGCGTTAATCAAACGATTTTGGTCCATAGAAGCGCAGAATTCGTTAAGAGCGGAGGTGTATTCAAGAAAATACTCAGGTACTCTTCCAACACGGTACGCTGATTTCTTTACGAGTCAATTATCCCGCTTGAGATTTTTGCAACCCCCATTGTCAACGGAGCAACTTATTGATGCGATTTCTCGTATGCTGCCTGTGGAGGTGAGGAGACTAATTATTTCGTCAAACATCAGGGATTTGACCAGCATGGATGAATTACTGAGGAGGTTAGACTACACAAGTCCAATGCCTAACGTGGTACAGAAAGGTCAAAGGCATGACTTCAAAGAAATAAATACTGTATATATGGACCAAGTCCAACAAACTGACAAGCCAGATGAAGAGAAAACTGACAATGTAGGTCCCCACAGGAATAATCAGTTTCGAAATAACAGATCGCAAGGTTACCGTCCGTATCAACAGAGAAGAGGCTGGAACTATAATCGAGGAAATTACAACAATGGAAGAGGCAGATACTACAACAATAATGGTTATAACAGAAATTATAATAGAAATAACCAGAACCAAAACAGAAATCAGAATCCTCAAGGTCAGGTTATGACACCCGATCAGTATCAGGAAAGAGAGAGGGAAAGCCAGCAATACCTAAAAGAATTACGGGAAAAAGAAGCCGACAACCAAAAGAAAAGGCAGGATGTTGTAATCGATCCTGGGCCTTCTACGAGCCAGCAGAATTTTGAGGTCGGTAACACAAAAAAAAAACAAAAAAAATAAAAAAAAAACACGCCGATTTCTCAACGACAGTGAGAACTTGTAAATACATTGCCACACCACACCTGATTACAATTAATGAGAATAATGTCATTTACGGCAAGTTCAATGCTGGAAATTTGAAAAGATACTATCCTAGAGTAAGCCAGTAATAATTCAATTTCGTGTTCAAGAGAGTTGAGGTACTTGTAACACTGAGTTTAAAAACAATTTGCAACTGTTTTTAAAACGTGGTGAGGGGAGAATGCCCCCGTAAATTGAATTATATAGAGACCACGGTGGCTATATTGGAAAATTATAAAGAAAGTTATGGCTGTCATAGTTATGACGTGGGTAGTCATGACGTAAGCACGGATGACGCAGACGTTATGCCAGCAGGCTACTTGAGCTGAGATTCTCAGTGACGTCAGCATTTATTCGAGAAAGATCCGAGATTTACGACGCAGTCGCAGGAAACGTGGAATTCTGCTGAGGAAGAAATTATGCTATTGGAGGGGAGGCTCGAACCAATGAACGATAGTCTGAAGGAAGACGGAGATTGCTGAAACTATGATATTTTTATTACTTTTTGGAATGCAGAATTGTGGAAATCCATTTGCAGTAGAGGCATTGTTCTGGAATTTTGGTGAAATTAATTTTCAGTTTTTGAATTTTGAAAATCCGTCATGTATTGACGAAGTTGGAACTTCTAGCGATGACGCAGTAACACGCTATGGAAGGGATGGATACGCCCCTCATGAAGTTTATAAAAGGCCTTGCGCAGAAGAGAGGAGCCTCAATCGTCTGATAGCTCATTCTCAGATCATCGAAGCTGATATCATCAAAGCTCAAATCGTCAGATCTTCAGTCTCAGTTCTTATATAGTCATTTCGGTGAGACGTCGAGTGAAATTAGTAGAAAGAGTCGTCATTATAACGCGTGGTGAAGCCACTGCATTAAACGAGAGTCGAGCAGACAAGCAGTGCAAGTTTACAGTGAGTAAAACTAGGTGAAGTTAAAACGCACATTATAACGCGTCTACAAGATTAGCTATGAACAGTTAGCGGTCGCCTATAAGCTAATTCTATTGTGCAGTGCTACATTAAGGAATGTAGAAAAGTTGAACAATTTCGAGGAATTATTTTGGAAGATATTGGCAATTTTAGACGACTGACAAAAGTGATTTTCTCGCCACCTGAGAAGCACTTTGTATCGTCAGATTCTACTCCACGGCTGACACGGCTAGTGAAATAGGGAGACTTCAGATTGCTTTTGTGACACAACGCTACAGTATTATGGAGCAGTTTAATATGGCAGTTTGTTCTTCTATTACCATAACCGAAGAGAAGATGGAAGGCTAAAGGACTTTAATGCAATTGGGACATATTTCAACGGAGGAAGATAGCAGCATGGAACTTCGCTAATTGCCATTCCACACAAGCGAACATGTGGTGAATAACCATCTACACCCATGTTTCGTGGTTCAACGCTGAATACTATCAAACAGCAATGGAAACGATTTCATACTCACTGAATATGAATATTTCTTCGGAAATTACTACAAAAACTTCATGGCGATTTTCTACTGGAACTTCAGGGATTTTTCAAGAGAGGTCAGGGTTGTCCCGACTCACAAAGAAGAATTTTGCCGGAAGGATGTCTTTCGTCTTCACGGAGCAGTGCAATTTCCGGAGGAGGAAGCAGTTCGATTCTCCGAGGGTGCTGTTTCCTGTTTCGAGGATGGAGCTCATCTTCAAGTTGGTGAAATGGATCCATCAGCAGTCTTCTTTGGGGAATTTTCCTCTGGAACTTCAACCAGCAGATAAGGTAGTCGTGAACGTTTATTGTATTTGAGTTTCTTAGCGATATCTGAGCAACCATTTTCCCATATTTTCTGTCCTCATGTATTTTGCCCTATATTCTTGTTTGAGATTCCTATTCTCAGTACACCTTGATGAGTTATGCCTTTTTCGACGATTTATTAAGACATTGTTATGTCATGGGCATAGTTAAATGATTTTGGATCAGTTGAGACTGATATTTAGATTTTTCAGTAATTTGCTTATTTTTTTTGTAGTCTCGATTTGACTGTAAGGTAATGATTTTTATGGCAGATTTAAATTCAGACAGCGTGTCACTTTATTAAAGTAATTCTACCCCAGTTTAATTACTTTGACCAATTTTCTGTCATCATCAAGAAGGAAGAACATTTAAATGATTTTAGAGCGTTAAAATCCATTACGTTGTCGACGATCTTGGAAATACTAGTCGTTATTTGAATTGATTGCAACACAGACATTTATCGTCAGTTATGAACGACCATTGCATCATAGACCATTTTGTGAAAGATGAACTTTAATTATTAATTATTGAATGCATTAAAGTCGTGAACTTTTGTTAGGAGTTTTTCCTCAATTAGAGATTTATATAATGATGTTTGCATTCCCCAGTCTAATTGGATTCTATTCGACTATTTTACAGTTTAGTCGCACTTTGTTTGATGATAGTATTTTTATACTACAATTCTTTGAAGATGTTAATCTTAAATTTTGATAGACCAGACAGGCGTATATAAGCGTATTCACTATTAAATTTGTTTGTGATTGGCAAATTTTTACTTCATTTCGATTCATGAATGAAATCCACGAAGGTTAAATGACAACAGTTTTGAAACTATTAATGATTATAAGAATTTTTGAAGTGGAACTATGAATGTATAATCGCTAGTGCAGCGGACGTGTTGAAAGTCGCTGATGTATAATGCCCTTGAATAAATGAAGGAGGTTCCCACAGTAATTAATGATGTTAAAGAATTTGATAGTGGAGGTTTTTGTAAATTCTGTGGAAGATTTTGATGCCATATATATTAATATATGATGAATTTTGGGCCTATTTTAATGCAGTTTGTGCATTATTTTGTAAGCGAATTATTTTCCGATGGAGTGTATTGTCATAGTCCGTTGAAAATTAATCAAGTGAATTTACTGTTATAATTAACAAGAGTTTTGAAAGAATTTGAGATAAGATTTTGAATGAAGATTACCGTCACAAATGAAAATCCACAGCCTGCTTCCAGTCTCCGACCGGGTCAGGAATGGAATGAATGAAGCCCCCATTTAGCGGCGAGGATATGAACTGTGCCGGCTGCCGAGGCCTGACGCACTCCTCTGGGGCAATGATTAAATGAATGACAGACGAAATGAAATGATAGTGGAGAATGTTGCTGGAATGAAATTGTGACAGGGAAAACCGGAGTACCCGGAGAAAAACCTGTCTGCCTCCGTTTTGTCCAGCACAGATCTCACATGGAGTGACCGGAATTTGAACCACGGACCCAGCGGTGAGAGGCCGGCGTGCTGCCGCCTAAGCCACGGAGGCTTCACCGTCACAAATAATTATAATAATTATTACAACCTTTATTAAACCAGATTGTGACATTAAATGTATAACTAACCTTCATTGGTCGATTATATTGACACGATTATGAAATTACCAACCGGATGAACATGTGGTTAAATGTATTTCTTAAATTAATAATTTGAATAATTTAAATGTCGATATTGTAAATAATGATGTAAATATCTTTGACAATAATGTGGAACGAAAGTAATGTTAGAGGCGTGTTTAAATTTTTTTATTGTCTTTGACAAATATTATAAACAATTTCTAATTGTTATCAATAATTTATGTGATTTTGTTATAAACATTTAAGAGTGTGTTTTATACTCTAAACTATGCTTATTAAACATTTGGATGATAATTTAACAAGTTTAGGGATTGTCAGAATAATCCAGTGGTATGTGAGTAAAGCATTTGAAAGACTTGCATAAATATATATGAGTTGTCTTGCGGACATTTAAAGCTTTTGAGAGGGAGCTGGATTCTTACGCAGTGTGGCATGACAAGTGAGCCCCATTTGACAGGTGTGCGTCAGGTTGAAGGGTAGATCGCAGCTGGCCAGACAACTGGTTATCAGCGGGCGAGGTCGTCTACATTCTGGCCTTGTGCCTATAAATACAAGTGTCATGTTTATTAAAAGAAACCAAATGCTCTTTATATGTGTCTCGTCCTGACTTCCTTTTCCAGTCCAATTGTGTTATGAATATTACGTTATTTTGAGCTCGTGGGAGCTAATATGTTCTATAACTAGACCTGGGATTTTAAGGCAAATGCCTATTTCGTTCCTTACGAAATAACATGATTTTTTAAAAATATCTTGACGTTTCATGATAAATCCCTTACACTAATAAAGTTTTATAGTGCCCTAAAATGCCTATTTGGACCTTTAGAGCCTATTTTACTATTTTAGTGCCTAAAAATGCCTATTTTCTACATTTAAAATAAAATTCAACTTCTGTAATTTTTACAATCACACAATGGACATCCCTGGAACGAGCAGAACAGCAGAGGGTGGGTTTTTCACAGAAATGTGCTCTTCCCAGACAACTGTCACCAAAGGAATGCTGAGTGAAGGGTGGATATGGAGGATTAGCTCAGAAGAACAACGAGCAGGTAGTCAAGGACGTACTGTGTCGAGTGACGGGGTGAGGGGGAGGATTATCTAGGAAGAACAAGGAGCAGGTAGTAAGAAGCGACATACTGTGTCAAGTCGCCAGTGAAAGAACATCTGTTTAAGTGAATATAGTTCATCATGCCTAAAACGAAATCATCTAAGAGTGCGCTTATACAACAATGGCTTGTACAATTTCCAGGGATGACTTTTGATGGCAAGATTATTTTCTGCCAGTACTGCAATAAGCAGGTATGTGCCTATATCTTAAATTTCATATTAATCTAAAATTAAGGTTTTGATATTGGCTTCTCTAATTAATTGTAGAGACCTACTGTCGGCGCAAAAAGTATGTGCAGTCGAGTTTAAACGCTAATACAATTTGAACCAGTCCACCAATCTAAAATATAAATACACCATCGTAAAGCGTGTTTTATTCTGCGTTATCTCCTGTTACATGCATATTTCTATTGTGTTTCTGGTGAAAGATATATTAGGCGGAATGCAAAAAAATACCTATTTTCTTGTCCGTTTTTTTGTAAACAACAACGTTGTAGTTTAATTACATGTAAACGGAGAGCCTGTCGCTCGATTTCAAATAAAAATCGGCATAAAATACAGAAATCATTGTAAGTTTTCGGTATACAACGATTTGAAACAAAAACCTTCAGACCTTTGATGAACTCAGTCTCGATTTCGGAAGACCACCCAGTATCAAACGGACAGTCTTTTACAAAAACAATAACTTTTTTCCAACGTGTGTAGAGTAATTAAACTTCATAAATATATTTATAATAGTGCATTCCATAATCCACCTAAATTTCATGAAAGTCGAACAGTACGTTTTCATGTAACGGTACTACAAATTTGTTGTTTACAAAAAACGGGCAAGAAAATAGGTACTTTTTGCATTCCACCTAACATAACTTTCACAGGAAACATAATAAAAATATGCATGTACCAGCAAAGAATGCAGAATAAAACCAGCTTTACGATGGAGTGATTGCATTTTAGATTGGTGGACTGGTTCAAATTTTATTAGCGTTTAAACTCGACTGCAGATACTTTCTGCGCCGACAGTAGTCCAGGCGACCTGGGTTCGATTTCCAGTACCGGCAGTAATTTAGAAATCTAGGAGGTCTGGAAGGGTGTTGACCCAGCATCGTGAGGACAATTGAGAAACTACGGTGGGCAGGGGTCACGGAGGCAAGGCAATACGGCTGAGGGATGTATCGTGCTGACCACACGCCACCCAATATCTGCAGGCCATGAGCTGGGCAGCAACCGTTATTGAAAGCCAAGGCCCTTCGGGGACTGTAGTGTTCTTGTTCTTAATTAACTTTAGAGTAATAATGGCTTAATTTAAATAGTTCAAAATTACAAATTTTATTCAATAGCTCACCTTTCTATTCCTCATCTTAGTCTCTAATTGACATCACTTTATTGTGTTTTAGATTTCACATGAGAAAAAATGCCACCTTCAGCAGCATGCAGATAGTGCCAGTCACAAAGCGAAACAGCCATGAAAAGTAACATTAGACAGACTCTGCTCACACAAACTATATCTCCTACAACTCATAATGGTTTCTATGCTGATATGTGTAGAGCCCTAGTTGCAGCAAATATCCCCTGGAATGCTGGGCATAATCCGGTTTTCAGAGATTTTTTACAGAAATACACCAAGCAGCACATCCCATCAGCATCTACATTAAAGAAAAACTACTTAGATATTTGTTACAATGAGGTAATTTTGTCAATCAGGGAGGATATTGGGGAGTCTTGCATATGGTTGTTTGTGGACGAAACCACCGACTCTGTGGGCAGGTACATTGCTAACCTTATAGTAGGAAAACTGGAACCCAATCAGGCATCTACCGCTCACCTTCTTTGCTCTAAACAGCTTGAGAAAGTCAATAGTCGAAGCAATGCTTACTTCATCAACAAGGGGTTGCAATTGTTGAATCCTGGGGGTGTTGATGATTCTAAAGTCCTTCTCCTTGACTCCGATGCTGCTTCCTACATGATTGCCACTGCACCTCTCCTCAAAACTTTCTATCCTTCTTTAATTCATGTTACTTGCATGGCCCATGCCTTGCATAGACTCGCAGAAACAGTTAGGGCCGAGTTTCCTGCAGTAAATACTCTCATTTCAACAATGAAGAAAGTGTTCTGTAAGGCTCCATCAAGAATAGCCATCTTTCGAGAGAAACTCCCCTCTATTCCCCTTCCACCACAGCCAATCATCACCCGTTGGGGTTCCTGGATGGAAGCTGCCCTGTATTATGCAGATCATCTTGAGGAAATCATGACTGTGATAGACAATGTGCCTTTAACGGACAACTCTGCATGTGTGTCGTCTGTCAAAGAACTTTTAAATGATTGTTCCAGTGTTCAGAGAGACATTGCGTATATTCAGGCAAATTTTTCATTTCTTCCAGTCACCATTACAAAAATGGAGGAAAAAGGAAACAGTCTCAAACAGAAATTTTCTGTAATTGAAGAAGCTGAGAATAACATACAAAGTGCTAGGGGCAAGGTAGGAGATAAAATAAGAGACAAGTGGTCTAGTTTACTGCTGAAGAACCCAGGTTATTCAATGCTGAAAAGGGTACATCAGGTAATGGATGGGGAAAAGGTAGACTTACCAAGTGAAATTGAATTGAAAAATGTAGGTAAATTTTCCTATGCCCCTCTAACATCTGTGAGTGTGGAGCGCTCTTTTTCTGCTTTCAAAATGATTTTAACAGACAAAAGACACAGCCTGACTGTCGAAAATTTGGAGAAGATTATTGTTATGTACTGTAAAGCAAACTACGAATGAAAGTACTGTAGGAATGTTCCTCACAAATAAATAAACACATACTCCATTCGCGTTTCCACCGTTATAGGATGCCTACAGTGCTGTAATTGTGTACAGTGATTTTAGTATTAAGGTTTTAGATCAGTACTGATAATGATATATCATATAATCCAAAACATTTTTTGACACATTACTTTTTATATTGTTTTTCATAAATGTATTTTTTATTCTGTCTTAATTTTGCAGTTATTTCGGTTAAGAATAGGGATACCACGTTTGTTAAAAAATAAAGTATCACGTTACAGTTTAAGTGTATATTGTAATATTTTAAAGTCTATTTCCTGCCTATCCACACATTTTGAAAACATATTTTAAGTGCCTAATTTCTCTTTTAAAAGCCTATTTACTTGTTTTAAAAGCCTATTTACTTGTTTTAAAAGCCTATTTTAGGCGCCTAAAACTAATTTTTTTAGAGCCTAAAATACCAGGTCTATCTATAACAAACTTTGCAAGTCCTTCAGGAGGACATAGTCAGATTGACATGGGCTACTGATAGCCACATTTATTTTGTTGAGTTGTTAAAATCATACCCTTTATTTGAAATAAAAGCTTTTGTACAGTTCAAAGTTCTCGTCTTCGTTCTGGTTCATTTTTAAATGTCATGGTGGAGGTTATTGTGGGAGCATACTTTAGAGATCCTGTTGTCAACCCAATCCCCGAGATAATTTTTAAGAGGTAAGTAAAGGTAAGTATGAACCCCCGTCTATTTTGGTGTGTTCCACAATGATTTCTTGTTAACTTCTGTGCTCAAACCTCGGTAGTATCTGTCAGTGCCATTTTCATTGGTGTAGCTGAGCCGGTGCGGTTGATTATTGGCAATCCGATTGAGGGGGCGGATATCTGACAGCCTACTATCCGGGTTTACGGGGACAGTACAAAATGCAACGTAGATTAAAAATGCCTTAAAAATCGCTAAAAGGGAATTTAGATACGCGGTGAACCAAGTAACAAAAACAAAGCGGGAATCTGAAAGAGAAAAGGAGAAGAGGAGAGGAGAAAAGAGGAGAGGGGAGGGGAGAAAGGTGAGGGTCCGCCCCAAAGGTAAGGGAGAAAAGGGGAAACCGGACCCAGCTCAGGAATCCCTCGGGGTCGCCAACTCCCGAACTCACAAGCCGTGAGCCCCTGAGGGTGTAGCATTATCTAGGGTGCACCAGAAGTGGTGGGGCTACATACACCCTGCCTCCTTGAGGGTCTTCAGCACAAGGCAGGAGGTAAAAGGAAAAGAAAAAGAAGGCTGACCCCTCTCAGAAGGAGAGTATCAGGAAAGATGAAACAAGGGCCAATTAAGGCGGGAATTTGAAAGACTCCCTAGGCCTCGGATAACCTAATACCGTCGGGGTCGGAAGAGAACAAGAGTTGACCAAGGGAGGTCGACAGGAAAGAAGACGGAGAGGAGCCCGGCTCAAGTAAGTGGAAGCAATGCCGGACTCAGCTGGGGTCCCGTGGTCGCCAACCCACGCCCCACTAGATGTGAGCCCCTGGGGGATTGCATCTCTGAAGCGGGGATCCTCAGCCGGAGTTTACTTGCGGTAGGGTGGCTTCCCTTCTCCCGCCAACAGCACGTGGTGTCCCTAAGCAGGTCAACCATCCACATTATGACCGCACCCAATATTCCTTAATTGTGTGGACGCTTGTTCCATGCCAGGATTGGACTCTTTAGTCACCGTAAACACATCCACAAACTGGACTGAAGGAAGAAGATTTATACTCGGATTCGAGTTAAAGCCGATGATGATGATGATGATGAGATAATAAAAATGAACATGAGTATTAATACATCTACTTCCACAGCTAAATAGGCCTACTTCATCGGAGTAGTAAAAGTAATATAAACCGAAACTCTTCTCTAAATGGTTTAATACTACGTTAGGCGGAATATCGGAAAAGCCATCTTGCCTTGCTTAGTCATAATTTATTTACTGAACCAACAGTGTGTTTTTTCCTCCGTCTCCCGTTTCCCACCGAGGCGCCAACTGAGCCGAGCCGCTTTCGTTGGTTTTTAAGTTTAGGGGCTGCGACAACGCGGTCATGTAGCCCCGTGTACTTTGGGTGTGTGTAGAATCTGTCTGATAACTGGTGTTAATTGTAATGACTGTATTAGTGTGTGTTATCTGTTTTTTAATTTAAGTACTGCAACTTAGAATTTTTCAAATAGTTCCTACGTTTGCCGCCAAGCACCACCGTCGACGATTACTAGGCCAAGTTCAGAACTTAGCTACTAGACACCACCGCAGTCGGCTCTTGGCAACGAACATAGACATCTAAGAGCTTTGTGTACATTCTTAACCTATCCAATTTAGCTTCACACAGGTGCAATTAGTGGAAGGTTCTTTAACATGCCATAAATCTATGACATGGGACCGCCGGCTTTACTTCCCCTCCGAAGGAAGGCATACTGAGGGATTTTAACGCTCTTAAAAAAACCGATGGCTTTGGCCGGGCTTGAACCCGCTATCTTGGGCATATAAGTTCAGCATGCTACCGACTACGCCACCGAAGCCGCCGAGTGCCGCTTTGACCTTTGTCCCCTTACAACGACGCGACGTTCCGGAAAGGTGCATTTTAAAATAATTATTTCTGAGCCCCGGTTTAAAACTTAAGTAAGATACTGTGACACACAACATACAGAATTATTACTCCTGCCGGGAAGAACAGTGCGGGGCTTGATTTATTTTCCACTGTGACAATTGGAGCTAAGCTTGTGTCGTGTTTACCCAAATTGGTGGAGTTCCTGCATTTCATCATTTTATGTTTTGTATTCATATTCTGATTGTATTTTGTATTTTAATTAGAAATAATGAATAAAAATCATCTTAAAAAATATAGCGTTAGGTCTACATTACCGTGATATTTCAAGCTTTAAAGCCTTAAACTAAGAAGAAAAAGAAATTCCCTGATAGGAAGCAACCGCAGTTGATAAATTTGAACCCCCCACCACGTTTGCGAGGAGTTTTAAGCCCCTGCTCCCAAACATCCATGTTACTGCCAACACTATGTATGAGCCCGCTGTACGTTTCTTAAGTGAATGCAGTAACATGAATTTTTGGAAGAACCATTCGCCGTACGCAGATCCAACCTGGGCCATATATTTTCGTTCTGTTTTGCTGCACAACCCAGTGCAAATACAAAGTCTAAAGATCGAACGATTAGCATGGTAGATACGTTTAAACACACGACGAAAACATTCCTCCCTGCTAAACAACTCACATTCTACCATTTTAGGTAGATTTCATTAGAAAGCTAACTATTGCAATGGGTCCCATGTTTCGACTTCCGGAAAATTTCGACATATCTTCGCGTTTCACATCCCCCAGACCCCAAAACCACCGTCAGTTCAAAAGTTTATATATAATTTATGTATATATATATGTATATCAGTTTCTTGTGGACACGATAACTCCCGTAATTTTGCACCAAACACTTTGAATTTTTTACCGAATATGTATACCTATAAAATCTCGGTCGAGTTCGTTACTGGGCTAAATCGGTCGAAGGGGCTGAAAATGGGGGTCTTTTTTCGAAAAAGTGAAATATTGCTATAACTCTCTTAATATGTGCCATATCGAATCCGTTCAACGTTCATACTATGTGTCGGATAAAGCCCAAAAATTTATGTTTGAAGAGTTTTTTTTATAGCACCAACCATTGACCAAAGGGGTGGGAAAAAGTGGGTTTTTCGGGAAACATTAATCATATCTCTCTTAATAGGCACAATATCAAAACCGTACAAAATGGACAATATTCCCCTAATAATTACCTAAAACCTTTGTCTGAAAGAATTTTTGATATGACCCACCATTACGCCAAGGGATGAGAAAAATGATTTCGGAATTATAAGAAAATGCCAAGAGCTATCAGAGGTTGCCATGGCAACACTACTAAATTGATGAGGGATGAGCCATCTTTGTTGCCATGACAACGCACTTGCACGAGATCAGATTCAGTATTTCCATCTGACTAAGTGGGAAGCGACTTCGGTGACGTAACTGGTAGCATGCTGAATGTCTATGCCCAAGGTCGCGGTTTCAAAGCCGGCCGAAGTCGTCGGATTTTCTAAGAGCGCTAAAATCCCTCAGTATGCTTTCCTTTGGAGGGGAAGTTCCAACGTTCGTTGCGAGTTGCTGGTTGGGGTGGCATCTAGTAGCCAAGTTCACAGCTAGGTGTCGTTGACGGTAGTACCTGGTAGCAACATTAGGAACTACTGCTTGAAATTGACCGTCTGCAGTCCTTACCTGAATTACAGACTAATACAGCCATCCCTAAGTACACGGGGTTACATGACCGCGTTGTCGCAGCCCCTAAACTGAGCAACCAGCCAAAATCTCTGCGGGAGATATAATTTTGCGTGAAGAAGTAACAGACCGTTACATAGTCACACATCAGTGTCGAAACCTTGCATAAGGACAGTGTGACCACAAGTATAAAAATGGACCCCAAATGACAAGAAGGTTACCGTTCCCATAAGACAATAAAATGTTTAAAATAAGCATAAAATGACGAAAAACAAAGTTAATTAAGCTCCAATTATAAAATATCTTCTCGCAATAAATGAGGTCTGATCCTTCTACGAAAACCTGCATATTCTGCCTATTTTCGCCTATCCCCAAGTTTGTCCGGTTAAATCTACCTCCGCCTTCCAGCGTGCCGAGAGGACTCTTTTTTTTTTTTCTAGATTCTTGACACTTCGATACCTAAGGAATCTTATGTTCCCGGCCGCTTACTTAGCTATGTATAGAAATAAGAATTTTAGCTGCAAAATTTGTCGCCTCCGTAGCGTAGCGGTCAGCATGGTTAGCTGCCGCCCCGGAGGTCCTGGGTTCGATTCCCGGCTCTGCCACGAAATTTGAAAAAGTGGTATGAGGACTGGAACGGGGTCTACTCAGCCTCGGGTGTTCCAAATGAGTCGAGGGGGTTCGATTCCGTGGTTTCCCATTTCGTCTTCGGGCAAATGCCGGGATGGTACCTTCTTCAAGGCCACGGCCGCCTCCTTCCCTCTTCCTTGCCTATCCATCCTGACCATCCATTACCTTCCCTCATGAGGCCCCTGTTCGCTTTGCAGGTGAGGCCGCCTGGGCCTGGGCCTCACCAGTTGTATCCACTCCGATTAGACGTTCCCAGCTCTAGGACACTGCCCGTAGAGGCGGTAGTGGTGAGTTCCCTCGCTGAGTCCGTGGGTTCCACCAACCTGGAGGGTAAACGACTAAGAAAAGAAAAGAAAGCTGCAAAATTTTAGTTAAGAAGGTGCAAAGAGTTCACTTTCCTATGCGAATCATCGTTATAATGTTCATTTCTTAAAAAGGTAAAACGTACTGTAGTATCACCATGTATCGACAAAAATAAAAATCAAGCAGTTCATTAAAATGGTAGGTAATGCTAATCCAGTTCGCCGATTGTCTAAATACCATAACTGTAGATATTTTCAAATAATCTCAAATTACTAAGTTAAATCCAACTGTGGAATTATCTCTACATCTAAATCAGGTATCTATCAGTAACTTCATTTTATGAAATAAACTGGTGTGACAACGAATAATCGAAATGAGAGATGGAATGGATGAAGATGAATGAAACTGGGCAAGGATGTGGAAGGAAGCGGCCGTGGCCTGTCAGAAGGTACCATCCCAGCATTTGCCTGGTGTTGAAAATGGGGAAACCATGGAAAACCATTTCAAGGACGGGCGACGGTGGGGCTCGAACCCACGCGTCTACCGAGTCAGCAGAGAGCTTGGTCCTATGACCTAACGCTGCGCTTTAGCCAGCGTAGCCATTACTGTCGGTGCTACTTCTCATTGATTTATATGAGGGATTCGCCACATAATTTCGGAGCCTAGCAGTTGAAACTGGCAGCTGATTGTCCTCTTATAGTACAACGATTGCGTCCACAAAGTTTCAAGACAGGTTTCGATCTGCCTTACCTGATACTTCCCTCGTTAGAAGAGTCTTTCCGATTGGTAGCACTGGCTTACCGCCTCACCGCCACTGGTGCTTTATTGCGCTGCGTTGTCTTATTACACAGCGGCTTTGTTAGCTATCCGCTCCATGAACACACGACGTGAGGGAACCAAGGAGTAATGAGGGGAAGCCCTAACGGCCAGGTAGTGGGCCTGCGCTAGTGCTCAGAACATTTGTTAGTCCCATAAGAATAGCATTCGATAAGCGGCTTCGGTGGCGTAGTCGGTAGCATGCTGAACTGCTATGGCCAAGATAGCGGGTTCAAACCCGGACGAAGTCGTCGGATTTTTTAAGAGCGTTAAAAATACTTCAGTATGCCTTCCTTCGGAGGGGAAGTAAAGCCGGCGGTCCCATGTCATAGATTTATGGCATGTAAAAGATCCTTTCACAGACTAAACTTGTGTAAAGCAAAATTTGTTAGGTTAGATTTCGTCAGAACGCTCCAACGTTCATCACTAGGTATCATTGATATCTGGTGGCGAAAGTTGGAACTACTTGAAATTGAACTGAGCTGGAAGCAGCTACAGACTCAGGCGAGCCGGCACTAAAAGCCATACGATAAATAAATAAATAGCATGCGATGGTGTGACATATGTCCTAAAAAGTGGTACATTTTCGCGTGTGAGTCAAAATGCCGACGTGTGTGGCACATGGCTGTACAAACAGAACTCACAACTGCCAAAAAGGAATTTTATACAAGGAAAAACAGAAGGAAAGAGATCGCCCGGCAGAAGGAGAATTTCCTGACTCGACAACCGTAGAACAAGGTTCAACAAACGCTGTGAAGTATTGTTCCGAATTGTCACAGATAAAGCCAGAATAGCCATGCTGATCGCCAGCGTCCGAAACAGGCAAGCTAAGGAGAAGAAGAAGAAGAAGAGCAGTCACTTTACTGCTTTACTGTTCTAGGCTAGTAACATTCGTTAAATGTTAAAAAGATTGATACGCCATCATTTGTATATTTTAGCTTGTTAATCTCAAACCTCGGTCCAGGTCTTGTCTATTTTGTTACCCAAACTGAACTGGCCATATTTTTTAAAATCGTGCAATAAAATTAATAAGACCACCACTCAGTCTACATGCCTTAATATTGCAAATAAGTTACCTGTGACTGATTGCCACATTGTACATGCTCCTTTAAATGAAACAACCATTTTGAATAAATAATCATTTAAATTTAGTTGCTTTATTTAAGACAAAGTTGGTCATCAGTCCCGTGTACTTTGTGTAGCATAGGCTATTCTATCTGAAAAGGTGAGTTATTATGATATTCCGTAGTTGGTCCCGTAGAACTCGAAATAGGTTGGTCTATAATTTGCCTGAAGTGGAGAAGTCACATTTTTTGCTATAAAGTCTGAATCGATATTCTTCAGTCGGCGTATTCTCCTCGTAGAAAGTGTCTTCGCCCGCTCAGCTATGGAAATGAGTTAGCCTATTCTAGTAAGTAAATTGTCCATGGGATGGTATTTTAAATTCCAGTATTTATTTTAAACCTATGTTTTATTCTCGTGTAACAAGTGTGGGTAAGTACAGATATGAGAATACTTGTTTGTTTCAGGCACTGCCGGCTGGATCGCAACACTCCTGGTTGCTTTAAACTGCCTGCCCATTCGACACTCACAGGCGTACAAGATATATGCATTAATTCACCGCTAGGTGCAGCACCAAGGCACTGAGGAGAAGATACTTGAAACGAAGTATTGTTATGTTTGGAGGCTTAATATCGAGATTGACGGACGTGAGAACATTACACTAAGTTAGTTCCTTTGTTATTCTAACATCTAAAAGTATTCAGACACATACTTACGGGCAAATTTTCAGTATAAAGGAAAGCAAAAATACATGTGGTGGAGGCGATTGTTTTTAAGGGGCGAAATGTCTAGCTCATTTTCCCGTAATTATGCAGACGATAATAAAAATATAACTACTTCTAACTGACTTAAATCTAACTTACATACTTGGCGAGATGAAAGGAAAAGAATAAGGACAATAAAAGACAGGGAAAAGAAATGCCTCCGGCCCCCGAAAAATGGGATGATGATTTATTTAGGGGCTTTGCGACATCGTGGTCATGTAGCCCCATGTACTTGGGTGTGAGGTGAATTTGTCTGATAACCCGTCTTATTGTGATGGCTATATTATACATTTTTACAGATTTTTTTGGACAGACTGTTTATTTTTTAACTTATTTATTTTCTTATTTCTTTACTTATTTATTTGCTTATTTATTTATTTACGTATTTATTTACTTATTTTTTATTTACTTACATGTTTATTTATTTAATTATGTATTTTCTTATTTATTTGCTTATTTATTTACTTACTTATTTGTTTATTTACTTACATATTTATGTATTTAATTATTTATTTTCTTATTTATTTGTTTACTTATTTATTTACTTATATTTATTTATTTAATTATTTATTTACTTATTTTTTATTCACTTCTTTATTTACTTACGTAGGTACGTATTTATCTATTTAATTATTTATTAACTTATTTATTTTCTTATCTGTTGATTTACTTATTTATTTACTTATCTGTTGATTTACTTATTTATTTACTTATTTACTTACACGTTTATTTATTTAATTATTTATTTTCTTATTTATTTTTTACTTATTGATTTAATTATTTATTTTCTTCTTTATTTGCTTATTTATTTATTTACTTATTTATTTGCTTATTCATTCACTTATTTATTTACATATTTATTTTCTTATTTATGTGTATACTTATTTATTTACTTATTTATTCACGTAATTATTTACTTATTTACTTACACATTTATTTATTTAATTATTTATTTTCTTATTTATTTATTCGTTTACTTATTTATTGCTTATTTATTCACTTATTTATTTACTTACATATTTCTTAAATTATTTACTTACTTACTTACATATTTACCTACTTACATATTTATTGTCTCACGTCTTTACTCAATCATTCATTCATGTAGACTATACACACTAGAGTGTAGTATGGTGACTGTAACTGTATAGTAGACTATACACACTAGAGTGTACCTACCGGTATGTATTTATTTCTTTATTTGTTTATTTGCTGCCCCTGCGTCACCTTCTCTGGAAATTGCACATCCCACGCAGTGAATTGTCCGATGGTATCTCATGAAATGAGATTCCCCGGTATTCTAACTTGCCCTGTTCTGATTTACAAAAGGGCACGCAGCAGTACAGCATTATAAAATCATTCAGAATACATTCCTAACACAACTGCTCCATTAACATCAATTCAAAACTTCTGTCTGCCACAGTGCCTTGGTGCTGCTTCCTAGCGCCTTTATTTGGAAACGAGGTTGTACTTTCAAACCAATGCTGTAATCGTCGAATGGGCAGGCAGTTTAAAGCAACCAGGAGTGTTTCGATCCAGCCGGTAGTGGTTTCAGGTTAACGGTGGTCAAAACTGAATGACGTCACTCAGACATTGCTTTTATCGATTCAAGTAACCGTCATGCATCATACTGTAGATGTTCGGCTCCTTGGCTAAATGGTTAGCGCGCTAGGCTTAGGTTCGAAGAACCTCGGGTTCGATTCCCGGCCGAGCCATCAGGATTTCAATCTCCTGGAGTTAATTCCCGTGGCTCGGGGTCGGAGTGTATGTGACGTCTTCATCATCACTTCATCCTCATTACGACGCGCCGGTCGCCCACGGGCGTCAACTAGAAAGACCTGCACTCGGGCTCTCCGGAGGCCACATGATCACTATTATTTATCATATTGTAGATGATTTTTATAATGTGATGGGGGCGATGTAAAATTAAAGGTTTTCGGCAGTTTACATGACTTTCGAGTACGACGAAAAGTATAACGACTGCCATACTCTTCATGCTAGCTAGCAAAGAACAAGAAATATTCCTTTTCAATCGACAATTACCTTACCCAACTTCGTGCTATACCTGCTAACGTTTCTTTTACTGGTAATCATAGTTAAATCCGACTTAACGCTGGAGCCGAGCTATTATGGGGGCGTGGTCAGTGCTTCAAGCTTAGAACCTACTCTTACTAATCCTCTTCTTGCAATTCGCAAATTTTGACACTCGTGAGTTCTGAGACGACACGGTCTACAACATATTATTCCCGTTTTCAGTGTTAGGAATGAGGTGCGATGAATTAAGTGGGCGGAGGATTTTACGGTCGAATGCACCTCCTGATACCAAACTCATGAGAGGAGTTGATGAGAGATGAAATGAATGAAGATGAATGACACTGGGCAAGGATGTGGAAGGAGGCAGCAATGGCCTATTGGTACCTTCGCAGCATGTGACTGGGAGAAACATTTCCATATCTGGTCGAGATATGGGTGTTCATGGTTATGGATTGTTTTTACTGCCTTCACTGATCTGTTGTTGGAATGTAGTTGTAACGTTTATTAGTGCCCCATGTTGGTAGCGACAAATGTAACGTTTTGACTCTCACGTTGAGCGACAAGTGTAACAGTTTGGCTGCCCCTAACTGTTGGATGATAAATGTAACTGTTTACCTTTGCCTAAGCTATGTTGTTTTAATGGGCGCCAAGACCTCAATGCAATGCTGAAATCTAAATTTGTATTTAACAACGTCTAGCTCTGGTAGAACACCTTCAAGAATCTATTCACTCAGATCGTGGTATGATTTGATCATTAACCCAACAAACAATTGTATCAGGAGAAGGAATTGGTCTATATCTAATGCTACCTACTGAAAGCAAAGATTGCATTGTAAAAGAAATGAATTTATTATATAAAACAAGTATAGCAAAATTATTAATAATAATAAGTATAAAATTTAAATTGGAGCGTTGCGATTTTAATATTACCGATAGAAAATTACGTGAAAACGGAGTCTGATAAATTATTGATTTTACTCTTATTTCCAAGCTATGAAGTTATTGAAATATGAAATATAAAACAAAGAGAAATGAGAGATTGCGTATTTCTGCGTCATTCGCGCTTACCACTGGAAATGGCCGAAGCCTTTCCCTCGTACTGGATGATGCTGTGAGCTTCCCACAGTCTCCTGGACGTCGTCATCTTTGTCGATATTTGATGATATTCTGGTAGATTAGATAATTCTATGGTCCGTACATCGGACCCAAACACTCGTACAACCACACTGGTTAGGTTTTACAAAAGTTAGTCCTCCACTCCATGGAACATCGGAGCGACTCCCGCGTGCAACCGTACTCGTTAAGTTCTACACAGATAGTCCTTGTTTCCACGGCGCGCTGAACGATATATGCACCCGCGGCATCCCCACTCTTCATCCGACTTCTAGCTTACGTGGTCTCCACTGATTGGCTGCACCCCACGCTCCACATCCCCACTCTGGCTCATTACACTCGGCGGTAAGGGGAAGTCGTATTCCATTCCATACATCCGCCTTTTCTTGACGCTGCGACCCAAGCTTGCGTAATACTTCTTGACAAGAATCAGCCCGTATCTGAATTTCCAGTGAGTCATGTCTCTCGATATACCCTAACTGAAGAAACTCCGTTAAATTCCGTAATCACATAACTGTCTATGATATTGTCGTTCGTAATAATTTGCTTGATAGCGTTTTCTAAGACATAGAAAACCTATCTGTATGGTTATAATTTTTATAAAATGCTCCGAAAATATCTTAATAATAATTATAATAAATTAATAATAATAATAAATTAACATGAAAAATTCTCTTGGCTGAACAATTTGCCGCGTAAATAAATATAGAATGGCTTCCTACTGACTTATGCCAGTTGCATAAAAACCCCTCGAAAAACACGTTACATATTCGCCTCGGATCATCGGATGATTTACCGTGACGACGGTCCATTATCCGATTATCCCAGACACGTTAATAAACCCCATCCAAAATACATATTACATAAATGAAATCACCCTAAATTACAGATATATACACTCATAATTTTTCTTCACGCACTTTGCGTCAAAGTTTGTTGTCACTATGGATTGCACTTTGCAACCAGTCCAATGTTTTACATATAGAATAGTGTTCCACGGATATTTCCGCCTCTCAAATTTCTCTATGTTGGAAAAATAGACATAATTACTGTGTGAACACTATGTATTTATGATGTCATATCACACGCATTGAAGGTGTTCTGATATATTTATATCACCATAGAACTTCCTAATTTCTCTGGAGGTTCCTTCCTTATTGTGAAATTAATCCCACTTATCACTGAGCACACGATCACACTATTGTGGCAGCGCCTCGTGACCATAATACTTAATCTCTCTTTAAAGTAGATTAAATTAATATTGACTTCTGAAAAAAAAAAAAGTCCTCTCGGCACGCCGGAAGGCGGAGGTAGATTTCACCGGACAAACTTGGGGATAGGCGAAAATAGGCAGAATATGCAGGTTTTCGTAGAAGGATCAGACCTCATTTATTGCGGGAAGGTATTTTATAATTGGAGCTTAATTAACTTTGTTTTTCGTCAGTTTATGCTTATTTTAAACATTTTATTGTCTTATGGGAACGGTAACCTTCTTGTCATTTGTGGTCCATTTTCATACTTGTGGTCACACTGTCCTTATGCAAGGTTTCGACACTGATGTGTAACTATGTAACGGTCTGTTACTTCTTCACGCAAAATTATATCTCCCGCAGAGATTTTGGTTGGTTCCTCAGTTTAGGGGCTGCGACAACGTGGTCATGTAACCCCGTGTACTTAGGGATGGCTGTATTAGTCTGTAATTCAGGTAAGGACTGCAGACGGTCAATTTCAAGCAGTAGTTCCTAATGTTGCTACCAGGTACTACCGTCAACGACACCTACCTGTGAACTTGGCTACTAGATGCCACCGCAGCCAGCAACTCGCAACGAACGTTGGTACTTCCCCTCCAAAGGAAAGCATACAGGGATTTTTAGCGCTCTTAGAAAATCCGACGACTTCGGCCGGCTTTGAACTCGCGACCTTGGGCATAGACATTCAGCATGCTTGCTACCAGTTACGTCACCGAAGCCGCTTCACACTTAGTCAGATGGAATTCTGAATATGATCTCGTGCAAGTGCGTTATCTTGGCAACGTCTGATGGTTCATCCCTCATCAATTTAGTAGTATTGCCATGGCAACCACTGATAGCTCTTGGCATTTTCTTATAATTCCGAAATCATTTTTCTCATCCCTTGGCATAATGGTGGGTCATATCAAAAATTCTTTCAGACAAAATTTTAGGTAATTATTAGGGGAATATTATCCATTTTGTACGGTTTTGATATAGTGCCTATTAAGAGAGATATGATTAATGTTTCCCGAAAAACCAATTTTTTCCCGCCCCTTTGGTCAATGGTTTGTGCTATAAAAAGAACTCTTCTAACATAAATGTTTGGGCTTTATCCGACACATAGTATGAACGTTGAACGGATTCGATATTTCACACATTAAGAGAGTTATAGCAATATTTCACTTTTTCGAAAAAAAAGCCCCCCATTTTCACCCCCTTCGACCGATTTAGCCCAGTAACGAACTCGACCGAGATTTTATAGGTATACATATTCGGTAAAATATTCAAATTGATTGGTGCAAAATTACGGCAGTTATCGTGTCCACAAGAAACTGATATGCATATATATATACATACACATATACATACATAAATTATATATAAACTTTTGAACTGACGGTGGTTTTGGGGTCTGGGGGATGTGAAACGCGAAGATATGTCGAAATTTTCCGGAAGTCGAAACATGGTACCCATTGCAATAGTTAGCTTTCTAATGAAATCTACCTCTGGTTGGTTCCTCAGTTTAGGGGCTAGGACAACGCGGTCATCTAACCCCGTGTACTTTGGGTGATTGTAGAATCTGTCTGATAAACGGTGTGAATTGTAATGGCTGTAGTAGTCTTTATTCAGGTAAGGACTGCAGACGGTCAATTTCAAGCAGTAGTTCCTAATGTTGCTACCAGGTACTACCGTCAACGACACCTAGCTGTGAACTTGGCTACTAGATGCCACCCCAACCAGCAACTCGCAACGAACGTTGGAACTTCCCCTCCAAAGAAAAGCATACTGAGGGATTTTAGCTCTCTTAGAAAATCCGACGACTTCGGCCGGCTTTGAAACCGCGACCTAGGGCATAGACATTCTGCATGTTACCAGTTACGTCACCGAAGCCGCTTCCCACTTAGTCAGATGTCAAAGTCAACCCCTGGCACCATCCAGCCCATGACGGGCTAAGGCCGACCAAGCGACCGCTGCCCAGCCATTTGGCCTGCAGATATTGGGGTGACGCGTGATCAGCGCGTCGGGTCCCCTCGGCCGTTAATATTGGTATTGGTGATCGGGGTGCTGTCTCACTGTCAGACAGCTACTCAATTGTCCTCACGAGGCTGAGTGCACCCCGTTCCAACCCTCACGTCAGTTTTAAAATCCCTGACGGAGCCGGGGATCGAACCCGGGGCCTCCGGGTGAGAGGCAGGCGCGCTACCCCAACACCACGGGGCCGGCTTAGTCAGATGGAAATACTGAATCTGATCTCGTGCAAGTGCGTTGTCATGGCAACGGCTCATCCCTCATCAATTTAGTAGTGTTGCCATGGCAACCTCTGATAGCTCTTGGCATTTTCTTATAATTCCGAAATCATTTTTCGCATCCCTTGGCGTAATGGTGGGTCATATCAAAAATTCTTTCAGACAAAAGTTTTAGGTAATTATTAGGGGAATATTGTCCATTTTGTACGGTTTTGATATTGTGCCTATTAAGAGAGATATGATTAATGTTTCCCGAAAACCCCACTTTTTTCCACCCCTTTGGTCAATGGTTGGTGCTATCAAAAAACTTATTTGACATAAATTGTTGGCACTTATCCGACACATATTATGAACTTTGAATGGATTTGATATTTCACGTATTAAGAGAGTTATAGCGAAATTTCAATTTTTCGAAAAAAGCCCCCCAATTTCACCCCCTTCGACTGATTTTGCCCATTAACGAACTCGACCGAGATTTTATAGGGATACATATTATGTAAAAAAATCAAAGTGATTGGTGCAAAATTACGGCAGTTATCGTGTCCACAAGAAACTGATATACATATATATATATACATATATATATATATATACATATATATATATATATATATACATAAATTATATATAAACTTTTGAACTGAAGGTGGTTTTGGGGTGTAGGGGATGTGAAACGCGAAGATATGTCGACATTTTTCGGAAGTCGAAACATGGGACCCATTGCAATAGTTAGCTTTCTAATGAAATCTACCTAAAAACAGTAAATGCGCATTACATATAACACCAAATATTTCTGTGCCGTAATCGCCCTGTCTTGTTAAGTTCCCGTAGACCATATTCTACTTAATACTAGTTCTCAACACAGACCAGTTCTCCTCACACAAATAATACCTTTGTACAAATTACCTAAATTACACACTTACAAATCTCACATGGCGAGGCCGTAAACAGAAATCACGTGTGCTGATATGTATGAGTTTCATGAAGGACTGTCTCGCCTTCTGATGGCCCATCTTTTGCCTCGTGGACGCCTTAAGCAAAAATACCCTGTCCAAGCGCTCACCCATCCCTTGGAGGCAAATGGGAATTCACCAGCGCTACCAAATTCTGGCCTTGGTGTATCGAGACATTTTAGTGCTCAAGAGCATCCGACAATCCCGTCATATTTCCCTGTACCTTAAAAACTCTCATTTACTTACATACTACCCCCCTGTGTGACTTCTGATACGCCTGCCTGGAAGACCATCTCCTCCCACGCACCAAATACCACACTTACTCATTTGATAGGCTGGCTCGCCAGCTAAACATCCTCACTTTATGACACATACTTTCGGAGACTATGTATATTATACGTCCCGTATAATCTGTTTCCCTCACTATTCTCCAGCACATATGCTGTTTTGCCAATACGTTTGGAAACTATAAATGTTTCTGCGTCACCTGTTTCCAACCTTGCCAGTGGCTCCCTTAAATGAACGTCATCACGTTTCACTACCTACCTATTTCTCAGTGTCTGTAACGATGCCCTGTTGCTACTGTCCACACATGCACATATTAAAATACCGTCCTCTGCTTTAACCACAGGATAATCCCTACATAAATTAGTGTCCCTCGATAGCATGTCTGCAAGAATGTTATCTTTACCTTTAATATATTTTACTGTGAATTCGTATTCCTGCAGAGCAAGAATCCACCTACTAACTCTGTTAGAACTGAGTTTACAAGTCCTCATATACAGTAATGCATGGTGATCTGTGTGGATCTCAAATTTCCCCCCTACTAAATACATTCTAAATTTCCCTAAACTGAAAACAATACCTAAAAGCTCTAACTCAGTAATCGTGTATCTTTTCTCTGCTGCAGTCAGTCCTCGCGAGGCTAAAGATACAATGCACAGATTACCCTCATCATCTTTCTGACATAATACTCCAGCAATGCCTATATGTGAAGCATCTGTCATAACCACATATTCCTTATCTTTCAAAGGATATTTCAGCACTACAGCTTTCTCAAAACCTTCCTTCAGCGCTCTAAAAGCCTGATCATGCTTGGACTCCCATCTACACCGAGTCCCACTTTTAAGCAATTCTCTGAATGGTTCTACCAACCCTGAGTATTTAAGAACGAACCTCCTGAAAAAGTTGCAAATTCCCAGGTAAGTTTTTAACTGTTTAACATTCTGTGGCACCTCTGCGTTAAGTATCTTATTAACCCTACTTTCTTCTGGTGTCACACCTCTACTCGACACTCTATGACCTAAAAATGTCACTTCTGACTGACAGAATGACGACTTAGACAGCTTCAAAGTGAACCCTGCCTGATCTAACTTCTGAAAAACTATATTTAAATGACGTAGATGCTCCTCAAAACTGCGTGAACTAATTACCATATCATCTATGTAAATGGTTACAAACTCTCCTGTGTCATCCCCTAATGCGATGTTTAAAGCCCTAATTAAAGCTGCTGAACTACTCTTTAACCCATAAGGTGTTCTACAAAATTGATAAAGGTTATATTTATGACTAAAAGCTGTAAATGGTCTATCTTCGTACATAAGTGGCACTTGCCAAAATCTGGAACTCAAATCTACACAAGTGAAATACTTCTTCCCCTCAAATGTTTGCATTAATTCCTCTATTGACATAGATTTCAGCTGATCTGAACTAATTCTACTGTTAACCAAACGAGCGTCTAAACAAATACGAACAGTGCCGTCGGTTTTGGGTACCGTGATCAAAGAATTAACATACGGACTGTTAGAGTGCTCAATAATCCCATCTTCAAGCATCTGGTTAATTTGTGCCTCAACTGCACTCTGATAAGCGAAAGGCACAGGATATCTATGTCCTGTGAATACTGACCTATCAATAACGTTCAATGAAAGTGTATAGCAATTGGCCATACCAATGCGATCCTCAAAAACTCTCCTATTACACAATAACACATCATAGAGCCGAACACATTGTTCCACCTCTATATTACCCTGAAATGCAGCATCACGTAACGAGTCCTCTAGACTTCCGTTCGTAATCACACTGCCCACAAAACATGGAGAACCGCGCTCTACGGCTGGCGATATCTCATTTAAAGTACAAATCACACCTACAATACTACTCCTCTGAATATGGTCATTGAACGCTACTTCTACTTCAGAATCTCCCCATTTAAATTTCAAACTCCCTACATCATAACATAAGTTACCAGACACTCTACTTAGCCACTCTGAACCCAAGATAACACTGAATACTAAATTTGGAATTACAAGGCAAATCTGCTTCTCTACATGATTATTAATTTTAATGTCTACTAAAACTTGCTTAGAAATCACTTTAGACCTCTTCCCAACAGCTGTGAAAACAAAAGTGCTTTTAATTGGCATCTCCTCAAAATTTACTCCAGTTCCTTTCATTTTATCATAAAATGCACTACTTATGCAACTCTTCATACAACCACTATCAATTAAAACATCTGTGTACGCCTCGGACACGTTAAATTTAACTATGGGGCTCTTACTAACCACTTCCTGAATAATACCTTCATCATTTTGTTCATGTAATAATTCATTTCTTACATTTAGGTCATAGGGTTCCGGTATAATTGTATGGACAGGGCATGCTACAGACTGAGATTCTGACCTTACTTCGCATCCTGGTTCGCGTTTAAAGAACCGCTACAGCTGGCCGTAGTACTACTAACCACTGAACTGGTCTGGTTGTTCTGGGCTGTGTTGTCATTGTTTGGCTGTATATTACTACCACTAGGCTGTCCTCTTCCTTGACCCCTATTCTGGTTGTAATTATTGTCATTATAATTTCTCCCTTGATTTCCCCTGTAATCATTGTTCCTCCCTTGATTTCCCCTGAAATCATTGTTCCTCCCTTGATACTGATTACCATAGCCATTTCCTCTGTTCTGATTTAGCTGATTATTATTATTTCTATTTTGAGCGTTGGCCCCTTCGCCACCGTTCCCTTGAACTTCTTGATGCCTGGCTTCATTAGGTCTATTATTATTATTATTACCCTGGTTCCGATTGAAATTGTCCTCATAACCCCCTCTCCCTAGTGCATCAAATGTGCTTAACAAATTTTCTACTTGTGATATTGTCTTTACATTCTGGATACAAGCAGCCTCCTTGATCCTATAGGGAAAGTGGCTAAGTAGCAACCTCACCACATCACTTTCCTCCTTCAACCCATCCAGATATTTACACACTAATACCTGCCCTATAAAGTATTCGGTCATGGTGGAGCTTCCTACCACACACTACTCCCTCACGATGCTGCGACTGAATAACCTCATTCCAGAACTTTTCACAGAATTTCATTTTAAAATCATTAATATCAGTAAACTTGTCTCTGTTGACAGCAAACCAATTCCTCGTTTCCCCCACAAACACTTGTTCTAACATTTCAACTACCTGGCACCACTCAATACTACCATTTTCCAACCTCTCCCCGAATTTATTTTCTATAGTGTTCATGAACTCCATTGGGCACCCCTGTCGATTGCTGAACTTACCCAGTTCTACCTCCCTGTGTGTGCTATTCAAAAAAACTGGCCTATTCTGACTATTTTCTTGCCTGATCCTAGCTTTTAATTTTAATTCTAATTCTGCGATTTTCTCCTCAGCCTTCCTCTCAATACTGTTTACTGTTAATTTAATGTTTCCTTCTGATTCTTCTACTTTATCATATAGCTTTGCTTGTTTCTCCTCAACCTTGCTAATGCTCTCTCTATTACTCTCTCTTAAATCATTTACTTCTGCAACTATTTGCGAGTGGACTTTCTCAATTCTACCCCCCAGCTGTTCCTTAACCACTTTAGTTGCTACCTGAATTTTGTCAATTTCTCCCCCCAATTGCTTTTTGACTTGCTGTGTTTCCAGTTGCACTAGTTCTTTTAAATTTTCAGCCTGTGTACTGATTCTAATTTCTAACTCCTCCTGTACTTTTCCTAATTTCTTGTCTACATCTGCAATGATCTCTTTAACCTTCTCTTCCATTACTCCTCTGATTTCTCCTCTAATCTGCTCCATTTTCACACTAATTTCCTTGTTGTTCTTATCTAATTTTGCATTATTCTGTTCTAATTTTTTTATTTAAAGCTTCTGTACTTTCTTTATTTTCCCTACTGTTTTGTTCTAATTTTGCATTATTCTGTTCTAATTTTGCATTTAAAGCTTCTGTACTTTCTTTATTTTTCCTACTGTTTTGTTCTAATTTTGCATTATTCTGTTCTAATTTTGCATTATTCTGTTCTAATTTTGCATTTAAGGCATCACTACTAACTTTGTTCTGATACATGAACTCGAGAAGTAAAGTTTTTAATTCTGGTTGGCCGTCTACACTCCCTGTTTCAGTATCGGGATTTACCTCCGCTACCCCGGTACTACCATCACTCGACATACTGCTCGTATCCTCACTCTCCAGTTGATGACCACTACGTAACCTCATCTGTCTTTCTTTCTCATCCCCCATAATGATATACACTGATAAAGACAAATAACCCCCAAAATACAGGCACAGAAATATATACCCTTCCCCTTCCACAAATGTTATTAGGTTTTCATCCCCAAGTTGTCGGCGACAAGTGTAACGTTTATTAGTGCCCCATGTTGGTAGCGACAAATGTAACGTTTTGACCCGCACGTTGAGCGACAAGTGTAACAGTTTGGCTGCCCCTAACTGTTGGGTGATAAATGTAACTGTTTACCTTTGCCTAAGCTATGTTGTTTTAATGGGCGTCAAGACCTCAATGCAATGCTGAAATCTAAATTTGTATTTAACAACGTCTAGCTCTGGTAGAACACCTTCAAGAATCTATTCACTCAGATCGTGGTATGATTTGATCATTAACCCAACAAACAATTGTATCAGGAGAAGGAATTGGTCTATATCTAATGCTACCTACTGAAAGCAAAGATTGCATTGTAAAAGAAATGAATTTATTATATAAAACAAGTATAGCAAAATTAATAATAATAATAAGTATAAAATTTAAATTGGAGCGTTGCGATTTTAATATTACCGATAGAAAATTACGTGAAAACGGAGTCTGATAAATTATTGATTTTACTCTTATTTCCAAGCGATGAAGTTATTGAAATATGAAATATAAAACAAAAAGAAATGAGAGATTGCGTATTTCTGCGTCATTCGCGCTTACCACTGGAAATGGCCGAAGCCTTTCCCTCGTACTGGATGATGCTGTGAGCTTCCCACAGTCTCCTGGACGTCGTCATCTTTGTCGATATTTGATGATATTCTGGTAGATTAGATAATTCTATGGTCCGTACATCGGACCCAAACACTCGTACAACCACACTGGTTAGGTTTTACAAAAGTTAGTCCTCCACTCCACGGAACATCGGAGCGACTCCCGCGTGCAACCGTACTCGTTAAGTTCTACACAGATAGTCCTTGTTTCCACGGCGCGCTGAACGATATATGCACCCGCGGCATCCCCACTCTTCATCCGACTTCTAGCTTACGTGGTCTCCACTGATTGGCTGCACCCCACGCTCCACATCCCCACTCTGGCTCATTACACTCGGCGGTAAGGGGAAGTCGTATTCCGTTCCATACATCCGCCTTTTCTTGACGCTGCGACCCAAGCTTGCGTAATACTTCTTGACAAGAATCAGTCCGTATCTGAATTTCCAGTGAGTCATGTCTCTCGATATACCCTAACTGAAGAAACTCCGTTAAATTCCGTAATCACATAACTGTCTATGATATTGTCGTTCGTAATAATTTGCTTGATAGCGTTTTCTAAGACATAGAAAACCTATCTGTATGGTTATAATTTTTATAAAATGCTCCGAAAATATCTTAATAATAATTATAATAAATTAATAATAATAATAAATTAACATGAAAAATTCTCTTGGCTGAACAATTTGCCGCGTAAATAAATATAGAATGGCTTCCTACTGACTTATGCCAGTTGCATAAAAACCCCTCGAAAAACACGTTACATAGTATACAGTATTTCTCATAACTTACATTTTCACAGAAATAAGTTTCGTTTATTTCAGAACCTATTGCATCAATGAACTTGAATTTTTCAATGTGTGTTTATAAGTTAATTCCAATTAATTTGACGAACAGTACTTTTTGTGAATATTATAAAACTAGAGAAAAAATAATATTTATTGGTTGTGAAATAACTGAAAGAACAAATAGTTCTATGGTAAACTAAATAGCCCACATTTCTTAAGATTTAATAAGAAGTTCCATGACGAACTAAAGAGCCTAGTTTTCTTAAAATTTAAGATTCATGCCAATGATTAATCTAAATGGATCTATCTAGGAAAATGACGAAATTAAGTTGGTAATATAGAAATTTCATATTAGTTCGAAAAAATGTATACCTGGCATAATGTAGTCTAATGTAGCCTAATAGAGCACTACAGTTGGCAGCCCTGGTGACTGAATATATTCTTAGTTCCATCTCTTAAGGTACAGAATACAAAATTTGGTTGAAGTCCAATGGATAGCATGGACGTTACATGCAGTTAAACACTGGATCTATCAGCGCACGTAAAATCATGTTGGCAACAATGTCATGCATATATTGGGCAGAAATAATCTGAAATAATACGATATATTGTTGTCCAATTTTGAATGAAATCCATTTGTTAGTATAGAAGTTACATGCATTTTAAAATTGGACCTATCAGCAGGCTTAGAATCATGTTGGCAGCACTGACGTATATTAGTTACTCCGAATTAATCTAGAATGCCAGGTACTATACTGAACCCTTCAGAATAGCACTGTTTATATGTAAGAAATCTTAATCAAGGGGTCGCGCTCAGTTCCTATGTGATGTTTACGTTCGCCAAACAACATGCTCTACTGAGGTAAGGGTCATAGGATTAAAACTATACTTAAGTAAGAAAGGTGACAAGACGTAAAATAATAACATGATTTAATGACTAATAGTGCATAAAAAGAATATAAACAACAATAATAAAAAAAAAATCCTCCCTGAATTTTCCCAATGACAGGAATATCTATCAATGCTGAGGAGTCAAACGGATCTCCCCTTTATTAAAATGTGGATCCTGGTTCCACTAACTTGCAATTTGGATTTTATGTACGCGTAATGACTAACTACGAGGAATGAGCACTTTGGATGACTGTTCGTTTACAACGGGTTAACAGCCACGGTGCTCACGAACAATCATCTCGTAAATCAACGTTTACGGATATGGAACATGACACTAATAAAAACCCATAAAAATGTAATGCTGACACACACACTAAAATCTACTATTTACAGGAATCTCTCTCGAGACCCTCATTTAGCGCGATGACGCACTTGACAATGAGCTGCCAACTCCGGCCAATTGCTCAATACACAAGCAAGGAAATACAGCATAGCACGTGACTTCACGGGTCACTGAATGGAATATAAACAAGGACTAAACCAACAACAACAAAAGCCTGACCAGCTGATATTACTTTATATGAACAAAATTGCATGTTAAGCTAACGCTTCGGAGATTATCGTGATTCGTAGGCAACTCCCATTTATTTAAACAATTTTTATCATTGATCAGTTCTTAATTATGTATTTCAAGTAATTACTGAGCCACACAAGCGCTCTCCACTAATGACCTCGCTAGCAACCTTCAGTCCGTCTTGTGAAACATCTCCCCCTTTCCTCAATACCTGTCATCGTCCCAACTCCAGTGTGTAAAAATAACTGACCAGCTGTGCCGTTATCTCAAAGAATCAACAGCAGCAAATCTCAACCACCTCAACAAATGGTCAGACATTAATCAAAATATCCACAATTGCCCTCGCAAGGTTACAATATGGACCTGGCACCAAGCTGACAGAAATCAGTCTACGCTGAAATTCCCGCTTGTAATGACCACAAAAAATACACACACACACACTTCTGGGAATGACATTACGAACTTTCACACAGGTCGGCTGAATGGGTGCTCGCAAACTATTTTAAAAAAACTATTAAAACCTACGATAGAACTGACTGCTCTTCGTCACAAATCACATTGCTCCAAAGGCAATAATCTCTCTGAATCTGATCAATAATAAACCTTAAAAAAATTAATTACCCTCAAATCTACTGTATAATTATATTACTTCAGTCCTACTTCTGAAACACAACATATCTCCTAGAGACGTTTTTTTAACCGCATTGCGTAACATATGCAAACACGGTCGTCCACATAGCTACGTTAGTTAAAACAACAAACAAAAACAAGAACCTTCCACTAATAACATATGCGAGCTGTTTCCACGCAAAAGGTGTGTCAGACCAAAACTAAATATACTACGTTAATCACACAAGCAAATTATTTACAAAACAAAATATGTCCCATACACCATAAGTTAATCTATCAGATAATAAGAATATTATTTAGTACTCATCCTCAGCTAGTCACCCGTCAAAGGACATCAGCGGCCATCTCCCAACTGGATGCTTCTTATCTCATTTCAACCATCTTGACGGAGTGTTGATAGTTCCAGGCTCCTTCCATGGTAAGCGATGTCATCTCTCGTGCTGATTCAAAAAGTTAAATTATTATACACTTGATATCTGACTACTAAATTCGCCGTTTCAGGTACTACTTTCCCCGGAACTGTTCGTTGGCGAATTATCGATGATACCGCCCCTACAAAATATAGTACTGTGACTATCTAACACTGAATTTAACACATTTATTAATAATTTCTGTGTCCTTGCATGACACGCAAAAGCATAAGTGCTTCCGTCCTCAGACGAACAAAAGTAATACGCCCTACGTCCTCAGACGTACAAAAGTAATAGCACTACGTCCTCAGACGTACAAAGTAATAGGAATGTCTTGGCTCTTCACGCCACTTATAAATGAACCGGCCCTAGGTCTTGATAGAGGGGGAAATTATATAAAAATTTCTCAAAATAATAGTGGTACAGGAATGAAATAAATATCACTGAACTCGAAAAATAGCGCAGGTCAAGAATATGCCCATTAATCCTAGAATCGATCGTAGAGATGTTGTCTAGGTGATCTCCCGCGTTAATGCTAGCCATAGCGTGCCCAAGCTAGCCTTGCCGCGCTGGTAAGCATTCCTTTCCCATTGGTTCCACATTTTCTGTAACTTGGCGGTTTTTATCAGACCTTGGCCTAGTAGGAGTGTCTAGTATTTTCATCAGCCACTCACGTTACTGCATCATATTTTTTCTAGGCGCGAATATTACAATGAACATACCAGAAGCGTGTCTCACTGCGCGTCGCTTCTATTTTGAGGTGGCCACCACCTGTCCTTCTGAATCATTGCTAGGTCTTTCTTTTCACAATCCTAAGTATTTAGCCTTTTGTCAAACTGCTGCAGGTATGTCGCCATTGTCTCCAATCAATGCTTGAAATTTCCTCATCTCCGTCTGGCTATTTTGATGATGCTGGTGGAAATATTTATTAATTGAAGAAATAAAACATCGAATCATTTATCCATCAGAGGTTAAAGGGTTCACAACTCCTCCACTCAAAAATTTCGAACTTCGGAGAAAGTCGATAATTTAAAAAAAACATCCGTAGGCCAATTTGTTTTATTTCATAATCACCCCTTTTCTATTACTTGGCCTAGCCGCTCCTGTCTTGAGTGGCATTTACTCGTTACATTTCCTGCTTGTAATGACCCTCTCAACTGCTTGCATGACGCGCTGGTGCCTTAGGCAACACTCTGCTCGTCTCGTTAATGTTTGTCAACACCAATTCCACTTCCACTTCCTTCTTCACGTGCCGTACTCAACTGCTCCCCGTTCACTTGGTTGATATTATGACGTCCATATATTCAAACTGCATCATTATTTCGGCGCTCTCATGGATCACTTCTTCGATACTTTTTTAAGTTGGCTGCGTTGTAGACCGATATTGTTCCTGTGCTTAACTCTTTCACTCTGTATGCATTATTTCCAAGGTTTCTTACAATAGAATAGGGTCCTATGAACTTTTCGCAGAATTTGCTGAAGATCTACTTCTCTGGATCCGATGTAGCGGGTCGTTTCACCAAAACGAGCTGGTTGATTTCAAGATCACTGTGAAACCTCTTATTTCTTACTCGCCGTAATCTGCGATCTGCTTGTTTTCTCATGTAGGCTCTCGTTCTCTCAATTCGCAGGTCAGGTGCTATCATGGGATCTTGTGGGCAGTTAATGATGCTTTTCCACGTTCTCACTGGATACTCGTTTTTGTGTAGGACCATAGGGATCTGTCCTGTTGACTCGTGCCTGGTAGAATTCATGCATGTTTCTACATCCTTAATTTTATCCACCCATTTGTGATGTTCATTGGGAATGAAGATTCTCAAGTATGATGTTACACATTTAATTGCTCTCTCACTTGGATTAGCTTGGGCATGTCGGATACTGCTTAAAACGTGTTTTATACCCATGTCCTCCATATCTTTCTTGAATTCGGCGCTTGTAAAATAACTGCCATGATCTGACAATATAAATTCTGGTTTTCCAAGGATTGGAATAACTCTATTTCGAATACGACTGAGTACTTGTTTCGATGTAGTTTTCTGAATGGGGCATAATACGACAAACTTAGAAAATACATCAATGCACACTAGCAAGTGACGGCAACCTCGCCTTCCTTTCGGAATTGGACCGGAACAGTCTAGGGCCAGTAGCTCGCAGGGTTTCTGAGGTAGCAATGGTCTAGGATACTGCCTCATTAAATAGTTATTGGGCTTTGCCTCTGACAAGGATCACAAGTCGTAATGACGTCACATATAGTTGTTCTCATACGTGGCCATGTAAATGTCTCTCCTATTGTCGCTTCGCACTTGTCTAATCCAACGTGTCCGTAACTTTCGTGAGTATGCCATGTCAGTCCTCGCTGTAATGATGCAGGTACTAATATGCGTAACTTGGTGTGGTCATTATCTATCTATTTGTGCAGCAAATTGTTGACATAAACATATCTTCCTTCTTTGGCTTTCGCTTCTCGAAATGCAGGTGTTCCTGTAGGTAGTTGCTTTCTGAAGTATTTAATTAATAGCATCATCCATGGTTCCGCTTCCTGTTCTCGCTGTATCTCACGTAAATCCTCCAAGAATTCCCGGTCCTTCGGTGTTAACTCCAAGTGTTGTACCATCGCTGTTTCTTCGTTATCAGGCTCTGGGTTCCTGCTGAGTGCATCCGGAATCACGTTCATCTTCCCTGGGCAATGTTCAATCTCAATGCTAAACTGCTGAATATATATAGACCAACGTGTCACACGTTCGCTTGCCATCGACGTCTTAAACAAGAATGTTAATGCCTTGTGATCAGTCCTGACAACAATGGGGTAGCCATAAATTATTCATTTCCATTGTTGTAGCGCATGAAGAATGGCCAACAGCTCTAGTTCCGTTACAGTATAATTGCGCTCGTGCTTACGCAATTTTCGGCTGACAAATGCCAAATATGTTTTATGTTGCAGGTTAGCTGGATCTTCTTGGTAGAGCATAGCACCTATACCAATTAGTGAGGCATCCGCTTGGATTATAAATTTGTGCTTGAAATCTGGATATCCTAACTTAATGCAGTTTTCCAATAGCTGTTTTGTTGCTTGGAACGCCTTCTCACACTCCGCATTCCATAACCATTTATTATTCTTCTTTAGCATTTCCTGCATTGGAGCTACAGTCTCCGTGTAACCTGGACAGTTTTCCTTAAAGAATCCCGTTACGCCTAAGAAAGCCCGAATGTGCTTGACTCTCGTTGGTTTAGGGAAATTCTTTATCGCTTCGATCTTAGCTGGATTTGGCTTCACTCCCTCCTTGTCAATGATGTGACCCAAATATAAGATCTCGCTCTTGAAGAAATGCGATTTATTCAGGTTTACTTTGAAATTTGATGCATTCAAGTTGCCTAATACTTTATCTAAATTTTCCATGTGAGTTTCAATGTTGTCGGATGCCAGCAGCATGTCATCAATGTAGCGTACCGTCATCTCCTTAACTTCCTCGGTTAGATTCCGGTCCAGGGCTCGGATTAAAGCACAGCCCGCTGTTTTGACTCCAAAGGGCATTCGTACGAAGCAAAACGTTTGGTTATCGAATAAGAAGCCAGTTAGAAGCTGTGACTTCTCATCCAATTCAATATGGTGGAACGAGCTCGTCAGGTCAACTGATGAATAAATGCTTTTGTTTTTAAAGCCTTTTAATACGTCTCTGATAATTGGCGCTCTGTCATACTCAGGAAAAATGAGACTCATGTTGAGATTTCTGGCATCTAAACAAAGTCCAATAGATCCATTTGGTTTTGTGACTGCCAAAATCGCATTTAGATAAGGTGTAGGTGTCTTCCTTATCACTCCAGCTTGTAACATCTCATCTATAATGACCTTAACTTGACAACGATATTTTTCAGGAATTGGGTACAATCTGCTTTTGAAAGGCGACCAATCCTCGACTTGCATTGAATATTTGAAATTTAATATTTTCCCAGGTACTGTATCAAATACTGTTTTGTGCTTCCTTAAAATTTCTTCCAATTGTTTTCTGTGATCACCCCCAAGTTGAATGTCATTGAGCCGCTCCTGTAGTAACTCTTCAAATTGTGCCTCACTGTCATCTCCTTCCGTTAATAAAGACCATATCTCCTGGGATTCACTCTCCTCATCTAGTTCCACAACAGCTCCTTCTATGATGTTATCTTCTGCCTTTCGTATCTCCTCTTCCGTCTCTTCCGATATTGCTTCCAATGCCCAAGAATTTACATCTCTTCCGGTAGTGATTTCATCCATATGCAATCCCACGTTCTTCAGCTGATCATACTCTCTAAAACTGACTGTATTCTTGTGCAAATCTATCACTGCTTTATAGTCACAAATGAAATTTGCACCAAGAATTATATTGAAATTCATCTTTGCCATGATAATGAATGTTTGCCCAAAAGTGTGTTCCAATATGTTCAGCTCTAAGTATGCCTGACGTTTACAAGTGACGGTGCGTTCAGGATTAACACCCCTCACTTTGAGCTGTGGTACGGGAATTACAGGAATATTCTGACTCCGTCCCAACTCTCGAACCAAGGCCTCCGATACCAGACTGATCTGCGACCCCGTATCCAATAAACATCTTATATTAATTCCACCAATCCTCGCGTAAATAATGGGTAACTGCCTAATTTCATCGTTCCGTGGTTTCACCGTCTCCTCCAGGCAGTCTTCTGGCAAAGCAATCCATTCTTGTATGTTCGCTACTATCCATCCATCTTCAACTTCCGACTGTTTCGTTTGTAGACTGTCTTCTTTATCCAAATTTAGCATTTTTTTAAGCTCCGGTGCGACTCCCATCATTCGTTTGTCGCCCATGCCCTTGATATTCCTCTTGTCTCAGTAGACTTCCAGCTTCCTCAGTATGTGTCTGGATTCTTCATGTTCCCAATGGCTTTTTCCCATCTTCCTAGTTCTCCACCTTGACTAGCGTGTAATTCCTCTTGGTAATTTTGTGATTGAGCGTGCCTATCATCCCAGTCATTTCGATAATTACGCGCCTCTCCTTGATTTTGATCTCTTCTTCCTTTCCATCTTTGATTAGCATTGTAATCACCGTATCTTCCATAAGGCCTGTCATTTCTTCGATTTTCACGCCATTGCTGATATCCTCTCTGTTGATATCTATTGTTGCCTTGATATGACCTATTGTTATAGTTATTCTCGTTACGCTGGTATGGTCTGTTTTCTCCTTCTTCCTGGTTTCGCCTAGGTGTGGACGTGCTTGTATTAGTACCCTGCGTTTTAGTGTTTGCCTGCTTTGGTTTTATGACCTCTGTCGTATTGACTAACTCCAGCTGTCTTCCTCCTCTATAATGATTATGAGATGTAGTCTCATCTATCTGGCGTAATATCTGCTCTGCATGTAAGGCCGTACTAACGTTCGCTGCGACTAGTACTTGTTGCACGTTGACTGGTAATTGCCGCGCTATTGTCATCACCAGATCCGCTTCATTTAAAGGGTAATCAAGGTCGCGAAATTTTAGCATTTGCATGTTAAAGAAATCTGAGTATTTCGTTTGCTGGGTAGTTTGGTATTTTCTAGAGTAAAGCTCCATCCTTAGACTCTGTTGTATTGCTGGCGACCAGTATTTGCGCAGAAACGCTAATTTGAAATCTGACATGGTTCCAAATGTATATTTGAAGCTTAGAAACCATGTAAGGACATTTCCTGATAAAAATCTCTCCATCATCCTCAATCTACGTGCTTCAGGTACCCCAGTGTCATTGTAATGATCTTCAATTTCTTTAATAAAAGCTTTAGGTGTCACCCCTGAATTATCCGTGTATTTCTGCGGTTTATAATCGTTCGAGCGAATTACTTGGGTAAGTTGTGTGGGCTGATGACCGTCTTGTGGCGTGGAACTTCTTTCAATATTCTTGCGAAACCCTTCCGTGTTTGCTGTTGATGGGCTCTCTGTCTGAGCTTGACTCCCTGCTGTGCTTTCCTACCCGGGGCTGTTTGAGTCTTCCTGCTTGTCTTTCAATCTTCCCGTTTTAAATATCGAGGATTGTTCTAATGACCTCAGTTCGGCTTTAATGATCCTGTCTGTTTGCTCTTTAAGTTTACTCTTAATTTCTTGCTCTAATGCTTGAATACGAGTATGATTTTCGTCTACTGTTTTTAGGATGGTTGATCTTTCCTCTTTAGAATCGATATTCATTTTTCGCCAATCTTTCCTTATTTGCTCCTTAATCGTGCTTACTTTCTCTTCAATCTGGCTTTTAGTGTCATCCTGATTGCTTTCTATCTGGCTCAACCTATCGTCGATGGTATTCTTTAATTGATTCTGATCCGCTTCTAGGCTTTTCCATTGCTCCGCTGATTTTATTTCGAGACGATCCATATCTTTAATTATGCCGGATATATTTTCATCTACTGCTGATAATTGTTGTTGAATGACCTTGCCGCTCTTTTCCATTTCCATAAATCGTCCTTCTAACTTATCCTGAGCTATCTTGACCTCGCTTGTATTCATAGTGCACGCTAGTTCAATTTGCTCTAATTTAGCTAACACCGTTTCATCCAGAATGCTAAGTTTTTGATCAAAAATACTTTCCATTTTCTTAATCTGATCTAATTGTTTTTCATTATTTTTACTAATATCTAGGGCCAGTAATACCATCTGTTGATTAGTGTGATCTTTCATCTCTGCGGTTAACGAAGCTAATTGGTTCGTGTTTTTAACATTCTGCGCCTCTAACTGCGAATTTATAGTGTCATTGATTTCATTTTTAGTAATCTAGCTTGTTCCGCCTGATATTCATTTTGTTCAATCCTACTGTTATTTAATTGTGTCCGCAATGATTCACTTTGTTCGGATAATTTGTTTATAGACTCACTTTGTTCTAACATAGTATTGTTTAGTGATTTACTTTGTTCTACCATAGTATTGTTTATTTGTTCAGATAATTTCGCGTTTAATGCTTCACTTTGTTCTAACAAACTATTGTTTATTTGTTCAGATAATTTTGTGTTTAGTGATTCACTTTGTTCGGATAATTTCACGTTTAATGCTTCACTTTGTTCTAACATACTAGTGTTTAATGATTGACTCTGTTCCGCCAATTTAGTGTCCAACAATTCCTGCGTTCTCCTAGCCGCACTCTCAATGATTTCTTGAATCTGTTCCACCGTTGCCATGTTATGCACTTTATATGAGACATTAGGGAAATGGCATAAAGCAATGCCCTTTGACACACACATACAATCCAATGCACATTTAATTTCTTTACCCTACTCAGTTCATTTATTTTTACATTTAATCCCACTAGTCGATTGCATCTCTGAGTGGTTCTAATTTTACTCAATTTAATTTAAACCCAAACACATATTTAGTCATTAAATTGTTATCCTGATCTGATATTAACACTGACTAATTAATAAAGTATTAATTGTCATTTAAGGCTACCAGCCTCCTAACATTTTCATGAGTTTGACTTTCTAAACAAATCTAGTTTTAACTTTAATCATTGGGCGCCCGGTATCACGTATAATACCTTTCACTTTAATTCAATAGACAAAAACGTGAACCGTATTTTACATTGCAAACTCCTGATTTTAATTTATATTTCACACATTTGGCGGTATCCACTTCGCCTCAATTACTTTTAATAAAATATAACTTTCCGGTGATTAAAATACTGTCATATCTGCCTGCACTTGCGGCATGTCAGTTTTACTCAAATACGCCAACTAAATGTGTTCCATCAGCGAACCAGCAACAAAATTACACCTTCATTGTTGCGTCAGTTTGAAAACCCAACTACGCTTACATTGACATGTGCAAAATCTTTGCCGTTACACCACAGTGAACCGCCCCACGCTTGGCTGCGCCAGTTTAACTCCTATGAACCCTTCAGAATAGCAGTGTTTATATTTAAGAAATCTTAATCAAGGGGTCGCGCTCAGTTCCTATGTGATGTTTACGTTCGCCAAACAACATGCTCTACTGAGGTAAGGGTCATAGGATTAAAACTATAATTAAGAAAGAAAGGTGACAAGACGTAAAATAATAACATGATTTAATGACTAATAGTGCATAAAAAGAATATAAACAACAATAATAAAAAAAATCCTCCCTGAATTTTCCCAATGACAGGAATATCTATCAATGCTGAGGAGTCAGACGGATCTCCCCTTTATTAAAATGTGGATCCTGGTTCCACTAACTTGCAATTTGGATTTTATGTACGCGTAGTGACTAACTACGAGGAATGAGCACTTTGGATGACTGTTCGTTTACAACGGGTTAACAGCCACGGTGCTCACGAACAATCATCTCGTAAATCAACGTTTACGGATATGGAACATGACACTAATAAAAACCCTTAAAAATGTAATGCTGACACACACACTAAAATCTACTATTTACAGGAATCTCTCTCGAGACCCTCATTTAGCGCGATGACGCACTTGACAATGAGCTGCCAACTCCGGCCAATTGCTCAATACACAAGCAAGGAAATACAGCATAGCACGTGACTTCACGGATCACTGAATGGAATATAAACAAGGACTAAACCAACAACAACAAAAGCCTGACCAGCTGATATTACTTTATATGAACAAAACAGCATGTTAAGCTAACGCTTCGGAGATTATCGTGATTCGTAGGCAACTCCCATTTATTTAAACAATTTTTATCATTGATCAATTCTTAATTATGTATTTCAAGTAATTACTGAGCCACACAAGCGCTCTCCACTAATGACCTCGCTAGCAACCTTCAGTCCGTCTTGTGAAACATCTCCCCCTTTCCTCAATACCTGTCATCGTCCCAACTCCAGTGTGTAAAAATAACTGACCAGCTGTGCCGTTATCTCAAAGAATCAACAGCAGCAAATCTCAACCACCTCAACAAATGGTCAGACATTAATCAAAATATCCACAATTGCCCTCGCAAGGTTACAATATGGACCTGGCACCAAGCTGACAGAAATCAGTCTACGCTGAAATTCCCGCTTGTAATGACCACAAAAATACGCACACACACACTTCTGGGAATGACATTACGAACTTTCACACAGGTCGGCTGAATGGGTGCTCGCAAACTATTTAAAAAAACTATTAAACCTACGATAGAGCTGACTGCTCTTCGTCACAAATCACATTGCTCCAAAGGCAATAATCTCTCTGAATCTGATCAATAATAAACCTTAAAAAATTAATTACCCTCCAATCTACTGTATAATTATATTACTTCAGTCCTACTTCTGAAACACAACATATCTCCGAGAGACGTTTTTTAACCGCATTGCGTAACATATGCAAACACGGTCGTCCACATAGCTACGAGTTAAAACAACAAATAAAAACAAGAACCTTCCACTAATAACATATGCGAGCTGTTTCCACGCAAAAGGTGTGTCAGACCAAAACTAAATATACTACGTTAATCACACAAGCAAATTATTTACAAAACAAAATATGTCCCATACACCATAAGTTAATCTATCAGATAATAAGAATATTATTTAGTACTCATCCTCAGCTAGTCACCCGTCAAAGGACATCAGCGGCCATCTCCCAACTGGATGCTTCTTATCTCATTTCAACCATCTTGACGGAGTGTTGATAGTTCCAGGCTCCTTCCATGGTAAGCGATGTCATCTCTCGTGCTGATTCAAAAAGTTAAATTATTATACACTTGATATCTGACTACTAAATTCGCCGTTTGAGGTACTACTTTCCCCGGAACTGTTCGTTGGCGAATTATCGATGATACCACCCCTACAAAATATAGTACTGTGACTATCTAACACTGAATTTAACACATTTATTAATAATTTCTGTGTCCTTGCATGACACGCAAAAGCATAAGTGCTTCCGTCCTCAGACGAACAAAAGTAATACGCCCTACGTCCTCAGACGTACAAAAGTAATAGCACTACGTCCTCAGACGTACAAAGTAATAGGAATGTCTTGGCTCTTCACGCCACTTATAAATGAACCGGCCCTAGGTCTTGATAGAGGGGGAAATTATACAAAAATTTCTCAAAATAATAGTGGTACAGGAATGAAATAAATATCACTGAACTCGAAAAATAGCGCAGGTCAAGAATATGCCCATTAATCCTAGAATCGATCGTAGAGATGTTGTCTAGGCGATCTCCCGCGTTAATGCTAGCCATAGCGTGCCCAAGCTAGCCTTGCCGCGCTGGTAAGCATTCCTTTCCCATTGGTTCCACATTTTCTGTAACTTGGCGGTTTTTATCAGACCTTGGCCTAGTAGGAGTGTCTAGTATTTTCATCAGCCACTCACGTTACTGCATCATATTTTTTCTAGGCGCGAATATTACAATGAACATACCAGAAGCGTGTCTCACTGCGCGTCGCTTCTATTTTGAGGTGGCCACCACCTGTCCTTCTGAATCATTGCTAGGTCTTTCTTTTCACAATCCTAAGTATTTAGCCTTTTGTCAAACTGCTGCAGGTATGTCGCCATTGTCTCCAATCAATGCTTGAAATTTTCTCATCTCCGTCTGGCTATTTTGATGATGCTGGTGGAAATATTTATTAATTGAAGAAATAAAACATCGAATCATTTATCCATCAGAGGTTAAAGGGTTCAATACGTGTGCAAGGTTTAGAGCTATTGGCTTGCATACTTTCTGATATATTGATATTAGGGTAACTAAAATAGAGACAACATTTATTAACAGTTGGGAGCCCTTGTTGTTCTTAAGAATACGCATTGTCATATCTGTTATGGTACACATAGCACATGCAAAATTTGGTTGAAATCCAAATGATAGTTTAGAAGTTACACGTATTTAAAGTTGGACCTCTCAGCGGGCTTAGAATCATGTTGGTAGCACTGACGTATATAAGTTACTCCAAATTAATATAGAATGCCAGGTACTATATGTGTGCATAGTTTAAAGCTGTCGGCTTGCATACTTTCTGATAAATTGGTATTTGGATAAAAGAAATTGAGAGCATTTATTAATAGTTGGCAGCCCTGGTGGATCTTAAGAATACGCTCAGTCATAATTGTTTATGTACACATAGCACATACAGAATTTGGTTGAATTCCAATTGATAGTGTAGAAGTTATATGCATTTAAAAATTGGACCTATCAGTAGGATTATATTCATTTTGGCAACACTGCCATGTATGGCCTCCTGGTAATTAAACTGAAATATTATTATCTATATGTGAGCCAATTTTGAAATAGCTCCCATTCATACCTTCCAAGATATCCAACATGGAGCTCAAATTTCAATTGCGATTTTTCGGCAGTTGGTAGCACAGACAAAATTTTCAAACACGGCATTGAGATATTCAGGTATAGGTCTTTAGTCCTACCAAATTTTGTTTTGATTGCTATAGCCGTTTAGGAGTTGATAGAGGGGACACACACACACACAGCCAGCCAGACAGAAGGACAGACAGACATAAGGACAGACAGAGAGACACACTTTTGCCCGGATCGATCTCATAAGTCTACTTTTTCCTCATTTTTTGAATGAGTGAAAAGTAGGCTAAAAATCAAACCAATGATCTATCCATGTAGGCCAGTGATGCACACCTGAGCGCTCCCGCGGAATTCGAAGGAGCTAGGGAGCGCATTGGCCTGCCTAGCTTGGTCGTGAAGGAAGGGGAAGTGGAAATGGGTAGCAGTAGGGCTTCGCAGAGCTGACCAACATTCCGTACAGAGCGTGTATAACAATGCATGCTGTCACTGAATACCAGGTAAGTATTATACATTATAAATGCCTGAGGTAGTAATTAAATAATTCAGCCCTGTGAAACCCCGCATCAACATAAATATTACTAGATTGTTTCTGGTTGCCATTTTAAGGGAAGTAACAAAGATCATCTGCCCAGAAATATTATTGGAAATTAATTTTTACGTTATGTACGATTGCCCTCATTACTATTAACGTCAGTCGCTTGGGTGTAGTAACATGTGTAATCTTTACAAGAGATTAAAAAAGCGCGCAGTTATAAACAACTATATTTAAACCAAAGTAAAAATGTTATTGGTTTTACGTCCCTTTTAACTACTCTGGCTTTTAGAGACGATGGGGTGCCGGAATTATGCCCCGAAGGGGATTTTTAACGTTCCAGTAAATCTACTGGCCACTGCTCCCTCGCATTGCGCACCCTCAAATGCCAGCTGACTGCGCCAGGATACGAACCTGCAACCTTGGGCCCAGCATGCGAGAACGTTACCGTCGAGCCACGCAGCCATCCCAAAGTAATTCTCTTAGAACTTGCAAGGCGGTCCGGGTTCGGTTCCCGGTCAATGCATGTGAGATTTTCGAAGTGAAATGCCATGTCCTGTGGTTCGGATTCCACGTAAAAAGGAGGTCCCGTGGCTCATGATCTCTCGATTAACGGTCACGATAAACTACAAGCTTCCTTTTTCTTAGAACTTGCAAAACTCGATAGTTACTCATGATTGCACCATTCTACCAGTAAGACCAATGTCACGTAGTGAGAAGAAGATGCTTAGAAGAAATGTTTTTTTCCTGTAAATAAATGGCGTATATATACTTGTGGATCCAACCTTGAGACATGAATGCCTGTTATAATGTCATCGAGCTCAAAACATTTCTGTGCATGACGTTGATGATAATTTATTATTAAGTGCAATAAAACAACCTACAGCTAGAACACTAGTACACTATTCCCTATTGGCAGATGACCTCGTAGTTCCGCCCCTTGAAACAACAATAACTAACTAATTAACTAGACTATAGCCTACATATTTTACTGGAGAGAAAAAGATACATCAAGTAGGAAAATCAGTACGGTGTCATAAATAATAGTCTAATAATAATAATAATGATAATGTGGGTTTAACGTCCCTTTGAACTTATTTTATTTATTTAGTCAATTTACCCTCTAGGTTGGTGGTTCCCACGGACTCAGCGAGGGAACTCACCACTACCGCCTCTATGGGCAGTGTCCTGGAGCTTGGAACATCTGGTAGGGATGGATACAACTGGGGAGGTGTGATCAGCACTTCGCCCAGGCGACCTCACCTGCAAAGCGAACAGGGGCCTCATGAGGGATGGGAAGGGATGGAAGATTGGGATGGAGAGGCTAGGAAGAGGTAAGGAGGCGGCCGTGGCCTTACAGTAGGTACCATCCCGGCATTGGCCCGAAGACGAAGTGGGAAACCACGGAAAACCACTTCGAGGATGGCTGAGGTGGGAATCGAACCCCCTCTACTCATTTGGACCACCCGAGGCTGAGTAGACCCCGTTCCAGTCCTCATACCACTTCTCAAATTTCGTGGCAGAGCCGGGAATTGAACCCAGGACCTCCGGGGCGGCAGCTAACTATGCTGACCGCTACGCTACGGAGGCGACTTACGTCCCTTTGAACTACTCTGGAATTTAGAGTCGCCGGGGAGCCAGAATTCTGCCCTGGAGTGAAACTGCAACGTGCCACTAAATCTACTGACACGGCTCCCTCACATTTATGCACCCTCAAATGCCAACTAACTAGGTCGGGATTCGATGTCACTAGCTTGGGCACAGCAGGTGAGACGTAACCCCTGCACCATGCAGTCTTTCAATAATTAAAAATAAATATACCATGCTAAAATAGGTGCATATAACGTGAATGATTACAATAACTCAACAAGTAAACGGATACTGCCAGGCCCTATTGTTATCACTACTGACAGCATTCAATATAAGCAGTATTTTTCAGAAATATCTAGTGTCAAGCATGTTATGAAATTCCACTGGTCTGATTGATTCCAGTCGACTGTTGAAACGTAATGCTCTATCACTAAGGTAAAGAATCAGCGTGAGCTCCATTTCATCACATCGTTGCTCATGTTGGGGATAGTGGATCAGTTGTAAGCTCTATAGCAGCAAAAGTGTTTTGTGTTCTGCTCTACCATCTCCTGCTTGTCACTTTCTGCAGCCGGATGTGGGCCAAGATGAAGCAAATGAAAGATTGACAAGCCAAATCTGTAATGGGTTCTTTACAGTTTGGCTAGAAACTGTTCTCAGTGAGTGAATGACAGTTTGTAGTTCCAGGAAGAAAGGCTACCATGTTCTCAGCTCCCCTATAGCTTGTAGACACACAACTCCCTAGTCTCAGGCGCTGATCTAGAGTTTGGTTTTGGGGGGGGGGGGGGGGGGGTCAGAAAATCGATCTAGAGTTTGGCTTGGGGAAGGGGGGGGGGGAGAGGCGGGGGGGGGGGGGATTAGAGAATCGACATTGTTAAGAAAAATGGTATCACTAAAAACGCAATCACAAAATAATCAAACGTACAAAACCAGACCAATTTTTTGCAAGCTTCATGGATAGAAATTTGATGCGTTTAGCGCACCAAAAATATTCGTACAAATTGCAACGGCGTGTATTGCGACTTTTACATCGAGCTTCGAGAAAAGGATCAAGGTACGTAACAGTTTCGGCAAGTCGAGTTGGTACCGACAAAGGGAGAAAGTCACAGCTTAAATTGCCAACCAAGCTTGCAGTTTGGACGTCGGCAAAAATTTTTGGTGCGAAAAAAGCCCCAGTTTCCTGTCCGTGCATTACTGCACATTCAACGTGACATCACTATAAACATCGATTCGGTAATCAAAAGGTTTGCTAAACAAAAATAGACGAGTTGATTTTGTTGTATAACCAATTGTTTTTATACAAGAGGTTAGAAGTTGTAAATATGTACAGTTGTAACAGAACATAATAATTCCAATAAAGATTAAATGAAAAAAAAAAGTTTTTCAGTTAAATTTCGTTAAGTTTTATTTGTCCGGTAATTATGTTTTCGTTTTTTGAGTTTGCAAAAAAAATTGGTCTCCGTTTGGGGGGGGGGGGGGTCATGACCCCCGTGACCCCCCCCCCCCCCCTTGAATCCGCGCCTGCCTAGTCTTACCCATTAGGCCTAGATACATGCTTGGACACAATTCTTGTTTGACCACCTCGTTGTGTAGTGGCTAGCATTCTCGGTTGTTGCCCCAGAGGTCTGGGTTCGTTTCCTGGTCCTGGCCATAAAAGTAATTCTGGTCTGAGTGCTGAAACGGGGTACGCTAAGCCTCATGTGGCAAACCTGAGACGAGGTGGATTCAATTCCCACCTCGGCCATCTTGGAAGTGGTTTTCTGTGCTTTCACACGTCTACTGCTGGATAATGCTGAGATGGTTCCTTACTTAAGTCCACGGCAGCCTCCATCGCAATCCTCACCTCAAGTACAATGGCACACTAATACAGTCACCACATTACAACAGGTTATCATACAAAATTACACACACCCAAGTACATGGGTCTCTATGGCCACGATGTCCAAGCCCCTCAAATGATAAAAGCAACAACAAAACAACTTGCGTTATAAGTGGTTGTGCTACAGTGTTGCAAACTTCTGAACTATAAGAGAACACTGGACAAACTTTTCTGTTCACAAATCAGTTTCAGCTTTATCACATTCGTCATTTGAGACCTTCTCTAGCTTCAAGAAGTTCAGGGGTAATAAATGAAACAAGAATCAGGCGCTCAGCCTATACTAGGGCTGGGCAGAAGAGCAACTCACGTGTGCTGCTCCTGTTCACAGTCCTAGTTCAAACAAACATTCCCCCACTCGGCCTCTGCTATATTGAAAGGAGGAATACCGACCATTTGCGAATAGTGTGTTGTTGATTTGCAATAATACTACTAAATGCATTGCATTTATCTGTGTTGGCCTACATTGAAATTTAATTTTTGCTCCGACTTGTGCTTTGGACATTTGCAGTTTATCTTCAACCCGAGGCTGGTCCAGTTTTCCAAAGGGGGTTTCATCAGATGGAGTTTGCGGTTGGGTGGCTGTAAACAGTGTGCCATCAACCATCCTACTGACCACGTTCAAGATCTCATGTGTTTCTGTGTTCTCAAGGAGCTTAACCATTGGTATTCACATCTCTGAAGGTTGTTTTCAGCTGCACAATCAGATGTAAAAGACAACATGTAAACATGCAAAAAGCGGTACCGGTATTCAAATAAATGAAATATTTCTTTCACAAAGTACCGGTATTTATCATTCCTCTTATAACATTTTTAACAGCATCTAGTCATTATTAAGAACATTTATTTTGTATTAAAATCACTGGTAGGCTTTGAAATAGGCAAATAAATAGAAAAAAAGTTTTCGTAGATTTGGAAGTCATGCCAACATGTCACACCAAAACGCATCATTATTATTTCATTTTTGGAACGATATCGTCTCCTGAGGTGCAATAATGCATGATTTTGATTCAATGTCAGACACTGACAATCAGTTTCGACCGTAGAAATGTGCGTTCGTAATGATCACAGTCAATCGCAGTTACTTGATATACGAGATTGGTAGCCATTGTAGCCCAAACAGTGCCACGTGGACCTGAAATTTGAGCCAATAACGGCGTCTTGAAAATTAGCATTGAGTTTCGTCTCTCTTTTTATAAGCTCCTTGGCTCGGGCGTTGAGCGCTCAAGTCCCGGTCAGCGGCCTGCTTGTGACAAGTCGACCACGCCAATAATCACTTTGCAGTTTACTCGGCGATTCACCGCTCGCTGTGAAGAGTTCAACTTCCGGAATTTGCAATGCGGTCAAATCCTAGCATTTTCCTGAAATAATTGCAGAAAAATCCTGAACAAAGAACTTCCAATAGCCACTGAATGGAACCAATCGACTTGACAACACGTGCCGCGCTTTTGACTTTCCCCTCACCTGCACATAATGTTAGGAGCTAATATGCCGGCACTATTCTTCATGTAAGGCAGTAAAATGTTTATGTCTGGTGTTACTTCGTACCATCGAAAGTGTTAGAAGGACGTCGCCATGCCGTCGTGTTACGTGTATTCCTTACATCGCATCGCACGCTTCGTTAGCGACAGGTAAGTTGTGATTCACCTCTACATATGAGTACGTAGCAGTCATAGTTTTAGTTGCGAAATTCCTTCTTAAACCGTTGACTGCTACGCCCGTCTATCGGTGGGTTGCACGCGCCGTGTGGGTTGCCTACTTTTACTCTTGTGCAGCTAATGCCATCTATGCGCCGTACTCAGAAACAGCCTGTCCGCCGTCTTGTTGTCAAGGCCAGTTGGTAAACAATAGGGAGGTACTTGCATTTTGGGTGATAAAACGTAGAAAGTAGGCCTTTTCATCGTTGAATTCGAGATGGAATGCTGTGCAATTGTTGCTTGTCACACGAGGACCACCAAGGATAGAGCTGATCATAAGGAGGGCGTACGTTTCTTCAGCATACCGTCTGATAAAATGTGTCACTGTGGTAACTGCAGAATGTGCAGTTAGATTCCCTCTTCAGCATTCTTGGAAGTGGTTTTCCGTGGTTTCCCCACTTCTACTCCAGGAAAATGCTGGGATGATTCCTAACTTAAGGCCACGCCCACCTCCTTCCTGATTCTAATCCCAATTTACAAATACAGGCACTAATACAGCCATCACAATAACACAGGTTATTATACAAATTCCACACGCACCCACCCAAATGACCACGATGTCACAGCCCTTATGCAACAACAACAACAACAGCAACAGCAAAGAAGCGAGAAAGCGCTACGCTCCAGCTTTTATACTTTCTCCAAGGGATGTTGACCAACCCTGCACAAGGTCAAACATATTGGTCTAGGTATGACTCGTGTGGTATTTTTGAGGCAGTAGAAGGTCGGAACGCGAGGTGACCTGTTTTGGTATTGCAGGGACGGTCGACGGGAACACAAGTTCTTCTTTCTTATCGAGACGATGTAGGAATTCACGGTGAAGTGTCATTCTGAGGAGGTGTTATAAGTCTTCTAAATTAAATTAATTGGTATTCTGCCCGAAGGCAGGTCCGAGCCTCCGAAGAGGCTACCCCCAGCCGGAGTTTACTTGCGGTAGGGTGGCCAGGTCCTTTCCGCTCCTCCTTATGTTGGCCAACAGCGCGCAGTGCCTAGAACCGGCATACCATCCAAGTTCCGACTGCGCCCAATGTTGCTTAACTGCGGAGTTCTCATGGGATCCGGTGTTTCAACACGGCTAGGCCGTTGGCGTAAGTCTTCTATGAGTGAAAATATTATTCTATAGTGTGTGTTAACTGGCCTGAAGGCTAATCGACCGCACGAGGGCCATAATAAAATTGGTTACAATTCAGAAGTGGTGAACATTCTACAAAACTACTTAAATTAGCCGAAATGCCTTTTTTAATGGATAATAATATTGTAGAAATGCTGTGGTAATAGATGTTTTCTCCTCCGTTGTCTAGAACCTACCCACCATCCCCTTTTTAGATCACGACTTAGGCCTATATAGTAAAATTCCAGTTGTGTCCGCCATAATACACGTGAATTATGGGACAAATACAATATTGCCAACCCCGCGCATACGGTACTACTCATCAATCATCTTTATCCGAATCAATGATTTTTGCCGCGTTAGCTAGTACACTGACTTAAGAAATATCATGGGATAGTCATCTAATAGCATGTGGGGCATCTGGCACCTCAACATATCGCAGAACATCAAAGTCTCTTCCATACCAGGAGCATGCACTCCAGACCATAACAGAGACACCACTTCTCTGGACCACACCTTCGAGGCAGGTGGGATCCATCGATTCATGTGGTCTGCGCCACACACGGTGCCTCCCATCGGCATGGTGCAATTGAAATCATGATTCGTCCGACCATATCACGTTACGCCATTGTTCCAGTGTCCACCCCTGGTGATTGGCGGCAAATGCGCGTCGTTGTGTCGATGACATTGGGTTAACAGTGGCACCCGTGTGCGGCGCTGACTCCCATACCCCATGGAACCCAAGTTCCTACGGATAGTCCACTGAGAGACGCGTCTAGCACGGCCTGTGTTGAATTGAGCCGTGATTTGTTACATTATTGCCCTTCTGTCACTATTGACAATCCGTCTCAGATGTCGCCAGTCACGGTCATCGAGGGTAGCTGGACGGCCAGTGACACCCACATTGAACCATTCACCATACACCCTGGACATGGTTGACTGTGTGAAGCCGAATTCCCGCACCACTGCCGAAAGCGCACTTCACATCCGTCGGGCAGCAACCACCATACCTAGTTCAAACAGTGTCAGCTCAATATATAAACTCAGGCAGTGAACAAAAATCCAACCTTTTGGTCGGATGTTTGAGGGGTAGAGTCATGTTTGACAAATACTCCTCCACAAAAGGCATTTTTATCATTAAAAGTTGATGCTCCCACGCTTCTCACCACACTTATTTACTCCGACTTTTACAACAATATGGCGGACGCTTTGTTTCTCGGGAGAGGCAATAGATGACACTTGCATCGCCCCGCCCCATCACCGACTCGTGCAACCCACCTATAGCTGGAGTTCATCTGTGATGTGAACAAGCATGGCGGAACAATACAAGATTCTTCTCGTTGCGTTGTGGTTTCGGATCAAAGAATATCAATGTTTGTCCTAGTGAGGAGCAAAAAGAATTACTTGCCTACTGATGTTATGAAATCATTTTCTTTTGGATCCTTCACGTGGTGTGAAGATAAAGCAAGCGAGGGCACAATAATTATTTTAATTTCGATTTGTCTCAAAATAAAAATAAATATAAAAGTTGGATTTTGATTTTGCATTAGGTTAAGAATAGAAGACTCAAAACCTATAGACTACACTAGACATTTTAAGCTTATTACTTCCCTGATAATTTAAAATTTACGGGTTCGACTCGTACATTATTTTATCATTTTAAATCATACAGTCGACTTCGTCGTTACGTTACGGCAACGTCACGAAATGTACCGAGAATGCACTGAGGTGTGTGACGTCATAGTACGATGCAGCAGCCGAGTACCAAGAAGTCAGTGCGAGAACAGAGTTTCAAGAAGGCAGTGCGAGAACAATCAAGTAGGCAGTGAAGAAACAAAATAGAATCTTGAAACTCTGTTATCGCACTGCCTTCTAGGTACTCGGCTGCTAGCATTTAAAATGATATAAATTCCAGTCTTTCAGACTGACTGTCTCTTTTTAATATGCGAATTAAAAAACTCAATACTTAAAAAGGTAAATAGACAAACTTCACTTAAGGTTGCCTTGACGGCAGGGTACAAAATTAGGACATTGTGAGGCAAATAATAAAAAAACATCTTTGATTGACTACTACGGTCCTCTAAGCTATCATATAAACAGCATAGAAACTTCAAATGTTTAAGGCGTGATCAAAAAGTTTCTGTTTGAGGGCGTTGCTGCAGCGATACCCAGGGCCTTGAATGCTGAACAAGAATCACACCGGATGGCTGTTAGTCTGCAGCACCTGATGCGTTTCAATGTTGAAGGCAACACGTTCCAGGAGCGCTTTGTTGCAGGCGACGAAAGCTGGTACCACCACTGGGAACCAGAATCGAAAGCATCGACGATACAATGGTGTCATCCATCGTCCTCTCGTGCCAAGGAGTTCAAGAGCCAGCCATCCACTGAAAAGGTATTGCTCACACTGTTCTCTGCTTACCGGGGTGCATTGCTTATTGATTTCAAGGAACCTGGTGTCTCCATCACTGGGGAACGGTACTGTGCAACAAGGGAAACATTACGACGTGCAATTAAGGCGAAACGTCCGGCAAAATTGTGACAAGGAGTGCTGTTGCTTCATGATAACGCACTTCCCCATACCACTAAGATCGTAAAGCAGAAGGTAGGCCAACTCAAGTGAGTCGTCCAGTGGCAAAACTCGTTTAAATCCACTTGTGAATAAGGATCATGTCGTAAAATTATTTATTTAATTTTTGTTTTATTTTATTTTATTTTATTTTATTTTATTTTGTTTTATTTTGTTTTGTTTAATTTTGGGCCTATTTAATTTTGTTTTGTTTTATGTTATTTCGTTTTATTTTGTTTTAAATTGTTTTATTGTTTTGTTTTATTTTGATTTTGTTTCATTTTATTTTGTTTTGTTTTATTTTGATTTTCCAGAAATCAAACATAAAACCAAAAACAAAAAACGAAGCAAAAAGAAAAAATCAAAAACAAAAGCAAAAAAAAACCAACAAGAAACACAAAGCAAAAAGCAAAATTCAAAAAAATCAAAAGCAGAAAACAAACACAAAACCAAAACCAAGAAAGGAAAGCAGAAAGTAAAATTCAAAAGCAAAAGCACAAAGCTAACACAAAACCAAAAACCAAAAACACAAAGCAAAAAGAAAAAAGTAGAAAACAACAAACACAAAAGATATGCGAGGCAAAGTCCAGAGAAACGTTTCTCATGAAAATGATTCTTATTCACAAGTGGATTAAACGAGTTTTGCAACTGACGACTCAAGTGGGAGACACTCGAGTAGCCGCCCTATAGTCCTGATCTCTCCCCTTGTGGTTATTACGCCTTCGGTCCCTTAAAGGAAGGCTTTGGAGGGTCGACGATTCCTGTCAGACGAGGATGTGCAGCGGGTGGATAAGGACATCTTGGCGCAGCAGGTCACGGTGTTTTACCACACGGGGATCTTCAACCTGGTGTGTCGGTAGGATGAGTGCCTCAATGCTCACGGCTATTTTGCCTGACTGGACTGTACGGCCGTCAAACGGAAAATTTTTGATCACGCCTTATATTTTAACCTCTTAACTGGGTATGACGTATACATACGTGTGTTAAATGTTATAATTTAATGGGCATGATTAATATATACATACTCCATCTTTTACCGCAAATGCCTACTGGGCGTGTCGAGTTTTCACGGCATGGCGAATGTCTTCGAGAAAATTGATGTTTTGGCAACAGGTTGGCAGCAGTTACAACATTTCCCTCCTCCTGTATCTTGGTTGTTTTTTTGTTTTTGTATTTGATATTGTGTTCGTTTTCTGCTTTTTCTTTTTTTATATAAATTTTTGTTTGTTTTCTGTATTTGCTTTTGTTTTTGTTTTGTGTTCTTTTTCTTTTGTTTTTGCTTTGTGTTTTTTGTTTTTGTGTTTGTTTTCTGTATTTGCTTTTGGTTTTGAGTTTTGCTTTTTTGTTTTTTGTTTTTGAATTTGTGTTCATTTTCCGCTTTTTTGGAATTTTTGTTTTTGCTTTGTGGTTTTTGTGTTTGTTTTCTGTAGTTGCTTTTGTTTTTGATTTTTGCTTTTCTGTTTTTTGATTTTGATTTTGTGTTCGTTTTCTGCTTTTTCTTTTCTTTTGAAATTTGCTTTGCTTTTTTTGTTTTTGTTTTGTTTTGTGTTAGTTTTTCGGTTTTGCTTTTGTTTTTGAATTCTGATTTTTGCTTTCTGTTTTGGTCATGTGTTTGTTTTTGCTTTGTGCGGGGAGCAATACAAGACAATCAATGAAAGCAAACCTACACATTTGATCTCGTTAGCATTTGATACGTTTTATTTGCACCTCTCAATGTGCGGAAATGAACAGTTTAGGTCATACGGACAAAGCTCTTAAATTCTAATCAAGTAAATGACCTTGTAGTTACTGTAAAATGGTCAAAATATATCGTGAATTATACTTAATACATTGAAATTTCTTTATTATACTATAACACAACATTATTATTACTAACTAGCAGAAGTACCCGTTCTTCGAACGGTGTTCGGTGTTAATACCAGACATTATCAATTGAGCTAGTGTTGCAATAGTTAGTGGCTTGTCATTCCTTCATAAGTTTATCAGAACGAAGTTAGTTTTCTGGGAATATCACACGCACTGTTAATTTTAGGGCCTTAAAATGTGGTGTCTCACTTTGAGAAGCGCAACATATGCTCTGGTCGTCTATCTAGGATAATTTTTATATTTCGCCTATTTTAGCATGTATTTTGAGAAGTTCTTCCATATATCCACCCTTCTAGTGTATTTTGAGAAGTTCTTCCATATATCCACCCTTCTACTGTATGAAAAGTACGGTGAAGAGTTTTATAAATGATTGGTGTATTGACTCTCATGGTTACTATACCTAATTTTACGATGCACCAAGCATCCGAACACGATTTATAGGCGTACATAAAGATACACAGAAAGACAGACAGACAATTCTATGAGAAGTTCTTCCATATATCCACCCTTCTACTGTATGAAAAGTACGGTGAAGAGTTTTATAAATGATTGGTGTATTGACTCTCATGGTTACTATACCTAATTTTACGATGCACCAAGCATCCGAACACGATTTATAGGCGTACATAAAGATACACAGAAAGACAGACAGACATTCAATTCTATTGTGTGTCGAGTCGAGAAGGCTGTGACTAGACAATGTTCACGAGGTTCGTGCTGCCGTAGTTACATCTCATTTGGAGAGGTTTTTGGATATCACATTGGAGTACGAATCGTATATCAAAGTATTCTAGATACCTACAACACTTTTGTAAGTATTATTCCTAATATTTGTGAACCTTACCGTAAGTTACGTGAAGTGGAAGAAACACAACCTAAAACTCTATTCTGATCAACCCAACATGGCCGCCGCCTCTGTTGATAGAGGTCGGCGTCTCTTAACGAACACAACGAATGATAAAACTTCTGACGTATCAACCCACCAAGTACCAAACCAACCAATGAATTATTATAATACTGTAAATAACCCTGATTTTAACAACAGTACATCTGGCACCCAAATGACTACTACAATAACTACCAGCATCAAAGAAACAAATCCAAGGTCAAGCTATTCTGCTATAGCTCAATCTCTCCCCTCCAAAGAACAAGCTATCGTAATAGAATCCCAAGATGGAATCAGTATCAAAGATTATGTGCTAGCTGTAGGAAAACTCACTAGCCCTAGCAACAATCGTTTTGTTTCACGAATATCGAATGGACGAATATGCATTTTTCTTTCTAGCAAGAAAGTTGTTGAAGAGTTAATATTAGCAAACCCCAAGATCTTAATAAACAATGTATCTTTGGAAATACGACCACTCTTAACAAAAAACCAGAGTATTATATTATCAAACGTTTGTCCTGTAATACCCAACTATGTAATTGAAGAGGAATTGTTAAACATTGGTGTGAAAATCATGTCTAAAATTACCCCTATCAGAGCAGGCTTATCCATCCCAGGTTTTTCTCATATTTTGAGCTTTCGAAGACAAATGTACATCCAAAATGAAGACTTCGATAAACTCCCTGCATCTCTCCAAATTGAATACGATGGCACTAACTACTGGATTTACCTATCATCTGACTCACCCACCTGCTTTATTTGTAAAACTGAGGGACATTTGGCCAAAGACTGTCCTACTAACAACTCAGTTCCAAATGATCAACCAACCTCTCAGCACGACATTCATGAAATTGACAAACCTAACCTCTCCAAATTTCCTAAACTACAAGAGAAACCACAAACAACAGAGATAAACCCCAAAAATGCAACCAGTACTTCCGACCTTCCTCCAACAAATTCACATGATGAAACTTCATCAGCTATCCTAAACTTAACTCTAACCCAAGATTGTAATGGCATTTCTCTCTCCGAAATTCCAATAGAAAGAACAGTGCCTGGACATAGTGAAACATGTCCTGCCTCAACAACTGGACATTTCCCTGGATTTAAAAGACCAGTGTGGTTCGGCCACTGTCTTGGCAAACCAGTTTTTGTGTTTCCCTATTTGTTTCCACTCTGTGTGGTTGTACATATCTGTATTATTTGTCTTCATTGCATTTATTCATTGTCAGGTTGGTTTTGTTTATGTTGATTGGTTGTCGTGATTTATTTGTTTTGATTGCATGTAGTATTCCTACTGCCGTGTCTCCAGTAGGATATTTTGGCTTAGAAGGTAATTTTTGTATTCTTAAGTTGGCACATTGATTCATCTTTTACTTGGTTTTGAACTCTTTACTGTGATTGGCTGCTTTCGGCCTATCAGAGGCCTCTTACTTGTTTTTAAACTCTCTACTGTGATTGGCTGCTTCCAGCCTATCAGAGGCCTCCTTGCTGCTTGTAGCGACCAATCACGTGTTTCTTCTTCGTTGTTCTCTAAGTGTGTAGCCATGACAATGTTGTGCTTCAACGCTGGTTGTGATATATCAACGAACATCCAGCTAATCATTTCTATAATTGGTGCTATCTTCATAGTAACCGTGCTTAGCAATCATGTCCTATGCACATGATTCATATTTTGTTTGGGCAGTGACATTACGGTGATTTTCGATCTCATCAAACCATGCTTGATGTTGCTACGCGTCATGTCGACGAATTCTTCAATCCGCGGCGTCGGATAGTTTGTTGTAATGTGTTTACTTCTAGCTTCATTTACTGCCTAACAATTTGTCTTCACGCGTATGAATAATGATGATGCGTCGTGTGATAAGTAATTCATCGTGTCTGGAAGCATGTTACAAGGCCAGGCATCATCACTAATGGAGGTTAACGCTAGGCTAAACTGCTTTACTATTGTGACAATACCGTGCGATTGGCATATCCCGGTATTTGTATGATAGCAACTACTTTGACTTCCTGCAACATCACTGGAATGGAAGTTGACGCTGGGCTTAACTGCTTTACTATTGTGACAATACCGTGCGATTGGCATATCCCGGTATTTGTATGATAGCAACTACTTTGACTTCCTGCAACATCACTGTAATGGAAGTTGACGCTGGGCTTAACTACTTTACTATTGTGACAATACCGCGCGATTGGCATATCCCGGTATTTGTATGATAGCAACTATTTTGACTTCCTGCAACATCACTGGAATGGAAGTTGATGCTAGGCTAAACTACTTTACTATTGTGACAATACCGTGCGATTGGCATATCCCGGTGTTTGTATGATAGAAACTACTTTGACTTCTTGCAACATCACTGGAATGGAAGTTGATGCTAGGCTAAACTACTTTACTATTGTGACAATACCGTGCGATTGGCATATCCCGGTATTTGTATGACAGCTACTACTTTGACTTCCTGTGATTCACACATAATTTGTTTTATTAACAATTCATTTTGGGCTTACAGTATCGGCGCATCACTGTAAGTCAGTCCTGGTTCGACGACACATTCTCGTTCCATGCGACCTGTTTTTTCATTATTTGTTGCAACTCCACTTGTGTTGCATATTTAAATTATATCATTCTTTGGAACCGCCGTGTATTGCATGCCGTTCTATGATGTACTGATCTGCAGCTACGTTCAAGACAATGTGTGTGTTTTAGGCTCAAGACTTAACGTGTGTCAACTCTATGCGAGTGCTTCTTCAATTCTGTAAATTTGTGCTAGTGTTTCTCATATGTTTATGTGCCACCTTTGAATATTTGTTTCATGTGTCACCTTTGAATATTTGTTTTATGTGCCACCTATTTGATAATATATCTTATTATTAGTTAGTGGTGGTGTCGTGTCCTTTATGCCTTCCTGGACTTCCTTATTTAGTGACAATAATATTGTCTGGTCCTCCACATGTTTGCTAAATTGTCAAGCGACCTTTGTAAAGTCAACCCTTTGTATTATCACATCATTATCTAATGCTTTGGCCAATAAACCTTTACACATTGTCCACTATTACCAGAATACTCTTGGTGGGTTGTTGACTTCCCGCGTTGGCCATTACATTATTTGGTCCTCTCCGGGCCGGATATTGAGCTGTTTACTACTTTGAATGAATTATTAAGCATTGTGTTGGCCATTTTGGGCCCTTGTTTCTTGCTATTTCACCAGGAAGGCCATAAATTTAAATTGTATACGTTCCCATTAACTTCCCAAGGACACAATACAGTATTCTATGTTCAGATGTTTGTTTACAACTTAATCGAGACCATTGTCTCAGTGTTTATTTTTTGTGTTAGTTAGTTTGTTGTGTTAGTTAGGTGTGCAACTCTGGTAATTACATCTAGGCGGGCAATCCTAAAGTCATTATGGAGGATGCCCAAAAGCGACTTTTAGTTAGGAAGCGTGCAGTCGCTAAGGGCATGCTTACCTCACAAGAAAAAGTAATTAGCAACTTTCAGGACATTACAGAAGAGCAATATCAAATGTTAGTGTTACGCAAACACAAATGCGAGGAAATTTATGAACAATATAACGAAGCGCAAGTCGCTTTAGAGGATATTACAGACAATATCGACGAAGAAATAGCCGAACGTTGTGACTTCGAAGATAAGTATTTTGAGTTGATGGTTAAAATTAAACTACATTGTGACAATTTCAAAAAATCCAACACTACAGACAGTGATAACCCTTTGAATAATTTGCAGAGTGCACAATTTCCTACTGCTAACGTAGCTGCAGCGCATATAAAGTTGCCTGAAATTCAAATTCCGCAGTTCAGTGGCGACTTCACAGACTGGTTGAATTTCAGAGATAGCTTCAAGGCCATAGTAATTGATAACCATGCTCTTTCTGATATTGTTAAGTTCTACTACCTTAATTCTAGTCTTAGTGGTGAGGCCAAACTCCTCTTAAAGAACATTACTGTGTCAGATGATAACTTTACGGTTGCATGGAACTTGCTGACAACTCGATACAATAACATTAGGCTCATAGCGCACAACCATGTTACCAAGCTTTTCAAGCCCCCCGCATACGGTAATGATTCAGTGTCCTTGCGTGCCATCATCGACCACTTTGTTTCTCATGTCAATGCGTTAGAAGCTTTGGACTTTAACGGGGTTCCCCTTCAAGACTTGTTATTGTCACATTTTATATTGGAGCTACTAGATAATGATAGCATCCGTGAATGGGAGAATCATGTTGATTCTGGGAGAATTCCCACTCTCCAGGACTTGGTTAGCTTCTTAGAGAAAAAATGCAAGGTACTGGAAATAACTGAAAAGAATGGGTCCAGGCCTGCATTGCATACTGCTGTAACCAAACTTAAAGCTGAAGGTCATTCGCCTCAGAAACCCATGTTAACTACTACCAAATCTCGTTGTACATATTGTAGGAGCATTGATCACCAATTGTCGAAATGTGGTACCTTTATCAAACTTTCGTCCACAGCCAAATGGGATTTTGTCAGGTCTCGAAAATTGTGTTATAATTGTTTGCGTAATTTCGAGCCTAATCATCAATGTTCGAAGTACTCTTGTAACACTTGTTCCCGAAAACACCATACTCTTCTTCACTATGAGCCCTCCAGTGGCACTAGTAATGATGCTTCTCAAGCTCATGCTAACGTGGTAAACACTAGTTGCAGTAGCGTCGCTCGTGACAATCAATTTTCAAGGATGTTATTACCCACTGCCAAGTTGAATATATTAGCTGGCAATGGCTTACGTGTACCTGTCACTGCACTACTTGACTCTGCATCAGATTGTAACTTAATTTCGTCACACTTAACTAAGAAATTAAGACTCCACACCAAACCTATGAAGGTACACATTCGCGGTGTTGGTCAAAATCAAAGTACTGCTACTGTTGTTGCTGATGTGAACGTTTTTGCCTGTGTTACTAATTGGTCTGCTAAGCTTGAATGTCTCGTGGTTCCCAATATTGCACTTGAGCTACCCGCTGCTGGTTTCGACACCTCTGAATGGAACATTCCATCACATATTGATTTAGCTGATCCTGATTTCAATTGCACTAAATCTATTGATCTTGTTCTTGGTGCAGAATATTTCTTTGACCTGTTATGTCCTGGTAAAATCATACCAGTTGGTGATTTGCCCATCATTCAAAATACCTCTGTGGGTTGGGTGTTTTCTGGGAGGCTGCCCAGTGCAAGCACCTCGCAACCATCGCACGTGGTATCAGCACTTACACTCTCACGCCCTCATGTAGAACAACAGCTGGAAGCGTTTTGGAACGTTGAAGAAGTTGAAACCCCAGTGTTGTCTGTTGATGAATCCATATGTGAAGAACACTTCGTTGCTACTACCACTCGCCAAGACGATGGTAGATTTGTGGTTAGACTCCCTCGCAAGGTGGACTCGGAGCCTCTAGGTGCCTCTCGCTACGCTACACTAAATCGTTTTCACTCTCTCGAAAGACGTTTGGCTCGTAACCATGAGTTAAGGTTAGAATACTCTGAATTCATGCATGAATATCTAGCCTTGAACCATATGCAAGTCGCCCCCCACCCGACTGATGGTGAAGTTTACTACATTCCCCATCATCCTGTTTTCAAGCCGCACAGTACTTCTACAAAGCTCAGAGTGGTATTTGATGCTTCGATGGCTACTACGTCTGGGTGCTCCCTTAATGATACCTTGTTGGTGGGCCCTGTAATTCAGCAGGATTTGTTCTCTATTTTGCTTCGGTTCCGTACTCACTTGATAGCGTTTGCAGCTGATCTGAGTAAAATGTACAGACAGATTCTTGTAGATCACAAAGATCGTGACTTACAGAGAATATTTTGGAGAGACTCTCCTTCAGACCCAATAGTAGAATATCAATTAAACACTGTTACATATGGTACTGCCCCAGCTTCCTTCTTAGCCACTCGTGTGCTAAAGGAGCTCGCCCTCACTGATGGCACAGCCTTTCCAGCTGCCACTCAGATTGTTTTAAACGACTTCTATGTTGATGATTGTATCTCGGGATGTGATTCCGAGCATGACGCACTCATTCTGTATGATGAATTGACCCTTCTTTTGAGATTAGGTGGTTTTGAACTGTGTAAGTGGAGTTCAAACTCCATGACTCTAATAGATAACATTCCTCTTGATCATCAAGAGAAACAACAACTCCGTAGTTTCGGCGATGGTGAAGAAACAGTCGCCAGAACGCTAGGACTTTATTGGCAACCTATCGATGACTTGTTGCGGATTCAGTCACCTATCGTGAACTGTGACACTTCAATTACTTTTACTAAGCGTTCATTTTTGTCCATTGTTGCCTCTATCTTTGACCCTTTGGGTTTAGTGTCACCTATTGTGGTTGCTTGTAAGATTCTCTTCCAAGATTTGTGGATTCACAAACTCGGTTGGGATGACCCCCTTCCAAAGGAAATCGCGCAAGCTTGGCTGAATGTTTATAGCAATTTACCTGCGATTTCTGAGATTTCTACTCCACGTTTGATTAAGCCTGCTTCAGAAATCAAATCTATGCAACTTCATGGCTTTTGCGACAGCAGTCAGCAGGCCTATGGAGCTTGTCTCTATTTATTGTCAATTGATACCAACGACATCGTCACTGTTGCACTTGTGTGCGCTAAGTCGAAGGTTGCTCCTCTTAAACAGTTGTCTTTGCCCAGACTTGAGTTATGTGGTGCACTTTTGCTTTCCAAATTAATTTCAAAGGTGCAACCCGCTTTGAACTTGCCTATTGAATCCGTATATTGTTGGACAGATTCCACTATTGTTTTGTCTTGGTTGGCTTCGCCCCCCTCAAAATGGAAAACCTTTGTAGCCAATAGAGTTGCTGAAATACAAAGGCTTACTGTTCACTGCGCCTGGAAACATGTCGCTTCTCGTGACAATCCAGCCGACATAATTTCCCGAGGCTGTATGCCCTCAGAATTGAAAAATAATCAGCTATGGTGGCATGGTCCAGCATGGTTGAAGGCCTTTACAAGCTCCAGTACTTCAGATATCTTTGACACTCCTGTGTCTGAATTGCCTGAGTGTAGAATTTCGTGCGCAAATGTATCTAAACCTGTTGACATTGCTTTTTTAAACAATTTTTCTTCCTACACGAGATTGTTGAGGGTCATAGCCTACTGTATTAGGTTTTTCTCTAATTGTAGAAATACCACTAGGATCAGTGGTCCACTCACTGCCATTGAAATTGATGTTGCACTACTTACATGTGTGAAAATGATTCAAGCTCAGTGCTACTCTACTGAACTTACTGCTCTAATGAAGAATGAGCAAGTGCCATCCACTTCCACCATCAGTAATTTGCACCCTTTGCTTCACTCTGATGGCACTATTCGTGTGGGAGGCCGTTTGGAATTGGCCGACCTTCCATTTGATACAAAACACCAGATGCTTTTGCCCAATGACCATCATTTCACTAAAGTCCTGGTCAGACATACCCATTTAAAGTTGCTTCATGGTGGGGTCCAGGTTGTGATTGCGACTATCCGACAACGCTTCTGGATACCTTCACTACGAAAACTTGTTCGTAGCCTATCTCGCTCTTGTGTTACTTGCGTGCGCTACGCTGCACGTCCTTCTGAACAGTTAATGGGTCAACTCCCAGCTGTTCGCCTCCATCAAACCTTTCCCTTTAATCACGTTGGTGTTGATTACTGTGGTCCATTCACTATCAGGTACGGTGGCCCCAGGTCAAGGGTCTCGACTAAGGCTTACATCGCAATGTTCGTTTGTATGGTTACGAAGGCTGTGCACACTGAAGTCGTCACTTCCCTCTCCAGTCATGCTTTCATTGTAGCCTTTACTCGCTTCTGCAGTAGAAGGGGCGTTCCCGCTCAAGTGTATTCCGACAATGGTACCAACTTTCAAGGCGCACAGTCTGACCTTGCTGATCTTGGTTCGTTGCTCTCCTCTGCAGTATTTCAATCTGTTGTTCAAGATTCTACCTCATCGCTACTAATTCAGTGGCACTTCATTCCTCCTAGTTCTCCGCACTTTGGTGGAATTTGGGAGGCAAACATCAAATCTTTGAAATCTCATTTAATAAGAATCATGAAGGCTCAAGTACTTACGTATGAAGAATTGACCACTCTCGTGGTGCAAATTGAAGCCATTCTAAATTCTAGACCCATTTCGCCTATGACTGAGGATCCTACTGACTTGTGCTATCTCTCGCCAGGTCACTTTCTTGTTGGACGACCTTTGAATGCCTTGCCCATTCCTGACGCTTCTGAAGTGCCCATCAATAGGTTGTCTAGATGGCAATTACTTCAACAGATTATGACTTCATTGTGGCGTAAATGGTCCACAGATCATTTACTCTCCCTTCAACAACGTCGCAAGTGGAACCGTATGTCTCCTAACCTCAAGGTTGGCACGCTTGTGCTTATTATGGACGACAATGTTTCTCCTACTTACTGGCGACTTGGACGTATTCTTGAGGTTCATTGTGGTAAGGACGGCCTAGCTCGTGTGGTCTCTCTACATACCACCTCTGGACTCTTGAAACGTCCCATCGTCAAGGTGTCTCCCTTGTTGCCGCAGAACTAAACCCTCTTGTATTTTCATAAACAACCTGCCTGTTGTTTCTGTGCGGGCAATATGGTTCGGCCACTGTCTTGGCAAACCAGTTTTTGTGTTTCCCTATTTGTTTCCACTCTGTGTGGTTGTACATATCTGTATTATTTGTCTTCATTGCATTTATTCATTGTCAGGTTGGTTTTGTTTATGTTGATTGGTTGTCGTGATTTATTTGTTTTGATTGCATGTAGTATTCCTACTGCCGTGTCTCCAGTAGGATATTTTGGCTTAGAAGGTAATTTTTGTATTCTTAAGTTGGCACATTGATTCATCTTTTACTTGGTTTTGAACTCTTTACTGTGATTGGCTGCTTTCGGCCTATCAGAGGCCTCTTACTTGTTTTTAAACTCTCTACTGTGATTGGCTGCTTCCAGCCTATCAGAGGCCTCCTTGCTGCTTGTAGCGACCAATCACGTGTTTCTTCTTCGTTGTTCTCTAAGTGTGTAGCCATGACAATGTTGTGCTTCAACGCTGGTTGTGATATATCAACGAACATCCAGCTAATCATTTCTATAATTGGTGCTATCTTCATAGTAACCGTGCTTAGCAATCATGTCCTATGCACATGATTCATATTTTGTTTGGGCAGTGACATTACGGTGATTTTCGATCTCATCAAACCATGCTTGATGTTGCTACGCGTCATGTCGACGAATTCTTCAATCCGCGGCGTCGGATAGTTTGTTGTAATGTGTTTACTTCTAGCTTCATTTACTGCCTAACAATTTGTCTTCACGCGTATGAATAATGATGATGCTTCGTGTGATAAGTAATTCATCGTGTCTGGAAGCATGTTACAAGGCCAGGCATCATCACTAATGGAGGTTAACGCTAGGCTAAACTGCTTTACTATTGTGACAATACCGTGCGATTGGCATATCCCGGTATTTGTATGATAGCAACTACTTTGACTTCCTGCAACATCACTGGAATGGAAGTTGACGCTGGGCTTAACTGCTTTACTATTGTGACAATACCGTGCGATTGGCATATCCCGGTATTTGTATGATAGCAACTACTTTGACTTCCTGCAACATCACTGTAATGGAAGTTGACGCTGGGCTTAACTACTTTACTATTGTGACAATACCGCGCGATTGGCATATCCCGGTATTTGTATGATAGCAACTATTTTGACTTCCTGCAACATCACTGGAATGGAAGTTGATGCTAGGCTAAACTACTTTACTATTGTGACAATACCGTGCGATTGGCATATCCCGGTGTTTGTATGATAGAAACTACTTTGACTTCTTGCAACATCACTGGAATGGAAGTTGATGCTAGGCTAAACTACTTTACTATTGTGACAATACCGTGCGATTGGCATATCCCGGTATTTGTATGACAGCTACTACTTTGACTTCCTGTGATTCACACATAATTTGTTTTATTAACAATTCATTTTGGGCTTACAGTATCGGCGCATCACTGTAAGTCAGTCCTGGTTCGACGACACATTCTCGTTCCATGCGACCTGTTTTTTCATTATTTGTTGCAACTCCACTTGTGTTGCATATTTAAATTATATCATTCTTTGGAACCGCCGTGTATTGCATGCCGTTCTATGATGTACTGATCTGCAGCTACGTTCAAGACAATGTGTGTGTTTTAGGCTCAAGACTTAACGTGTGTCAACTCTATGCGAGTGCTTCTTCAATTCTGTAAATTTGTGCTAGTGTTTCTCATATGTTTATGTGCCACCTTTGAATATTTGTTTTATGTGTCACCTTTGAATATTTGTTTTATGTGCCACCTATTTGATAATATATCTTATTATTAGTTAGTGGTGGTGTCGTGTCCTTTATGCCTTCCTGGACTTCCTTATTTAGTGACAATAATATTGTCTGGTCCTCCACATGTTTGCTAAATTGTCAAGCGACCTTTGTAAAGTCAACCCTTTGTATTATCACATCATTATCTAATGCTTTGGCCAATAAACCTTTATACATTGTCCACTATTACCAGAATACTCTTGGTGGGTTGTTGACTTCCCGCGTTGGCCATTACACAGTGTCACACGCCAGCAGTGAAAGAACTGACCAAAATATTTCTAATAGCAACAGACCCAAAATCGACTCTTCTGAACAAATTGAGAATCACAAGGTAAATCACACTTCTAAGAAACCCAAGAAAGAACCACAAAAACCAACAATCAGCGATATGCTCCTTCCTGTGAAACAGGTTTTGGAAGCTGATCCATCACTAGCTCCTCTCAGTTACACACAACTCCAATCTTTTCTCGAAAATTCCCAAGGTGTCAAGGACGTGGTGGCAATTGCTTTCAATTACACCCAAGACATAGAAGGACTCGCTAAAGCCCTACAGAAACTATACCCCTACTACACCGATAAAAGCATTAAAAACAGAAGCTCTCGGATAGTGAAGAAATTACTGAAGTTCGTCAACCTAAGCGAAGACCAAATGGATAACAATGTTTCTCTAGACTATTCTAGCGATGACTAATCTCTCCCTCTATAAGAATGGAAATGGATCGTTTGCTATTCCTTATCATACTTATGGCAACAACACTACTCCAATGGAATATCAACAGCTATCGATCCCAGTTAGAATTCCTACAACTCCTAATAAATAAACACCAACCACCCATTATCTGTCTCCAAGAGACCAACTTTCGGAACGATTTTGCTGCTAATCTAAGACTTTACAATGTGTATCATAAAAACAGAACTAATGCAAGTCATGCAAGTGGAGGACCTATGTCAAAAACAATATATACCTTAAAGAAATTTCTTTAAACTCCAATTTGGAAGCTGTAGCCGTCTCATTGCATCTATCTCCCTCTCTGTGTATCTGCAATATTTATATACCAAACAGTTATCTATTTCACGGAGATGATCTACGAAATCTTATCCGTCAGCTACCTAAACCATTCATTCTAGTAGGTGACTTCAACAGCCATAACACGTTATGGGGCAGTCATCACTCCGATGCAAGAGGGAAGGAGATAGAAAAGATACTAGATGAATTTGACCTAATTCTAATGAATTCAACTGCTCAAACTCGTTTCGATATTGCTCATGGAACCTATAGTAGCATAGACCTAACTATCTGCACTCCGGAGATAGCAACTGGTTTTGACTGGTCTGTCTATTCGACGCTCCAAGGAAATAGTGACCACTTCCCCATACTGATCAATAACGACAACGCTTCAATCAACGCCCCGATACCCCAAACCCTTAAATGGAACTTAAATAAAGCAAATTGGACGCAGTTCAATCATATAGTCAACAACCATTTAATTGGCCTAACCCATCCACATGACTTCCCTTCCAAACACATCAATGATATTGTTCAAGATTTTACAGATGCAATAGTTAAATCTGCAAACCTTAGTGTTCCGAAAATAAAGATAAACCCGTGTAAGAAGACAGTACCTTGGTGGAACGACGCATGCAAGGAAGCTCTAAAGAAGAAAAATCATGCTTTCTATGTCTTTAAGAGAAAACCAACTCCTGAAAATAAAGCCCAATTTCAGAAATGTAGAGCAATCACCCGAAAAAAATTAAAGATAGTAAAAACAACTCGTGGCTGACATTTGTTTCCTCACTAAATTCTCAAACTCCACAAAAAGAAGTATGGAATAAACTCAAACGTGTAAATGGTAAATATAACCAGTTCCACATTACTTCTCTCAGAAACCCGAATGATGGATCCTTCATAACCAACCCTCAAAACATTGCTGATAAATTAGCTGACACATTCTCCGAGATTTCTAGTGACCACAATTATGACCAACATTTTCTCCATATAAAGAAAACCAGCGAACCTCTTGATCTAAAAAGAACCTCCTCCGACTCCAATTCTAATTTAAATGAACCTTTTCAATTACAGGACATGATTATTGAACTTGACAAATGTGGCAAATCCAACCCTGGCCCAGATACGGTCCCTTATGAGTTCCTAAGACAGCTCCCACTAAACGCATTAAATTATCTTCTGGCTATTTTCAACTACATATGTACCTCTCAGACGTTCCCTGATCAATGGCGCAGAGACATAGTTGTTCCAATACTCAAGCCAGGGAAGGATAACTCAATTGCAGAAAATTACCGTCCAATCGCTTTAACAAATGCAATGTGCAAATTAATGGAGAAAATTGTTAACAGGAGATTACGATGGTATCTTGAACATATAAACTTTTTTAGTGATGTACAAAGTGGATTTCGTAAAGGACGTTCAACTGTCGATACTCTCATAAGTTTGGAATCTGAAATTAGGGAAGCTTTCCTAAACAACCATCACCTCATAGCAGTTAGTCTAGATATTGAAAAGGCATATGACATGGTGTTCAAAGACCATGTACTTAAATCATTGATGGAATATAACATTTCAGGAAATATGCTCTATTTCATCTACAACTTCCTCAAAGATCGTAGAATTCAAGTTAAGACAAATGGCATTTTGTCACAGGAAGTTACAATCGACAATGGAGTCCCTCAAGGATCAGTTATCAGTGTTACTTTATGCCTGGTCGCAATAAACGGAATTGTATCCAACATCCACTTGCCAGTAAAGGCTTGTCTTTTTGCTGACGATTTGACCATATTCTGTGCTGGAAGAAATAGTTCAACTACTCAACAACTACTTCAAGAATCACTTGAAAATATTCAACAATGGGCCAAGATTACTGGATTCAAGTCCAAATGCATAGTATCCTCTAAAAACAAACACTCTGTACCAGATCCCGAGCTCAACATAAACAGTCATAAAATTGAGACAGTATATACTCTTAAAATCCTGGGAATTCTGTTTGATAGTAAATTAAGTTGGATTCCATACCTGAAAAATCTCAAGGATGAGTGTCTACGACGGATTAATTTAATGAAGATTCTCGCAGCAAAAAACTGGGGAGCAGACTATCAAGTGCTCATGAATACTTATAGATCAATTATTAGGGCCAAATTAGATTATGGCAGTATAGTATACAACTCTGCAACAGCGTCTTCCCTCAAGATCCTTGATTCTATCCAGTCAGCTGCTCTTCGAATTGCTCTGGGAACTCTCCACACCAGTCCAGTAACCAGTATGCAAATAGAAGCCAATGAACCACCTCTTGCAATTAGACGTCAACAACTAAGTTTATCATATGCACTCAAAGTATCAACTATGACTAAATCACGCATTAAGTCGTATGTTTTCCCTACTAATAGCCACACAAGAACAAACACTGAATCAAGACGACAACCTTCGCCCTTCAATGTCAGAATATCCAAGTTCCTTGAAGAATTAAACCTAAATATTCCTCCCATACTACTCTCAGACCATTCTCTTGATATCCAACCATGGACAATTACCTTACCAACAGTCAACTTCGAACTGAACAACTTGGTTAAAAACCAAACTGACAGATCACAGTACCATCGATTATTTCTTGAAATCTCCAATAGATACCCAATGCACAGTGCTATTTATACTGATGGTTCGAAATATGATGAAAGAAACGGTTGTGGGATAATTTATCCTGACCATACAATGCTTTTTCGACTTCCTGAATCTTTCACTGTCTATTCTAATGAACTCTTTGCTCTTAAACAGGCCATGAAATACATTTTGAATACAGCCAGCTGCAACAACTCATTTATTATTTACTCCGATTCACGAAGTGCATTAAACGCAATAGAGAATCTATCTTCGACAAACGTCCTTGTACAAGAAATTCAACTGATATTCCATAAAGTGGTGAAGCAAGGTAAACAAGTCATATTTGTGTGGGTACCCTCTCACAGAGGCATTCATGGCAATGAATCTGCCGATCAAGCAGCTAAAGAAGCCACACTTGTACCTTTATGTGATCCTACAATAGCTACACCTCATACTGACATCATTTCCTACGTCAAAAGAAAAGTATTACAACAGTGGAAGAATCATTGGCTTAGAACTTCTACCAGTAAACTCCATGAAATAACATCAAGAACCACAGAACAATATCTCCATCATAAACTTTCCAGGCAAGATCAAGTTCTAATATCACGAATAAGAATAGGTCATACCAACATCACCCACAGCTATCTCCTCGAGAAGAAACAACCCCCTATCTGCTCAACATGTAACAGCGTACTGACTGTGCAGCACATAATCTCAGACTGTGCTCTCTACAACCACTGGCGCCAGCACAACAGCATTCCCAAGAAGATATGTGAGGCCTTCTCATCTCTTTCACAGCTCAAAAAACTCATCAAGTTCTTCAAACACTCGGAACTTTATTTCAAAATCTGATTGATCAACTCATAGTAGTGGGACTTTCCTTTATTTCTAGTGTTCATTTCATGATTTTATAGTGTATTCAATTCAATGTATTGTATGTATTGTATTGTGTAATGTAAATCTACAGTGAAAGTCGCGATAAGACTTTCCAAGTTAAAGCGACTATAAATTAATCTAATAAAAAAAAATCTATTGTCTACAACATATCACCCAGATATCCAAATATGGGTATATCTACCACACAGTATCAAACAAAATCATCCTTACGATGAGCCCGTATGTCGACAAAAATAAATAAAACTAAATGATGAGTTAAAAAGTGCTCTCAAACTAAATTCACCTAACGTGTACTTCATGACGTGAAATAGAATTGAAAGCCTTGTAGACGAAACGCAATACACGTCACATAAAAACTGACCCTCTACGTTGTGTTAGGTCCCCATACACAGGAAACCCATTTCATAAATTATAAAGGCTTGTGGTGCATGAAAATTCAGGTTCCTTAGCCTCGATTGGCCCAAATTCCTAAAAGCCACAAAATATGCTGATTCAATTCATGAATTTTTGAAAATAATGTTGCTGTTTGGAGATATAATGGACCTTCTGTACTATATGTCGCACGTGAAAATTGCGTGAAAAAATTCTAGGTTACCCCTTGCCCCCTTAATTGCATTGATGAATTATACAGTCTAAGTTGGTTCCGTGATAACCTAAGAGCCATTTGCAAACTTTCACAGAAATGTAATAAATGGAGTGACATTGCTTCTTACAGAAATAGATGGAAAGTTGGATGCCACCCCTTGAGATAATATTGTCATGGTTACCGATTTGCATTCCTTCATTAGTTTTTTAAATTAAGTTTAAATTAGTTTTCTGGGAATATTTCAGAAACTGTTGGTTTTGGAGCCTTATAATGTGGTTTTCGAGGACCCTTTAGGGCCCCCGAGTTTTGTTTCTGGCACCGAGGGGCTTTGTCACGTCGTTGTACGCCATAATATAATACTAATATAATAATATAATATAGGGATAGGAATATAATAGACCTACCGTACCACACCCGCAGGTGTAAATCGCGTGAAAGAATTCTACGGTACTCCTTGACCCCCTTAAGCGCATTATACATATTGATGAATTTTACAGCTTAATTTGGTTCCGTGATAACCTTGTAGCCGTTTGCAAACTTTCACACTAATGTAATTAATGGAATTGCAATAGATGGACCACTGAGAATCTGTTGCCATGGTTACTGGCTTGCATTCGTTCATTAGTTTATTAAGTGAAATTAGTTTTCTGGGAATATCCAAAAACGGTTGGTTTTAGTGCCTCTCACATTGAGGGGCTGAAAATGAGCTTTGTCTCGCCCTTCTACGCCTATTTCAGCATGTATTTTAAGGGGGTAGGCACCCTTTTATGAGAAGTACGGAGAAGAGTTACATCAATGATTAGTGTCGTGCCTCTGATGGATATGTATACCAAATTTTACGTTGATACCCCCAGCCGTTCTCGAGTTATAAGGGAACAAAGTTGTCCACCGACAAACAAACAAATTATTTTAGCGCTCATCCATCATATAACAGTTGAAACGCGTAAATAAATCAAATTTCCGTAGAAATTCAGAAAAAAAATCAGGCAAATTTTCATTTTTATTTATATAGAAATCGACTGCACCGCTCGGTGTTGACCGTGTTTTATTGCACAAATTTAAGTTTCACTCGCTAACCGTTGGAGATACACGAAAAGTGATAAGGACCTTTCGGATAGAAAATTAAATGTTAAAGCTCGTGTATGCCATTAAAAGTTTGCTATTTCTTAGCGTTCTCTTTTTATTTGAAATGGAAATATGAAATTTTGAAACCAAAGGGTGTAGTGACGTCACTAAAATGGTCGCCATTTTTAAACAGTGCAAAATATCGAAAACAAAAGTAGCCTATGTGTAAACCTGGTAAATCAGCTACATCCATGCAAAATTTCATTTCAATCGGACCAGTGGTTCCTGCGTAATTGAGTTACAGACAGACGACAGACGGACAGAAACACACTATCTCATTTTAGGTAGATTTCATTAGAAAGCTAACTATTGCAATGGGTCCCATGTTTCGACTTCCGGAAAATTTCGACATATCTTCGCGTTTCACATCCCCCAGACCCCAAAACCACCGTCAGTTCAAAAGTTTATATATAATTTATGTATGTATATATCTAATATATAAAAGTGAAAGTCTGTATGTATGTATGTATGTATGTATGTATGTGGGTTGGTTCCGTATACAAATCCACACCGTTCCACCAATCTCAACCAAATTTTGCATACACATAGTTTAGGACCCAGAAGGAACCGCTGGCTACATGAATTTTCGATAGTCTTTCTCATTCTTCTGATTTCGGCACTTTCGCACTCGAGCAAAGACTAATAAATTCATAAAAGTTACTCATGAAGGAATGGCAAGGCAGATCGTTTCCATGGCAACATAGCTCAAGTCGAGACACGGCCTACTGGATGCCAGTTGCGCTCTGCACTACCGGTATAGAAAATGAGCTTCTTTACATCAAATCCCGTTAGTTACTCAAATACTCACACAGCACTGTCAACCCAGTATAGCATAACAAAAACTTCACACTATTTGTAAATATAATTTCCACAATATCAAAATGCAAATTATATCACAAAATAATATAATAATAATAACCCCTGGCACTACAGCCCATGAAGGACCTAGGCCTACCAAGCGACCGCTTCCCAGCCATTTAGCCTTTAGGTATTGGGGTGATGCGTGATCAGCGCATCGGGTTCCCTCGGCCGTTAATCTTGGTTTTCGTGATTGGGGCGTTGCCTCGCTGTCAGACAGCTACTCAATTGTCCTCACGAGGCTGAGTGCACCCCGTTCCAGCCCTCACGTCAGTTTCTAAAATCCTTGACGGAGCCGGGAATCGAACACGGGGCCTCTGGGTGAGAGGTAGGCACGCTACCCCATCACCACGTGGCCGGCCACAAAATACAATAGCGTGATAATAAATGACAGAAACTAAACATACCTTTGCACCTTATTAAAATAGAATTCCATTAGGTTCACTCGATTTATTTAAAACTTATTGAACTTTCCTGCTGAGTGGTTAGTACAGAAGTTATTTGGAAGCAACCGATAGTTCGGCTTCCGCAATAGTATTCGTAATCAGTGATACCAATTTCTCTGCAATGACGCTGGGAAGACCGCTGCTGCGGTCAGGCTAATGAGTGGAAGGGATTACAGTTCTGAGAAATGCAATCCAAACATTTCATGCAATAAATTCTTTCCACTGTGAATACAACTTAAACCAGACTTTCAGTTTTCATTGTCGAAAAAGATATTGCTGAAATTGTAATTTGATGATGATAGTTGATGTTAAAGGGCCTAACATGGAGGCTATAGGCCTCTTAATTCTTTGGGATGCAAATGAAGAATGATGATAAAATGAACACTAGAACTAAAAATAACTACAACTTACAACCAAATTACGGATTAGGAGAACAAAAGGACAAAAAGGAAGGAATAAGGGAAATAAAATGCGGGTAAATGAAATGCTCTCAACTCTCAAAAAATGAGAATTGACGGATTTGGTAAGGTGTGCCATGAAAGGCAGATAGGAAGAGAAATAGGAGAGAGACCACCCCAGAATCACTGGACAAAGGGAAAAAACAGATCCAGCTCAGGAATTCTCCCAAAATCAACAGCCGTGAACCCTTGAGGGTGTAGCACCTCCAGTGGTGCGGCTACACACACCCTGCCTCCTTTATGACCTCGTGCAGAAGGGAGCAGATATGATGAAAAGATGCACCGTACGGTTGATTCCGTAGTTAGTTGGATATCATCGTAGGAATCAGAGGCAAATAAGTCCCTATCATGTGCGTTACTAACATTGGTCAAGTACTATCCCGGTATTTGCCTGGACAGAGAGTAGAAAAACCACACTCAGGATAGGTTCAAACCTACGATATCTGGACTTGCTACAGCTGCCCTCGCAACCGTGGTGCACTATTAAACGATCACAACTACGGTGCGGGACTCTCAAAATGACGACTACACACAACAGACGAAGGAGTGTTTGTGTCCGGAACAAAGTTATCGCCGGAAATCACGTAAGACAATCATCTCACCTAACTCTGTCCCACGTAAACTCGGGAAATGAAAGCACACCTCCTTTGGGGGAGCAAGAGTAGTGTTGAATGCGACATCTACCATCGGTACTTGCAACTGGCATATGTAATGCCATTGTAGATATATTTTGTTCTCTTTGATAACAGCTTTAAACTGCCTGTTCATTTAACACAAGTCAAGATAGGTTGCAGCACTATTTTCACTGCCAGCTGGATCGCATCCCTCCTGGCTGCTTTAAACTGCCTGCCCGTTCAACACACAGACGCGTACAGGATCTTTTCACAGTAGCGCTTCATTCGTATTTACGTCTTTTTCCAGAACTAGCACTGACGTTATTTCATTTCTTACTAACGTCTATTTGAGTTGTTGGACTTTGCTACACCCATTAAATATTAAACAATAGACAAATCATTTTCTAAATGAAACATTGTGTTAACCTGAAGTAAGTTATCGCATTTATTAAATTGATATTCATTCAATGTCATTTAAATTAGAATTTCATAATGATTTTAATACATTTGTAATCTGAGTTACATTTATAATTATATTTGTTTTTTCCATTGCTTTATTTTTAGACACCATATACTTTGAGCTAACCTCCTTACTTTCCACTACGTCGCGTTACTTGAAGTCGTTTAATTAGATTGGCTTATGGATCTTTAAGCATACAGTCACTTTTTTAATTATACACGGATTGGTGAAGTATTGATATTCCATGTCTGCCATTTCAAGCTTTTGACCTATCTTACGAAATACTTTAGGGGCTAAAGAAGACGCCCAATGTGTTCTCAATCAATGCATCTCATTTGACATTATACTGGGATTATACGTTGCTGCATTGCACAGACCAAGGATCATGTAATATGGGGCGCGCACTGGTCGGTGGGTTGGTGGGATCCGGATCTCGAACGCGGTTTGTGGTGGAAGCCGGTGGAAACCATGCACCGCTGGTCTATTTATTTAACTTCTCATCTGACAGTGTTTGTGATATTATGATGTATTTATTCCAAATGCACTTTCGTGCGCAATTATACCATTAATTAATTAACTTTAACAAGATGAGATAGATTAGTTGGTTCCTCTGTTTAGGGGCTGCGACATCGCGGTCATTCAGCCCCGTGTACATTGGATGTGTGTAGAATCTGCCTGATAACCGGTGTTAATTGTGATGGCTGTATTAATGTGTGTTATATGTAATTCAGGTAAGGACTACAGACAGTCAGTTTTAAGTAGTTCATACTTTTTCTACCAAATGCTACCGTCAACGACACCTAGCTGCAAACTTGGCTAATAGATACTTCCGCAACCATACGGTGACCGTTGGAACATAATAGCGTTAATCAAATTTTACTTTCACACGAGTGTAGTTAGTGGAACGTTCTTTTACATCACATAAATCTATGTCGTATGACATGGGCCCACCGGCTTTACTTCCGCTCCGAAGGAAGGCATACTGAGGGATTTTTAACGCTCTTCAAAACTCCGAAGACTTCGGCCAGGTTTGAACCCACGACCTTGGGCATAGAAGCTCAGCTACCAAATACGCCACCAAAGCCGCCCAATATGAGATAACAGGCATGTAAATACAGCAATACGATTCTCTAATATGCAACTATAGTAGACTACACACTGCGTTATGTACATGAATAAGCCATTTCTCATTAATCACACCATTTGTGCGGGGTTATAAATCGTACGTATATTTGACTCCAGAATGATGACTTTATATTCCAAATATTGAATAATTTAAATATTGTTTCCTTTCAAAAAGGTAGATGCAACAATTTAAAAATAAAAGAGAACTATGTGATCAAAACGTCTAAATTACACCCATTACAAAAATAAAAAATAAAGACTATCAGGAAAGTACTGTAATTGTGAGAATAGGTCCTTGAGAAATGTGCATATACAGCCCTTTTTGTTATTGATGCATTCTCTACTGCGTTATTGTACTCCACAGTACCTTTCGCCTAGATTTACAGTGAGTTAATATTACACTTGATTAACTTCCGAGTCCAGAAGAACTATGTTTTAAACTCACTTAGGGGCAAAGTGAATATACCTTGCGTAATATATTGGCATGTATCTTTCTATAACATGTAAATACACCTCTCGGGCAACGCCGGGTGAAATAGCTAGTATATATGTATATCAGTTTCTTGTGGACACGATAACTGCCGTAATTTTGCACCAATCACTTTGAATTTTTTACCGAATATGTATACCTATAAAATCTCGGTCGAGTTCGTTACTGGGCTAAATCGGTCAAAGGGGGTGAAAATGGGGGGCTTTTTTCGAAAAAGTGAAATATTGCTATAACTCTCTTAGTATGTGAAATAACGAATCCATTCAACGTTCATATTATGTGTCGAATAAAACCCAAAAATTTATATTTGAAGAGTTTTTTTATAGCACCAACCATTGACCAAAGGGGTGGGAAAAAGTGGGTTTTTCGGGAAACATTGATCATATCTCTCTTAATAGGCACAATATCAAAACCGTACAAAATGGACAATATTCCCCTAATAATTACCTAAAACTTTTGTCTGAAAGAATTTTTGATATGACCCACCATTACGCCAAGGGATGAGAAAAATTATTTCGGAATTATAAGAAAATGCCAAGAGCTATCAGAGGTTGCCATGGCAACACTACTAAATTGATGAGGGATGAGCCATCAGACGTTGCCATGACAACGCACTTGCACGAGATCAGATTCAGTATTTCCATCTGACTAAGCCGGCCCCGTGGTGTTGGGGTAGCGCGCCTGCCTCTCACCCGGAGGCCCCGGGTTCGATCCCCGGCTCCGTCAGGGATTATAAAACTGACGTGAGGGATGGAACGGGATGCACTCAGCCTCGTGAGGACAATTGAGTAGCAGTCTGACAGTGAGACAGCACCACGATCACGAATACCAAGATTAACGGCCGAGGGGACCCGACGCGCTGATCACGCGTCACCCCAATATCTGCAGGCCAAATGGCTGGGCAGCGGTCGCTTGGTCGGCCTTAGCCCGTCATGGGCTGGATGGTGCCAGGGGTTAACTTTGACATCTGACTAAGTGGGAAGCGGCTTCGGTGATGTAACTGGTAGCATGCAGAATGTCTATGCCCAAGGTCGCGGTTTCAAAGCCGGCCGAAGTCGTCGGATTTTCTAAGAGCGCTAAAATCCCTCAGTATGCTTTCCTTTGGAGGGGAAGTTCCAACGTTCGTTACGAGTTGCTGGTTGGGGTGGCATCTAGTAGCCAAGTTCACAAATAGGTGTCATTGACGGTAGTACCTGGTAGCAACATTAGGAACTACTGCTTGAAATTGACCGTCTGCAGTCCTTACCTGAATTACAGACTAATACAGCCATTACAATTCACACCGTTTATCAGACAGATTCTACACTCACCCAAAGTACACAGGGTTAGATGACCGCGTTGTCGCAGCCCCTAAACTGAGGAACCAACCAGAGGTAGATTTCATTAGAAAGCTAACTATTGCAATGGGTACCATGTTTCGACTTCCGGAAAATTTCGACATATCTTCGCGTTTCACATCCCCAGACCCCAAAACCACCGTCAGTTCAAAAGATTATATATAATTTATGTATATATATCAGTTTCTTGTGGACACGATAACTGCCGTAATTTTGCACCAATCACTTTTTACCGAATATGTATACCTATAAAATCTCGGTCGAGTTCGTTACTGGGCTACATCGGTAGAAGGGGGTGAAAATGGGGGACTTTTTTCGAAAAAGTGAAATATTGCTATAACTCTCTTAATATGTGAAATATCGAATCCGTTCAACGTTCATACTATGTGTCGGATAAAGCCCAAAAATTTATGTTTGAAGAGTTTTTTATAGCATCAACCATTGACCAAAGGGGTGGGAAAAAGTGGGTTTTTCGGGAAACATTAATCATATCTCTCTTAATAGACACAATATCAAAACCGTACGAAATGGACAATATTCCCCTAATAATTACCTAAAACTTTTGTCTGAAAGAATTTTTGATATGACCCACCATTATGCCAAGGGATGAGAAAAATGATTTCGGAATTATAAGAAAATGCCAAGAGCTATCAGTGGTTGCCATGGCAACACTACCAAATTGATGAGGGATGAGCCTTCAGACGTTGCCAAGATAACGCACTTGCACGAGATCAGATTCAGTATTTCCATCTGACTAAGGGGGAAGCGGCTTCGGTGACGTAACTGGTAGCATGCAGAATGTCAATGCCCAAGGTCGCGGTTTCAAAGCTGGCCGAAGTCGTCGGATTTTCTAAGAGCGCTAAAATTCCCTCAGTATGCTTTCCTTTGGAGGGGAAGTTCCAACGTTCATTGCGAGTTGCTGGTTGCGGTGGCATCTAGTAGCCAAGTTCACAGGTAGGTGTCGTTGACGGTAGTACCTGGTAGCAACATTAGGAACTACTGCTTGAAATTGACCTTCTGCAGTCCTTACCTGAATTACAGACTAATACAGCCATTCCTAAGTACACGGGGTTACATGCCCGCGTTGTCGCAGCCCCTAAACTGAGGAACCAACCAAAATCTCTGCGGGAGATATAATTTTGCGTGAAGAAGTAACAGACCGTTACATAGTTACACATCAGTGTCGAAACCTTGCATAAGGACAGTGTGACCACAAGTATAAAAATGGACCCCAAATGACAAGAAGGTTACCGTTCCCATAAGACAATAAAATGTTTAAAATAAGCATAAAATGACGAAAAACAAAGTTAATTAAGCTCCAATTATAAAATACCTTCTCGCAATAAATGAGGTCTGATCCTTCTACGAAAACCTGCATATTCTGCCTATTTTCGCCTATCCCCACTTTGTCCGGTGAAATCTACCTCCGCCTTCCGGCGTGCCGAGAGGTCTTTTTATATATTAGTATGATATTCCCGCTAACCTTTCCGCCTATACTGTCGTAACAATTGGCTGTAAATAATATACAGGGCAGGTTACACCAATACCCAATTAAGAGGTTAAAATGGAGATGAGATGAGAACAATTATTTTGCTTATGTACTCGTATTTCAAACTAATTAACTATAGGCTATATCATCAGGCAATGAACTTTATCTCCAATAGAGTTTCAGCATACACACATAGTTGATTGGTTGGTTCCTCAGTTTAGGGGCTGCGACAACGCGGTCATGTAACCCCGTGTACTTTGGGTGCGTGTAGAATCTGTCTGATAACCGGTGTTAATTGTGATGACTCTATTAGTGTGTGTTAACTGTTTTCAATTCAAGTAAGGACTGCAGACATTGATTTTTTCAAGTAGTTCCTACTTTTGCCGCCAAACGCCACCATCAACGACTACTATTTCAGAACTTGGTTACCAGATGCCACCGCAGTCGGCTCCTGGCGACGAACGTCGGAACCTAAGAGCGTTTTTCAAATGTTTCACCTATAACTTAATTTAGCTTCACACAGGTGTAATTAGTGGAAGGTTCTTTAACATGCCATAAATCTATAACATGGGACCGCCACCTTCCCCTCCGAAGGAAGGCATACTGAGGGATTTTTATCGCTCTTAAAAATTTCGACGATTTCGGCGGGGTTTGAACCCGCGATCTTGGGCATAGACGCTCAGCATGCTACCACCTACGCCACCGAAGACGCTTAAACACACATAATGTTAGAGGATATTTACTTGCATTCGTTACAGAATTGTGCAATACCATCCTGAGTTTCTAATTTGTGTATTGTAACAGTGCAACAGTGCATCATGAATCTATGAAGTCACTTCACTTTTGCTCTGGACGTACGAAGCGATTTATAATGTTCTATTTATTACTAAACTATACTAACTGTAACCGGCATGCTTTGCAATGCCAATCAAAGAGAGATAATGTTTCTGTTGTAAGCTAATTTTGTTTATTGAAGTGATTTTGGATAGACAATATTATTTGTTTTTTCGTCGGGTGCGTATACGATAAATCAGACGACTTTCCGACGCGTGAGTAGGTCACAAACATCTGTCCATATGAGAAGCATGGATTTTCCAAATTTAGTCCAAAAATGTGTATGGATTGTCCCTGTGCTTTGTTGATGGTCATCGCAAATGTGAGTCCCACCGGGTACTTAAAAAGTTTGGAAACACATAAAATGCCGCAGAACTGTATGAAATACACTCAATTTTGTAACAACTTATGAGTCATCCATTGTAAAATGGATTTACTAATTCAGAAACCGTCGCGAGCCTGAACAACAGCTGACCAAGGCTCATTTGTTGAAATGACTCGCGTGACATCTATTATAAAAATGAATTTTCTAAATCAGAAACCTTCGCAAGCGTGTGCACAACAACTCACCAAAGTCCATTAAGTTGATATGATTAGCACGCCAAAACTCATTTGTTGAAACAACTCGTGCACCACCTATTGTGAAATGGATTTACTAATTCAGAAACTTTCGCAGGCACGCAGGAAGAAGAAAGAAAGAAAGAAAGAAAGAAAGATAGATTTGGATTCGCACCTGCTTTGTACAACTCGTCCAATGGGCGTATTCCTTTACACAATTGCTGTAATTTTCCGGTGCTTTTTACTTTCGAATAATCAAATATTTGAACTGATCGATTTATTTTAATAATCGACTGTTGGAAATACTCGAGAACTTTGAATGTTCAAAATATTCGAAAAACCGAAGTATTCGGTCATTCGCTTTATTCGAACATTCTAATATTGGAATACTGTACTTCGAACATTCGGATAATTTAATGGAATTTCGAATTGGAAAATATTGGAAGTAGTCGAATTGATCGATGTTTGGTTCCTCAGTTTAGGCGCTGCAACAACGCGATCATGTACCCCCGTGTACTTTGGGGGTGTGTAGAATTTGTCTGATAACCGGTGTTAATTGAGATGATGACTGTATTGACGTGTGTTATCTGTGATTCAGGTAGAAGGACTGCAGACGATTAATTTTTTCAAGTAGTTCTTACTTTTACTACCAAATGCTACCGTCCACGACACCTAGCTGAGGACGTAGGTGCTAAATGCCATCGCAGTCAGCGTCTGGCGACTATTCGAATGATATGTACAGGCCTATTATCCAACATGCCTAGCTACGTTACTAATATTCATAAACAGTCATTCATTCACATTCTAAAGGCTAATGCCTTGTCGATGTAACCACTCTCTTCTGTCGTTGGTGGTTCGTTTCTAGTTAGTTAGTTAGTTAGTTATTGTTGTTTTAAGGGGTGGAACTACGAGGCCATCTGCCCCTTGTGGTTCGTTTCTGTTCCATGTGATTGTCACTTCCCATTCTATTCTCGATGTCTTCCAAATACTTCGTCCTAGGCCGTCCTTTTCCGTTCTTTCCCAGCATTTTCTCTTCAAGAATGTTAACGATGAAAGTGTTGTGTCTGATGACATGTCCAATGGATTTTATTTTTCTCTTTCCCATGTCCTTCATTAATCTTCTCTCACCTTTGACTTCACTTAAGACTTCCAGGTTGGTTTTTCTTTCCATCCAGCTCGTTCTTGTCATTTTCCGCCATATCCACATTTCAGCAGCTTCAAGTCGATTCTTTTCCAATTCACCCCGAGTCCAATTTTCACTTCCATAGAGCAGTGAACTCCTTACAAATGATTTTGCAAAGGATTTTATTACATTTATATTCATATGTTTGCTGGGTATAATGTTTTTCTTAGTCATAAATGCCTGTTTTGCCAATGCAATCCTCCTCGCTTCCATTAAGCATCTATTGTATTCTGTGATTGTACTACCGAGATAACAAAATTGTTTCACTCCTTGTTCAATTCTCAAGTCATCAATTTTTATATTGGTTTTAATGTCTTCCATATTTTCCCGAACTACCATTACTTTCGTTTTCCCTTTGTTCATGAACAATAAAACAAAATAGCTAATGGTAATAAAGTCTCATTTTTCTAGGAATGTCGAGAGAGCATTTAGGAGGGTGCTGGACCCCAATCAGTTCTCTTCTGTACATGGCAGTGGAGCACGTGGTACCTATTAGAAACAATACTCTTTCACGACATATTAACTCGAAGAATTTCCATAAGCTTATCCCAAGGCACGTATGCTTACAGCAGGAGGCATTCCTGAGCTGCACGGTTCTGCCTCATTAGCTAGGTTAAAAATATAAGTTAGACATTTTCCTCGTACAGTACAAAATCTATTTTTCCGCCGTATTGTCTTATTTTCGATCTGCTTGTGCAGCTATAATAATAATTATTTATTTATTTTCCGTGTCCGAATCAAATTACATTTTGCTAGTTAGTAAAAACAGTTACAGCATTAGTATTTGCAGCCATAAGATCGTCTTTTAAACATATATCCTCCATCAAGCGGAAGATCAGCAGGTGTTCTGGATCTTGTAACATGCTGCAGTCGCAGAACTCATCATTGTTCACAAGCATGTTCCATTTCTTGAGATTGTTCTTGCAGCGTGAAACCCCCGTCCACAGCCTGTTCAATGATTTCCAAGTTCCATACGGTAGCCTATGGCAAGTTGTGACCAGGTGCCATTTTTTCCGATAGAGGAATAATTGGGTCTTTGATTTCTGTCTTCCTTATCTTCACACGGGCAGCTTCTTGTGAGCCTTCGAGGGCTGTTACTCCCCTCAAAAAGCTGTTTCTCGACTTAAGTCTCTGTCGGGCTGGTTGTTGACCGAAAAGTGGATGCCTTGAATCGGTTTCTTTCCATTTCTTCTCAGATGGTGCAGCTAGCATTCTTCGGACACCAGGTGGGGAAATTCAAATAAGAGGGTAGATTTTCTAAAGTGATGTTGGTCTAAACCATCCAGACACAATTCTGGAAGTCTCATTCAAAGCTATATCCACCACTTTGGAATGTGGAGAAGAAAGTCAAACTGGTGCTGCATATTCAGCAGCTGAGAAGGCCAGTCCAAGGGCTGAAGTTCTGATAATAATAATATAGTAATGATAATATAGTAATAATAATAATAATAATAATAATAATAATAATAATAATAATAATAATAATAATAATAATAATAACATTGCAGAAATTGAAAAGCAAGAACTCAAATTTCTTAGACAAATATTATAATCGGCCCTACACAAGAAAATTGATTTTGTATCAAGACTTCTATCGTCTCACGGGCTGTTTCACGAACACTGTACGCAGGAAACGTTTTACATATTTTGGGCACATATTAAGGATGGACAACAATACACTAACGAAAAGACTATCCAATACAATTAATATCCAAAATACGAGGATAAATTGGCAGAAAGAAACAAGGGGGGCTCCTAAATGAGTTGAACATCGGGGAGAAACGCAGGAAAAACTGTTAAATCTTCAGAACCCCTGTAAATAAGCACACATTTAAGGTGAAATATAGCAAAAGGACTGGTAGGTACAAAATAGGCACCCCACGGCCGCGAGGGCAGCTGCAGAAAATCTGGAAATGGCAGGTTCGAATCCCGGCGCTGACAGCAGTTATCCTGAGTGTGATTTCCCTCCGTTTTTCTCCACACACTCTCCAGGAAAATGCTGGGAAAGTACCTTATTTCAAATCCCTGTTCCTAATACAGTCACACACACTACTACAGCCATTGCATAAATACAGGTTATCAGACACGTTCAACACATAGGCTACCCAACTACACGGTCCCAAGCCCCTCAAATGAATCATTATTAACAACAACAACAACAAAACATTGACAGAAGAACGCAAGAGGCAGCACAGTGTGATCATGAAGAGATTTTGGGAGAAGAGGAAGGCAAAAGTCATCAAGTTCCAACGCGCACTATGATTGGGCATAACGGAGAAAGAAAGAAAGACCATCGTGCTACAGATGACGAGTGTAGGAAGTGCAACACCAGCCCAGTTGGGGCAGATGACTTCGCTGTTTTGCCCCCTTAAAACAACAATAACTACAACCGACCCAGACACCATTAAACATATCACCAGCAGTTGCAGAATTCTAGCACCGATATATCTGTAACTTAGAGCGAAACTGATGGAAGTCCAGTTTTTATAGATCATTTTAATCAGAATTGTTTCCTCTATCAGCCCAAAAAAAGATGGAAGTCCTAAATATTTGTATTCTCTTTATATTCAAATGAAGATGACAATGTCGTCAGCAAATCTTAGAGTTGAAATTATTTCTCTTCGAATCTTTACTCCTACTGAAAATGTTTCTCTAATTTCCTTCATTGCTTGTTCAATGTGCAGATTGAAAAGTATGGGTGATAAGTTGTAGCCTTGACTTACAACTCACACAGTTTGTTGAACCAAAATATTTTCGTAATCATCCGTTAACGGGCTTTTATCTTTTGTTAATCTTTTGACGAACTATGGTGAACCTAGCCCAAAATCTAGATGATCTGCAGCCAAGCCATACGAGAGAGAGGGGCAAGTGGGGCTGCAGCCCCGGAGCCCGAACTGGCTGAAGGGACCAGGATGCCTTACAGTTGACAACTTCCCGCAAATTCATTTCTAAACCATTTTGATTTTTTTATACGACTGTGTTTAATGTAAGTGCAAACAGTGAATAGTATCCAAAACATTTCAAGGAGAACAATAATGAATTTTATGAATATCCGTGTGCTTTTTTGCTTCTCAGCCGGGTTGTCAGAGTTGTTCATTTAAACAAAAGTTTGGTGTTTTCCAGTTGGTCAACAAGTGTATTTATTAATCTCATGTAATTTTTTTGAGGATTAGGAACAGGCCTAACCCATCTCATTTTGGGACAATCGTGTTGACCGACTGAAAAGCATCACGCTTTTGGTTACTAAGGCAACACTGAAAAATGGCTTCCAACACCAGAATTGTTCATTTAATTTACAGCATAAGGAAGTAGAAGATTATCTCCATAAGGCGGTAAGTTTCTAATTCAAACAATGTAATATTATTGGAATGTAAGCCTCCGTGGCTTAGGCGGCAGCACGCCGGCCTCTCACCGCTGAGTCCGTGGTTCAAATCCCGGTCACTCCATGTGAGATCTGTGCTGCACAGAACGGAGGCAGACAGGTTTTTCTCCGGGTACTCCGGTTTTCCCTGTCAAAATTTCATTCCAGCAACACTCTCCACTACCATTTCATTTCATCTGTCATTCATTTAATCATTGCCCCAGAGGAGTGCGTCAGGCCTCGGCAGCCGGCACAGTTCATATCCTCGCCGCTAGATAGGGGCTTCATTCATTCCATTCCTGACCCGGTCGGAGACTGGAAGCAGGCTGTGGATTTTCATTTTAATATTATTGGAATGCAACCACGAACCTACTACGCTGTCGTAGCAGGCGGAGAGGTGATACTCCGACGTGGCGCGTCCCAGGTGGCGGATAGGGGGGTCCTCACCGGTTTACCGGCGGACTTGAGCGAAATAAAATAGCTCTCATATTTGGCAACATTAAATGTTAATTCTTTGATGAAGGTTGGTAAGTTAAAGCATCTAACTGATATCTTGGATCAACACAAAATTGTGATCACTGCTCTTCAAGAATTACGTAATACTGATCAGAACCCAATTGAATCAGGTGGGTATCGTCTCTATAAAGGGCCTCCCTGAGAAAGGGTAATGAAAAATGTCCCTCAATTTGGAGTAGGTTTCTTGGTACACCATAGAATACTAGATTCCATTACGGATTTTTCCTCAAATTCCCCACGAGTTGCATTGTTAACAGTTAAAGTGGAAAACAAGATATACACATTGATAAATGTTCATGCACCAACAAATGACAAAAATAGAACTGATACTGAAGGGACGGATCAATTTTGGGATGAACTTGACCAATTGGTATCGAATATACCTGATGCTAATATTAAAATTTTACTTGGAGATTTCAATGCAAAGATTGGACGTGAGAGGAAATTTCGCCTAGTGGTGGGGCGATGGCCAGCACATAACTTGACAAACAAGAATGGTGAACGGTTAATTGAATTTTGTATTAACCATGGTCTAATTATGGAGACAACAAGGTTCAAGAGGAGACCACATAAATTAATGACTTGGAAATGTCCTAATATTAAGTTAGGAGAGTTTCAGATAGATCATGTGGCCATGGATCGGAAATTTCACAAAGAAATTTATAATGTAAAAGTCCTTCGTGGTGTTGATGTTGATTCGGATCAATACATTTCCAAGATTAAAATCAAATTGACTCCTAAAAGGAAAAATAAACCTCAAAAATTCAATAGCAAAAGATTGTATGATCCTAGTTCAGTTATCAATAATCCAGTATATTTTGAGCAATCCATCACGCTTTTGAGTGACAACTTGGGGACCACTGTTAACAAATTAAAAGCCGTAGCAGAAGACGTTGCTCCCATTAAAAAACGAAAGAAACATGCATGGTGGAATGAGGATTGTGATTTAGCAATTCTACGCCGGCATTCAGCTTGGTTGAAGGACCAACAACAAAAAACAGAAAGTTCTAGGGAAGAATTAATCAATGCTAGAAGGTTAGCGGCCAAAGAAATCAGGAGGGTTAAAAGAGAATATCAGAAGGAAACATTAAAATCTATTGATGAAGCTTTCAATCGCCATAAAACAAGGGACTATTACAGGACATTTAAACAATACCAATCAAAATTTACTCCCCCTACTCTTTTGATGAAAGATACGAACGGGCAGGTGGCCCATAATGATTATGACAATGCAATAATTTTGGCCGATTACTTCATAAAATTACTTAATAGTGATGAACCTGAAGATTATTTTGAATTCGATCCCTATCCTAGAAATAAAACACCCCTGGAAAAGATCATACCGCCGGTTTACGATGAAGTGCGTACAGCGATTGATTCACTTAAGAATTTTAAAGCGGCAGGAGAGAATAAAGTAGTAGCAGAACTTTGGAAGAATGCTAATGTACAGACTATTCATAACCTACATAAACATCTTATTGACATTTGGAATACAGAAAAATTGCCTGAAGAGTGGAATATTGCAATTATACATCCCATACACAAAAATGGCGATAGATCAGATCCTGGCAATTATCGAGGGATATCGTTGCTGGATGTCACGTATAAGATTTTTTCAAAGATTTTATATTCCAGAATTCACGAACAACTTGATAATGAACTTGGTGAATATCAGGGTGGTTTCCGTCCAGGACGAAGCTGTCCAGATCAAATTATCAGTCTCAAATGGATTATAAACATCACAGGATTAGGAGCAAAGATTTAGTGATCACATTCGTTGATTTTCAAAAAGCTTATGATAGTATCCATCGCGAATCTCTATTAAATGTCCTTACTGAATTTGGTTTACATCGAAAACTTGTTAACCTTATTGCGGTCACTCTTAAGAATACTAAATCTAGAGTTAGGTTTAGAAGTGAAACCTCTGAGTCATTTGAAATCCATACTGGTCTTCGGCAGGGAGATGGATTATCTCCATTGCTGTTTAATTGTGTGCTGGAAAAAGTTATGCGTCAATGGAATAAGGTTTGTCCACCGAATGTCAAGATTGGAAAAAATGCTCGACTAAATTGTCTCGCCTTTGCTGATGATCTAGCATTATTAGCAACTAGTATTGAAGAAGCTAAATTCCAGGTAGAGGAATTGGAACGATTAGCAGCAAAGGTTGGGTTGAAAATTTCCTTTGAGAAAACAGAAATGATGCCATCTTTTCAAGCTGACACATCACATATTGTACTGCATAATGCCCAGAAAATAAGGATTGTGAAAAAATGTAAATATCTTGGTGAGATCATCACTTGGAATGCCAATGAGAGAGCATCAATAGATAATAGAACTCTAAAATTGCGACGAGCACAACAGATTACCTGGCCAACATATAAGAAACAGTCTCTTTCGATTAATGCTAAACTTCGACATTATTTCTCCGTTGTTAAGCCAGAAGCAACATATTGTTACGGCTGTGAGTTTGTGTCATCACTCGCCGCATGAGTCACAACTGCCCCAGGGCTGGGCTGTGCCCTGCCTCCCGTATTGCGTGCGCCTTATGCAACAGGGCTACTAGGACAAAGGGGTAGTCCAGAATATTCGTGACTGGACCAGCGATGGAAACCTCGAGAAGCCGTGAACCCTGGATGGATCTGGAAGCATTTATTGAGTCACCGGCCTGCTATATAAGTGCGACCTTTCAAGCAGTTGTGGTTGTTGTGTTTTACGAGCTAGTGTGAGCGATTATCCTGTGCGACAGAAGTGTGGTGACGAAGTGCTGTGCGAGTTACGAAATCCAGTGACATTGTTTCTCCAGCTTGTGGACAGCGAAATAGCCTGCAGCAAGTGATCGTAAGTAATTGTGGTCGGTGAACGTAAGGGAGAGGAGCAGGTAGTTTCTGTCAAGGCCACTGTACTCATTAGGACGGATTAACTTCTGTGGTCTGTTGACAAGTGGAAGGGCCAAGAGCGCTCAAGGAAGAGACTTGAGGAAACTGGAGTAAGGCTCCTAATTGCTTGTATTTGCTGATTAGTGTAATTTTCTGGCCACAATAAAGTTAATTATTTCTTTAAGCAGTAATTGGTGTTGTGCTTTATACCCACCGTAATCCAGTTAACAAAGGTGCCACTAGGGGCTGGCACGTAACAACAGGTGTCAGAAGCCGGATTACGAACTCAAGCACAACACCTGACGGTCCTGGTTTCAAAACCCGAGCAGGTCATTTTCTCTAATTTTCCTGTGAGTGCATGCCCTTTACAAGACAAACAACTAAAATGGAGGAGAAATTGGCAGCATTGCTAGAAAAGTTAAATGGCATGGAAACCAAGATGGAGGACGGCCAGAAGAATTTAACCAAGGAGCTAACTGCCAAATTAGAAGACGGCCAGAAGAAGATGGAAGACGGTCAAAATAAGTTAGCGGAGGACCTAACTGCCAAACTAGAAGACGGCCAGAAGAAGATGGAAGACGGTCAAAATAAGCTAGCGGAGGACCTGAAGAGGATAGAGGACGGCCAGAAGAAGATGGAAGACGGTCAGAATAAGTTGACACAGGACCTGAAGAAATTAGAACTGGGTCTGCGTGAGGAAGTCACGGCAGTGGAAAAGAAGTTCGACGCCTTACAAGTGGAAGTTGCCGAGCTGCGCCAACGCCCGCTGATGGGGGTGGAGGAGAAATTCAACGCCTTACAAGTGGAAGTTGCCGAGCTGTGCCAACGCCCGCTGATGGGGGTGGAGGAGAAATTCAACGCCTTACAAAAGGAAGTTGCCGAGCTGCGCCAACGCCCGCCCACCGTTACACCGGGAATATTAGGAACGGGACATAGCAGAGTGACGCCCCCAACCTTCGACGGGAAGGTCCCGTGGAGCACCTACTTACGTCAGTTCGAGGCGGCCTGTTCCATAAATAACTGGAACAACACAGAAAAGGCTACAGTTCTCATTGTAGCGCTGAGAGGTGACGCCCTTAACGTCCTTCAGGCCATCCCGACTGGATCCCAGGACTACGCTTCCCTGATCGCCCATATGGAGTCCCGATATGGAGATAGCCATCTTCAGCAGGCCTATCAGATGCAGCTCCGGACCCGGGTACAGAAGAACGCGGAAACCCTGCAGGAGTTCGAGATGGACATCGCACGCCTCGTAAGGCTCGCCTACCCAACAGCGCCGGCCGACTTTCTGGAGCAGATAGCGACGCAGACTTTCACCGACGGGCTACGGGACTCGGACACTCAACAGGCGCTGCGTCTCGCGCGCAATAAGACCCTGGCAGATGCGCTGAGCCACGCACTTGAGTTCGAGACGGCAAAACAGGCATCCAGAATGCACGCGCGGGTGCGTCAAGTGGACGTCGACGAACCAGTAAAAACCAACGAGACCAAGCCCCTGGCCGACGAATTAATGGAGGCGCTAAGCCGTTTCTTCGATAGTCGCGGTACCACCAGCAACGACACAGCCGGAAGACAACCGGAGAGGCGGCCCGGAAGAGGACTACCGACCTGCTGGGCCTGCGGTAAGAAAGGCCACCTGAGCAAGGACTGCGGTGATCGCCGCCGCCGAGGGTATCCGACGGGAAATCAGTCGTCTGAAAACCGCGCGGCCCAGGGAAACGAGTATTAGCCAGCCTTGGGGGGCAAAGGTTGGCTTGTGACAGTCGTCAAGCCCCAGCAGTCCAAGTGCGTGTGACGAAGTTACGGAGGGACAATAGCAGCCTGATGGTCGACGGAGTCGTCAACGGAGTGAGCTGGCCCATGCTGATCGACACGGGAGCGTCGAGGACCATCGTCAATCCCACCGTGATCCCGAAGTGGAGAGTGCAACCCACACAAAGGAACCTCCAGCTAATAACCGCGACCGGAGAGACCGCACCGGTACATGGCGAAGCATCACTGGAGCTCGTCATTGGTCGACGGGTGGTGAAGCATCCAGTGCTTGTGGCTGACGTATCAAACGAAGTGATCATCGGACTGGACTTCCTGGACCAGAACAACATAATCTTGGACTTGAGTACCAACACTCTGCACTTCGGAGGTGAGGAACTTGCTTTGCAACCAGCACACGAGGCAGTCACCGCACGACGAGTAAGGCTGAGAGAGGACGTCATCGTTCCTGCCAGGACGGAGGTCAGCGCCGCCGTAATTGTCGACGGAACTGCTGAGGGAGTGGCGGCTGTCATCGAGCCAAAATATGAGGACATCCAGACAAAAGGATTGCTAGTTGCCAAGACCCTCATTAACACGACGCCTAGGCCGTACGTCCGCCTGTCCAACCTGAACGACTACGATATTACGGTTCACCGGGACACCAACCTAGGAGTCTGCGAGCCCGTTACCTGGATTGCCCGCATCACAGAAACGACGGACGGACACCCGCAGACGGACAACCGAAGAAGACGCGCCCTGACAGAAGAACTACAGAAGCTCTACCAAGGATCCCAGGACCATTTAGACGAAGAGCAATCACGCCAACTTCAGGACCTGCTACGCGAATTCCAGGATGTCTTCTCCGTGGGGAGTAAAGACTTCGGCAGGACAAGCTTGGTCCAGCACAGAATCGACGTTGGGGACAGCGCACCGATTAGGGCCCCATTCCGACGTGTCCCGCTCGCCAAGCAAGCCGAAGTCGACCGGATGGTAGAAGAGATGAAGGAGCAAGGGGTGATCGAGGCATCACATAGTCCTTGAAGTTCTCCGGTCGTGCTTGTGAAGAAGAAGGACGGTTCCACCAGGTTCTGCGTGGACTACAGGCGGGTGAACGACGTCACGAAGAAGGACAGCTACCCTCTACCCCGGATCGACGACACGCTTGACACCATATCAGGGTCAAGATGGTTCTCCACCTTGGATTTGAAGAGTGGCTACTGGCAGGTGGAGGTCCACCCTAAGGACCGCGAGAAAACGGCGTTCTCAGTGGGCAGCGGGCTCTGGCAGTTCACCGTCATGCCATTCGGTCTGTGCAACGCCCCTGCGACCTTCGAAAGGCTAATGGAGTCCATTCTGAGGGGACTACACTGGAAGACCTGCCTGGTATACCTAGACGACGTCATCGTTCTGGGGAGGAGCTTCGAGGAGCACTACAGCAACCTGAAGGAGATCTTGTTGAAGCTACGGGCGGCCCAGCTGAAGTTGAGCCCCAAGAAGTGTCAGCTCTTCCAGAAGCGGGTCCAGTACCTTGGGCATATCGTCTCCGAGGAAGGGGTGCGCCCCGACCCAGAGAAGACCGCAGCTGTGAGGGAGTGGCCAGTTCCGAAGGACAAGTCCCAACTACGAAGCTTCCTGGGACTCTGCACTTATTACCGTCGCTTCGTGAGAGGATTCGCCGACATCGCCAAACCTTTACATCGACTGACTGAGAAGGACCAACTCTTCACGTGGACAGCAGAATGCCACAGTGCCTTCGAACAACTCAAGCAGGCTCTGTGCACCGCACCTATTCTGGCCTACCCCAGACCTGGAACAAGGTTCATCGTCGATACCGATGCCAGCGACTTTGGCATAGGGGGAATCCTGTCGCAAGTAGTGGACGGCGAGGAGAGAGTAGTGGCCTACTTCAGCAAGGCCTTGTCAAAGCCAGAAAGGAACTACTGCGTGACCAGGAAGGAGCTGCTCGCCATCGTGAAGACCATTGAACACTTCCACAAGTACCTGTACGGGCAAGAATTTCTCATCAGGACCGACCATGCATCCCTGCGGTGGCTCCTGAA